>OY804258.1:140445925-141645925 GCA_963680825.1 Meiosimyza decipiens
TGCAGCGACAATGACTGCGTCAAAACGAATCCTTGAAAATCCTCAGTTAAGGTCAATGAAAAAAAAAAGGAAGAATAGCAACAGCAACCACTTTGACGTCATACGTGATTCTATTTTTACAATATAGACGATATATTAATGCTCTGTCATCTTCGATGACATACAACGAGTCTATCAGGCGGCGCCCACACTATTTGTATTCTGTGTCCTAACACTACTAAACCGCACACAACAAAGCCTGCTATTGAGTTGGAAACTAACAGATTGCAGCAGCAGGAATAGCAGTGTAAACGGCCATCATGAGGGAAGCCCAAAATAAGAGAGAAGAAAAAAAGATGTAGGTGGATGAAAAGTTCAGGGATATAGTTAAGTTCTACACTAAAAGAAAGCAGAAATTATGGTATTTTAATATGAGTTATATTTACATACTTTTATCATTTATATCTTATCTTTTATCCTTAATCATTTATCTCTTTTTTTCTTTTAACTTTCATCTTTCATCCCTTATCTTTTATATTTTATTCCATATCCTTTATCGTTTATCTTTAATCTTTAATTTCTAATCTACAATCTTTAATCTGGTATCTTGTATCCTTTACCTTTTACCTTTAATTTTTTATCTTTTAAATTTTACCTTTTATCTTTTATAAAGGGTGTTTTTTTTAGAGGTTTGTTTTTTGAATAGAGATAAAACTGGCATTTTATGGTCAAATCTGGCAACTCTAATGTCATTTATGTTCAATTTGGTTTGCCATTTCATCATGAACAGGTTGACAAAAGAACAACGCTTGCAAATCGTGCAAATTTATTTCGAAAATAATGGTTCAGTTCGCGAAGTTTACCGCAAGCTCCGTCCATTTTATGGTCGACATAATCGTCCATCAGAGCAATTAAGTCGGTTAACCATGGATCGTTTTCGCACTACGTTTACTCTATGTGATAATACGCATCCGCAGAGACGTCGAACAGTGCGCACCGAAGAAACAATTGCCGCTGTAGAGCAAAATGTTGAAGAGGACCCGAATGAATCGATTCGCCACCGTGCACAGCAATTGGAGCTTTGTCCATCAACTTTATGGAAGATTTTGCGCAAAGATCTTGGCTTGCGACCTTACAAGATCCAGCTTGTGCAAGATTTAAAGCCGCGAGACCATGCAATGCGTCGTGATTTTGGTATATGGGCCGAAAATGAGATTGATCTCGATGCTGATTTTCATCGCAAAATTTTGTTCAGTGATGAGGCTCATTTTTGGTTGAATGGCTACGTCAAGAAGCAAAATTGCCGCATTTGGAGTGAAGAGAATCCACATGAGACCCTTGAGACGCCATTACATCCACAAAAACTGACTGTTTGGTGTGCTCTATGGGCTGGTGGAGTCATTGGGCCATACTTCTTCCGAAATAATGCTGGAGAGTCAGTTACCGTTAATGGAGACCGGTATAGAGCCATGATAACCGACTATTTTGTTCCCGAATTGGATGGCATGAATGTGGATGAGTTGTGGTTCCAACAAGACGGCGCTACATGCCACACAGCGCACGTCACAATCGATTTATTGAAGGAAACATTCGATGAGCGCATAATTTCGCGGTATGGACATGTCAATTGGCCACCAAGATCGTGTGATTTGACACCATTGGATTATTTTCTTTGGGGATATGTGAAGTCGCTCGTCTACGCCAATAAACCAGAAACGTTAGGGGACTTGGAAGCCAACATTCGTGGCGTTATTGCCGACATACGGCCCCATATGCTCGAAAAAGTGGTTCAAAATTGGACCTGTAGAATTGGCTTTATTCGAGCCAGCCGCGGCGGCCACATGCCCGAAATCATATTTAAACATTAATGGCATAAAATTATTCTTCCAATAAAGCCAAATTAAAACGATTTTCTTGTGTTTTATTTCAATTCGAAGCTCTATACCTCTAAAAAAAACACCCTTTACAAAGTTGTAAAGTTTTTCTTGAATTTTAATCGCTGCTAAATGGCTGTAAGTTCAATTATCATTTAATTATTATTATTATCAAAACTGTCAATTCAATCAACAACTAAAATTGTTCAATGATTATATTGAAATTTAATTTGAGCAGCTTTATGTTCGGCTCACAGTCTATTTGTCACTTTTTCTTATTAACAATATGAGTTTAAATCTTTTCTATTACAATATAATTGAGCTTTTGACTAAACAGATTTTTAATATGCATATTATTAGCTTAGTTTTTACTAATAATTACTTACGCAATGAAATAATATTATGTATTATCTTAATATATTAATTTGAAATTGAATTATAAGTTGAGGTATGGCTCACTTTCCTTTTGTAATTTGTATTTCACCTCTACTAATAATGAGCTTAATTTTCCATAAATATTTATAATCGAGACAAGTTTTGTATTGAATTTTTAAGCAGTTTTTTACTACCCACATAATGCGCTACGAGTGCTTGAGGTAAATTTTGCACTAAAATTTCAAACTTTACATATTTATTCAGCGAAGGAACACTGTAGTTAATTAATTCAATTGCTGCTCTTCATTAAACTCGTAAAATAACAGACAGACTTTTTGCCAACCAGCCAGTCAGCCTGCCTGCCAGACATTGAAGAAGCCAAGCAACTTGTAAGACTAGCAAGCCAATAGGTGTGATCATAATTCAATGGGTTACCAACCAACTAACTGACATTAATATGAATTGACAGAGTTTATTACAGCAACACCAGGCGAGTGGTATAGCATTTTCTTGAATACGTTAAGAAAGAAGATAAGGAGGTAAGCGCCAGAACCTCGAAGCAAAAACATAATGACGTAGCAAAAGCCGTACAAAACAAACGAAAATGCAAAGAAGAAGTCATGATAAAGCCAATAAAATAATTAAGAAGCAGCAGTAAAACCAAGTATAGACAAAAATTGATGTCTGTTACCAAAGAGTACGGGTGGCAGAAGACAAGAAAACTGGAAAAATTTCTTCTCAAGAAATGTGTGCTATATAATTGTTTGGGAAACAAAGTGCTGAGGAGCAGCGGCACAAAAATGATTTGGTGTAATTCATGCAATCTAATTAGAAATTTAGTTTCTACGCTGTTGGCTGGTTGGCGTTGGTGGTTTATTAAAGCATCGCAGTCAAGCAAGCAAATGTGTTGTGGGTAAGGGTTTCCTGGCGGCGGCATCTCCTACGGACCGTAATGAATAGACTTTTGTGCGTTAGTTGGCAAAATTGAGAAGCAAAAAAACTACACCAGACAAGCAAAGAGGAAAAATTCAAGCCTGACATAGCCGCCAGAATGACAAAGCGTACAGCGTGACTTGACAAAGGAACTGACTGCTTAATGATAAAAAAGACTGTAGGTGGCGTCGGATAGAGCTAGTACACTGAGCTAAATTAACGTTAAAACATTTGGGAATAAATTGGATTATTGCAAATGCCAGCACAGGTATAATTTTAACTACTATTTTATCATGCAAGGACTGACATCCGTACCAACGTTAAGAAACTTCAGAGATTTACTAAATTTAACTGATCGGGAAGATTGCGTGACGTTACACTTCTGAAATGGAACATCAAAGCACAAGTTGGGCACATAGCAGCAGAAGCTTAAAAACAACTTCACACACTTTGGTGTAATGGCCTTGCTGCCCCGCACCTACATACTTTATAAATTTATCTATAAAGTATGATACTTAAATAAATAAATAAATAACTTCACACACATTTTTGAAATGAAATGAAAATGAAATTATTTTGTATATGTCTTTTTAATACGGCACCTCATAACACAAGTTGTCACAACGTAGCACAATAATTTTTTTTATTTTTGAAAATTAAAAAACAATTTACAATTTTTCTTAGGTTTTCTCATTAAATAATTGGAACAATTTGTTTTCACATTACGGCACATCACCACACATCTAGAGCACACTACAGCACAACATCAATTGTTTGAAAAATTAAAAACAAAATCCTGAACTAGCTTCACCCGCAAAAATGTTTCGAGCAATGAAGGTAGAAATTCCAACAATAAAAACTAAAATGGAATCCTTGGAACAATTTTTTATTTTTAAGATTTGGCACATCACAGCACAAGTTGGGCACATTGAAGCATAAAGTTTATTTTTTGAAAAACTAACAAATGCTTTGCCAATTTCACAGGCATCGATTTTTCTTTGATTTTAATTTTGAGTCATCAATATTTCGAAGTATCAGTGCAAATTAATTTACCATAAATTTTTTCCCGTGTAAGCCATATGAGTGTTTGCACAAAATACTCGCTATTGTAAGTCGGTCGTTACTTGTACAGGCGGCTATAAGTGCGTTTATTAAATCTTCGCCTCATGAGCATGAGGACAGTGAGAATAGCCCCTGCTAGCAAATAAACTAAAATACGTAGACAATTTGTGACTTGTCGAGTCACTGACGTCTCTCTGAAAAATTTAATTGAGTCACTCCTGCGTAACGACACTGTTGGAAGTCGTCTGATTGGAATTCAAAAAAAGGAGAGCAAACATTACTAAAAACACAATTTGTTTGGCTTAAAGTATATTGGCTTTGAACCAGCAAAGAACGTTGGCACTTCAACAGAAGCAGTTGATTCTATTTTTCTTTCACTCAAACCTTTGCCCCCTAGCAAAAGTGAACTGATTGCTTTTCCATGGCTTATCACAGCATTTTTTTCTTATCCTGCGTCCCTCATTTTTGTTATGAAGTTCCCTTGTCATGCCATGAAGCAACAACAGCGATAGCTAATTAAGTTGCGTCGCGCAAAGTGAATAAAATTATTGAAGACATAACTAGCGCTTATCATGTGCATGGGGTTGAGGGTGTTCGGCGTACCGGATGGGTGTTTGTTTGTTGTTCGTTAGTTGCCTATTACCGCTTTCAGTGTCGACTATTGCCGCTATTGTGGCTTTTCATCCATGACATGGTTCAATTAAGTGTCAATTATATACCATAAGTCTATTGCTGTTTTGCAATGGTAATTGTCATTTTTGCTGTTCGAGAAAAGTGTTAAGTGCTGAGTTAGTTGGCTGTGCAGGTTGTTGACTTATTTTCAATGATTTTAAGCTTTTGGCATCGTCTTTAATTAGCTCTGACACAGTAATGTATCAGTGGAAAATAACAGCTTACAAAATTGATATTTTCAACTTTGGCGTTTTTGAACTTTTTTTTTATTTTTCTATCTTTCGCAACTTTTTCAACCTTCAAACCTTCTTCAACTTTTTTTCGACCTTTCAACCTTCTTCAACTTTTTCTGATTTTTTGAAATTCTTTAACTTTTCTGATTTTTTGAACCTCCAACCATATTTGATCTTTTCGAACTATTAATTTATGTACATCGGCTTAATCAATAACCCTGACGTTTTAAGAATTGTTCGAATTTCTTCAAATTTTCGAAGTTGTTTCAATCTTGCTCGACGTTTTCAACCTATATTAGCCTTTTTTTAGTTTCTCAGCATTTATTAACGTTTTCAACACTATGCGCCTTTTCAGCACACTACGAATTTCGTCACAGTTTTTCATTTATTCGCGAACTTTAAATATTTTTCGTTTCGATTCGTTTAATAGTGAATCATCAACACACTTCACGCCGCATGATCCTTTGTGTAGTGGAAAGTTTTGGTATCCAAAGAGCACAACTTCGATATCATTCGACAGGAAGTCTTCTAATTACGATAAACCTTAAATATTTTTGTTCAAAACTTACGAATGGAGGTACGTCAGGCATGTCAAAATTTTCTAAATTTTCAGAAAGTTCAAAGGTGATGTTTTTTGAGCTCAACGGAAGTTTGTTTTTAAAACGAAGTTTGTAAAAATTAATAAAAAAATTATGTAAACGAGTATATTAACAAAAGCTATTTTAAGTATCGGTTTTTTTGAAATACACTGAACAATATACTTTTGGTGATTTTTCAAATTTGAAAACTAAATTTCCAAATACAGAAAAGTTTGTAAATTTTGAAAGATATTTACTAAAAGGAAAGTGGTTATAAATGCCGATTTTTTTCAAAATCATAAGATTGAAACCTTGTCTTGAAAAAAACCATGCACCTTTTCCCGATTGATTTGGAAAAACCTCTTAATTTAAGAATTTCATACGCTGTGATGGGACTAACATTGTTTTTCATTGAGTTAAAAAAAATCAACTTCCGAACAGATTTTTTTTTTTTAATTAAAAGTTTTTGCAGAAAATCACTTCAGTTTAAATTTCAGCAGTTTCGTTATTTAGGAAAATGTATTGCACTCTTGTATCTTTTTTTATTAAAGTCACTATTCGAAGAAGTTTGAAAGCGGTTTTTAAAAAAAAATATTAAATTAAATAAAATTCGAACCAATTATTTTATGTCAGCAATATCTTGGAAACAAAATTGGACGAGTCCTTGTTTGAATATCTTAAATTCGTCTGTTGTCCACATATTCTCTGTTTGTTCACATATTCATTCATAATTATTGGAAGTAATTTTTTTTAGATTCAAAACTAGTTATTTAAAAAAAAGAGCTTTTAACCCGGCAAGAGTGTGGCAGGGTGTGATATACTCACCCTGATACTTTTATAAGTGTGGTGTCATTTTTAGTTTTTCAAACGTTTTGTTGTTTTAATTAGCTGGAGTTAAAAGAATGCGGGAGGGGATAGTGCGCTCGATTTACACGTTTGCTAATAACGTTGGGGTACGTAATTTTTAAATGGTTTTCTGCATTATTTTTAAGATTTTAATTGAAAATGAATTTTTTAGTTTATATAGTTCTTAATTTCATGCTCTATGAGATTTTGTAGCTTTTTATGATCATTAAGATCGTATTTTGTTTTCCTTCGACTAAAATATAAAAAGTATTAAACTGCCACAGATGTTTTATTAAAATTAATGTTAGGGATATTGCCCATTTCAATTAAACACATTTACTTTAACCCTCTTTTATTTTCAAACGAATTACTTAACTTAAGCATGGGTTACATTAACAACTTAACCTTGACTGACTGAGAGAATTTAAATAAATAAATTATTAATTGAACTCACGTCAGTAAGCTCACATAGCAAAGTCATAAGCAATTTGCAATTTATCTTTATGATTCCTATTATTTCACTCATTTGAATATGAAATAATGGTAGGTATCAGCTGATATTCCTCAACTTTAATTAATATAAACAAACATTCATTTATATACTCACTATACATTTCTAAGCAACAGCACTGTTGCGGATATATACATTGCAGTATGAATATGCAGTAGTAAAATCTCTTGTAAATAGAAATAACAACAGAATCATCAGCTTGCAGGGCTTCATTGAACAGGACAGAGCTAACGTTGATTCAGACCAATCGAATAGCAATTTTATGTGTACAATAGATGATTATTATTGATTATAACTACTGATATCGAACAGTAAGTTAAATAACATTTATTCAATTCATACACTCACAAGAATTATTATTAGAGATTTTGTTCAATTAGCTTTAATATATACACAGATACTCGTATGAAGACATATTGTGCAGTCGTTGTTGTTGATACACTTAAGAAAATTTTAAACTTTTTAACTAAATATGATAAAATATTAGCTTACTTTATATGTAATTACGAAAAATATTTGATTTTTTTTTTTGGGAACAGACATTTTTCCAGTGTAATTTAACTGTGATTGTTTTTCACTCATGATGCTCTGGCTTGTTGTTTTTGCTATTGATAAATTGATTTATTTTCAATTGTAAATGACGTTATTTGCAATGACCTGCTTGGATATGGCTATAACTACTCGAATTGTTGTTGTTAATATTGTTGTTGTTAATATTGTTGCTGTAGCTGCTGGTGTAGTACTAAATTATTATTTTTGATGTATCGTGTTGAACTTTACTTATTGCTCTGATGCTGTAGTGGCTGCTCTTGCTGATGTGGCAGTTTTAATAATCTGAAGCTTTAATTTCATTCTTCAAGTGCAATTGCTTTTGTAAATTTTAACTGAAACTGCCTTTTTGATTTTCCATTTGATTTTTGTGGCCGTAGTTACTGTTGTTTTACATGAGCCTTGTTGGTTTTCAATTCTTTTTTAGCTAATATATCATACGTCGCTTACTTTAATATAATTAAAACAAGTTTTTAGTTGTCTATGTAAAATAATTCATAAAATTCCTAAACTGGAAGGATCACTAATTTTTACAAGCGTAAAAAACTTTTTGTGGCATTATTATATACATTGAATTTCCAGGAAAGAAGATGTCTTAAAACTAAAAAAAAACAAATTCTGAAGATATCTAGTAAGTATAAAATCTAAAATGTTAAAAAAATTAAGAAATATTAAAGTTTTCTTAAATTTTATTTTCAATTCTGTAAATTAATTGGGTTTTTTCGAATGTAGAGCAAAAAAAAAAACCTAAATGAATGAGCTAAATAAAAACAACGACTGTGATGCTGACCATAACGTGATACAATTAACCGATTTATGCACACATTTCCGACAGATTACTTTAACTGCAGCAGTGCTGTCCAATCAAGCAATCAACAGCCTAGCGCTTGCTATGTAAGCACTATTAAATAGAGCTGCCATATTATTTATTTTGACATAAAATTATTATGCCATTTCAAAGAAGGCCATTGAAAAGCTCTGTCAAATGAAACATTGATCCCTTGCACACAAAATCGATTGGTTGCCTTTCTTTCTTTCAACAATTCTATACTGAATGATTTTTTTTATTTGAGCTATAATGTTCATTTTAATAAGCAAAACCTATATTTCAATCTCTGGAAATGTTCACCAGAATATTGAATCATTGAATCTTTATTAATTATTCCGGTGCAAATATCGTACACGTTTCATCCGTGAAGTATTTTTTAAAACCTTATGCCTTTTATATATTGGGCTTAATATAGCGTTTCACATTATTAAATCTTTTAATGCTGAACAAAAACTCACTATTAAAACCTCTAGCTTTGATAATAATATAGTTAGAGCAATTTTTCAGATAAATTTTTTTAAAGAACGACAAATTATCTAAAAAATAGTGTCATTTGTAAAGAAAACTTTTCAAGAAATCGCCTCAATATAACTTTAATGGTTTTGATTATAAATCGAAAAAGTAATATCCAATTATAAACTCAAGAAATGTCCACACATAAATATCTTTGTCAGTCGGTAAGGTTTCTATCTAAAAACTTTTTCACTAAAATATTAAATTTGTTTTTAGTACTCAATTCATAAACTGTTGGCAACTCCGCTTTTTCAAATTCTCCACAATCACTCTCCAACTCACTCTCTCTCATATATTCGAACTCCATCGTAATGCCATGGCGACTGTCATAAACTTTTGCTAAAGCTCATTATTCAAAACAATGAAAATTTTATTCGTCGCACACAGACGACGAGTAAGCGAACGAGCGAAAATTGCGCAAAGCTCATAAATAAATGTCAAATTGCGACGGCGAGGATAAGCGGGTAAGAGTACGCACAGGATGTAAAGCAAAGAAAGTAATGCTGAGCGGCGACGACATCAGCGAAAGGACAAAAATCAATAAAAACAATTTGCGCAAATTTTAAGTGGCCGCGACGGCGAAAATTTCATTTCATTACTGACAAAAAAAAAGTTTTCGCAAAAAAAAAAGCAAACAAAAAATATGTGAAAAATTACTATACGCCAGAATACGAAAACGAAAAAAATTGTTTAATTTATGTAGCACAATTGAAAAATGCAAGAAAAAACTATGCGACAGTAAAGTGCGACAAAAATGTTGTTAATCGTTAATTAAGCACATGGCTTAAAGGCTTTAAGTGGGGCCAAGGGTGGGTGAGATGATGGGTTAAATGGAAAATTATAGCATGTATTGATAATGATCGAAAGAAAAAAAGAAACAAGTGACCACAACAACTTTTTCATAGCTCGTTCTGTCACCGTGAAGATAAAAATTTCACAAGTCCTTGAGCAGTTCTTTTTACCCACTTTTTAAGACGATAAATGAAAAATTCATGACAGGCATCAAAAAAATTATAGCCTGCACTTAAAAGGGATTTTTGCATCGTTATAACAATCATGAAAACTTTCCGTATTATTAAATTTAACATTTAGGTCCAAGTTTAAAGAAATATTTGCTAAAATCGCACAAGCGCCAGAAATTAAACTATACTCATGCCTTACTTTGGCTGTTCTATTGTAAGCGAGTTAACAAGAAATAATAATATTTCAGAACAATAATGATTTTTTGAAAAAGTTTCAGAAACTTCAATGTTGCATATTAAATTGCCTTTGTTAGGCATCCAAAAGCAATTGATTAAGAGGTTTCCAAATTCTCATGATTTTCAGGAAAGATATGCAACGAAAGGCAAAGTACTTAATTTATGTTGACATGATTGTGTCTTTTTGGAAACGTTATATTTCTATACCAATTCGAAAAAGTGCACTTATGAACCAGCCCAGAATGCATGGAATATACTGGGATAGAAATTGATGAATTGGTAGAAAAACAAGGCGAATAAGACATTTATAGAGAGACGAATAGATTGAGTTGTAGAGGTATGAAGAAGTTACAAAATAAAGAGATAAAAAACAAAGGAACTGAAAAAATAACATATGCAGTTAATTAAAGAAATAAAAACATAATGTGACGGTTAGATGAAGGTAGGATAGAAATCGGGAATAGGGAATTCATAAGTTGGGCTGCATAGAAAAAATTTTTATTGCGTTTTAAAATCGTAAGAAGTGCTTCATTTTCAAAATAAAATATTTATAGCTCATGACATTTTGGCATTTATTCAATGGTATTTAAATTATTTTTTCCAAAAACTGAGGTAAACAAAAGATGCTATTCTAATTTAAATAAATTTAAAAGGATTCCTTGGTTTCAAGAAAATGTTTTCTACGTTTTTTGATAAAAAAACCGAAATTTACACTGAATTTTTTCGTTATGTTAAAAAACATTTCATCCTTTTAGAAGTTTTCAAATAAAAGTTATCAAAAGCAGCCACGTATCTGCTCTTTGCTTGCGCAATTTATCTTTTCACATAAGTCTTTCCAGTATTCTGCTAAGTAAGATATTTTTGTTTTCATTTCAAAAAGTTGAAAATATATTAAAAATATATTAATTATTAATGCAAATTACAGCTAATTACAATATGTTGTCATTAAGTTAAACAGATAGGAGAAAAAAAAAGTTTTTGTCAAACTTTTCCTTCAGATAATCCATGCCGTGAAAAAAAAAAATTACCAAGTTTTTTAACTTTTTTTTTCGCAAATTAGATATATTTACTCATTTTACCTATCTGCACTTGAAACATGTCTGTACATGAAGTAAGAAAAATAGAAAAAAAGTGAAGACAAATTATGTTAATTCAAGTGGAATTTACATAACGCGCGCAATCAGCTGAGTTCTCAGACAGCAAGTGAGATGACGCTTATCTCATGGGGATTTATTCGTGCGATTTCGTCAGTTAGTGTATGTGTGTGTATTTAATATGCAAGGGTATGTACAATGTACATACTCTTGCATGCCTCACACCTTCGATATGTACATTTTACATATCGCAGGTGTTATCCGGTGCCTATGCTTATTATGTCATTTAAATACTCACAAAATAAAAAAAATTTGTTAACATGACGAAAGAGTTGCTTCATGTGTGCAATCGTCAAAGGTGAAACGGGATGAGCATGGTGATTAAGAGCACTTTTTTGAAGAAAGTTCGTAATTAAGTTTTAGCACAAAGGTAGGCTACTCTTACTCCTCAATATTTTTAGCTGTTATGGGTGTGCACTCTGTGAAAAAGCAAAAATTTACATGTAAAAAATAATTTTTTCTCAATGAATACCTTCAAAAATCTCCATTATTTTCTCCGATGAAAAATTAAAATTATGTAAAGATCGTTTTGAAGATTATCGCTAAGTTTTCAGACTATTTCGGTGAAATCAAAATATAGATCAGGTCTAAAGTGCATATGTAATTGAAAAACATATTATGAAAAGAGAATTTACTAAAAACTCATTAAACTTTACTTATCATAGTTTTTGAGTGTAATGTTTTTTACGTGCTACAAAATAATTTTCTGAAACTTAAAATGTTTTTTTGTTTTTTTTTTGCAGCTTAAAAAATCATCATAATAACAAACAATGCAGCAAAAATATCAAAAGTTGCTACACGAGTTTAAAATTGAATAAAAATAAAATCTAATAATGTTTGTGGCAAAATAAAAAATTGGCAAACTACAATTGAATAAACACACGCTCTCGCTAATGACAGGCGAAAATTGAAAAAAAAGTACTACCGAAAGTGGATGTATGTATGTTAGAGCGGTTCAAAATAAAAAACAAAAATTTAAAAATCAATAATATTATTTCTATTTTACTTGACAAATTTTATAACAATACAGCTCATTGCTGGATACAAGTGATTGAATAAATTTGAATAGAAAATCTTCTTCAAACTGATAAGACTAATTTTATACCATCGTCTTCACCTAATTGACTTCGAAAAGGTCAAACAAAGTAATATAAAGAAAATTTTATAATACTTAACTACGTCTTAGTAATCGATAACTCACATAACTTTGTGCTTTTGTCATATCAAATAAATTAATTTCAAATAATCCAAATCAAATGTTGTTATCATTAATTATGAAACACAATCACATTACAGCCTATTCTACAGCTCGAACTATTGGAGTTTAGGCAATTAGTGTATAAATTGTCGATAGTTCAAGGCAAGCTTTCAAAATTTTCCTTACCTGCGTAACAAATGGCAGTTAATATATGTAAATATTTACCTGCAATTAAGAAAATTAATAAAATTAATAATTTATAATAAATCGTACACTTTCATATTCAAGGTTGGTTGATATCAATTTAAGACAAACCTACCCACGGGTAAAACAAAGTCACAATTTAAAATAAATTAGGTAGAAAATTATGCATATGTACGATTTAAAGTGTTTTAACACATTAACAAAAGTTAGATATGTACACAATACATGGTATATGTACAACAAATTTTGTGCACGTGAAATTTCAAGTGTTACATGGGTTAAACATTGAAACCGCTCAACTTTGAGCACATCGAACTAAGTTTTAAAGCGAAGCACAAAGCATTTCAACTTCAACATTAGCAGTAGCTTTAATTTGCAAAAACTTACAGCGCGACCGCTACCATGTAGAATTATTATAAAGGTGCGATTACACGTAAGCCTTTAATATTTGGTTGAATGTCCTTGAATGTTGAAAGCTTTCATTTCTGTTCGACTTTCTTATAAAAATTAATAAGTTTAACATTCTTCATTATTTATTCTTCATTCATTATATAAAATTTTATTAGGATATCACATGTTTTCCTTAAAAGGAATGAAAATTTTAAATGGAATCAACCATTTCGATTAAACAATAGTGATCCTTTAAGCGTTAATGAATTTAAATCGATTAAGGTATTTAAGTTGCTGCTTCATTTAAAACGAATTGCACCCAAAAGCCCACAGGCATTTTATGATGACCCAGCAAACATTATTAATTGTGGAAGAATTTCAATTTAAACACCACGGCGATGACTATAATCGGATATTATGACGTCAAACGACAGTTTATTTGGAAAGAAATTTACAGCTTTAATGTATCATAGGTATGAATTTGGATAAAACGAATTAAACATATTTATTTTGTAAAATCCAAAAAGCAAAATATTAATTTAGCTCTTCCAAAAGGGGTAACAATTTTTCGTCGGGTTGATATTAGATTCAATAGTTTTTCTAAATGTTGGCTGGGGCTTCGTATATACGAATTTCAAATATTCAACTACATTTGTGTTGCAAGCACCCACATAAGTATGTTTGCAGTATTTCTGTGAGTTTTCAAATGGATTTTATTACCAAAATAGTTTATTTTGCAATATGCTCTGCACATTTTTGAGCATCTTAAAAGGTTTTTGGCTTAATGGTTAAACATTTTGCATTACATACTCATATCTTGTAGGTAAGCATAAGGTTTTGTGTTATCATTATATAAGCTTCGATTAAAAATTTGCTTCTTTGATTTAAATATAGTATTTTTGTAATTTTTGTATTTTAAAAAAATAAAATGTTCAATTTTTTGAAATCAAATAAAAGAACATTTGATCGTGACAAAAATTTAACTATATTGGTTAAAATACTATAAACTATTTTTTGATTAAACATCAAAGAGATGAAAATCAAGCGTGGTCCGGGGAAACCTCAATAGATTGAAACGAAAGCCTGTAACACCTCTAGATGTATTCAACAGCAATTGTTTTCGCCGCTTGTTATGTTAAAAGGCTTATAATATATTTCCATTCAAATCAATCAGCAAAAGTTAAAGTGATTTGCACGCTTTGAAAAAATCAACAGTTGCAATCAAGGATTAACAAGGGTATTCTAATTACTGGTGGAAGCGATCGCTTGAACTAGGGAAATGTTAAAAAGAATTAAGGGAAAACTCGCTACTGATCTTGCACGTTGAACGAATTCTGTAGAGTTCCTATGCTACCATTAGGAATTGTTTGTAAACACTCATTTTGCATTCGAACTTCATTCGATTATCTTCTTTTGGAAAATCTTATTAAAAAAAAAATTTTTGAATTCCATTTGACATTCCTCTTATTTTTAATGACTTTTTGACAATATTAGACATAATGCGAGTTTTTTATACTTGCTTGTGGTATCCGCTGCTTTGCTCGCATCCATCCCATTTTTTTATAATGACATTACTCCCTTAACATCTAATTCTATATTCTTTCTTTAAAAATGAAAAAAAAAACAATTGAAAGACAGTTTGTTCTTTGAACTTCGAACCCAAATACAAAAGGCATAAATGAGAAAAGAGAACAATAACAACACAGAATTCAATAAGCAAAAACTTTTGTGTGAAATTTTGTAAACACTTTATCCTCAAAAGAAGGAAACTTAACTTTAAAAAAAACAAACAAAAGAGTATGCAAAAACATTCTCCAACATTATATGTTGTTTCAAAAAAAAATTTATTAAAATCGGCTTAGCATATTTTGTATCAAAGCGTTACAAACAACCTCCATATAAGGAATTTCATATAAATAGTAGAGATATGATATGAGTTGATACATTTCTATTTTTTCGAATTTTCCTACTCTAATCGGTGTTTTTCAACTTTACATCTTTTCGATGTTTTTTGACTTTTTTCAATATCAATCAGTAATTTTCAACTCACCTTTGCTTCTTGATATTCTACAAACTTTTCTTTTATCTGCAGTTATACTCGAAACTTTTATACACTGCTTGATACTTTTTTACAAAAACATAATAAATTGTCATCCGCTTTTATTTCAATGTTTTTTTTTAGGATAAGAGCAGAATCACTGATTTTTCAAAAATAAATTTTGCTTTGCAAATATTTCAAAATGCGAGCAGTGAGAAAAGCATCAAGTGAGACATATCAGTATTTGTTTTTGTTATATACAGATTTTGGTTTAATTCAATCAATAAAAATTTTAATTTTTCTCCGTTACTCTGCCTTGTAACAAGTATTTTCATCATCATGGACTTTATTATTATACTAAAAGTAATTTATTATGCAAATTTGTTGAAATATACATACTATATCTAATTGATGTCTGTTTCAAAGCGCATCTTTATTGCAGTGCTATTTTCGTTGCACTATCTGAATGTGTGCATAATCAGTGAATTTCGATTGTTCCATAATTAAAATGATTATTTATGTAAGTAATTTATAGAGCATTTTTGGATTGAAGGCAAATGAATGTAATATTTTGGAATTGATATTTAAGTATCTAAAGAATTTTTTATTAAGTTCAGAAGTTAAATGAACAGCAAGTCATAATCAATATTCGCATTTAAATTTATGTTTTTGCCACCAATTGATAGACACGATGCTTTGTGTTAAACTAGATATTTGCAAATTTATGTTAAATTGTAAAATTGGCAATAGATACATGCTCAACGCACATTAAATGCAATCAAAATATAGTGCCAAGATGAAAATTATTTAATTAATCAACGACAAATTTGTAGGTTTCAGAGCGTTGCAAATATATGAACGTTATGTCAAAAATCTGTATGTAACATTAAGTTAATATCGTTATATTGATGTTTACGAGTTTGGCATAAAAATGAAATGAACATCAGTTAAAAAAATTAATAATTTTCTTATACTTAGGCTCAGAACGGATTTGATAGTTTTCTAGTAATAACTAGTTTTCTAAATGCTCCAAAAAGCAACTGAAATAACTTGATTTATTACTAAGTACCTTAGAAATTTCTATGAAATTTTTTGAAAATTAATTTTTGAATGTAACCAAATAACTTAAAAAAAATAAATACAGTGTTCGTTATATCGAAGTGATTTTTAGTAAAGAAACTGGCTTTTATTTTAGTATATACTCGAAGTTAAGTTAGATTTTGAAAGGGAATATTCACTTGTGATCATTTTTACTCGTATTTACTTTATAGATGGTAAATCTTTATTGACCGATTTGTGAAATTTCACATAAACATTGGTTTCCGCTAATGACCATAAAATTCGACCAAATTATGTTCCATCTTCAATTACATATTTTAGCTTTATCTTTTAAAATAAGGCGCATGTGTTGAGGCGTCATGATTTCAATACGAAAGTCAATTTTATAATACCGACAAAGTAAACAAAAACGACGCCAAAAAAAATCGAAAGACGTTAAAAACAGACTGTCCAAGAAAGCAAAATGAAAAAACACTCTTGAATTAAACAACGTTCGTTATTAAGAATGGTGAAAATGTTTAGCGTTCGGAAGTAAGAGACATCAATAGAGAAAATTGCAATTTGACAAACTGTTCATTCAAATGGAAATTACGTTACATTGGATGTCTACTGTATTATGAAAGAAGTTATGATTAGCAAATTAAAGTTGCGTAATATTTTCTATACACTCAGAACACTGCACACAATATATTGAAAAAGCAATCATGTTGTTATTTGCTCATTTTATAAAAGCCGCGAGAACAAAACAATTAATTATGCAAAATAATGTCAGCTGGTGCTGAAATTGTTAATTATTGCATTAAGATTATAAAAACACTTGTTTTTTTTTTGGTTTATAAATAAAAAATAAATTAATGCAGATATTAAAATTCAACGAATACACAACAACTAACAACGCAATGTTTAAATAAAGTCAACATAGAATATACTTTAAAAAGGAAAAACAGCAAACATAAATAAATAAAATTCAAATTTATTATTTATGTACATTAATATATGATAAAATGCATTTCAAATATTTATTTCAATTAATTATTTTGCATTTCATTAAACAATTTGTTTTACAAACTTTGTGCTTTTATTTATTAATAAATCAAATTTATAGCAGCATTTAAAATAATAAGGGAATGCTGCATTTTTGCTAAGGGCTAGAGGTTTTTTTTCTAAAAGGCTGCAATGCAGAAATGAGCAATAAATAGTCAGCAAATTTGTGTTTTTTTTTGTTCTCGCTAGCTTGCTTGTTTATCTTTTCATACTTTTATCTGCGGCATTACACCTTTGCTGTTTATCTTTTTTCTTTAACTGTTTTGACATTTTGCTTACTACAACTGACACTAAACATGAAGTAAAGCTGTGTTAAGCTATGCACAAAACAACTGGAGACAATTTCTTGGTGGAAAGAGCAGGCGAGCGAGAAGACAGAATGCCATATTCTGCGCTGACTTGTAATCAATCTGTTGAATGGCTTTTATTAAGGTGTTAAGAAATATCTAAGAAACTGCAAAGCAAGAAATATATATATAAATTCTGTACGAAATTCTATGTTACTCATACGACATGTTGACTAATATTTTCGATTGTAAAATTCTTTAAATATAAAAAATTCATAAATTGAATAAAAAATTAGATGTTTTATTAAAATATTGACACAAAGGCCAATTATATCTTCTACTGTCTTCACGCCGTCACAACTTCTCAGTCGAAGCGATTTTTTAGCTAATTGTTTAAAGTTATAAAGACTTAATAATAAGAATTAAAACCTTGGTTTAAAATAAATAACAAAATACAGCAAGTCAGTAAAATAAAGTTAGTCAGTAACAATAAAAAAAAAAAACTTTAAAAAAATATATAAGAAAAACTTTTTTCGTACATGAGTTGCTTTTTAATTAAGCAAATTTGTTATACGCTTAAAAAGGACAACTGGGCGGCAATGCCGTTATACAGCGCTTACAAATTGCAAAATAAATTAGCAGCAGCAGTAACAACAACAGCAGCAACAAAATATTACAAATTAAAGAGCAACAACATTAGTAAAAAGTTAAAATACGACGTGATGCTGTTGAATATCATACAAAAGCGCACAAGTACAAAGAAAAAAAGCTACGCAGTAAAAGTTCTCCAATTTCTATGTGAGCGTAAAAGAAGCATCTTCATTAGCTAATGAAGAGTTGACATTAAGAATAACAATAGCAACAAAAACAAAAACAGCAGCAAGAGAATGACATTAGAAAAGGAAAAACAAGAAGAATATCTTGAATAAATATGTAGCTGCTAGTTTAATTTGAAGAAAGATTGCGGACAAACAAAAAACGTGCTTGTGAAAATCGACTTCCGCAGCAAACCAGTTTTGATAAGTGACGATTTTTTTCAGTTTGTTTTTTTGTTTTTGAATAAACATCAAAGCAACGAAATGCAGTAACACAAATAGAAGAAAAATTCTACAAAACTCTTCGACCTTTTCTAGAGCTATCCATATTTCAGGATCGATTTCATACATTTCAAAGCTCCTCATAGTTCGTAATATTAAATTTAAAGCAAAGTGTTAAGCAAAATAATAAAGAATTGTGCTTCTTCTACTCTGGGTCATTACAAAAGCAAATTTTACAGAAAATGTTTCATAATGAAAATAAAAAATATTTTTAAAGAAAAATTTGTTTCCCATCAGTATTAAGAATTACTAAATCCAAATGATTGTACTTTTCCAAACTATGTAAGTGTTTTTGGCATCTAGGACAAGCAAATAAATCATTAAAGTAAAGTTTTCAAGGAGCAATTTTCATAATTTGGAAAATTTAATACGGAAAAATAACAAAAAATAAAGGAATTAAGTAGACAATTCCAAAAAACGCGAATAATCTTCACTTTTAATTCATTTTTGTTTATTCCTTTTTTGATTCTTTGACAAAGTCAAAAACGAATAAAAGATTTGTTAAAAATTAAATTAAATGCAAGAAACCAACAACATAAGAAATATTCCATTTGAAAAATTTATTTTATTAGAAAATTTCGGAACGTTTGATTCTGTTTCTTCTTTTATGATAAAAAATTTTATGTTATGGATTGTAATTTTCAATATCAAACGATCTATTTCATGGAAATACCCTTTAAAGCACTTTGAAATTACAAAAAAAAATTTCAAAATGCTGGTCAGCGTTTGTTGACACAATCTCAACAGCTTTTTCTAGTGTGAACAGTATATGTCAGGGTATCAACATTTGTGGTAACAACAGCAACAACAACTACAACAACAACAAACAACAAAAATTACTTAAACTTTTGATTGCTAACACGATCGAAACAAAAATAAGAGAAATCAAAAAGCGAACAAGAAATTCATTTGCAGAAGAAGAACTAAGAAAATTTTTCTATTTGCCACTCAGAACGATGTGTCTGCTGCTTTTGTTATATGCAACTGTCAGTCAGTTTGTCCATTTTGCTTGCTGATTTTTCTTTTGTGTCATGTTGCTTTGCTTGTTTTCCTCTGTTTAGCTGTCTGTCAGTTAAGTTGCTTCATGCTACTCACTCTTTATTTAGTGCACTTGAGCAAAGTTGCAATGTTGCTGCATTTGCCAAGAAATTAGGAATTTGTATAAATGGTGGCAAGATTTTTGAATTCATTTTTGGTTTTTTTTTCTCTCTTATCTAAATGGTTTTTGGAAACAATAACGATGAGGAAATTAAGGTAGCAAAAGCGGAAAAGTGAAACTGAAAATTTAAAAAAAAATAAACTAAAGTTTGTTGTTTCTGCAGTAGATATATTTATAGCAAGAATAAATTGTTTCTAACAAATTGCATTAGCATTTTAATTTTCAATGCAAATTAAAATATTTGCGTTAAAACTAATATTTGCAATCTCAAGAATACAAAATTACATTGTAACTTAGTTCTGATTTTCAATGATTAGCAACAAAATGCAAGGTTTGAAAGTTCATCAGTTATAAGAAATTATGCAATTCATCAGTGATAAAAACTAAATTCAAAAAAAATTCAAATAAGTTTTAACAACTGCACAAGTGCAGCCCTCAGAGACGTAGCTAGCGCCATTTTCACGCAAATGTGCAATTGAATTAAAAGATATTCACTGCTGAGAAATTTATAGAAAAAAATACAATGATGATATGTGCAATTCTCAAATTTATCGACCTTTATTTGTTGCAAAACTTCAGTATAATGAATCTGAATAAGGAAAGCTGTGATTTCGTATTACAACTGCAAGCTAAGTAAGTGTCATAAGCTTGGTTTCAACTCCATTGATCCAAATATTTCATAAAATAAAAAAAAAACATATAAAAAATCTAAAATGTATGTATACAAAAAATTAATCGATTGTGTGTCTATCTGACTGTGGAAATCATGATTAAGAAAAACCGAACAAAATACTTCATAAAATTCGATATGAGACCAAAGACTATTCGACTTCACCTTGAAAAAAGCTTAAAAGAAAAAGCGAAAGAATGTGTTGAGCGTTTTCTCTGTCCCGTCCTTACAAGAACTACGCTTATTTATCTTGCATTCTTCAGAAATTTCAGCAAATCGGCCGAAAATGAAGCGGTATCGCTGCTTAACTAGCTCAGCATGATTAACTTTATATAGTTTTCATTGTTATCAAAACGTTTTACAATCTCTTAACAACCTTCGTTACCAGCTTTGTAGGGTACCGGCACAGCTATTCTAACTTAAGGCATATAACATGCTTACTAAGTCGCTCTCAGCCAACTTAACGTAAAGGTTATGATTCCCAGTTTTGGAGCCAGCGGTTCAAAATCTTTTCGAAAGCAACACTGCATTAAATTTTCATTTGGAATACAGCCTACAAAACCGCATTTAATTAATTTAAATTTTCTTAAAAATATTATTGACCAACTCAATTTTAATGATAATATAATGAAATATTTTGAAATTCGCTTACATAAATCTTTTTCCAGTTGACTTACGATAGCATATTGAAAAAGAAACCCTCTAGTTTTCAGTCCTAAAGAAATTCAATATTCTTAATAACATGTATGATAAAAAATTAAAATGAAAATTCACTAAGCAAAGAATTTTCATAGAAAATAAATTTAATTTTTAAATTTTCAACATAATAAATTCTTTGCTTTTAATTAGCATTTAAGTGCCCTGCAATAAACCCATTCTTATTTTAAATTTGAAATTTTTGTAATTTAATAAATAAAAACAAAATCATGTTAGCAGCTGATTATACATATAGTACCAGCATACTGATAACCAAACTATGCGTATGCATGCTGCATGCTGCATGTGCACACACACAATTAAACAGTCAGGTTAAACGTTTAAACACAAAAGCATGCGGCACATTGTAAACATGCGATTGTTTATTGCTGGCAACGGTGCGGCAAGCTAAAATATTAAGAATTTCCGTTTCCGTTAATTATAACGCATTACAATAGGTCACGGCAATAACAACAACAACAAAAAACATACCTGCCAGCCAGCGCTGTTTAATGCAAAAATTAAATTTAATGAAAACTTTAAAGAATTATCTTTCTCATAGTCATTTTATGAAATGAAATTTAAAAACTTTGATAGTGAAAAAAAAATATTTGTCAGGCCTGATTAAAATACAGCATGGCGTTAATTAAACAGAAATTCACCACCTTTTTTTTGCTTTCGCTGTTCTTTTGCTGCATTTTCGCTACTATAAAATATCAGCTAAAGCTCATAATTATCCGTTACACTTTGGCCATGTTAATTATTAAATTTATATACCTGAATTGTGTTAACCGTGCGGCGCTTACAACGCATTGTGTGTCAAGTTATACAATTGAACAGTGGGCTTAATATGAGAAGAATTTAACATTATCGGATTGCGATATGCAGATTTCAGGGAAAGTTTTTTCGAAACTTTGCGGTTGCCAATGATCTTATTTTTGGAAGAATGTGATGGCTAAGTCAAATCGAAGAGAAATAAAAATTGTGCTGATTTCGTTCTCAGTGTGAATCGGTTATTACGCCACAATTTCCACTTTCATTTTATAAGACAATATTTCAAATTTTTAGAAATACCTGTAAGCTTCTTTGGGCGATTTTATTTAAATCATCTGTGCATGAATTTTTATCTTAAAGCGATGCTCTTTTAGAAAGAATTTCCCAAACATACAGCGTACTCTGTGCATGTTCACTTTAACTGAATTCTCTTTCTCCTTCTTAGTGCTCAATATTTAAGCAGCCACCCACTACCGCATCAGTGAAACTTAGTCGGACTGACTTCATCATTATCGTCATCATCAGCAGCAGCAACAGCATAATCAGTTGCTGTAGCAACAACAGCATCGAAAGCCTTGTCAGCAACTAAAGAAATTTCGTTGAATATTCATAAAGTTAATTAATCCCAATTGTAACACATTACTCGCGGGTGTTTCCAGCTTCTTGTTTGTGTGTCTGTGCCATACAGAATAAACGTCATACTTACACAGCAGCAGCAGCAGCAGCAGTAGTAGCAGCAAAAGTTGTAGGTGGCGCGCATTTTTATATGATACAACAGCATTCATTTTATTACATAAAATACGGATTAATTTTCAGGAAATTTTTTTGCAGATTATGACCGGTGGTGGCAGCCTCCGACTGGCAACATGAAAGTGACCTTATTATTTACTTTTACTTAATGTTCTATAAATGTACGAGTATTTCTTGAAATAAATTGATTGATTGATTTCATTCGGTGTGCCATAAGGACACATCAGCAACAGCTGATATTTATAGGATTTTTGCATTGACTTTACGATTTAATTTGAATGGTGAAATTTTAAGTAAAATTAAATAAATAGCTTTTTGAACTTTTTTGTGGAAAGTTATTTATGGCAGAAAGTTTTTGCTCTTCATTAACAGATTGATTTTAAGTTAATTGTTCTCGTAAGTAGTTTTGATTTCTGAACATCTTTTTTGGCGGGTATGAAGGTTAATATGTTTTGGAATAAGTGGGTTGATATACAACCCCTTATTTACTCACGCTATATTACCAAAGACGATGCTTTTTTTCATATTTTTTCTCATATGGACTTTTCAACATCTTTCGCTTTCCAACGCCTTTCGATATTTTTACGAACATTTAATTCAATGGATTGACCATCAGACGATTTATTTTATTTCTTTTTTAATTATTCTGGCGCAACGACTGGAATGAAAGTGAAAGAAGCAAGTGTTTTGTCTTTGAACTTCAGATATTGATGCTTTGCCAATACAATGTACGTTTCTTACTATACCACTGCAGAAAAAGTTGTGCTAATTTGGTAAGAGAAACCTCTAGAAAGAAAGGAGAAGGAAATAGTTGGAAAAATAGGAAAATTAAGAAATGTGGAAAGTGTATTACCATGCTTAAACCGGGAATCGAACCTGAGACCTCTTGGATGTGCGCCACAAGGCCGACAATATTTTACGACTTATATCGAATTTTTGGTATAATATTTTTTTAGTTTTAAAGACTATTTCGTAAAATGTTACTCAATATTCTTTTAATGATATAAGCTAATTTTCAACTTTTCAATATCATTCGACGTTCTTTGAAACTTTTCACAATTACTGAAAGTTGAATTGAATACGATGATTGAATATTCTTCGTATTTTTTTCTTCTGATACTTTGTGAATTTATACGCTTGTTTTCGACTTTTCGATGTTACCTAATGATTTGCATAATTTTGAATAATATTTTTTAGTTTTAAATCTCTGGCTTATTTCGATGCTTCTGATACTTTAAAGTTACAATTTGGCATTACATATTTTATATTTTTAATTGGATTATACTTCAAATTTGCATAAAACTCAATTGCATAAATCATTAAGTAGGTTATATTTTCTGCGAAAAACTCCATCTTTTTTTCAATTTA
This sequence comes from Meiosimyza decipiens, assembly GCA_963680825.1. Taxonomy (NCBI): domain Eukaryota; kingdom Metazoa; phylum Arthropoda; class Insecta; order Diptera; family Lauxaniidae; genus Meiosimyza; species Meiosimyza decipiens. Next base: position 140,469,967 of record OY804258.1, read on the forward strand.
CTGGATATTTTCGAGAGCTATAAGACCGAGAAAAGGAATTGCTACAGTTTATAAAACAAAAAATTCATTGCCAATGCAATCTAGCATAAATTTAACAGAGTGTGGCAAATGAAAATAAACCAATTAATGCTTTAAATAGCAAATTTACCTGTACTCTAAAATATTTAAATTTTGTATGGTTTCTGAATCCTGATTTTTTGAATGCATAAATTCATCACAAAAATTATACATTTTAAATATGAAAGAGCATAGGATAAAAAACCATTTAATTTCGCTATAAAAATCATCGATACAAAAAACAATAAATACAACTACAACAATAATGTGCAGAAATAATAATGAAGCAAGGCATTTCAATTATTTTCAATTCTTTTTGATTTAATTTTGTTGTTGTTGCTTATGCTGTCACATTTTTATTTTTCTTCTATGATTTTCATATGAATTTCAACGATGCGCATAACACGCTGATAATGATGCAAAATTTTGAATATTGGCTGCCTTTTGATGTTTCGTTCATTCACTATATTACAGGGATAATGTGCTGCCATACGACGACGACAAAGATTTATTCGATTGGAAAAAATAAAAATTGCGAAAAAATGTAATGCACCAACATGGCAACATTGATTTTTAATTCCATTAGATGGAAAGGTTGATATGAATTTTTTTTTTATTCAAGTATTTCACTCAAAATTTGCAGTTTCTGCCATAAATAAATTGAATTTTATGGGCTCGGTTGGCCCACATATCTTTTGAGTTCTTTATTTTATTTTTTCGGTGGAATGAAAAATAAAATACTTAAAATACGAATATATAAAATGCTATTGAAAGCATTCTTTATTCTAATTTTATGTCTTTTGTCATTATCATTCGAAGTATTATCTTCATGTGCGCTGTAGCATTTGTCATTAATTCAAAATTTATAAAGAATTTTCAGTAAAAAGCAACAAAGTACTTACTTGCATGAGTTGTATAAATAAAAATTGAAGTGTACAAACCTGAAAATATATAAAAAAAAAAGATTTAAAAAACAAAATTTTTTCATTTCAGTAATTTATCAATACAAAGAAAAAACTATTTTTTTACGATAAAAATATATAACCTTTTGTTGTATTTTAGCATTTTCTGCTAATTATTATTATTTAATATTTTTCTGCTGTAATATTTCATTTAAAGTAAAATTTTTACCTATTTATTGTTAATTTTTCCATTGAATCTCGTAAATTTTTTTTGCGGGTATAACCATTGTAACAAACTTAATGTTGCACTATACTCTAGTGCTAATTAAAATTAAGTTTTTAATAAATTTTAAAAGAATTTATGATTAGAAACGACAAAAAATCATATGGATTTCCTTATTTGTTTCATTTTTATATTAAAAATATTTTTTGTTCAATTTTACAGTTTACGTTTATAAGGGCGATGCTTTCAGTATTTCTTGACACCTAAGCAATACTAAAGACTAAGAAACGAACAACGCTTACAAATCATTGAATTTTACTATCGAGACATGAGTTTTATCGAAAAATTTTCTTCATCGATGAAGCTCATTTTTGGCTCAATGGGTACGTCAACAAACAGAATTGCTGAATTTGCCATTGCTCCCTGAAAAATGCTTGGTGCAGTTTGTTGTCCGGCGGCATCATTGGATCGTACTTTTGGAAAAATAATGACAATCGCAACGTTATAGTGAATGGAGCAAGGTACCGTAGTATGATTACCGACTACCATGGACCTATTGAAAGGAGAGTTTGGTGGTCAATTAAACTTACGTTTGGATCAGTCCATTGGACACCATGGTCATGGGATTTGAACCCACTAAATAATTTTTGTGGGGCTACGTTAAATTTCTCGTATGCAGGGATAATCCAACTACAAGTGCAGTCCTGGCAGACAATATTGCAGCTGTCATTGGAAAAGTATGCTAAACTTAGAGCTTACAGATGCAGCATTTACATAAAATAATCTTTTAAAAGCAAATGAAAAGAATTTTTGTATCATTTTAAATTCATATTTTATTTACATTTGCAAATTTTTTGTACTTTTTTCAATTTTCAAAAACCAAACGCTTAAATGCATTGAACTTTTGATACAGCAGAAAAACTTTGGGATAAACCACATTGCGTCAAAGTGATACCTTTAGCTAAATTTATTTTTAGTTAAAATTTATATTTATCGTTCGCTTGATGAATTTAAATATTTCCATTGAATCTCGGCAAATTTATTTATGGAAATAACCACGTTTAAAAAAATATTCAATGCTGCTTTACAGCGCCAATTAGAGATTAAATTTTTTCTCGTGCAATGATGTGCTGATTATATTTGTGAACTCAGTGACTATGGAAAATAAAAAACTGTTGCACAGCAATCGATTACGTAAAATTTGAACGAAAAAAATGTAAGTCCAAATATTATCAAAAGAAGCTACAATGCATAAAAGGTTCAACATCATAATGGCATAGTGAGTTAATCAACTTGATTGCGTAAACAATTTTGGAATGGTTTGATATAGCAAATAGGTGTTGAACTTTAAGTTACCAGCTTAAACTCAATTTTTTCATAGTGAATATATTCGATAATAGCAAAGGTGTTACCATCGTTTATTAAAAGATTATAAAGCTTTAAAACCAAGAAGTGCATATTCCGGCAAATGATTTTTTTATTTTTTTCAGCATAGTTCAATTTAAGCTCAACAAAGGACGTTGTTGGTTTCTTTCTAATGTCAACTTGATGCTCTCCTACTTTCACTGATAAATCTCTTGTAGTTTTCCCTACGTATATAAAATCAATGACTAAAAAAAATTAAACTTGCGGTTTTGTACACAGACAGACGACTAAAAGACCTTTATTTATGATGATAAGAGAGCATCCAGCTAATAGCTATGCAAGCGCTATTTTCGAGGGAATGTTACAATAAACTTTAAACTTAAGCTTAAAATGAATATTAAAAAAAGATACAAGAATGTTATCTTCGTAACATTTTTTTAATGGAATAATATTTAGATTTAACAGAAAATCTTCTGAAAAATTAGAACATGCTCGTTGAAACGTTGGGAAAAAATTGAATAATTGTTGATATTCAATATTTTGTATTGGAAGAAAGCTGCTTCGTTACAAGAAATCAGGATGCATATTTTTTATTGACCAACTTATATCAAAATATTATATGAAGAGCATTTAAAATATCACTACCAATCAGTAATCATAAGAACTTTATACAATAATATTTCAAAACCTTGAATTTCAAAGTTTTCAAAGCAAAATAATTCATAAAAGAACAAAAGTCATTTATGCAAACATTTAATTTCTATTTTAATTCTTCCATCTTAAAGCAAAAAAAAATAAAAACATAACGAAGCAAACATTAAAGATCTCAATTTTCCTTCTGCAACATATCCGCATATTCATAGCCATATCCATAACATGCGCACACATAAAAATATAAAAACAAAATAATAATAATAAAAGCCAAGACAACAACAGTCGTAATAATAACAGAAACAAACAACAACAAAAACAATACTAATAAAACCAAAAGCAACATCAACTACGACAACAACAACAACAATAGCAACAACACAAAAAACATTAGACTGTATTTAACTTAGAGCATCTGGTTGAGTGTGTCAACACAAGTAACTATGTAAGTAGAAGGAAAATATGAAAATGGTACAGAAACATAAATACGAAGATAGAAAAAAATACAAAAACAAAGGAGGTAATATGAGCAAAAAAAAAAAAAATTCAAACAAAAAACACAAAAAAATGTAAAAGAAAAATAGTCTGTAAGAGCACTCATAGGAACAAAAATAACAACAACAAAAAATAAATATTACAACTAACAAATGATTAGGTATGTAAACGATAATGCAAAAAAAGTGCACGCAGACAGACAAAAAGTTTTTGTTTTCTTTGAAACATCGTTCCCCATACTTCCCTCATTTGCTACTACTTCCTGTTACACATTTTCCAGATTTTCTTCAATTGTTTGCTTTGTTTTACCTCCTTTTTTAATTTAAGACTCAACATTTTTGCTCTTTCGCTTTTGAATAAAACTTTTTTAATTCGTCGCTGTAACTTTTCAGAGGCTTAAATAAATTAACAAGTTTGTAAAAGTGTTATAATAAAGTGGAATCAGACTATTTTGAAATATTTCAACTCACACTGTAATTGAGAGAGAATTTCACTCTTTAAAGAGTGGCATGCAGTTGAAAACTTTCAACAGAGCAATCATAAAAAGAAATGGTTTTAAAGTTAAATCTTTCTGGCAGAGATATTTTAATATCATTCACTAAGGAAAATATTGAGTTAAGACCTTCAGCCTTCCAAAAGTTCCCAAATTTTAAAAAAAGTTCACTTAAATAGGCTCAAAATAGCAGTAATTAGCTTATCCAAATCGGTTTTCAACCAGAACGATAGATTATGAATATTGGGTCGCCAATTTCATAATACTGCAACTGATATCCAATAACCCCTTAAAAGTATAGAGCCCGAACAAAATTTCAACAACTACTTCAATCCATGGCTCATTGTTTTATATTGTTCCAGTTAATTTTGATTTTCGATGCATCGATTTCTATCATTCTCTTTGCAGATTCCACCAACCAACCTAATGATCATCAGATTTTACTAGCGCCTTAGCTGATCGTATGGCTTATCCGTTGCCAACTTTTTTATAATCTTCGTGTAAGATTTGTAAGCAAATGAAGTATCTACGAATCCCTTGAATCCTCAATATTCGTCTCAAGCAGGAAAGAATATTCGTTTTCTCGCTGTGCTCGGTGAGAGACCGTGATCCGCTAGCATAAAAAACACTCATTGGATATATGATTTGAATATTGATACTCGTAAAAAAAAGTGTAAGATAATTTTGAGGCACTAAATTGCCATTCTTTCCATAGCAAATTTTTTGTTGCTGCCACTGCTCTTGTTCATATTACTTTTCAATCTACTTGCTATCATATTTTCTAGTCATCTATTATTTCACAAGCAATTACGAGAGTAAACGCATTAATTTGCTCCTACCATTTCAGCAATGGAAATAATACGTTGCAGTGCTAAAAATGCTTTTAAGAACGTTTTTTTTTTGTCTTACTATTAACAATAAGAGCATTATTTCAAGGAATATTACCAACACCATTACAAATCATTAATTTAATGCATACTGCTGTTACTACCAACTACCATACTACTTTTTCCACTATAACATTCTACTATTTTTGTTTGTTTTTTTGCATAGTTTTTTCTGCACAATGTTTTGTGCATTTTGTTGTTTGGTACTCTACACGTTTTCGTATTGTTGTAGATTTGCTTTTGTTTAAATTTTGTACTTTAGTTTTATGCTTTGCATGGAATTTTTCTCATTTTTGCAACGTTTTATGCTTTGTAGTGTTTCTGCGCTTTTGGAATAAAATTTTTTTTTAGTTTTTTTTTCAATTTTATACAGTTTTTTTTATCCATTTGAGCTCTATTATAAGCCTTGGTGTTATTTGCTTTTTAGTGTTTTTTTTTTCTTGCCACCACTGTAGCAAAATGTAACACGTTGCGTTTCGTTTGTTATTCGTTAGCCACCCGCGTTTCCTATTTGAGTATTTTTTCTTTTTTTCATTTTCTTGCTTTCATTTTGTTTTTGTTTCTAATCGCTTTTGTTTTTCATGTTATTGTTGCTGCCTGTTACTTTGGTTGTAACCTTTGTTATTGTTGTTTCTGAAGCTGATGAGTGATGCCGTTTCCTATTTGCTATTTCTGTTTTCTTCCACAATAGTTCGTTACACTGCATTTGTTTTAATGGTTGGCCTGTAGTGTATATTTTGCATAAAACAATGAACAGTGATGAGCAAAGATATTACAAATTTTCTACAACACTTTTCACTTAAATGATTGTTGTTGCTTTAACTATCAATTAATTAATATTTAACTAAAAACATTGCTTTTTTTTTCATTTCAAAATATATGCCAATATTTTGCACAACACTGTATCGTTTAATCATATATGCAAACATGTTGCTGATATTTCACATTAGCTGTTTCATTGTTGTTTGTGTGAGGCTGCTTGCGTCTGTGTGCGGTACCTATAGGCATACAAATAAAGCATTGCTTTTATTTCACATTTAAATGCGCCGTAGTCATACATACCACCTTCCATATTTTACTCATTGTACTTAGCACAGCCTCATTTTTTTTCGCAACATTTGCTGATCAACACTATTTAGCGCACTCTTGCCACATTGTTGCAAATGTATTGTTGTTATTGCTGCTGCTGCTGCTGCTGCTAATGCCAACACATTTTCATTATGCTACACGTGCAAACATGTTGCTTCTGTTGTTATTTGTGTGGGTTTGCATATGCGCCTGTGTGTATGCATGTAAATCTGTTAATTGTTTACTTTAATTCAGGTTCGTTGTACTATTCCGAGTTTGCTTTGGGCGTTTACTGTGCCAAATTCTCACAGTCACTTTAGTGATTTGCTAATTATTTTTTTAACAAAAATTGACTTAGCGCTTTTGGATGTCGTTGTCCACATGTTGTTCATCATCATAGGTGTAGACATCTACTGTTGCCAACAATTGATTAAAAAAACAATTAGCACTTTTGCTGTCGACAGCTTCAGCGGATGATGCTTTGTCGGCATGAAATGTTTTTTTAGGCTGTGCATTTCATTACTTGACATTTTCATGAGTCAGATTATTGTTGATTTCTGTTTGTTGTCCAAACTTGACCTTGGCGTTGATTTTGTACTGTTTTTTTTTACAATCGCTAATAACATATGTTTATGATGTAAATAAATGTGTTGGTTTTGAGCGTTAAGTTTTGTAATAAAATAACAATCGTTACCGCTCGTTTAGTAAATCATATCAATTTAAAGTATGAATATTAAAAAGAGCTAAAGTTGAAATGAGATAACGTTTTATCAAACTCTAAACAGTTCAAGTGGATTTGAAATAAAAACCGAAATTAAGTTGACTTTTAAGGTCGAATAAAATTAAAGGTCTAATGGAGTGAGGACAATATGCTGTCAAAATACTGCTGAGAAGAGATAAAATCGAAACAAAAATCGGATTTAACTTAATAAAAAATAAACTAATTTGATGAAAAAAGTCTGCAAAAGAGAAGAGAATAGCTGATTTACTATAGGAATAAAAGTTTGAAGAGAATTATTTTACCAGTTTATTCTTTATTTTGTAATTTTAATTCTCATAAAATAATTTGAGTTTTAGTAAGAGAAAGACATTTAAAGACAAAGCTAAAAACTGAAACAAGTTATTCCCTTTGATTCAAAAGCGCCCTTTCATTAGGCATCCAAAATATTTAAAATCATATTAAAAGCTACAAAAACTAATTTCGAAAATGCAACAAGTATGAAATAATATGTCTTAAAATGTAACTCTTTACTTAAACATGGCTCATTGTGAATATTTAATAAGCGTATCATGAACATTTGATAATCACAAGAGATAAGAATATACTTTGACTTAAAATGCCGACTGATTACTTAAGAATTTGAAACTAAAGTATGCGCAGCAAGAAATATTCTTACTAAAACTTTCTTGAAAAATACTCAATGATGGAAAATACTAGCAGAAACTTCTCGATGTCCGTGAAAATATTTTTTTAAGTTTTTAAAGTACACAGTCTGTAGTCCCGAGTAGACATACATATATATCAACATTTATTAATTGCATTGTTAAAAAAAAAAGTCCTACAGGACTGTATGACTTTTGTTGTTGCAATTAAAAATTGCTCAACATAAATTGTGCACATGTGTTGTCACGTCAACTCTGGCAGTTGCGACAATAAAAATTACTTTTGTTTTGACAAGTCGCACGCAATAATTGTGTACCCTACTTTAAAAAACTTTACGTATGTCAACAGAAAATTGTTGAATCTATAAATTTAATATATATTTTAAAACCCATCCTAGTAGGGATTAAAGTATTTCAATGCCGATTGGTTTCTATGGTATTACTTTTATAGCAGCAAATATCTCCTAAATTGATTTGACAAAAATGCTCGCAAAACTTTTTTTAATATAAATTTTTCATATTTTTAACAATATTTTGTGACAATACAGCAATTGAAGCCTAAAAAAAATATTAGGTTAGATTGAATTGACAGCACTTGTGACTGAAGCTGAATCGTTTTGTTAACCATGTCGTATGAGTAGTATTTATTATATTTTATAATTCTTTCGTTACTTTTGCTAGTTCTTAATATAGTTTTTGAAAAACTTTTTGGCTCATTACTTTTATCGTAGGGAGTATATCTCATAGAGCTGCTTATGTATGTAATAATTAAACTTGTTCCAATTAATAACAAATATTATTCATAAAGTTATACAACACATCATGCATGTGTGCGTATTTACACACGCAAATGCGCATTATGAACGTACTAACACATTAAAATTAAATTGTTCGTTGTGCAAGTAAGTAAATTAATGGAAAACATTAATAAAATTTATAATAAATTTTTAATAAAACTTGCAAAATTGTTGAAATAAATTTCCAAAGTTGTGCATAAGACTTGCGTTACTATTTTAGGAATTGAATTACCTCATGAAATACATACAAGCGTTCAGTTGCTTCGTTTTAAATCATGCAAAAATAGACTTAGATAACATCTCTCTTGTTTTCATTTTTGGAATTATTTATAGAGATGATAATGTTTTACATACATATATTGACTAGCAGCGATACAAGAAAGTACACATTCTCCGACTCCTCTGAGTGGCTGTGTATCATCAAAAAAATGAAAACATTTTTAAAAATCTATTTTTGAAATAATATACTTTTTAATCCACAAAGATTCTAGAACTAAACGAATGGATATTCAAGAAAATTTATGATTTTTTGTGAATCAGATAAAAATAGGGCATTACAGGTGAAGAATCTCCAATATCGCATTTCAGAACCAACTGCATCCTTCGTTTTGTTTTAAAAATATTTACTGATATTCAGCATTTGCGCACAAAATTGACAAAAGTACACAGACAGGATCTGTACAATGCAGTAGTTTTTTTATAACACTGAAATCTCTGCGTGTGGCCTTGTAGCCACATGAACCTCAACTTAAATACATAGAAATATGTGTTATTTTGAAAGCACCCCAGAAGGCAATTGAACAAGGCATTCCCCGGAGAAGGCCTGCTAGCACTGCTCCGATTGTAAGAGGCCTTCTCAAAACTAAATTTTCATGCAAATAAAAACATGAATGCTCATTTTTTTTTTTTTTATTATGATTTTTGTTTTTTTTTACAATCTGTCAATATTAACAATAAGTAAATTTTATAAGTAGTGAAATTTTAATTAGCAGAATAGTTGCGCTTCATTGAGTGTATACTCATGAAATGCTATTATGCCTTACCACAGCAGGCGTGCTATTATGCCTTCCCACAGCAGCAGTGCTATAAGGCCTCCCACAGCAGCAGTGCTATAAGGCCTTCCCACAGCAGCAGTGCTATGAGGCCTTATATTAGAAGGCAAAGAAGAAGGACATCTTGTATTTATTTTATTTCATGTATTTCAATGTTTTATGATTCGACATTGCTTTTTTGTCATTGCATTGTACTTATACGACATCAAAAGTAGATAAATTTTTAGAAGTAAGGAACGGTGTGCATGTTGCTAGGATGGTCTTCTGTTTCATGTTATGTTGAAGTGGTAGAGTGTTGTGTATTCAATTTCAAAGTATAAATTAAGAAAACGTCACAAAAAATAAACATTGAAAATATCAACGCCGGAAATTGATGTAGATAAAAAAAAAACATTTAACTAACACGATGTATTAAGATTAAATTTTTTCAAAGTACTTCTGTGAACCCTTCTACGGTAGGCGCTCTTAGAAGGGCTCCTGACGCAAGCGATGTATGAAGGCCTACTTGAAGAGTATTTCTATCAGGCCTGCTAAAGAAGGCCTGTTTTATCGGGACGTTTCATATAAAAAAGAAAGTAAGTTTGAAAGGAGGTGACAAGGCCTTAATCTTACCAAGGAAGGCCTGCAAGCTTCTGCCCTTGCCTACTGGGACGACAATCTTTCAAATACCACTTCAGCGGCCTTTCATGTAATACATGTTTAACTGTATCACAATTTTTGCTTAATAGAAAAGAGGCGTTTTGAAGTAAAAGAATATCGGTCCTGAGATTATATTCCGGTAACCATGTTAAATGAATATATTTGATTGCAATTCAAGCACAACTCTATACTAAAAGCCACAAAACTGGCTCAGAAATTATTTAATCGTTAAAGCTTAAACTTAGATGCTTGTTCTTAAGTCTATAAAGTATTTCACAAAACATCATTTTGATAAGATTACTAAAACAAATGACTCAAAAATCAATTTTTTTTATTTATCATGTCGTATGATGAGCATTTATACAGATACAGTGTTGACATACATAAGTGGTTACACATTAGAAAACAACAAGGAAACTCGTTAAGATCTGAATAAATAGATAATCCACAATTTTTATGAAAATTTTGCTAAGAAAATTACAAGCCAATAAGCATATGCAGAAAGTTTTTTTTATATTACAGTTTGTGAACTCAAAACTGAAGTGCGGAATTATAAAATGAACATCATACAAGCAAAATTGCAAACGTGCATCGTTAACCTTCTAATGGCACCATTATCTTGTAGATTATGGTTTTTCGTGTATAAAACTAATAAACAAGGTTGCCACACTTGCCTCAAACTCAATTTAATAAAATGACTCACTTTAGCTCTTTGCCAAATTATAAGGGTTCCCTTCACCAATAATGCTACTAAGGTAAGACTATTAAGGAAATAACCATAACGAAAAGTATTAACTAAATAGAACTAATAAATATAAATAACAGAACAAATAAACAAATAACTGAGTTAGCACAGCAAGTACGAGTGAAAACAAAACCAACAAAAAAGAAGAGTAGAAACAAAACAAAAACAAAACTTTATGAAACTGACAAAACTTAAGAAAGCATCAAAATGACATTAAAAGTAGCTCTCAATGTCCATTTGACATGAAAGCAATAAAAAAGCTTCTAAGTAAAAAAAATGCTTACGAAAAAAATTACAAAAAAAAATTGGTAAAATAAAATTATCAAAATAATAACCAACGATATTTTGACATACAATTTAGCAACCGTATGCACGCATACGAGTACACCTGCAATAATTTTATATGACAATCGAACTCGCTATAAATGGAGCAATTTTCAATGCGACATCAAAATGACACATCAACATCGACATCAGCCGGTGCGCAACAGCAACCGACCGACCATATTATAAAAGCTGACAATAAATATTGATGGAACATGCAATAATGCCACAACAACGCAAAGTTATGCTACCTGTCGTGGTTTTGCTCAATGGCGGGCGTCATATTCACATGCAACTCTACCACCCTCACTGTTTGAAGTCAAAAATGCACATATACTTACAATAATAACAATAAAATAATGTCACCGCAAATTTGAAAAAAATTTGTTGTAAAAATGTGACAACATTGGAAATGGCACTTTTGTGCAAATGTAAGTAAACTACGAAATCATAGTGAAACTTTTCTTTTCAGCACACACGCAGGCACAGAATTCAACCTACTTTGTACGAAGTCAGTAAAATTTTATAAATAAGCCCACATTATTCAATATAGGGATTTTTATGTGGGTTGAGTAGTTAAAAGTAGATAAAATATATGAAAATGTGCAGCAATTTAATACAAAAAACAACGAGTGCTAGTGCACAGTGTAGCAAAGTTCAAATTATTAGTTTTTATAAAAACTAACATTGCATAAATCAATTTTACTTCGGGAATATAAACCTCCTTTATCTGGGTCAATTTTTCGTTCAGATAATATAGCTAATATAGATAACATTAGTAGTCACTTAATTCTCGAAGGCAGTTAGTCAGTTAACAACAGACTTGAATTGATTTATTTTATTTTGATTTATTGTACAATAATTTTGATGTAATATTTTGACATCGCTCCAGCAGCCTCAATAATTGCTCATACGACATGTTCAACATCTCTCAGCTAAGTTTATCTCAGCTCCGATGCATTTTTGAATTTATCATTCAAAGGCTTTTTATTTATTTCTCTATTCTAAACAATAATACATGTGTTTAGTAAAAGGCTGCCATGAATTTATAAGCAAAATGTGATTTTATTGAAAAACAGAATTATTTAGCAAAATTATTACTATTTTTATCAGTGTCACATGAATTCAGAAGCTCTATTTATAGTTATTATAGAGAAGCAACACAACTATAGAATAATTTCGGGAGTATGGAAACAAGTAAAAGGGGAGCAAAAAACAAGAGACAACGCGTGTTCACGAAAAATATGCACGAGTGGAAATCCTTTGCCAATGCACAGCAGAAATATTACAGCACGTAAGGGTTCTACGTGCAAATATTTTAACACAAAATGAGCAGCAAATAAAGTAGCGGCAGCAACGGAAAAATTGACTCAAAATATAATTTTATGCAACATTACGAAAGTGAGGTGCTAACTTTTGGGTGACATTGGTTACTGAACCAACAACAGCGAATACACATACATAGCGCAGACAACATTATGCGGATTTTCCGAGCATTTCACATTATTGGGAAAGAGAAAAAAATTCTGTGTTTCACTTATGCTGTATATATGTATGCTGTTGATGTCATCTAACGAATATGCATTGATTTTCTGTCCTTTGATATTTTTGCAAGCCGAAATTTTGTTGTTTTTTTTATTTTGTCAATGAAGTCAAAATGTCATCAAGATTGTGGTTATTGCCACTTACCGCTATGTTGCTTTATTTTATATGATTTTTTATTAAAATGGTTTTTTGCAAATATTTGTCAATTTTGGACAGCAGCTATTACTGTGTTGTTGCTATATTTTTTTGCGAAATCGATATCTCAATTTTTAATTTTTCGTTAAAAAAAAATTTAATGATGTCGCAGTTTCAATGTTATTTAAAAGTAATTTATAATTTAAATGAAAAAATTGTATTTTCCAAATGTTTTAATTAAATGGATTTTATGACACGCTTCGGTAGATCAATAAGAAAATTAAGGGAACCGAAGAGGGCATATTTTGAGATAAAAGAGTTTATTGTCCAGTCTTGATATCCTCGTCTGGCTCAAATCTATATAAAATTGAAATCATTGGCTTTTAGGGACGTTAAAATGAATAGAATGTTTGTCTGAACTTAAATGGATTTCGGAAAACAATCCATATGGTGAAATTGCAACTCTTGAGCTTCGATATCTCGAGAACAAAATTTCATCGGATAAAACTATAATTCTGTTCATATCCTATGCAAAATTTTAATAAAATCGGAAAAATCACCCACCGATTGTTCTTAAAAAAGATTTAGTATGTCTATCTATTGAGAAACTGAACCATTTTTAAGTTTTAATTGAACATATTTCAATAAACTCCATAATACCGAGGACTGAGAGTAGCATTTCATTTGTAGTTATGCAACACTAGCAAGAGGCAAACTAAACTTTTTGGAAATTGTTTCCTCAAGATGTCACAAACATTGTCAAGTTAAGTCAAGTTAAGAAAACTCATAAAAAAATTAAGTGGCTTTGAGAAAATCACATAAGTATGAAAGCACTTTCTTGTAACTCTCGTAAGTACTTGTCAATTTCTGATTCTATGATCATACTTTTTTAATTTATCAGCTTCTCCATTAATCTAATTACTAACTAATCAAATTATCATAAGTTAACTTTAAACTTATTAATTTTTTTATCTTCCAAAATCTTTATAAGCACTAACATTTTGTTCACAAAGATTTTTCTTGACATATTTAATTTATCAAAAGTTTTAAGTGTAAATAATTTACTTTCAATCAACATTTACAAAATACAATGAATTTTCTTAAAAGTTCTGCAACCTGATTGACACAGTGAAAACTTTCTTAAGAAAACTACTGAATTTTTCATATGCACTTCGAATTATTAAAAAATATCTACTTCAGATTACATTCATTATTCTTTGTATAAAGTAATTAAATTAGCTGCCTTTTGCTTAATCTAAAAACCGCATTTAATATTAAAAATTCAATGCTTCATGTGCATGTTTTCATGAATTACAATGTTTGCTTTTTGAGCAACTTCTGCTACTTTGCTATAAAGCTTAAATATAACTTCCAGCTACGCATGCTAAACATCCAGCATATTTTGTGCCTTTTGTGCTGACAATACGACAAACATCCATGTCGCCAGCTCAACCCAAATATTTTCGCATCCATTTCGCTTTCAAAAAGTTGTAAGGTTTTTCTGGCATACTGAGTGTAAGAAAAACATTTCCTAATTACACGGCGACACAATTTAAATTACACAGAGAGAGAGAAAGAAAAACACACTTTAGCTAGGGGAGCGGGTAGGGGGCCTACGTACCTAATTGTAATACAGAACAAAAAGCTAAACAATAATGAACCACAACAACAATTATAATTACAAACATAGAAACAACGCCAGAGTTAAGCAACAACAATGCGGAAATGATAACCATTATGTTCGTAGTAATCGTAAGGGAGCTGTCCTACTACGCATAGCGGGTGCAAGACGAATGAAGTCAATGTCAAAACCCATTTATGGTGTACGATAAACCCCGTAGTGTGCCAGCAAGATTCAGCTAAGCTGTGAACCCGTGGTAAGCCGATAGTTCAAATGAAAGCGGTAAGGTGTTCGAAGCTCTAAAGTGTTCGGGAAGTACTAGGTTTTGTGACGGTATTCAAACAGATGGTATTCAACTCGAAGTCAAATATAACATCAAACGTAAAAGAAGATGGAACCTCAAAGTACGGATACACTAAATATCAAGCTAACTACATAGAAATATCCATGTTTTTTTCCCCATCTTTTCGTTTATCAAGCATTTTTGAACAAAAGTTTGAACAAAAGTTTGAACAAACAAAAGATAAGCTAGATCCACTCTGAATGGATAATGAAATGATTGGTATATGAATGAATCAAAATGTAAGTCGGCTTACTGCACGCACTGCTCCCAAATTGTGTGTTTCCAAAAATGATACTGCAACAATCGATTGGATTAACCCTCATAAAGGGGTCTTTTGGTCTACTTTACGAAAAAATGTATTGCTTGAATCGTTGGAGAAAGAGCGGAAATAGATCTTAGAAGCCACAGAGGTCCCCGAACCTCCTTAAGGAAAGATGAACTTGAATAAATCAATTGAACCTTTTAATAGAACTAACCCTAAGTAAAAACTGAGAAACAACGCAAGGCCTTATGGGATATCTCCTAATTTTTGGGCAATTTCTCATACAAAAATTTTATGAAATATTTTAAGTCACATTTTCTTTTCAAAATTTTTACAATATGAGCGTACAAAGAGTTAAGAGTTACATCATCTATATCTACATATATTTGTAGTAAATATAAGTCTCTGTGGGTGTGAATATGCGCCTGTGTAGGTGTACGTATGTGTTATTTTACGTTTGTATTCGCACAACTAAATATAACAGGATAATGTCGCTAAAAGCTAAAATGAAGCGAAACACAGCACAGCATAGCAGTTAAAAGTAAAGGAGTGGGTAAGGGACAAGCGAAAAATGAAATACAAAATACCTACAGAGCAGCATTGCACAGCTTTGTGGTCAAAAATACATAGGAACGACCAGGGCTACAAAAAAAACACTAAAAGCAGTAGCTTCCAGCTACGCGATGAATATCGCGTTGAGTAGGATACAATATTCGGCATCTCGGGTATTCAATGTTACCAAGCAATGCATGTAAATATGTGAGGTACAAGTTAGTGCAAATAAATTTAGAGCGACAACGGGAGCGAATACGAACAGACAAGTTAAAATCCTTGATAAACCTATTCGGATTACAGCGAGTAAGCGGATGACCTACCCGAAATGTCAACTAAATAAGCCTTAAGGTGCATTAGCTAATTTAAGATTTCTCACATAATTTTTGCTAGACAGTGGCGCTCAGATGGTGTTGGATTGTATTTTAGAACAAAAATCAATTGGACCATCGAGTCACACCAGGATACATGTAGAAAGTCACATTTTAATTAGAATTAATAGGTTATAACTGAAATGCTATGAAATCCACAGTTTTTTAAAGTGTAGTTAATTAAGCATTTAAGTTACTATTCACAGTGGCGTTTCAGCTGCGTAAGTTTATTTTGTAAATTACTACTAAGGGAATAAAAATATTATCGTTCTGAATTATTGTCACACAATTAAGTTCTTTGCGCAACTACAAAAAAGTTCACAAAAAGCTCATTTTTATAAATCATTGGTATTTATTTAAATTCTTTATGGCTCATAATTTATGGCGCAAGGACATGTTTACAGTTGAAATCCTTAATGTATAATTAAATTTTATCTTTTTGAAAAGTATGCTCACTAAGAAAATGCAAAATAGCGTGCGCAATGAAACTTGCGAGTTGCTATTTATAAAATACGAATGGAGAATTATAGTTTAGCAACGCGGTAATAAGCTACAGCATAAATACAATAAATATACGGATGTACACCCGTTCAGAAATATTTTTAATTTATAAAAATTTTTGAACCACAAAACAAATCAACATGCGAGCATTTTTAAATCAGAAGTAATCAAATGAATCATCTTTTTCTTTACTAAAAAAGAAATTTGCAAAAAAAAAATATAAAAACAATATAAAAGGCTGAACTAGACAATATTTGAATTTCATGGAATAAATTGAAGATCATGGAATAAATCAATAAAAGACAAAATGCATCAAAATATAAGGAAAACGTGGGAAAGCAATAAAAAACCCAAAATGTCTCCTATTTTATCAAATAACTCGAAAACTATCAAAAACCAATTAAAAAAGTTCAAAACACCCAACTATATCAAAATGTAACCAAAAAACTTTAATAGCTTGCTTAAAATAAAATATATATTTCCAGAGATATTGGTAGAAAAAAAAGTTTTTCGCTTAGAGCTATTTTTAGTCAAATTTTTATAACCTTAGAAATTGTTGATAAGATCACTAAAAATATCAATAAATTTTTGAAGTTTGAATACGACTACATAATTTTGTGTAGTGAGCTCATCATTATCGCATTTTATTTGTTAAAATCAGTTGAGCGATTAAGAAGCAATATTTGATTAATATCAGCAATTTTTCAAATATAAATGTGTATCATTGAATTTCACTTTGTTGACTTGAACACACCAACACAATTAAATGACAGCGTATTGTCTAAGCTTTGACTAAATAATGATCACTTTCATGTTAGTTCTTTTCGTTCTGAACAGTGTTTTCCATTTTAAAGCAATAAGCATTTGTAAATTCTTTTTTTAGAATTCTTAATTTGATAAAAAATAATGACCACTTCTAAGTTTTATATTCGATCACTAATATAATTATAAATTTTAATATTTCCGATCATACAGTTGATATTTTTTTATTTTGTTTCAATTATTTTTACCATTTTTAATCAGTTTTAACGATCAGTTTTAATACAAATGTATTTCAGTTTAAACTGAATCAAAGTTTTAGTATTTCTATTATTTTTTTCTTCCAACCATATTGAATATTGCTTATAAAAATTATTTTTATAAATAGCTGATCTTTTTGAGTTAATACTTTTTTATATATAAGATTCAATGTTTACCCTATTTTATACTAATTAATTGTGGTGGGTGCATTTGCAAAAACATTAACGTTGCACAAGTGTCAACAAAATGTAGTATTATACATATTGTCCTTTTGGATAGCGAAAACTGTATTACGCAAAATTATAAATAGCTGGGGAAAAACGACGGACAAATTGTGTACATTTTAGCAGAGCATCATCCAACAGATAGACACGCAGAGGACGAATGGAGATGAAATTTTCGTGAGAGATAAAATGTTAATGCAAATAAGTAGCAAATTTCTTGGATTACAACAAGTTGTATGCTTTGTTTTTGTAGCTGCTGCAGAAATGTAAAATAGTAGTGATGATAGTAGTAGTAACGTTAAAAATGTAGTGGTAGTAGTAATTTTGTCATCTTGTGAAGCGGTTGCCTGCATTACTTTGCAATACAAATTGCACAAAATACGCTGCGATAAGCGCACACTCACTGACTGGATGTCGTGATAACAAATTTAATGTATGCATTTGACTCAGGCCACAGCAATGCTAATAGGCTTAGCAAGTTAAGACAAATAACTTGGTAATTTAGTTGAGAAATTTACCGAAATTTTGTAAGATCCATTAAAAAATCAGGTCGTTATGTATTTTGAATAAAGTAGCCTAATAAAAATCAATAAAAGCAACAGAAAAGTTACTGAAAGCAGTGTATTCTACCTTTATTTATTAAAATTATTGAATCAATTATTTAAGAAAATATTTAAAATTTTGAAAAAATATATTAAAAGTAGTATTGAAAAATATATTAAAAGTCAATCAAGTCATTTTAATGAAAAATGTGACTAAAAGGGAAGTAGTACAGATATTTTTAAAATATTACTGAAGGAATAATAGTAAAAATTGGAAAGAATGACAAAGTTTAATAAAAAATTTAAGGAGGAATAAAATTAAATGAGATGTTAGTGGGATATTGACATAAGAGTAGGAAAAATGTAGTTAATTAGTAATAGAAAATATCAATAGACTTCAACGAAAAATTCTAAAAGCGTAATAAAATTGCAGAAACTTAACAAAAAATTAAAGAAAAGGTAAACCTGAAGTAACCAAATAAAGTAACAGAAAACGTAAATAAAATATGTGTGATACGTTTTATGAGTAAGTTACCAGTTTCACAGTATCAAAAAAAAAAAATTAAAAAAGTAACACAAAAATAGTTAAGTAGTTTAACTACTGATAAAGTAAATCTTTGTAAAAGATTACAGGGAAAAAAACAAAATTCGAATAGTACTTAGCAAAATTCTAAAACAATTTGCGTTAAGATTACGTTAAATACAGTGATAAGTTTAGCGCTTACGTTATTGAGGCTTCATCGGAAGTTTAAAATTTTTTTGCTTTTATTTGGCTGCCGGAAGACATGACTTGCTATGCTAAATTTTGCAGTAACAGCAACAACCATGGCAGCCATGACGACTACGACGGAGACGTCTACCAAAGTTACAGTCATTTGCAAGACAAGCGAGAAAATTTTCATATGAAAATAAATGAGCGGTTTTAAGACCACAGACGACGCGCGTATCAGAAAATGCAGTAGAAGAGGGAAATCCGAAAAGTTGCAACAACACGAAATTTTCTCTGGCTGTGCAAGATATGAAAGCCGCAAAAATTTTAGCAAAAGTGTGTGTTAACATTACTTGACAAACTATAGCGCATACAGAAGCTGATTGGCCGATTGTACATTAAAATATTTGGGGCAAAAATTTTGTTTAATTAAATTTTTTGAAAAGTGTCAGAGTGCTACATCATATAGCGGGTGATTTTTTCACTATATGTTTTTTCAGTGTAAGTTTTTTGAGACTTTACGCATGATCTGTAACTTGTGTTAGCTTTTAAAATGCTTATCAAGGTTTGCCATTTTACCATAAATAGAATAACAAATAAACAATGCTTCTAAATTATTGAATTTTATTATCAAAATTTGTTGTCTTAGAGAAATGTGTTTTGCAAACTAAATCCACTTTATGTTCGTCATAATCAACCCACCAAACAGGCTAGTCAAGCTATTGTGACCAAATTGTGCACTAATTTCACTATATTGGGCATTAATCCACCCAGCCGTATGTGGAGACTGCATACCGAGGGAGAATATTGCTGCTGTATCGGCCAGTGTCAATGAAGATCGCAATGTAATTGGTCTTGTGTTATTCGGCCACTTTGGAGATTTGCCGTAAAAAACTCGGTATGAAACCATACAAAATACAGCTGGTGCAAGAACTAAAGCTAGATTACATACCACAACGTCGTTTGATTTGTGAATGGGCCTTTGAAAAGTTGGATGGAGATCCCATTTTTATTCAGCGACGAAGCTCATATTTGGCTCAATGGGCACGTCAACAAACAGGAAAATGCACTCTTTGGTACGGTTTGTAGGCCGGTGGCATCAATGGACCGCACTTTTCAAAAAAAATTGAAATTCGCAACGTTACAGTCAATGGAGCAAGGTACCGTGCAATGATTACCAACTTTTTTGCCCAAAGTGGAAGAATTGGAGTTGGTTGACATGTGGTTTCAACATAACGGTGCAACATGCCACACGGCACGCAGTACTATGGACCTATTGAGAGGCAAGTTTGGTGATCAATTAATCTCACGCTTTGGAGCAGTCCATTGACCACCAATATCATGCGCTTTAACCCCTTTAGACTATTTTTGTGGACTACGTTAAATCTCGCGTGTACAGGGACAAGAAAGCCACAACTGCAGCCCTGGAAGACAACATTACACCTGCCATTTGTGAGATACCAGCCGAAATGCTGGAAAAAGCATGCCAAAGCATTGAGCTTACGCAAGAGCTTCCTAAGGCATAGCCGCGGGCAAGATTGACATGAATTAACCTTTAAAAAGTAAATAGAAGGAATTAGTGTATCTTTCCAAACAAATATTTCATTCACCATTGTAAGTTTTGTTTTCAGTTTTGAATTTTCAAAAACCAAACGCCTAAAAATCTTCTTTTTATAAACAAATATATCAGGCGTTCAGTAATTACTTTGCAATGTCCATTGTTTTCATGTAAATAAGTTGTAGTAAATGCAATCTAATTTTCACAATATAACTACTTTGTTAAAAAATTAGATATTTTCCAAAAACAACAGAATTATCTAGAAGTCATAAGATTACTGAAGCACAGCTATTTTGGAAAAGCTTTTATTACGCAAATTATGTATAGAAAGTGATTCCGATTATTTGATGTTTAAATATTAAAAATAATTAGTCTATATCCATTTATCTCTATAATAAATGAAAAAAAATGTAGTTTAACTTAAATTTCTTTAATTTCCATAAAATGTAA
The DNA here is from genome assembly GCA_963680825.1 of Meiosimyza decipiens. Taxonomy (NCBI): domain Eukaryota; kingdom Metazoa; phylum Arthropoda; class Insecta; order Diptera; family Lauxaniidae; genus Meiosimyza; species Meiosimyza decipiens. The sequence continues at coordinate 140,490,881 of OY804258.1, forward strand.
TTTTTTCATAAATGGCATTCAAAAAATTAAAAACTTAAATTCGTAAGCAATTAAACAAACAATTAACATTCCACAAAGCGAGGAATAAAATCATGAAGAAAAAGAATAAAAAATTCCATGCCAAAATGTACAAGTTTTTCCGCAAAGCGTTTGTCTCCAAACGTACGCACCACTAAGACTATTAAAATGTGAAAAATCCTTTGCATTGTCCTTGCAGTTATTTTTTTTTTTTCTTATGCTCTGCTTTAAGTCTTGGACTTTTTTTCTTTTCTTTTCTTCAATTTTTAATTACGCTGCTGCTTTTAATATTTTGTTTGTAGTTGTTGTTATGGTTGCTTTTATCGTTTTTGTTTTTATTTTTATTTTTGTTGAACATTCATTGTTTGTCGTTCATCAGTTTTGTTCATTGGTTTTCCTCTTGTCACTTGCTGACTGGTGCGAAAAATCTTCAACACCACCAACAATTTAGAGCAAATAGACGTAAGAGGAAAAGTCGCGGAGCGTACAATGCTTTGTATTTGTCCTCGTTGTCGTCGTCATCGTTGTCCTGATGACATCCTTGGCGCAAACTCACAATTTAAACGTATTAAGGTGCATGTGCTGCATTGCGGCAATCCTTAAATCGAATTTCAACTACAGCACATTACGTTTATTATAAAAAACAGTAAGCAAGAAGCAGCACAAGCAACAAAAAATCAATTGAAAATTTTTGTGTAAAGCTCTGCAAATTATTCCTAAAAAGGATATTTAACTATAAAAAAAAAGAATAATAGATGTATGCAATAAACTTTTCTAGCACAAATATGTTAATTTAAAGAAGAAATTGCTAAAATCGGATCACCATATTTTGCGCCAAAGCGTTACAGACCATTTCAATTTTACAGTAATCGTACTACTTCATTATCATCTGCACAATTCATAAAAATATTTCACTTCTAAAATATAATGACGAAATAAAGTGCATATTGCCCTATGCTATATTTATCGGTCTGTTATGTTTTGTTGTGTTATGTTGTGTTTGTTGTCTTTACAATTGTTGTTCTTTTATCTTCGTTTCATTTTACTTTGTTTTTATTCATGCGATAAAATTTCACAAAAGCACACGAAGGATAATGATGATGATGCTTTGCTAGGGATAAAGCAAATGGATGATGGTAGTAGTAGTAGCATAGAGTGAAGATGAAGCCGCATGGATAGCGGGGAAGTCAGAGGGTGGCCGTAAGCTGAGATTGGGCATGTGGTAGAGATGAAAGCGACAACCAGCTTAAGCGCAAGGAAGCGTTTTTGGTTACGTGGCGCATAAAATGACAGCGCGGTGACAGTTAAGCGCGCGTCCTGTTCATTCCGCTTCGTCCGTTAGCTCATACAATTTGCAGGGATTTTTATGTTTTGTTCCGCAAAGATTTTTTTAAGCTCTTTCTTTTTTTCTGCACTTTTTTTTACCGAAAACTTTATCATTTCTTTCAGCATTTGAAGTAGCAGCAGCAGCAATATTGGTAGCAGCAGCTGTCGCTTTAAGCTTTCTTAATTTGCAAGGTTGTTTAATTGCAATTTAAAAATGAATAAATGTAGTATTGTACACTGTGCAACAGTTAAAAATTAGTACTGGCTTATATTTTGTGTCCTATGGTTTCTCATACAGTAATATTTTTTAATATTTTTGAGTTAAGACTTCGTAATTCTTTTAAGTTAGATCATAGTTACCATAAGGAGAAAGCCTATTGTTCTTGCTAATATTCTGCAACAATTGTAGTCTATTTGAAAAAATTTCCACTCCTCACACTAGTAATCATTCACCAAACTATACAATTTCCTTCGATCGTTTAATTTTATTTGTCTTTGACTCAGCAAAACAAATCTAATTAAATTATTACACAGTGTAATATGCGCCCTTAACAACACGTTAACTTAAAGAACTTTAGAATAAAAAACATGAAAAAATAAATGTCACTCCTACACACTTCCCAATGGGGTAATCACCATCACAATGGGCGTGTCACATTTGCTAGATTAACATATTTTAAATTGTTTGTGTGGCATTAAAATTTCATAAAATCAAACTGTAGGAAGGTGCTTAGATTCTGCAAGGATCTTAGTGTTTTCGCTTTTTTCTTAGTTGCGGCTGTGCTGCTGCTCATTTTGGCATAAAAAGCCATTTTGAGGTTACTTAAAGTGGCCATTAAGTTGCGCGTTGCTTTGTTCCACTTTGCACTACTCACACTCCAAGCTAAGGGGTCTTTCCGTTGGTCGTTTTATTCAGTTCAGTTGGTTCAGTTAAGCGAAACTCAAAGTGAAAATGAAAGTAGAAGCTTAACATGCTACAGCTTATGTTGTGTGTATGGGTAACATTGCGCATCAGATTAGTACAAAATTTTAATTAACTCCTTGAGTGAGCTGCTCTAATTAACTGTTTTTACGATTAATTTGGGAATCGTTTTGTAACTTTAATTTCTTGAGTAGAAATAAAATAAAGATATGAAACATTTCACATCTTGTGGGAGGAGAAATTCTGCTTGAGGAATAACATTAAATAGACATGCTTGTAAAATGCATTTTGCTTAATTTAAGGCAGATTTCGTAAAAAATAAAATAATTAAAAAAGAAACAGGATTTCTCTACAATTTTTTGTATTGCCATAATTGTCATAACAATACAGAATTGATAAATTATATTCAATAATGTTTTTATATTTTAAGAATAAACAATATGTATTTCCCCTAGTACTCGAACATATGAGCCCTTTCTTTTGAAAGTGGCGCAAGTTTCTCTTTGTTCAGAAGAAAAATAACTTGAAATAATCTGTATAAAATTTATTTAATATTTTCTTCTCAGCGTAGATGGGATACATCGAAAAATTTCATATTAATATGAGCTTATATTTTGTGCAATAGTGTGCTTTTTATATTTTGGTAATGTGTCGATTTTTGGCTCTATACGTTAATTTAATGTCACTAAACGCATGTATTCAATTGTGTTTCAGCTTCAGTATTCACTATTGCAAATATACGTTTGATTTTTAAGAGTCGAATAAAGTTACGTCATTATTGTCTTGCACTCCGCAACTTTAGATATTCAAAAAGTTTCAAAGTAGACAAATAGTTCTAGCTGCCATTCTCAACCTTTTGAAAATTGATTGCAACATGATAGCTTCGGTGAAGGATTTTTAACCATAATTCACATATTATAAAGACAAATTCATTTAAACCCCTTTTGTGTTAACCTCTAATTTATGACAATTTACTTTACGTTACGTTGCGTGTTGGCATTATTATAAAATTTTAATTGGACTTTTCTCTAATAACACATTTGCGCGTGTATAGTATTTTTTTTTATTCTTACTAATTGCCTAATCCGCCTTAAAATCAGCTTTTTTTAACACTATATGTCAGAGATATGCATTAGCCCATGCATAACATTAAACAACCTTTTTCGCACGTCCTTGTATGCGCTAACTTCACTAAACAATAACCACAGCACTTGGCCTCACCTTGAACCCAACCAGGTTGACATATGTGTGTATGTGTGGACCGCCCTTCCTCCTCTCAGTTTTTATAGAGTTTTGTTTTTTTATGCCAGTTGCGCATTTATAATTAAGTTTATTATTAATGTCGCCCGTATCTTTGTTGGTTCGTTTGCCTCTCTAACCATAGGTGTTATAATGTCAGTGGAAAAAAAAGCATTTCAGTTACATTTTAAGCTACAGCGTACTGGGTTGGTACTTGACGTATAGTTGAGGCTGTTGACAGCTCCCCCTTGGTGTCAAATGTTGGGCGCGTAGCTCATTATTTGAAAGTTTAATAGCATTTAAGAGTATCATGTTTTTCTTACGTTTTGTGTTGCGAACGCAAATGCAATTTACAACACGCAAGAATGTAAGTTGTGTGCACTTAATAAAGTTAAATAGAAGGTTTTTAGTGAAAAAATAGAGCTATATTATTTTTATTTTCTTTTAAAAACAAAAAAATATATCGTGCAAAAAGTATTGCGGGTTGTATTACATACGGCGCCTTTTATGATGTGCTTTATATTAATTACTTGAATTCATTAATTCGTTAACTTTAAATCAAAATGTAAATTAAATTCCGATATGGCATATCACATGCATATGAAAATATGCAGAAAATTTACGATGAAATGTCAACTCAGTAGCTGTAGTCCTCTACAGCTCTCTGCCTTTGCTTTGCGTGCATATTGAAGTTCTATAGAAAAGACTTGGCACAGCATGTAATTATGTTGATACCATTTTCTTTATTCTAATCACGATTTACTTTAATTATGTACATGTTCATGTTAAGATTCCAAGCCTTTATTTCTGTAGCAAACTTTGAAATCTCTTTGATAAAAATTTAACTGCTGATTGACTCTACTTCAAGCAAAGTTACCATTTCCACGCTGTCTTCATTTAACTCTTTATTTTCACTTAATTTTATTGAAACCTTAAAATGTCAATGAATTGATTTTTTTCTATAAAAGGTACTTGAAATGTTTGTCATATTTAATGATTGGTTTAACAAGACACATATCAATACATTATTGGTTAAATGACATTGAAATTTCTAAGTATTTTTCCATGTTAATAAATCTTTTGATAAGGGTTAAATAATGAACCGCAAAACGATGCGTAAAATCGATTTTCGTCTTTATGAAACCTCAAAACATTTCTTCTTGACAAAGCCCACAAAATATAGAATTCCCAAAAAATTGTGTTAATGACACATGAAAAGTAATTGATTGACATATGAGTATGGGATTGCACATATAAGTACAAAAAATATACCATGACACAATGAAGCATAAAAGAGAGTCCTAATGGCGTAGTCACGAGCACAGCAACAAAAGTTAGCAGAGTCAACCACAGTAAGTAAAAGCAACAAAATGTCCTAAACATGCTAGTACGTGATGCCACAAGAAATACTAATCTCAGTCGAACTGCCGCAACTTCAAGCCAATATTAATTTAGTGTTGTCTGAAACCCGTTGAGAATGTTTGAAATAGTTTTCAAAACAAAAATATAAAAATTCTTGAAGAAATACTTAAATTGAAGTTTGACTCAGCTTATTATTATCTTTGGACATGAATTAAGCCAACCTTGATTAGAGTATTTAAAGAATGTGCCCCTTTTTAGAATAGAACTTTAAGTCTTACATTAAATTCGGAAGTATTTAGATGAGTGAGTACTACACTTGGAAACATTTTGTTCCTTAAATTTACATTATGGTTTTTGGTATATAACACGCAAAAAGAGAAATCTACTTCTGAGAAAATTTAGATTTCGAATTACCGTCTTACCTGAGTTTTATAAAACTGCGACACCTCTAACTCACAGAGGTTGAATTAATATTAAAAATTGTATTTCCTGATTCTTATATTAAATCATGTATATATGTTATTAATAATTTTTAATTTAAAGTTTTAGTTTTAGTTGTAGTATTAGCCTTAAATTAGTTTTTAATTTTTTTTTTATCTACCTAGTGTTTAAGTTTTGAAATGGACATATTCGTCTCATGTTACTTTTTATGTGTCGGAATCTCAATGTTATAAAAAATAAACCTTTTACTTTTTGACTCAAGCATATAGCGAATACATAAAATCTGATTAGAATAATACATACAATTCTAAGTTCTCTATGATATAAACGATAAAATGTAACACGAAATTTTTTAACAAAGTCTCAATAAATCTTTACTTACTTACTTGAGAGGTCACTCAAAGTCGATGCACCTTTTTTAAATTAAAATTAAATGAGAACATCATAATATACAACCTACTAAATAAGGCCTTTGAGTGGGCCAAGAAAGGTATACGATGGAAATTAAAGGAACAACTGGAAAACCTCGACTCTGCATGCGACACTGCTTAAAATCGATGGTCCAAAAGTATGAAGCTAAGCCCATCAAGGCATATGATCACATTTAGAGCTGTCAGTGAGGACATTGAAAACGTTGAGAACTGAACATATCTAGAAGAGAGGACATTGACACAAGAACTCAAAAAAAAATGTTGCATTTGCTCAGTTTAATAAAATATGGAGCTTCTCGTATATCTCTCCCAAAGCAAAAGTTTATTTAAGTGTAAGATAAGTCTTGTTGCGCGGATGCAAGACCTGGATGGTCACCGATCAGCTAGTGAACAAACTGGAAGAACTTGTACACAAATACTTAAGAAGTGTACTAAAAGCCTAGTGGCCAAACACCATCTCAAACGCCAACTTACACTCAAATGCAGCCAGATTCCATCTATACTAATAACATACAATTGCATAGATGGAAACAGTTGATAACGCTTTGGCGCAAAATAGACTGAACTGACTTAAATCATTTACTTTTTAAAATAATATATTTGTGCTAATCAATGTTATGGCATACTTATGATTTTTTTTTTTAAGTAAGATATCACATTCTTTAAGATAGAGTTTTCGCTCGAATTCTGTGTTGTTATTGTTGTTTTATTTTTGCGAACAAATTCTCTTTTAATGGTTTTTTTTGATACTTTTAAAGAGAGAAGATAGAATAAGATGTTAAGAGAACAGCGGGACGTGTGCTACGAAGCTACCACTATAAACGAATAAAATATCACTTCGCAAATGGGTATGGCTACTCCATACTCTCCGAAACCCTCCCACTAAAACTTATGTCCATATTCATGAGTGGAGTTCACAAAGCTGTAAAGGACCAAATGTAACCTTGAAAATTATATCCATAATCGGGAAAATATTGAAAAGAAACTAACGCCATTGCAAAAAGATCCCTCTTGACGGAGACGTTTTTTATTTCACCCTGTGCTGGGTGAAATATTTAAGAATTATTGTACAAAAATGAGTGAAAATACACCAGTATAGTAACTTTGGAGATTAATATGCATATTTTCACTATACAGAGCATAAAAGGATTAAAGTAAGTACAAGAGGAGTACAAAAATAGCATCGAATTCATCATTTACTTATTTGGTATTTCAAGATTCATAAAGTTTTGTAGTGTTACCTTTGCTACTAACTTAAAAAGATCATGAAAATATCTCATTTTTACACATCAAGTCAATGCATAATTTAAACTGTTCTTCTTTGTTGCAAACGTGAGCACAAGGGAAGCTTTTTTAGTCTAAACAGCTACTTTTTTTATTTTCCATTGGGTTATGCCTACTTAAACGTATTTGTCTATGGTTTTTTTTTTGTATTTATGTTCATTTGTTTGTGTTTGTGCTTGTCTACTTGCGATTCGCTTAATATATTCCGTATGCGTTGCAAAAGCAATGAAATAAAATTTTCCGCTTACCATTTCCACTTCCACTTCCACATATACTACAACATTTATTCGTTTTGCCTCTTTTTTTTTTGTTACACTTCCTTCTTTTTCAATATTAACCAAAATTTGTTTGGTCTTTACAAATCAGTTTTATGGTATACCCCCATGTGTTGAATATTTCGTATTTGTGCGTGTTTTTCTGATTTTGCTTTGGTTTGTTTTACTCATGTCGTGTGTTTTTTCATGCTCTACGAGTGTGTTATGCAGCATGCGATACAACATTTGTGATCGGTCAATAGGTCACAATAATACTCGTAGTCTTGTAAACGCGTTCACAAATCCAGATTTGTTGCGTTTTTTGCTCGTTTGCTTTATTCTCGATTTTCTTGACTTGGGTTATCATGAGTTTGACATTGAATTGGGTCTACTGATAAAGTGATATGTATTTAATTTAATATTTTATTTAGCTTTGATTTATAAGAGAAGAGAACTTCAGTTAAGCGAAGGTTGTTGCACTCTAAGGGAATATTTTCGCTAAGATTTAATTGCATTGAGCTTCTTTTTTTTTCAAAAAAAATTGAAGCGCAATTTCCGTTTCGTTTTGATTTGGGCTGAATTTCTCAGAAATAAATACACATCAATATATTTGCAAAACAACTGATAACGCAGGCATTACGGCAAATTCTTTCTAGGTAACGATATTTTTGTAGATGCATAGTTTTTGTTTTCATTTAGATCAGTTAGTTGATTATTAAAATGTATTTTCAAAGATAATTTATTAAACTATTGAATTGCCGCTAATAAACTTGAAATCAACACATTTGTTTTAGAGATAGGACGATTTTTCTAAAGTCATGAGTTAGTTTTCATTTCTAATAGAGATAAAGTTCTTGAAAAATTGCGGTATCAGCTTTTGAAATATGTGTATTAATAAAATGAAAAATTGGAAATTGCGTCATGAAAGTCTTATTTTTCAGCAACATACTAAAAATTGTTTATTGCTTTCAATGATGTTCTTTCTTCTTACTTACATATATTGAAAATATTTTTATATTTTTTTCATTCGAATATTTTGCAAACATCTTAGGTAAAAAGTTTTTTTAAACGTAATAACTAAATTACCAATACTTAAAAAATAATCAAAAGTAAAGATGCAAACCGTCTATTTAATATAGACTTTTGCAACACTCAAAGACATAATCAATAATTTTAAGTTTGATTCACCATTAACGCTTACGATTTAAAGCTAAAATCAAAAATGATAATATTAAAAAGAAACATTTCTGGTTCCAATTCAAATAAGGAACCACATTGATTTTAAGTGATTTCATGTATGTACTATTCAAAAGGACAAAGTGTTTATTATAAAAAAAAAAATTTAATTTCAAATACTTTGCAACTTCCAAATGCTATTTGAAGTTTTTTACGTTTAAAATACTAATGAAAAATGTTTTTTTTTCAATTCATTTCAGATTCAAAATGAATTTAAAGTTGTTTGGGTTTCAAAGGGAAGCAGAAAGTTTTATTTCAATTATTTCCAACCTCAAAATCTTCGGTCTTAGGTTAGAAACAAAAATTTCAAATTTATAATGTCATTTTTAACTGAGTGCAGTCTTCACAAAATGAATTGTAATACGGAAATACTTTTCTTAACTTTCTAAACTTTACCACTTCTTTTTAAGGATTTTGAGTAGCTTATTTTGCATTCAATACTTTTTTGCCCATTCACGTTAATTTATAAAAAAAACTTATTAATATATCCATATTTAAATAAAGTCATTACTGTGTGTGAACTATCTATTGCCTTATTACTTATTATCATAAAGTATATTCTCAAGGCCATTCGTGTTCATCGTGCAAAAATCTATTGAAAACACTTAATAAGTTTCCCATAGCAGAACGCCTGTAAGCCATTGCTGTAAGTTCTTAATCAGAACTATAAAGTATTTAATGTGGATATTATTAAGCCGATTTGAAAATGCATTATTAGTACTAAAAACTAAAATTCTACAATTGACCTATATACTGTGCATAACGTCAATTATAGTGAGATTGATTGTTCCTCATACTGGGATTTTACCACCAAATACCACATAAGAATGCAAAAAAGTTGTGAAGAACACATGGCTAATCTCATTCCTAAAAAAAGTTTATTGCGACAACTCCTTAAGCAAACAATTAAAACAGCTAAAATGTTCAAGCTAAGGATACTTACAGTCTACCAAAAAAAAAACATTTAGTAATTACTGTCTAGACTTAACGAAGAATTTCAACATTTTATCTTTTTCTTTGCGTCACTAAGATTTAATCTTACAATTCTTTGTATTATAGCAACGTTAATTGTCTTCGATTCTGTTACCAGAAATAAGTTCTCTATTTACAGTTCACATCGCAAAACAAAAATACTGATTTCCTTGAAAAGTCACAAACAGATTGAAATGATGCATTAACAGATAAGTCTGACAGCAATCAGATAACAAAGTAACTACATAAATGAATGTTGTAAAAAAAATAGCTGTTCAAACTACCCCTTATCACTGACATCATCAGCAACATCTTCAATAGAAAATCAAACAAATTAATTGGAAATCTATAGCAATACAACAATGATGACTTACCTTGAAATGCTGAAAATGCTCGTGCACTCAAGTGTTGAAACTGTCAGCTGAATCGATCGACTTGAAAATCCAAAGAAACTGTCGATTAGTTGGTTGGTAGTTGGGTCTTACACGAACACTACGCTACACACTCTTTGAACGTTACCACTTGTATGCGATACTTGCAACAGGGTGTCACGTTCTCCAGCAGTGACGATTGAAAGGGGACACGACAAAGTGACAACACGTCAAAATAAAATGGGTGAGAAGAAAAGCAAACGAAACACGCGTTCGCGCGCTAGAATCAAAAAATAACAAACAACAATCGAATCGAACCAACTTTTTTTGTTCGTAACCGGTAGAAGAACACAGAAAAATCCAATTGAATTTTCGATTACTTGCTGCTTTTTCACTTCTCTTTCAATGGATTTTTTTAAATCACTTTTTCATTCAGCTTCTTCTGTGTGTATTTTTTGATTTCTGCTTAAAAGGGCTTGTTGGTCTTGCAAGCGTTGAACGCGACGCGCGGAAGCAACACAATAATGGACGAGTTTCTTTTTTTGGGTATTATTCTGTTAATTTTTTTCTATTTTTATTACAATTATTTTATATTAAAATCACGTTAAGCGAAATTGGCCAAAAAAAAATAACACGTAACGATAATGCGGCGTGTGTTAGTACAGGGTGAATGATGTTTAACTGTTGTTTTATGCTGGGAAAAATATTGAGAATTGCAATTTCACTTTCAATTGTTCGTGTTGAGAATTTGAATATTTTTTCACAATTTTTGTTTTTATTTCATTTTTAGTTTTGACAAAAAAAAAAGTTTGATGTTTTGTTTTTGTTAACAAATTTTAAGAAATTTTTCAAGTTCTGTTTTGACAAATTTTTGCCGTTTTTTAATTTGTTTTTTATTATTTTTGAGTGACTGATTTTTAAAAGTTTTTTTTTTTTTAATATTTTTTATAACTCGGCAATTGATGCATCAAGTGAACTGCAATCAAAACCTGAAAATATAAAAACGATTAAGAAAAAGTAGATGCTTTGAGTGAAATGTTTCCTTGAAAAGAAAGTAGCTAAAAAACAACAACAAAATTATTTACAGTCATTTAGTACAGCATAGCTAAATTTTGCATAATAAGCTTTTGATATAAGCACCGAAAGAATTTAAAATCTTTTCAACTCGCAGTTTTACTTGAAGAAGAATACTTAAGTGATATAGAAACAAAGCCGAAAACTTTAATTTTCGTGACAAATTTATGCTGAGATACTTTAATGGTGCAAAGAAAGCGCATTTAAATTACCCTTTATTTCAAAGTTGTGAAGTACCGAATCTGAGTTGTTGAAACAAAAGCAGCATTATTCATTTTAGATAAACTTTTAAGGTTCAACAACATGTTTTGATGAAGAAACTTCTATTGAAGTGAGACTACATACATATATCAACTTGTATATCATGATTATAAACTGTTCTACATGTGATGTACTCTATGATATGCATTAAAAAAGGAAGAACAAGATTTGTCTTAACTGTGAGTGGGTTATAAAGACATCTAACTCTGATTGCTAAGATTTTCCAACTTAAAATCACAAAGAAATTATTGTCTGCTCAAAATCTTCGTTATATTTCATTAATAAAACTAAAAGCTGAAACATTTCATTTATTTTTTTCAATTTAATGGTTTTTTTCTAAATAAAACAAAAAAAATTGCAAAAGAAACCCATGAATGTGAACAATTTTTAATAAACAAAAAAAAAGTGAAGGGAATTTCAGATTTCGTTTTATATTTCGCGCATGCAAGAAAAATAAAAATTAAAAACAAAAACAACATCAATGACAACAATACGTCATAGCTAGACCAACGACATATACAACAACAGCAACATCAGCAACAATAAAATACCACGAAAAAAACTGTTGCTGTTGAGCGAGTCGTTTTTATTTTTAAATTTTTTTTATTTTTTTTTTTTTTGTAACCCTTGGTGTTGTTGCTGCTGTCGCTATTGTTGCTGTTGTTTTAGTTACTGAACCTATGGCAACGTTATTATAAATACAAACTCTGCAAATATTTCACGGTTCGCTGTTGTTAACATTTTCGTTTTATCCGCTTGTTTATTTTTTGTTTATTTGTGATTTAATTCATTTATTTTCATTATTATATTAAGACCTGAATTGATAAAAAGCTGACATTTTTTAAATTTCTGAAAGATATAAATACAAAAAAAAGTAACTTGAATTTTTTGGATAAACTTTCGAAAGCGATAACTGCTAATTACGTAAATATTTCGAATTAAGCTTCATACAAATCTTGCCATCACAGAAATTAAATTTCGGATATGAAGCCTTTTAATTGTCCAGATATATCTTTCATAAACCACACAATATATTGGGGGTCTCTGATCTGCTTATAACAATTTTAATATGATAGGAAAAGCCACCTTCACAAGCTTGCAATCAACAGAATTGCTTACGAGATTAAACAAATTTTCAAAAGATCAGCTAATGTCTTATTGAAAAAAATGGTTAAGACATATAAATATTTATGATAAGTCTCACAATATCAGTTCGTATGGACCCTGCTTTGAGCCTTAACATTGCAGCACTAAAATCTACAATAAAATATTTTGCAATAAAATACATTCTTTTTGAGAAGAAAAACTGAACTTTTAAATGCATACTGTGGAATTTGAAAGTTTTATACAACGATATTTATATGCTTATGAAACTACTTAGTTTTCAGAAACAAACCATAATATTAATATCAAATTAGACGTTTCATGCCTTTTGTGATGTTCATGGTTTTTGAGTTCGATATTTCAAAAAATAAATTTTTTTTTTGACTATATGTCATTAAGAAAATAGCTGGCTGGAAAATATCCAATCATTTGACTATTGTGTCATAATTTTTCAAATTAAAAGAACAAATCTATCATTGAAATTTTCATTGAAGACTCTGTAAATATCAATTTGTTAGCAAAAACAGTTGTTAGTATATAAAATTTTTTGAATTATTTTGCTAAATTTATGACTCTTTTAAAGTTATTGACATTTTGAGTTAAATTTGAAAATCGGTCCAACTAAAGATTTCGATTTTTTTTTTAAATTTTTATAGTTTCATGGAATTGAAAACAGATTTCCGTAGCTTTTTTAGCATTGATGATTTTTGAAAATGTTTTTCATATAGAAGCTATTTTCATTTTGGTAGTTTTTTTGTGCTAATTAATAATTAAATACATAAAAAAAATTAAAGCATAATTGTACCGTACATAAAAATTTGAGTCAATTTTCAAGTTTAAATCAAAATATCTAAAATTATTGATAATAGAAATAGAAGTTATTTATGTTCCAACAATTTTTTCGTAGAGTCGATATTTGCAGATATATATGTATATCTATATATTTTATGGTCTGACTTTTCCGAATTGACTTATCAATAAGTAAACTTGTAAGAGAACTCGAGGTCCAATCTCCATCTATTTTTTAAATTTCTCATGAAAAGTTATTTTTATTATTACAGCTGATACGAAGTAAATGAAGTCACAAGCTCTGTATCAGATGCCCCTAAGGTTTAAACTTTAAGTAAATAAATATTATAATTTAAAAATTACTATTTCGTTTCTTGGATTTTTAATTGGTACAGACCTTAAAGCGGTTGAATATTATTTAAATACATAACACAAGTAAACACAGTAACTATTATTTAACTTTCATTTTAACATTGAAAAAAAATAAAATTTAAAATGACGTTAACAGTTAAAAGCAAACAAATCTTTTTTCGTTTTTTGATGATTACTTCATAATAAAAAATTCCAGAAAAAATATAAGAAACGGGTGCGCACGTACTTTATGTTGAAAATTTGCTTAGATTGTACTTGGCAGCATCTGAAAAATTAAGAAACTGGTTAAAGCCCATTAGAGACAGGTACGGAAAGATACTGATAACAAAACTTTTACGAATGCATACAGGTGAAATATCAGTTAAGAGGTCACGTTTATAGAATTTATCCATAGAATAACAAAGAGACTTTAACAGGGCAAGTTACGGCACATATAAATACATATGTTTCATCCCATTTTCTTATATTCCCTTTAAAAGTTTTTCCGTATTGGTATGATTAATTGATTCCACCTTAGGCATATCCAGTACTATTTTTAATAATTTCATGTATTCTTTATGTCTGGAGAATATAGGAAGATGGAAACTCAGTCAATGCCTTTGTTCTGATTAAGTTTCAAGTGAAGCATTTTTGCTTTGAAATTGAAGTTCAATTAAGAAGGCAACAAAACATGTGGGTAATTTCAGTACCAAAAAAAAACATTTTTCAAGAAAGGCGTTCGTTTTATATGTAAACGTTTATTAGAAACCAAATGCCTTGTAAAAAAAGGAAACTTTTTTAACGACACTTTACCAAATAAGCTGAGCTATAAATGCAAAAAACAGAAACGTTTTCAAGGTTACTCCGTGAAAGTTGCAAATATTTTTAAAAACTAAATTTTTATTGGTAAATGTTTCTGCTTATCGTAATGTGGCTATTTATTTCAAAAAACTTTCGCTAAGCGTAGGTGTTAAATTTTACTCTGAGACTTGCACATAATCTTTGCATTATTCAAAATACCCGCGTTTTAGTAGCGATTAATAAGCTTATTAAGAATTATTTTTTTTCGTTTGCAAAGGTAACATTTAGCATAATGTAGCAAATAAAACTTATAAATAATTAAAGCTTGTGCATAAATTTTCTTAAAGTTGTCTCAGAAAATAAAGTTGTTTTTTTAGAGAAAATACTAAATCATAAGCTTGTGAAGTGCAAGCAACGTTTATCATGTTATTTTAGTAAGGTACGTTAAAGTTAAACGATATTTTGAGCAAGGCGCACAGCAGACTGAGCCCATACAAAAGTATGACAAAAATAGAAGATGTGCTCCTATGATAATGACATTTGGTATGCTTGTTTAATTTAAAATAATTATGAAAAATTTCAAAAATAGTTGAAATCGGTCAGTCCCTAGAGGTACATACTTTGGACACATATTAATTTTGACCGATCTTTACGAAACTCTGTCCGAATGCTTAGAAAATTGAGTTACAGATTTGTATAGATTATGGTTGAAATCGGTTATACCCAAGGGGTACATCTTTTGAACCCATATAATTGATTAAATGCATGCTTAATGTCTCTTCTTATCTCGAAATATTATGTTTTAAAATAATGGTATTCGTCATTAGTTAGAGTTTCAAAACTGTTCTTCTTCTCGTTTATAATAACTAAATCATGAAATGAACAAAAGAAATTGTTCTCTGTTGCAAACTTATATATTTGTTTTTCAATATTTTCTTGTATCGTTGCATTCTGTTAATAAATGTCATTGGTACTAATACTACGTATATATAAGTAATGCCATATTTATGTACCATGCATATTTACAAATTTGTTTGAACATGTTGAAAACTACTATATATAATATTCACACAAAAATAAGGTAAAATATATTTTAACAAAATAACGAAATAAATATTAAATTGGCTCAACCATATTTGAGGGCCTCAGAAGCCAAGGGGCATAAGTGCAAAAAAGCTATTTTCGAGATATTTAAGTTTAAAGTTAACACGTTACATCAACATTGCATGTAAGTAAATTTTTTTTTTTACAACTATTTTGTTCATTAGACTATAAAAAAGTAATCCTTAAGTGGAAAAACCTTTAAAATATGTTATATCGGAGTACCAGCATGCGGTAGGAAGGTATTTTTCACTTATGCCCCTTGGCTTCCAAACACTTTTGCACTTATGCCACAATTTTAGATCACTTATGCCCCTTGGCTTCCAAACTTGAAACACTTTTGCCCCTTGGCTTCCAAACTTGAAACACTTATGTCCCTTGGCTTCCAAATTTGTTTTTTTTGTAAACACTGCGTTTCATGGAAAATTTATATTTGTGCAAATTGATTTATTTGAGTCTTGAATACTGCAGCGACATCATACATACAAATAAAGGGACAAAATTATTGAAGAGGTTTGTAATTATTAATACAAAAATTAAATTGTAATTTATATGTGTTGGCAAATATTTATTTTAGTTCAATATGCCTCGAAGCAGTACGAATCCTTGAAGCAGCTAAAACAAGCAATTGTTATGGAGTGGTCAAAGATAGATTTATCGGTTCTACAAAACTTGGTGAATTTGATGCCCTGACGGTTGCAGTTAGTTGAAAGGCAAAACGGCAACACCATCTCATACTAAAGTGACCTTAAACTAAATTTATTTTTGAGTTTAAAGTCAAAATTTAATTTAAAACTACATTGCATAAATATCAATTTTCTATGAAATAAATTTTTATTTATTATTTCTAGATATTAAAATGTGATGAATTAAATATGTTTATGCACTGATATGTTCAACTTATTAAAGCCTTTATTAAAAAAAATAAATCATAAGAAAAAAAACTTAGTGCTTACACTAAGTTTAAAAAAATATATTGCACAAATATCAATTTTACTGAGGTATATCAAATAATTAAAGCAAATTAATTTATTTTTATTTATGTTATTTACTTTAATAATTATTTAAATATATACAATTTACAATTATTGAAATAATGTGAAGCATCACAGCTGTACAGTTCAGAGCAAACAGGTCTTTAGAACTTTGTTTGGAAGCCAAGGGGCATAAGTGCCACTTATGTCCCTTGGCTTCCAGCGTAACCGCAACTTACATTTTTTAACATAATTTGAAAGCACGAGATGGCGCGGGGAGAGCTTAAAAGTTAATTTTCAGTAAATATACATGTATTCTACGGTTTTATGAGTACTTTGCACGGGCCAGCTCAAAATTTTCAAAATGTGCACTTATGCCTCTTGGCTTCTGAGGCCCTCATTTGTCCTAATTAAAAACGCTTTGAATATCAATGCAAGACTAAGGTAGTAGGTACAAGAGTGCCCTGATACTTTTTTTCAACTCTTACAACATGCTATTAAATGTGAGCAATAACGCTATTACTCCTTGCACTGCAAGGTAAAATAAAGGATATAAAAGATTGGTCACACCGACATACCACTGGTGAAAATTTATAAATTTATTGGAACGTGCATTCCATTCTCTACGAATGGCTAAGCAGACTTTAATGCTATTGTTATAATAAAAGTAGGCATGGCATGTGACCAAAAGAAATCACTCATTACCTGTATTCACCTCAATAGAACACATAGTCAAAATAATCAAACATTTGTTTGATGACATTATGTAAGCTTTGGAATTGCATGTAAAAAATGTGAAGAAACAATTGTACCTATGGAGCCTGCAAGTGCGGTAACATTATACCGTCGGACAAAACGTTAAATTCCAACCAAATAAATTAATTTGAGGGAAACACTTACATTTCGTAATGTGAGCAGTAATGATTGTGTGAAGCTATGTATCAATATGTCATTATATATCTTATTTAATACAAAAAATTCTACATATTACAAAAATGATTTAATACTTTGTCTTATTTCTTTACAAACGGGTTGACTTACGTGAAAAATTATCAAACTCAAAACGAACACATTCTTAATTGAAAAAATTCGGATATCATAAAAAAAAAAATCATTCAAAATCGCTGATTTCTCTCTGTGCTTTACACTTAAGGCATTAAGTGATTGTACTTTTGAGAAATTTTCTTAAAATAACAAGAGCAGCGAATTCCGGATTTCATAAGTTATTTAAGGTTTATGGAAAATAAAGAAAAACACAAATTATTTTTTGAGAATAAAAATGTGTTGTTTATTTAACTTTTACAGAATTTTTTAAGCATTATAACTTAACAACTCATACTTCATAATAAGAAAATATTTCATATTACAATAACCAAATTTTCTGTGGGAAATAATATGAGTTTTAATTGTGCAATTTATGCAACAAAAAAAAAAGAATTCATAAAAACCTGCAAATGCGCTCAAGCAAAAACTAATTAAAAAATGCGGGAAATAGAAAAAAAGTCATAACGAAAAGCATATAGGTAGATAGAAAATAGAAAAATAGCAGAACTCAGAAAAATATGGTAAAAATCTAAAACTAAACATCAGGTACACGCACGAAAAGTAACACGCGCGAGTTGAAAATAAAGAAATCAAGTTAACAAATTTTTTTTTAAGTTTTACAGCTCAATAAAGTACATAATTACAACATTAAAAGAGGTAAAAACAAAGAAAACTAAAATTCAAGTTATAAGCGGAGAAGAGCGTAATATGCAGCTTTTAAGTAAATAAAATATTTGTTCATTCCACCAATTGTTATGAATTTTGCTCAAGGAACATGCATAAACACAAACTAAAGAAAGAAAATCAAATACCAACAAAAGCATTTTTTCTTTCCCAAAACCATTGGTATGGAAAAAACTCTAAAAAAAGAATTACACCTAAGTCTGTTTTTACACGGTCTTTTTTTACACGGTTTTGATATAACACGGTTTGAAAATTGAATATTTTTAATTTTTTTACACGATTTTATTCCATTTAGCACGATGATAGTGAATGTATACGCGTTCGAAGCAAGCGAATGCGAATAACTGATGACGACAGCAATTAAATTTATGTTGCTGTATTTATGATTATCACTTATTTTATTTTATTTTATTTTATTTTATTTTTTACCTTAAAAATTGAATAACCTATTCTTTTCGTTCACAACATAGTTGTTTAGTTCCTGAACTTGCCATACATTTAATTTATATTACTTTTAAGATTAGAGTGCATATCTTTTTTATCATTAATTACTATGCTTGTGAAAATAAGCATTATATATTTGATTTAATAAAATAAACATGAATTCTTGTTCTTAAAAATTCTTGTTTTTCACTAATTTTAATAGGTTTTAGAGATTAGGAACAAATCACCCATTTTTGTATACGATCAATGTCTTTTTTTACACGGTTTTTTTTTACACGGCTTCTTCTGGAACCAATCTACCGTGTAAAAACAGACTTAGGTGTAGTTATAATTGCCAGTATAAAAGAAGTCAATTGTTTTTTAATACCAGATTTTCCTAGCCAACTTCGAAGCTTCGAAGCATTGTTTAGAAAAACAGCTGCTAACGAAGCACACAATCTAAAAGACAACAAAAAAAAACTTCAAAAATAAAGAAAAAAAATTTCTAAAAACAAAACCAGCTGAGACTAAAAGACGCAAAAATTGAAAGGTAACATAAAACGAGCGCACGACCTCGGCAGCGGCGTTATTTTTTTCTGTTTTGGCCATTCAATCGAATTGTGAAGTACGCTGCTTGGCTTGAATGATGGCTGAAGTGTGTGGTGGTGTCGGCGGTAGTATTTCTATTGCCGCTGTTTCTAGCTTCATGTGCTATGAAGTGAATCGTCGTGGTTTTTGTTCTCTTAAAGATTTTTGTTGGTAAACTTCGCTTATGTGAAGTGGTAAAGATTGACAGTAGAAAAGTTTGGTTTCTTAAAGACTTAAGCCCAAACAAACATAAAAAAAATTCTGAGTGCAATCAACTTGAAATGCTGTAGTAACCTTCAACAACAAATAAAAAAAAAATTATATAAATTCTTTCAAGAGATAAAACTATTTGTTTCTTAAAAGAATAGACATAATTGGACTAAAGATTTTCTTGGAAGCGCTTGCGATTACGCTGTGCACAATATTTGAAAAAACAAAATTTAAAAGAAATATAATTTTATGAGTGGAATTTTAATTATTTGTGCAAAATTATGAAATGAAGAAGAAGCCTTAACATTTCAAATTAAAAGTCATAAGAAATTTGAAGAAAAAAACATAAAATTTACTATAGCTTTTAATTTAATCAATAATAGTGTGAAATAACCAATAAAAGCATGTGCGTACTTAAACTGAGGTCATGACACTTAATTTTAAATTTTTAAAATAATGCTGAAATGAAATGGCTATGGTAAAACTATCATCCCCTTGATGGTTGGCTACTGGTTTTTATCTCCGAGACGATACTGTAGACAGTTTCATTATTCGGTTTCATGGTTGGCTACAGTTTACTGTCTCCATAGTATTAAGTTCCAGACTTTGTGAATGACAAAAATATTGACATCTCTGGTTTTTCTTGACATTTGTGGCGAAATTTTGCATTTCTTGTGTTTTTGATGGAATTCTTATTTCCTTGATATTTATGCTGGAGATTTTTAGCATGTTTTGTTAAAGTGTTTTGAAAGTGTTATGCCTTTAAAATGCATAATACTCGTATTATTATGAATCATGTTTTGTCAAAATAAAGTAGTTTCTTACCTCAGCTGGAAAGTTTAATTTGATGCTAATTTGATTGAAGCTTAAAAAAACTTCCAGAACATAAAGGAGAGAAAAAACAACTAATGAAGGAGCCCTGGTTCCAGTTTTCACTAAAGCTCAAAATTGATAGCTATAGCAATAGAATTCTATTTTTTAATAAAGTTTATTTCTAGCGATTCACTATGTATGTACAAGTGAGCAGAAATAATCGTTGTTTCCAGCAACTGAGGCCAAAAAAGTTACAATTAAGGAACAGATGAAAAATCAGTTGATGCAACTATACAGTAAATATATAACGTGATATCTTAATCTTTACTTTGAAAATCGCAAATGCTCGTATTATTGGATTTTAATATTTTTTCAAACAAAAATATTTTTGCATTTAAACTTTTTTCGATCAAAAATAATCGTTATTTTGGAAGATTTTTATTTTTAGATCAATTATAATTCTACCAGGCGTGTTCATGATCGTCATGGTTACTGCTATATACTATATCTCGATCAGTAGATTTTTTCTGCAATATCAAATTTTTCTAAAAATCACATCAAATAAATGGTTAAAATATTTTGATCGGCTACTTAACACCTATACAATTGAACTATTTTCCTACTCAGAAAACTCAGTTTAAAGAAAAAAAAAACTCATTACTAAGCAAATACTACAAGTACCTGCCAACATTTAATTTGAAATTAATTTAAATTAAGTTGTTACTTTTAAATTAATTTGCTATCATTTCAAAGCAAAAGGGAAAAACAGATAAGTCTCTAACATTTTACATGACAGCTTAAACTCTTTTCGCACATTTAGTGCCATTGCGGGTAGCATTAGTTTGCTATTAACTCAAATGGCAATAGAAAATGACAACAACACAGCAGTGGCAAGCAAGCAACAGACAACAATGAGAACGGAAATTGTTGCAATTAACTTCAATAAACTGCAACAATTTCACACAAGATTAATGAAAAATCAAGCGTGCAAACAAAAAAGTTAAGTTTTCCATTGTAAACGCTTGTAGTAGCAACAGCAACAGCAACAATAGCAGCAACAGCAATAAAAAACCTAATGCAAGCTAGATATTTTGTTGTTGCTTTTGTTTTGTATTTATTGCGCTTACTTAAAGTTAAGTTAACGTGACTTAATTCAGCTGCAAGCAACATTTGGTGGCACAACAACAACAATAAAACTTGGAGCAAGCATGCGAAAGTGTTACATTTGTTAAAATTGTTATAATTTCTGCTGCTGACACTGTTTAGATGGTTATTGTTTTGAAAAATGTTGCTGCTGAGTTGTTGAGTTTAATCAGCGGCAACAATGTGTAAATTTATGTCAATTTACGTGCAATTTTCTGATTTTTTGACGATATAAAGATAGAAAAAACTTGTTTTGTTGCATTATTCTAAATATAATTAATAATGTAAGCTCATAGCATTGATCCAAAGGTCTATTTATATAAATATATAATGATGGTTATTAAATGAATTTGGCTTAATAATGGCAACTCATAAGTTTTTGAAGGTCATTTTAAATTTGAATGAACGAAGTGCAAAAAATTTTGGCATTGATATATAATTTTAATGAAACTATTTAGTTTCTTAATAAAAAATTCAATAATGAATTTTAAAAATTTGTGCTTCCTCAGAAACAGCACTTAAATAAAGTTATTTTCTGCTAAGTTACCTGCTACACCCTGTATTAGCAACATAATTTTTATGTCTTAAACAATTAACACCATTGACTGAAGGCCGCAATTAACAACTTGTTACTTATACGAAATTTAATACTTAAAGTACTTGTGCCGAAATATTTCTAGCGCAAAATACTTAAACAAATAATACATTTTTATGAATCCACACAAAAAATATAGCCACTAGTCAAACAAAAACTTTTATGAATTTTTGTTGTGGTTTTTTTAAGTAAAAACTTTTTAAATTAATCATAATAAGTAAAATCGGTTTTTGCTACAGCAGCTGATGTATTTATAAAAATTCTGGTTTTTTGGTAAAAAACTTAACTTTTTTGGAATTAATTATATTAAGAGCTGCATTAAATCGATGAAATATAAATGGCGCCGCTAAAAGTTAGAAACACGTTCTACAATTATTTATCGTCTTAAAAATTTTGTGTTAACTATTGTGAGTTCATTTATAATTCTGAACTATTGGAGAAAAAATTAATAAACTGCCTTGAACTAAAAGCAGCACAAGCCTTGAAACATAAGATAAGTTTAATTTTAATTATTCATAAGTCAAAGAAACACTAAATGAAGTAAGTAGTGAAGTAAGTGCTTGCTCAATTGCAGCTAAGACTACACAAAAACTTTCAGAGTACAGAATTTGCTACGAGCATAGTAATAGAAGTATTTATTGCAACAGATATGCAGATATTTGGTTAACGAATTTAAAGCAAAAATTAAAAAAAAAACACTAAAATATTATACTGCCCCCTCACAGGAAAATTTTAGAAAAGAAATCGCTTTTATTGTAGACAACAATGTCTACTTTTATGAAAAATATTTTTTAATCATTTGACTTAAAATTTTAATAGTTCGATTTATCTTAATAGTTTCATGTAATCATTGAGAATGAATAAATTAACCAGGAGACATTAACCCATCATCTTTATATTCTTTGATCACCTCACGATGGACAAGGCCTTAACAATCATTTTCCAGTGTCATCAAATTTCAGATTGTAATCTTCACAACATATTTTCAACCAATTTTCAATTTCGACGTAAGATTTGGGTGATAATCGTGAGTTCTTGGCTACTGATCAGTAATTTGGCGCAAGAGATAGTAGTGCACCACTTAATCTCCATAATTCGATAAATAGAATTGTTGTAGAACCCTTAATAATTGTATAGCAAAACGATAATGTTTCAGAGCCGTAAAGTAGAACTGTTTTCATATTCGACTCGAAGATTTCAAACTTCGTTGTCGTCGTGTTCTTTCACAGGAAAGAACACAGCCAGTCCTAACTAAGCTATGTTGATTCTAGTATGGATTTCTTTATTAGTACCGCCATCAGGTGATATAACGTTGTCCAAAGAAGTAGAATTATCTACTTCTCTTATACTGTATTCGCATGTCATGATGCTATGAACTGCTCAGTGGCGAAGAAGGCTAACATGTACCAGCTATCGGCATTAACGAGGTTTACCAGATATTTGCTGAAAATTCATTGAATGGCACGTTTTATGAAGTCTAAGCCCATGTGAGATCGCCCACTGCCACCAGTAACAACTTTAGCGCATACCTAACACGAACTCAAACGAAAATCTTTCCGTTATATAATACGTTTTCTGTTTTGAGCCTTGATGATGTTTGTTTGATGTCCTTGTCTTTTCAATACATCCTAGATGCAATATCGGTCTAACAATAGTGGTTAATGAAAGTATACATTGCACTTATTTATCTGCTAATCCATAAAACTAAGTGTATTAAATTTATAAATATGCGAAGAAAAAGTGGCTCCAGTTTCTTGCTTACTCTGGTGACAAGGATTTTCATCAGATCCTTCAATAAGAGTGACAGTAGAGTGATGCTTCTTGAGCGCTGACATAGTGGTAAGTCTATTTGAAAAAGAGCAGGGTACACTAATGAAGAACTTTGGGGAAGGTTTTATGCATCCTTTGCTTTACTTTATGTTGAGGGCTAACCGATGGAGAAATTTAGTATCTCCAAACTGTTTTTTCTATCAAATTAGCTCGTCATTTGTAGTAGTTCAGAGGACTCCATTTTTCCGTTAGATTGACTATTTTATATTCTCTGTCATCTTAAGAGTTATATTATATGCATTGCGAACTCTGCTAGTTGGGCTTTGGCTGCGAAGTTGTTGTACATTTTTATTTATACCTTTCGCAAGAGCCTTGACTTTTTTATTAAGAGCGCTATATTAATAAGCGGTGTCTTGTTTAAAGTCTACTGTTTGCGTTTCAACTCATGGACGCTTTGAAGCTCGCGTTTTCAATGATTTATAATTTTTCATTCCGTGGTAAAAAGCCAAGTATAGTACTTTGATAGTTTACTATTTTGATTTCATTTCGCTTTGAGCTGAGGTGGATATTAAGATTTCATTATAGTTTTGACACATTTTCCTTTGAAATAAAAAAAGCGAAGCCAATTTTTAAATAAAATTCTGAATATTATTTGATATCATTTACCCCATATCAGGTAAGAATTTAAATTAAAAAATGGTTTCAGTATACTATAATATGTAATATTTTATGTTTTGTTATTTTTCCGAAGAGTTGATATTTGATAGAATATGATTTCCTTCCTCCTTCAATAACTTTAAGAAATTGCAGAATCTCACTTATTCAAAGAAGCACCAACTTTAAGCATTTTCCTATTTTACTTTTAAAATTTACTTTAAATTTAAGAATGCACTTCTGTAAGTAAGTCTTTTTATTAAGATAAATGCAATTTCAATAGTCCAGCGAGAAAAAAATACATGATACCATAAAGTCCAAGAATGTTAGAAAGTGTTTCCGTACTCTCACGTTTTTGTTTATTATCTTTTTTGTTCCAAGTTAAGTTGGTGACAAAAATAAAATAAATTTAATCTTAAGTATTAAAATTGTTGCAACTGTTATTGTAGTTTCTGGGAAAAGCAATGTGACCAACAACTGGGTTTCAATTTACATTGTAGACGGAAAAAAATGCTAATTTCACTCAGGAACTTGGACTATTTGTAAGTATTAATATTCAGTTTCATACAACTCCCTTCGTACTGAAAGAGCGCTAATATTCGGGTTGTGAAGATGAGAATATGAAAAGAACTTGTTATCACACATACATGCATATATAGCAAATAAGACTATCTGCTCTAAAGCCTTTTTAGCGAGAACTTAGCCATTTATATTAAGTAAAAATTGTGACACGGGAACAACTTTTTTTAGCGCAGAAGAACGTGTCACCGACCACTTGATATTTAGAAGCTTAAACGATTTTGTTTTTAAATTTCACTAGTTGAAATAATATTTTGTTGGTTCATTTATGAATACAAAATATATCTATATATTCAAATTGTCAGGTTAAAATATTCTTTGTCCAATTAAGAAATTATCCCCTTAAAGTATTGAAACAAAAAATTAGTTTCTAAGGTCTTATAAATTTAGTTCTTGTAAAGAAATTGTCTGTAAAAGTTTGAGATTAGATATAAAAAAATTTAAATTTTTCAGCACTCAAAAACAAAGCTGATATGTATTATGTTGTGTCTTCGAAAGCACACATTTCTAGAAATTTTGTTAGCTTTAAAAAATTTTTAAAACTAAAATAAAGTCATAGCCAAATAAAAACAAAACAAGAAAGTGTGCATAATTTTTTCTTTTTTTTTGTACATATACAATACTTTACATTATTATCAAACAATTGATTACCTTGTTCATTTTAAGGAAAAATAAATCTTTATAACGCAGTAGACAGTTCACTTTATTTTTTGTTTTGGCAATTAAGAGAACTCAAAAAACTAAATTTAAGGAAAAAATAATAATAGCAATAATAACAAAATACGTTAATTCGCAAACAAACCAATTTAATAAAATAAAATCTTGAGTAACACTCTTTGTGATTCCTTTTTATACAAAGATTGCCTTCATTAACAATTAAATCACTTCATACACAGTCAAAGGGATAGTGGCTTAGTGCCAAAGTGAAGTGACAAAAGTAAATTACAGAAAATATACCACTAGTATCCGTAATTAAAATAATTCAACTAAAAAACTTTCATGGAATATTGAATACTTGATTTCACAAAAGTTTTTATTCACAATTTAAATTGCAATAATATTTGAGGCAATAGTGATTTTCTGTAAGGAACATCACTTGACAAGCAATGGTGTATTTCTAAAATGGAACTTAGTTCCAAGACTTTTTGAGACAAACATCATATCAAATAATAAAAACAAAAGTCCATATGGGGAATCACGTTTGCAGCTTCTAGTAACAGCTTAAAAAAATCTTATTTACAAAATATTTATATTTTATTTGCACAGTTATACGGTTTATTTTGTCTTATCTGTAAAAAAAAAAAGTATTGCACAATAAACCTACATTAAAACATTGTTTAAGGAAACGGGTTACTGAGAGGGATGTATAGATATCTGTCGATTGTTGCAAACATGTTTTTTTCGTAGTTCACCAGAGACCGTGACAATGATTAATTGAATTGTAAATAGCAAAATATATACAAAGCCATCCGAAAAATTTAAAAGCACTCATGAGCAAAAGCGTAAAAAAGCAATTAAACAGAACGATAAAGCAACGATATATTGCCATGTAATGGGGGAAGTACATTATTATCTAAAAAACTAGCAAGTCAACAAACATTGCAAATTAATTTAAGTTGGGGTGAAATACAAAATATAATGCAATCATTAAAGTATTTTTGCAATATTATCATATATTAAGAGCGTGACTTGAGTTCTTATGAAATTTACTGCATAGAAATTTTTATCCGAAACATTCTTTCATGATATTAAGTTTAATTCAAATAATACATGAATTTTTTATAAAATATGGACTAGTTACTGTTTTTTATTAGAGTTCACTTTATTTGAAAATTTATATCACTGCCAAGAAGGTAAAGGTAAATTGTGTTGTTATTTACAGTGATGCTTCCATTATCTTTTGTTGTTTCCACAACTGAAAGCGTTGTAAACGCGTGTCTAAAGTGCGATTTTTCTATTCTGCAAACAATGCCAATTTGTTATCAGTCGTTTTTTTGTAGTATTTTTATAGTGCGAACTATAAATTTATACACTCATGTGGGTTGTTTCAAGTTAAATTTTAGTTTAATCAAAATCTCTTTATTCTTATGCTTTTATGATTTTCTTATAATTAGAAAAAAGAAATATGTTATCAAATATTTTTGGTTTCATATGTAATTCTGCATATAAATATCGCAGCTGCAGAAAATGACTATCTAAAAGAACTTCAAAACTTTTTTCTGGTCTTGGACAGTCCAAAAATTCAGTCTACATTAAAATTATTAATATCATTGTTCAATATACTCTGCTTTTGTCAATTTTACAAGTTACTTTAGAGTTAACCTCACTTAGTTTGATAGCGTCTGCTAATTCTACCATGTTTTTTTTTAGTAGAAGATTATACGTATATGGTACAGCTCTTCATTTCCTGGTGAGATATTCGTCATAGGCCTGCAATTTTTTTCTTATTCCAAAGTTTTATTTTTACTAGAAATAATTTAATAAGTGAAAAATCGATAAGTAACTATTACCCTGAACTTAATGAAAACACAAAATAAACAGTTTTGGAAACTATTTTTGTTAACAGATAAAACTAAAAACTGCGTTTTCTATACACAAACTATAAAGTCGTTTGATTCTGTAAAACTTTATTTTTGGCTGGTTTCCAAATACTTATTGTCAATCTCAAAAAAAAATGTATTTGCTTACTTAAATTCTTTATTAAACTAGCAAATCTCCTACTTTGCGCCACAACTTTATTAAAATCGTAAGTGGTGCAGCATAATAATTAAAAAAATTTTAAAATACTCTGCATATCGTTACCATAGTATAAAAAGGCCCTAGCTAATATTTTTTTTCAAAATCGAGTTTTTTGTAGATTTCGGTAGGTCACTCCCTAGTACAACATTTGTATAAAAATGTGTGTGCTTCGATTGAAAATAATGCTTTTAAAAGCAAAGAAATAATAGCCGTAGCTTACTTCAATACTACAAAACGTAAAATTTTAATTAAGATCTCTCGATCTCCTTTAGAGTAACAATAATTGTAGATAGGAGCTTTCTGTATTGAAATAACGATATGCTCTTTAATTTTTCGTGAATCATATGGGTACTAAGATCATATTTTAATAACTTCCTATGCGATTAATTTGGAAATAGTTTATTTTGACGGCCTCTCTCAAGATTTTCCTTAAATTTAAGTAATTCATGCTGCTCAGCAATCTACAATTTGAGCTTGAAAATCATATATTATGTATATAGTAAACTATTACTATGAATTCAATTTCACTTCACGATTTTTTTCTATAGTTCTTAATAGCAGTCTTTTTACTCAGGCACTGAAATTTATAATTTCCTTCCTATCCTTAATTCACAAGATACTTTTTTTATTAATAATGGATATTAATAAATATTATGAAACATATTTCATGTAATATTGATTGTTATTAACAATTTAATTTTCCTAACGCCACAGAAATTTAATGTCTCTGTAGAAATATCTGAAAATAAGTTTAATAGGAAAATTAAAATTATCATCAGCAAATTATCTTTCCGAAAATAGATATATAATTTTGATATTAACAAAAAAAGCAGTACCGTTGACAGAAGACAGCCCAAATTCAGAGTAAAAACGCTGACTCCACCTTTATATATGTATACAAGTTCTACCATTGAAAAATGGCACATTCATTGAAAAAGCTACAAGAATCAGGCTTTGTTTTTAACACGATTACTTTTGGCTTTATTCAGAAACGTAAAATTTATCAACGCTTCTTTATACAAAGCCTTCATCATGTTTTTTTCTTACTAGCTAGGTGAGATATGAAAACACAAACCTCACTAACCAAAATAATGCTTACTTTTCAAAAACCATTTACTTATAGTCACGGAGGTAGCGCTGCATTTTTCGAATTCATTTCCTCCCACTTAATTTTTTTTGCACATGATAGTTTACGTATACCTGATAATCGAAATAAGCGTTAGTCGCCAGATTAGTGGGGGTCCTGGTTTTGAAAGGCCGACAATAACTCGAAAGCCACTGAAGAAAAATATGCCTTGATCATTGTTGTGGAGGAGATGAAAACAAATCGCTTTCATGCCCGAAAAATTTCTGTACGATAAGATTTGACCAACTTTCATAACAAAAATAAATATTTTTGCTCAAAACTACAGAATTTATTGGACACTTTAAAACGATGAAAAGTGAGTCAAATATTGTCGTTTGAGGACTTTTCAGGCATGAATTTGATATGATTTTATCTCCTCTGCAACATTGGTCTTAACATATTTTTCTACTTGTGGTTTACTTTCCGAGTTATTAAGCAAAATTTTTTTGTTAGCCTGTCACATTCAGGACCACCACTATGCCCTATGCTCTATGCTATATGGAAACATTAATTTGCAAAAACAAACTAAGTGGGAGGAAAATACCTCGTTTATGTAAGGCAAAAAATATATTGAAATGCTAAAATTCCAATTCTTTGTGTAAGTAACTGAAAAATTTATTACCTTTAATTTTATTGTGAGCGGAATGAAAAAAGTTAAACATCGAAAATATTTCACTATCAAAAAAATATAGTAAGCCCAATTAATGAATTTTTGTGAGCCACCTTTTTTATTTGAAGTTTTTTCAACCGTAACGTGTGCAGGTCACAGATGATAACGTCTCTACACTTAGTCTTTTTATAAATATAATTTGTAAAGTCTATTCATATGAAAATCACAAATAAGCCGCTTAATTAAAAATGGGAAGAAGAGAAGACGTTATGAAAAAAAATATCGAGGAGAAGAGAATAAATGGGATAGCAAAGTGACTAACAGATAACAGCAGCAGCAGCAACAACAAAAACAACAGTTGCAAAATTTAATAAAAATTATTATGTGACTAAAGTAACGAATTCAGTAGCATTGGCTTCAAAAATGCAGTCTTCAGTGTTGTTGTTATCATTGTTGTTGCTTCCATTGTTTTTTTTTCTGTTTTTTTTTTTCAATGCTTTTGTTGTTGTCGCTATAGCAGTTAACCGCTGAGCAACAAAAGTAGCAGCATCAGCAACAAGAAAAGCGACTGAACGCTAAAAGACATCAAGACTTTGCGGTCAAAAAAGAAGATGACAATAGAAGAGATGTTGCTGTTATTAAAAGAAAAGAAGAATACATTTTTTTCTTTCATATTTTGCATATAGACAAAAACTATTACGTAGTCCTCTAAGCCTGTTATGGAATTTATGAGCAGCAGAGGAAAAAAATCGAAAGTAAAAAAAACTTGAATCTTTTTGTTAACAAAAGGGAAAAAATTAAAACGAAAGTGAAATGAAAGAAAAAAAAACACTTTTTTCGACAATTTTGCGTTTTTACGTGCGTTTTATAATGTTCAAAAATATACCCAAAATGACTAGTTACTTTTGTTGTTGTTTTTATGTACGTACAATGCTTTATTGTATTTAAAGTGATTTTTCAATTATTTTAATTAAACCTTTTTTTGGATTTATTTTTTTTTTGTTAGTCGCTTACGTTTTTTAGCACAATATGGAAAGTGTTAAGCACGTACATACATACATACACGGACACACATACACCCAGCGACAAATGTCAAACGAACGGAAAGACGACGAAATTGCGACAACTACTGCGACGGCGACGAAGGAAAAACCGACATAGAATTCAAAATTTCAGAAAAAAAAAATTTCCGAAATCAAATTTTTCTTAAAAAAAAAATTAATTCAATAAAAAATTTTATTTCTTTTCTAATTTTATTTTAATCGCAACACGCAAAAATTTTCAATATTCAAATGCAACTTTTTGCTATTTCGATTTTTCTATTTATAAGCCAGCAGAGCGCGCAACCGAACCGACTTTTAACACGCTCCAACTTAAACTGAACTCCAGAAACTCAGTTCCGTTTCGATTTCGTTACGTTACATTGCGACAACATTGGCAACGTGTTTTTGTTTTTGTATCCCACACCAACCGAACAACGACGACTCAACGTTGCGCTCCAAAACGAACTGCGGTGAGTGGCAAAACTTTGAGCGCGAACTTACTCTGTGTATTGTACTTAAAATTTTGGTCGTTCTTTCTTCATTTTTTTCTATGTTGCTATTCTTGCGGCAACGAAGCAGCAACAAAGCTCGTTTTACAAATTTAGTTAATGTGCGCTCGGACGCTCTCCGTCGGGCTCTCTCTGTCACTCTTTGATTTAAAAATATTTGTGAAAAATTGCAATTTGCTATAAAACTTGCATTTGATTAAATTTTTTAAGCTACAACCAGTTTCAGCAACATAATGCTTAGCAACATTTTCGCTTGTTTGCTCTCATTTCTGCTCACTGTTTCAGGTTGGCAAGATGCGCTTTTGTAATGCAACCGGAAGTAAACTTAATTCCGGTATAATAGACAACTTTTTAGTTGTTGCTATAAAAAAAAACTGGTCACTCTCTCTCCATATCTCTTTTATAGGATGCGCAGCAGCAATGAGTGCTATGAATTATATTAATGCTGTTTGTACTAAAAGAGTGCTTGTAGAAACAGTTTCTCTTCATTGTTTCACTGTCGCTGTCGCTGTTTTTTTTTTTAAGAGTTTTAAATTTTGTTTCTTCGCTTACAACATGATATGCAACAAGCTGCTGCAGCGTTTTTGCTGCCTCAAAATGTTACCAGATTTTTGTTGCACAAACTAGGACAAAAAAAGGGCTTTTTCTGTGTTACTAAATAATTTATGTGTTGCACAGCAATTGCTTCGTAAACTTGCTAAGAGTTGCACTAATGTACTAGCAATTATTGAAAAATTTTGCGTGTTTTGCTCAAAGGCAAATCTATGTGGCATATAAATAACTTATTTATCATAAGCAACAATTTTTGATTTAAATCAGAGATCAACACAAAAATCTGCTGCAGGAGCTGGTTACCCGAACATCAGTTTGGCGAATAATCTGAAAGATATTTTGCTAAAGGAAAGTTTTTCAATTCGCTGCGGGAAGCTTATTGCATACAAACTAGTGGCTTGAAAACAAAATCACACCAACAAAATGCATGCAGCGATTGCAAACCGAAACTTTTTAACTTGAGCAACGGCAAGAGCTAAACGAGCCGAATGCATGCGATCGTTGCGACCCAAAATGATATAGCTCGAATAACGGAAAGAGCTCAAGAAGAGCTTGTTATGTGTTGTAATTATTGCAAGAGCTGGAAGGGCTAAACCAGATGCAAGCTGTGCATCCCTGATTTAAATTATGAAATAAAGAATAGAGTTTTTGAGAAATTTAATTACGAAAATAATCGTAGACTAAAGTTCTTCATCAATCCATGTCAGATTGTTGTACTGAACTTTCTGTCAAGATAGTTTTTTTTTCTATCCAATCAAACCTAATGAAGCAATCATCATATTCGAATACAATATACCCCAAAAGTGATAAAAAATTTTTAGGAATTGGTTTTTTTGTAAAGAAATCAGAACATTTTTTTATGATTTCATGATAGTACCTTTATTTATTAGTTCATTTTTTAAGTATGGGGTTTTAATTTTTAAATTTTGCTCTCCACACTAAAGCGAGTTTGTTAAAAGCTTTTTTAAGTTGAAATCAGAATATTCTTACACATATGTAATTAGTATCCTTATTTCATCCATATCTAAGACTAATTTTCCTTTTTCACATTAATCTTGTCTATTTGTTGTAATTGAAAAAAAAATGTACATTGGGCAGCATTACCTAATTCTTGAATACAAAACAAAATTTTTTCTTCATAGAAGTGAATAGCTTTACTACATCTGCTAATTGAAACTACGCTTATGTAGTTTTCGCACATTAAAATGTTATACAAGCAACAAACAGTAGTCCAAGTCTCATTTTCATTATATTAAACGCTTAGTTTTATATAAACTTCATGTTTTGAACATTCAAGTAGTTGCATGCCTTTGTTCAAAATGTTATTTAAATCTGATATATGCTCTACTGCGCCATAAAAAGTGTTTACTAAAGCAAACTGCTGTTTGCTGCTTTGCTACACTTCAACGACCAAACCAAACAAACACTTTATGCTGCAACACTTAAACCAACGTGCCGACATGAAAAACATTGCAGCACCCGCACTTACTTTCAAAGAAACTGCTGCAGTTGGTATTCAATTTTAAATATCTTCTACTTTACACACTAAAATGAGTGAAACTCTTGAAAACCACAAGTATACAGCAGCAGCGTTACTACAAACACTATATCCCTATGAATAAGTTGGGCAAAATAGAGAAGAAAAAAATAAAGACGTCAAAAAAGATGCATCATTGCAAATAATATGAAATTGGGTCAAATTTGCATCGCTTACGCCATGGCCAACATTAAGAGCGTCAAAAACAACCACCCCATTCTTGACAGCAACAACAAAGACAAATGATAGTCCTAAGTCCTGAGATGGGTTACACATACTTTGTAGCTTCATCATCAGCAACAGCAGCAAAGTCAAGTTATAACTTGTTTTTGTTGTTGTTGTCATTGCACAGCACCAGCATCCCTTCCTTGTGAATAAAAAAAAGCACCATCATCATCAGCAGCAACACCATCACCAACCGTATGTTCATCATAATCCCTGCAGTTTCACAACTAATGCCGTTTTGTTCACTCTGTTTTGTTCGCTTGGTGTTGGTCCAAGTACTGCTAACCTACTCACCGATTCCCATTATGTATTATCCTTGAAGTTTTACCGAGTATGTCATTTTAGATAAACTAATATACCGCTGGCTGCTGCAATGTCGTATATGAGCACTCACATAGTAATGCTTCATTTTGGGTTGACGTCTATTTTGTGCATGGTGTTGTTAGCCAAAGTTTTCTATACGCTAATCAAATTTACTCACAAAACACATTGACATATATCTACTTTTTTATGTATTAGCTGTTATTTTGGTCAATGCACCTGAGGCATAAATACATACATGTGTAGGCACATATTGTCACATAAATTGTCCGTTTAAAACACTTCTTCCATTCTCGATAAAACTAAGGGTATTGCATCAGTAGGCTTTAACGAAATCTTAATTTCTCTTCTTTTCGGGAAGGTTATGTCTGTATTTTTGATCTTCTTCTTCATACATTCAATATAAATTCTATAGATAATTTTTACACTCGCTCCATTCATTAACTCACATAACTGTTCTCAAAAACCACCAGGCTGGTGTTTTTATGTGGGATATTTTTATAATTGAATGTCTAGATTTTGGGCTTTTAGGTCAATAATATAAAAAAAAGTTTTTATAATTCTATTTTTTTTTTGTAGTTGATTTTATTGCTGAAGCTTTTTGATATTTTGTTTGGAAATATTTTTCTCATGAACCTTCGCTCGTTGTTGATTGGCCTCGAGGACCCCACTCATGTTCACTCAAAACATCGCTGAGGAGAGCTACGGATGACTAAGTTTGACGAATGGGAAGGTTGCATCTCAGTTAGTATTTCCAAACATTAATAATCTGAAGATAACCAACACATGGATGAATACTACATCTGTAACTCGCATACACAAAACACGCCGGGATTGATTGCACTAATCTGGTTTTTGATAGTGTAATAATATGGGCAGAACATTTTATTGCAATACGCCCCAGGTTATCGAACTCAAATTTTTCAAGTTAGACAAGTACAATTTTGAAATAGACCTGTTATGCATTTTAAAGACCTGTGGCTACTTCTTACGCTTATGAATGTTAGCAATCGTTGTACCAGCTTCTGCTTAATACTCGTCAATTCACTGCTATAACTGCTACAGTGCTTGAGCTTCTGAGACCTCTCCACTTAGGAACGTATACCAAATAAGAACATTAAGCTCACAATATATTGGCATAAAGCATTCAAATAAGCTCAAATACTTATTCTTAAGATAGGTGTATGATCCTGTTAACAGCGAACGCAAGTTCTTAAAACAACAAAGTAGATTATGAAAATAATTCATACGATTTTATCTAACTTCGCACCTAAAGGAAAAATAAATCAAAAGCACTATGGCCCTTGAAACTTTTTTTGTTTTTGACAAAAGTCCAAACATTCACTCAGCACAAGTCGCAAATTTTTTTGGGAAGGAATTTGCGACAAGTGTAGGTACATATGAACAAGCATCCTTGTATGCAAATCTACTCAATATTTTTTTGTTTTGGTTTCTTGCTGTATATATTGGTTTTATTCTATAACGAACATACAATTCCGAGTAATCAACTGTCAAAAATTTTCCGACACTGGTATAGTAAAATTGGGTGTTGTTAGAAGAGCACATACATCCTTCGAGAGCGCGTCGGCGTGGTAAGTTTACAAAATTGTAAAATCTCTTCATATTGGTGCCATCCTCTCTCAATATGCAAACATGATTTCGTTTTTTTCTCCATCGAAACAAGGAATTTGAAAATTTATAAGACTTTTCGCCACTGTTGGTGAAATATATATCATTTCTGTAGAATTTACTTCGTTCAAGTGCTAAAAATTTACCATAAATTGTATGAGAATAATGAGCGAAAAATATGTTTTGTGTAAAAGTTCAACGCAAATAACTTGACATTGAGATTTAATATGCATGAAAATTTTATGGAGCTATGGTTGAAGCAATTTTTCGGGTATTATGTTGCATGCTTTAGCTTTAAGCACAACATAATGATAAAGAAGCTAACATACGCCAATGTTAAGTGTTAGTACATTTAATTCATTTTATGAAGTTAAATTTTTTGCCTGGAAGAAAGTCTTTATATATATGTTCTTTTTTATAACTCTTCAGTATATTGTTTTATTCTATGCGATTGACATTAGATAGTAATAATTAAAAATAACTTCCATTAGAGAGATTAACACTGAAAGGGTGGATCATCCATCCACTTTCTGCCAAATGTTCGTAGATAATTTTGCTTAAATTACTGATAATATTCGGCTTTTTAGTGAAAAATAACAATGCATATAATTTGTAATTACGAAGTAAGTGTAGAAAACTAATGATGTGATTGAGAAAATTTTTCAATTACTTTTTGAAGAACTTTGCTTACTATTAAAAAAAACTACACAATTTCAATCAATGTGAGTTAACTCACTACAATGATCGTCAAATATATTTAATTAAATACATAAGATTTCTTAAAACAAAAATTAACAAATTAACGTTACTATTTGTTATTAAAAAAAAATCTTTAAAAGAAAACTACATTACTCGTATTACAGATATCTTTGTCGTTCTTAGTATCTTTATCCAATTTGTTCGACTGCTTTTTATTGATCTGCTTATATCTCTACATTTTTAGTGGAATTCTTTTTAAATCGTCTGAAGTTAAGTTAATTTTGGAAGATTTGTAAATTATTTCAAAATCGTATTCCGATTGTTTCAATGTGAGATGCACCAAACTGGATGCTTGATAATACTAGGTTGAATATGCCACGTAGTGGTTCTTAATAGGTGTGTATTTTAATTTGTTGTCCCATCAAGTACACTCTTGAGGGCAACTGCCCTCACCATAGCGAGAAATTTTTTTTCAGTTTTTGAGTACTTGTTCTCGGTATTACTTAGTGCTATACTGACAAGTGTTATTGAATTGTCCTTACCAACTTCTTGTGATATAAATCCGCTAATATAACTATCACTGGCATCCGTAGTAAGCAAAAACTGTTTAGAAAATTTATCTCTTTTTTTTAACTCCTCCAACAAATTCTGGCAATCGGCTGTAGATACGAAGTTTGCATCCTGCTTCAATGATTTCTTTGTTGGTAGTGCCAACTGTGCCATACCTTTAATGAATTTCTTTACCATATTTAAAAAAGTTTTATAGGTATTTCATTTTTATGGTGAATGATGCTTTATAGTATGGGCTGATTCTTTTTTGTGCCATAACGAGACAAAAGTCGCTATATCTGCTAGAGAGCTTGGAAGACGGAAGATCGCCATTACTTCCTTACGTTGTAATTTTTCCAGAAATAAAAATTTCGAGAAACAATGTTAAATTAATGATATTTCACCTTCAGAGCACTCTAGCGGGTACATCGATTTTTATTTTCATATTTGACAGCAGATAATTTAAAATAGAAAGTTCGAGCTTGCAAAAAAAAGTTGAATAAGTTCGAAAAAGGTCATGTTTTTCTATATTTTGATTTAAGTATTTAAATCCTTTAAAAATGGGTTGCAACTTTACCTACAAATTTGAAAATATTTTTATTTGCGTTTAGGGTAAAATGCTACTGATGTACTCTGTTCCCAAATTTTTTTATCATAACAATCAATTTGCCTACAAAGTGTATAAAATTGAGAGGAAAGTAACATCTTCAATTGAAGAACGTTTGTAACGTCGGTTACAATATTGTAATGCGATTTAAATCTTACAGATCAGACTGTCTCAACATAAGCTGCTTACAGAGTTATAAGCAAACCAATTTTTTTTTCGCTTGACGTGTATTGTCCTATATATATGTTTCAGCTCAGCTTCGGCCAAAAAGAAAAAAACAAAGACAGTAAAATATTTAATCGACATTTTATCTTCATTTCAAAATTTCCTTATTTATATGTAAGTTCTATAACAAATGCAGAACCCACAAAAATTTAAAAGCTCATTTTTACTAATTAACGAAAATTGCCCATGAAGTGGATATAAAAAAGCTGTAATCATAAGACCCCGATCAAAATCAAAACAAAGGGTAATCAAGGAAAATACCAGTTTTGTTTAACAAGCACTCTATATATTAAAAACAAAACATCCCCAATAAACCCCAAATAATTATTCCATTATTTACCCTTTCTTCATTAAAGTCACAACGCATAGACATGATTTAGATGGCTTCCTGGCAGGCGCCACCGTACTCTACCCATTGCAAATGTTGTGTAGCTTAAGCGCGCAAATATCGTCGCTTTATGCTGTACATCGTTTGGTTTTCCGATGAGCCAACGCTTATCAGTTGCTTAATTACTTTGACATGGAGTAGTCTCCTCCAAACGTATTTCCCTTCGCACACATCACTGCCCTACAGCTTGATTGTGTGTGCGTGCGTGTGTGCGCTCGTGCGCGCGAGTGAGTGTGCGAATGTGTCAATGAATTTTCTAGCATGGGGTTAACAAAGTCGCGTCTATTGTGATATGGATATCAATTTTCATTACCACCCGACCGACCGGCTCACACCTGCAGGCGTAGGAGTTTAAAAGCGCGCTTGCTGTATTGTCTCTAAAGCAGGGTTGCTGCGGTTGTTTTTGCTCGTTGTACAACGATTTACATGCACGCAAATGGTAATTGGAAGACAAAAGTGTCAGCGAAGCACAAAAAAAATTAACGGGAGCAGGAAAAGAAAGTTGCTGGTTAGGGGCAATCGAACAGTAGTGATGATAGCAATGTTGATGACAGTGTGGGGTGAAATTGTTGGATGGTGTGGGATGTGTTTAAGTTGATTTAATGTTGTAAGGCATGTTACAATATATTTACTACATTTTTAAGCGGATTAAATAAATGATGATAACTTCAGAGAATTATTGACAAAATAATATGAAATGATTTGTAGTGTTATGAATGAACAGATTAATTGAATGAAACATTGAAACAAATGGTAAGTGTTATTTAAAATTAAATTGCATTGCCAATTAAAATTTAGTTATTCATAAAGCAAAATTTTGAAATTCATACTCCTGTTCTGCAGCATATAGGCACAATAAATTATGCTGTAAGTCAAACTGAGCTACAAAGCTCAGAAATTAGATTTTTTTAATGAATTCACATTTCAAGCATTTTAAAAATCGGTTTGTTTTTTTACTTTTTTATCAAGCTACATTCAAACATTTAAAGCTGCACCAACTTTCAACTGGTATTTGTGCATTACATAACTCAAGCCAATCCTGTCTGCTGATTAAAGTTGAAGTTAAGCGCCAGTTTTGGCAACATCAAACAAAAAATGAAAACTTGTTTTCACGACATTTTATGTTTTACGTACTCCTTTTTTGTTGAATCAGCAATTTTGCTTTTTTCCACTTTGCATGAAATTTTTTTATTTTCTTTGGTGCTCTCTGTTAAATTTTAGTGTCACAACTTTATTGCTTTTATGCTCATGACCTCGCTGCATGATGCAACATTTAGTTGCACACACCCATTTCAAAGGAAACTTTTAAAAAAATATTTAATATAAATATGCCAAAAACATGTTAGTAGACATTTCAAACTTTAAATGTCTTAACAGCTAAATCTTAATGTTTATTGAAATGATTCTTAAGGCCAATACTTTTGCTTCAAGTAAACCGAAACATATGATCATAAGTTATTCTTTATGATGCTTATTACTCCTTGAATTTAATTGCCTGAGCAATACCAGCCTTACTAAATTCATGATCTCAATCAAGATTATTTCAGTTTGATAGACAAAAGGAATCCCAATGGTCAATCGGACTGAAGTTCAATTCTTTTCACTTACTCACCGGAATAGCAGTTCTATTGAACCACATGCACAGCATTGTACAGCTCGTAAATTATTGAGGTAAATAACCTTTGGGCAAGTTTTCTTGAACTAAGTATGTTGGTAATTTTCCTGAGTTTGAATTTGATACAAATTTATGTGTTCATGAAACGAAGTTTAATTTGGGAGTATCACGCTTTTACAAAGCCGTTGCTTAATTGAATAGCAGACACGATGGGACAAGTGTTTAGCAGACGGAAAAAAATATACCAACGGAATATGTGTAAGTTTTTCAAAAACTTACGAAAAAGAAAGAAAGACGAAACAAACAGTGCAATTTAATCGGATCAAAACAGTAGGCGTGGCAATCTCCATAGAAAAATAAATTTGAAAATATGACATCAATACAGGCCAAAAAAAGAGTCTAACGCAAAGATAGATACAAAGGTGGCAAAGAAACAACCTGGATGAAAAGTGGACGCAATTCTAAAAATAGGTAGCATCTGCTTTATAAGAAAAAACTTTAATTTATCTTATTTCTAGCGTTTTCTAAAGAAATGTAGTGAAACCTTGTACAGATATACAAAACGTTACAGAAATTATGTGGAAAAGTGAACTGAAGTGTAGAAGTGGGCATGGCACCAGCCGTAGACATAAGGATCTTAAGCTATCATCAAACAAAGTGTGATTCAAGAACCTGAAAAACATGAAGAAATTGAGAGTTACTTACAACA
This sequence comes from Meiosimyza decipiens, assembly GCA_963680825.1. Classification (NCBI taxonomy): domain Eukaryota; kingdom Metazoa; phylum Arthropoda; class Insecta; order Diptera; family Lauxaniidae; genus Meiosimyza; species Meiosimyza decipiens. The sequence goes on from OY804258.1 coordinate 140,530,778, forward strand.
GGAACGAACGTAGATATACGAGAGAAATAAAGTGATGAAGATATTGAGAGATTAGGAGACATATAGAAGGCTGGAAATGGTAATTGTTCTGCTTCCAAAAACTCAGACTGAAAGTTTTTAGATTACTATTCAAGAAATCTCGTTTCTTAAACTTTATGAAAACACGAGCTGACACGATAAGAAACTCAAAATACCCCGGACTTAAGTGGCATTTGCTTAAAAAGTTATCATTTGTTTGAATAGTTCTCTAAGCATTGCATTAGCACAAAAATTTTGAAGAAATTAAACTCCAATGATCACCTACATAGGGTCAACCTTTTCTGAATGAATCCTTACCTTTTCCATAGTTTGCATTCAAGTCAGGTTTTACTTTTAAGTTTTCATAACAAAATACATTCAACAAACCAACAATAAAAATGAAACTCACCTCCAGGTAGCTATGTAAGTACAGCTCGATGGGAAATCAACTAAAAACGAGAGAAAAATCGCTTTTTTGTTGTTTGTATTATTCACCGGTGCGCTGTTTTCTGTCAGCCCCAACGCTGCTGACATAAACGCACCACACACACAGCGACGCGTGTTAAAACCGCATACACTAAAATTGCTGGCAGACGTTGTGGCGCAATTAATTTAGTGAAGTTTTAAAGATTCAAAAATAAAAAAAAATAGCTGCAAGTTTTTAAAGATTTATTTTTAGTTTAAACTTTTGAGTGTATTCTATTTTCACATCTATGTAAGCCCGTTCAGGAGCGATACTCATCTGCTGCTTATTTGTCCCACGTTTCACATTACTACTTTTTGTTACTTATTGGCATTTTTAACATTTACTGACAATATCATGAGCTGTGCTGCAACAATTGACAACGAGACTTTGCGCAACAACAACTGCAGCATAGTTTGTTGCTTACCAACACTTTGAACTAAATCACTTATTTTTTCACATAATTTTTAAGCAATATTTCTATTTTTATTCACAGCGAAAATCCAAACAAAACCGTAGACACAGCTGTTTGCCATGAACTGTCAGTTTTGACATTTGGCATTTATTTGCAGAAGAATAACAAAGAAGAATTGGATTTAAAAAAAATCACCTCATGTAAACGGCTGCACAAACACGACTTGCGCATTGCAATCTAATTAAATCAATTACGATGTGTACTAAAAATGTCATGTCTTGTGGAGCAGCAGACCCCAACGAGAGCATGAATTGAGCCGTGCTTTGGCGTTAAGCTTACGCTCTTACTTAACTTAGCATTTAATAGTTACGCTCTTAACGACTCAGTGCTCAGTTTTACAATGTTTCCTATAAAATGTGCTTAGCAACATATTGCAGTGCCATCAGCATGTTGATTGAAAAAAGAGCTAGTTGATTTGTTTACAAAACTCTTTAAGTGGAAAGAAAATGTGGCCAGCTCTTTTTATTTTTAAAAAAAATATGTAAATAAGTGACGATTTATTAAATCTTGCGTTGCAATTTATTGAATCTAGAACAGTATATGTCGAAAATATTTTAAAAAATCTACAATTTTTGAAGTAGAAACTTCCAGATGATAATAAGGAATCAAACAAGAACAAAAAATTACAAAACTGCAATTGTATTCCGCCATCGGAATATTACCGTTTGCAAGTACAATATTTTGAACATGTTCCTTTATTTCATTTATTTTATGTAAATTTTTATTTTTTAAATTTTAAACAAATATCACTTTTTCAGTACTGCAACAAATACTATCACTAGCAAACTCATTATTTCATTTTAAAGTTAAGTTATTTACTGAAATTAAATCGCTTAATCTTCTCATGTCGTTACTGCAATTTAATTCTATGAGTGCCATTTAAGCTAATTAACTTATATTCAATTGATAACACGACAAGTTTTTATTACTTATATGCATTTAATTAAAATATTTTATTAAGTTGAGAGAGTAACAGCAAAAATTATGTCATAAATAATATTGTACATATTTGATTTCAAAATATTTAGCTCTTAATAATGCAACAATACGTTGTTATTTAACTTTTTTTTAATATGAAACATACATACGACCATCCCTTTGACCAATTTTCCAAGAACTATGCTATTTATACATCTCATTTACACAGAATCAACACAGTTCATGTACTTACATATTTCTGTTGCATACTTCCAAGTAATTTTAGCTTAAAAATTAATCAAATTGTTGTTCTAAAAAAAAAAATGTGCTTAACACAAATATTTCTTTTTAAAAATTAATTAAAATGACTAATCCTAAAATATTATATAATCAAATAAAGCTTTGAACAAGCAGCTGTCATTATTCCCACATGTGTGATAATTATGACATTTTTAAATGCGTAACATTTAAACCCCATGTTTATTATGCATAACATGGGTTGTTTGTCAAAAACTATGACAGTCGACAACAAACCAGCTGATTATTGAAATTGATAATTAAAAAACTTAAAACTTGCAGAGGGTGAGTTTTTTTGTTTGATAAAACTTTAAATTGAAATCAAACATATGTTGATTAAGCTTTATATTAAATGTATTAAGCACAAATACTATTTAAAAGCATTTTTTTGTTGAAAAAACTGCCCACCTTTTTCCAAAAGCAATTAGTTATTGAGTAATTCTTATTAACTCTACTTTGTGCAAGCAAAATAAGACGAAGAACTTTATTTATATATATAGGAAAATATCGGCGTATTTAGGGAAAGTGCCGTATATTGGAGCGATAAATGAATGCATTTGCTTAGCAGTTGCTGACTGACCAGCAACATTACAAATTTTTAAAATCTATATAACTCTTGATTTTTTGGATACACGATCTCAAGTGATCCTTGATTGCACTAACATATGGCAAGAATTAGCAAAACTAAAATTTCTGTGCTTGTTTGCGTCTTAGTGGCCATTTAAGATCTATCGTGTTGTATCGAAATATACGTAATACATAGGTGTTTCACGATCACCTTTATAACACCAATTACATAAGTCATTGAGGTAGAAAATTACTTTAGTCTAAGAAAGCTGAAATAGCGGTAGATGCATTAACTTTCTGTATTCGCAGTTCGACAAAATTTGATCAATTCTCATTATCTGAAACCCAAATCTACTTTTCAGAAAGTTTTTGACGTGTTGAATACGAATCCGAGATCAGGATTTCTCTGGTAGTTTCGGTATTTGAAATATTCTAAACTTTAAGTGTGTTAATCAAGGTATTTGACGTTATATAACAACGAAAAGTAAATTTTATTTGTAAAACCATTAATTGGATTCAAAAGAACTGAATTTTTTTTCTTTAAAATGCACTTTGAATTATAGTGATATCTTTCTTCTTCTTCAAAATATCGGATATTGAAATTTATTGCTCTTACTGAAACTTGATTTGATTTTTTATGGTGACCTGTGTAATAAATATCAATTTAAGATACTTCGGAGAAAAAGAAAAATATTGATATAATTGCACCCAATTAATGGTTTCATAAGTACAAACTAACTTTCGATGTAATATATCCTCAAATACCTTGAAAAACTGTGATACTCCCACTTTTTAATTAGAATATCTCGAAAACCAAAACCACCAGAAAAACTCTGAGTTCGTATTCGAACTCAGCGGCTGGTAAGCTTTCGGAGAAGTATGTTTGGGTTTCAGATACTGGAGTTTGTCGAATTGTGCTATCAATCTTAGTTTTATACTCCACACTCAGGGTAAGTTCACTTCAACATTGCGTTAGCAATGCATAGAAGTAGGCGGGGCAGGTTTCAATTAAGCAATATGTGTTGGTCTGATTGTCTGCGGAAATCACGATTACGGCAAAATCAAATGAGATATTTAAATGAAATTTATAAAACAGGCTACACCTTATTAGGTGTAGCCTATTTTATAACCCGTGGGATTGAAAATTGTCTAATCGGTTCACCGATAGCCGTGATATAGATCATAGATGAACTGTTCGAAAAGATATTTTAAGAGAGATTTTTCACGCTGTATAATCAAAATTCTAACAAATACTAGGAATAACTCCTATTATCCAAATCTTTAAATCGAATTACTGCGCGAGTTATCCAATGTAATGAAGTCAAATGATAATGATGTCATATGGTTCGGACAAGCTCTGTACAGAATTCGGCCGAACCTAAACAAGAGGTCGTGGCAACGCTAACAGAAGAAACCAATTAAGATCGCTATGCGATAAGCTGTTTGAGTGAATGTTGCCAAATTCATTATGGGAGTGCTTAGTAAAACTAGCCAGCACGAAATATGTTAGCAGAAATACCTTTTAATAAAAATTTAAGACATATTTCTTGTTATCGCGGTGAAGCGTATTTAGCTATACTAAAGATAAAATCCTTAAAACTTTGTTTCTGTCTTAAAATGCAACAAAACTGAAAACAAACTTCGTATTCAACCAAAAAAGAAAAAGGAAAGCCAAAAGTGCGATTTATTCTTTGAAGTATTTTTCTTTAGATAAACAAACAAAAATTATTTGTACACAACTTTAAGATTGTGGTGTTTGCCATTATGCAGGGATAAATATAGAAACTTTTCAGACCTGATTTGCACAGATTGAGGTTTATCATAAGTGGTGCGGTCAAAAACAACATTGTGTATGTTTCACGACCATGAAATCAGAAGGCTCAAGCTTATAAGGAAACATTCACTATCATTTTGAAAACAAACTGCTTATACCATAGATAGCTGTTCATGTACTTGAAATCAATTCAGGACTACTTATTATGGTTCCCTTATTGTCGCATTGATTTTTGTCGGCACGAAATGACTTCTCAATTACCCATAAGCTTTAATGTCATTTTAAATTTAGTTTTTTGCCACTACAGCTAATTTCTACCTATTTAATGTTGTGCCAAGCACATGACTTTTTTTATTTTTAAGCTTAGTGCTTCAACTTTATACAGCCATAGAAAGGTATGCTCATAGTCTTATACCTTCGAGATATTCCCGTAAAAAAAATAACAATGACAACAAAATTCCATCTAAATGCAAATTTTTTACTATGCGAACTATTCTAATTCGAACTGTTTTTCGGCTCTTCTGTTGTTGTTTGTCCTTTGTTGTTGTATTTTTGGAGGGTAAACATTTTTAGTAATACCAAGGTACTTCAAAAATAAACTAACACTTGCGCGCAAACACATTTCCAGGTAGTTCTATAGCATAGATGTTCCCAACTGTGAACAGTGGAACTAATTGAAAATTTTAAGTTTCAATCCAGTTGACATTCAACTTCTTTTCGAAAATTTTTTAATATATGTCAAATTGTTCTTTTTTTTGTTTCATGTTAAGTGATATTAGTTATATATTTCATTTTGAAACAACTAATTTTTATCTCTCTTTGACAAAGCAAAAAATCAAAAAATTTAACTCATTCAAAGTATTACAAAAGTCACTAACATATCTGACCTTAATTAGCTTGCCTACTTTTAATTTCTTTTTATTTATTTAAAATTTTTATTCATATCCAAAACATTCAAAAAGAGACACTGAACCACCCACAGTGCATTTGCTGCTGCTCCTTTTTACTCCAGCGGATAATGGTGACGTGAGTGTTATTTGATTTGCATGACATATTTTTGATGTGACTGCTTATATGTATTTGTTTATGTGCATGTGTATATGAGTGTCAGTATAAGTTTATTTTAAAGTTTCATTATTTGGTAGAACAGCGGTGCGCAGTTCGTAGTAAGATTTGTTGAAGTAGCACCAGCAGCGCTACGAACATTTGATGTGCTTATGCTAATGTGGTGACAATGTAGGTAAGTTTGTGTTACAACAACAAAATTCATGCAAAAATAAAAATCAAAATACAAAAATCACGCCCATACAAACACACAACTTAATTTCGGTAGCATCAAGTTAATGCAATCAGTTTTGAATTGAGAGAAATGAGATTGACTTAATTTTTTTACGCATCCTGATGTCAATTCACGCGCATTTGTACCCACGTTCTTGCTGACTGAGTTCTGCTTGTGTATGAGTAAAGCCATTGGTGTTGATATTGAGTTATTATTTTTGTAGTGCCAGCGCAAGAGCACGTATTTTTTTAGTTATCCCAGTCAACAATTGAAAGAAAATTGAATCTGCCAACTAACAGGCCATTATATCTAAGAGATTTCAATATAAATCTCTTAATTGCATTTTCTTCGGCATTTCTTAATATCATCATTTTCAAAGTATGTATTATGATTCGATTTTTGCAAATATTGATATATGTATGTTCTGCACGAAATAAAATCTTTGCTGGGATACCTGCCTTTTAAGCTTTATTAAGTCGGCCTGAAAGTATGCACTGAATTTTTTATTTGAAATTCTCTGCAGTGCTGTACTTAACGATATTGTGTGTTTTGTGGGTTTTATGATTAATAAAGATTAGCTATGGTGTGTTTGATGGCGTTTATTTAAAAATAGCGGGGGGCCCGGAGAGCAGTATTTGTGAACTGCACCCTAGATTTTGTTACTCTCTATATCAGCGCGCTGTATGTCGAAGCATTGTCTTGCACCTAACTTTAAGCCGCATAACTATTTAAAAATAAAAAAATAAAAAACCGTCACATTAAAAGTTCAGGAAATTTTTTCGATATTTTTTGCTCGAAGTCTTTCAATTAAGGAGACCTGTGTAATGTGTTTCAATATGCATTATTTCAGAGAAAAAAAATCGATAAAATTTATAGGGGGTTTTAAAGAGGAAAAATATTTTACTGGGCCACATTAAAAAAATTATCTTTTGTTGTAACTTTGTCCCAAATATCGCGAAAAACCATGACTTTGGCACGTTTTGGTTAGAATATCTCTAGCACCGCAACCATTAGAGAAATTTTGACCTCGGATTCGAGTTCTGCGCGTCAAAACCCTTCGGAACTAGAGGTTTGAGCCAGTTTTATCGCATAGTTTTAATAGTCCAATGTCTGCTACGCAAAGTGAGACACAGAAGAGGCTGGTATCTCAGACAAAGACTGTGATCATAGAATGGCCAAAAGAAATTATTCACGTCTCTTTGTTGGAGTTGAGAGTCCTCATCTGAATCATTAATCCTGAATAATTTAACAACATCCGCATACATTAGACAGTTTTAGAACAGAATATAGCTAGATAAATCATTGATAGGAAAGACAAAGAAAAGGGACCCAATGTGGCTTGGGGCTTACCAAAAATCTATAGATATATATGAAGAAATTATTTCTTATTCTAACCGACTGCTTACGACCAATAAGGTTATCTCTCAACCATGATAACAAAGTGGAATGAAACGCCAAAGCCTTGAGTTTTTTTAGTAAATCGTGATGCTAGACTCTAGCGAAGGCCTTAGCAAAATATGTGAAAATTTCATCCACTTGACGACCATTCTTCATTTCACAGGTTATTGCTGTTATAGAAATGCCGGCTTTAGTGATAAGTGATTTCATAATATTAACGCTCTATAATGAACTATGTATATACGTTACACCATACATAAGAAAAAATTATACTTAGTTACTCTTCAGTAACTACTCTTCTCTTATCTTAAATTTGGGTAAACTTATTAAAAAAAAAACAAATATTTTCGAAAAAAAGTGAAAGTTCAAGTAATTGATTTTTGAATTAATGAGAAAATGGCTATCCAAAACAAAATAAATAAGTGCTTTGTAAGAACATAAGATAAGATAACTTGTATACAATTTGATGTTAGAAAAAAATATTAAATATGTAAGGATCCTCCTATGATAAATGACTGTTTGCCAATGCCAATACCACAAAAGTATAAAAACAACAGTAACAACGAGTAAATATCTCCAATAGCAATTTATGATGCCTGCGACACGCTGCTGTTGCCGCACGAAATCACGTGCAATAAATAATCATATTTCCATTTCATCAATGGTGGCTAAAAGAAGCACGAAAGATAATTCATGATTGCTGGAGAAGAGCCACAAAAGCCGGAGCTACATTGGGACAACAGGAAGCGCTCAATGTGCAAGTATGAGTGGGTCCTCATACATAAGCTCAAGTTAACAACCACAAAAAAGTGACGCTAAGTTGGAGTAAGAAGGTAAAAAAATCTGGCTTGGTAGGCAATAGGGGTGGAGCAAAAAAAGCAATGAGCCGAAAATTCTTGTCATTTGTGTAACCAAAAATAATTGTTAGAGTGTGAGGTGCGTTTTGGCAAGAAAAACATTAATTCTGTTGTCATTGTAAATCAGACAAAAACACACCGATATACACATACATACATACTGACAAGAGGCGCAGGATAATAGCAAGAAAATGGGCGTATGGGTTGAGACTTAACAATTTAAATAGGCGACAGTATTAACAAACATAACAACAACAATAATGTTATTTCGGCAAGTAAAACTAAGCAGACGTTAAGCTGCTGCTGCCTCTACAAAACCACAGTGTTGAAAAGCGAAACACCTTCTGCTTGAGGTGTTGTAAATGACAGGATACACAGACGCAGACACTCATACAAGCACACACGCAAGTACAAATAAATAAAGAACAGCCGCAAGGCTTAAACGTTGACTAAAGCGTAACGGTTTTGACAAATAAACAAGCCGACAACCCTCCCCTCTCACTCTATCAGTATGTCTGTCCGTTGCGCTGAGGAAATGAAGTTTGAATTTTATGTTAAATTGATATTCAACGTTACGCAATTGATACACAAAATAGGATTTAACGTACACGCTGCAACACCTGTAAGAATCAAAGTAACGTTAAATCGAAATGAAAAGGACAGTGTATGATTTGTTTAAAACTACGGACTATTTTGAAACATCAAATTTATTAAATAAATTAATAGTTCAAGGATTTCGAGTAAAACTTTCAAAGTGCTTTAGAATATTATGTCAAGGTTTTGAATGATTAAAAACTAGCCCTTGCAAAGATTTTGTCAGTCATATAATAAATGAACGATAAAAGCACAAATTAAAGAAAAAGAGTTTTCAAGAATTTACCAATTTGGCATGTACCGTTCCATAAATCTTGCAGAAATCTTACAACGTTTCAGTTACGTACCAAACGTCTTTCATTTCCATTACTATAATGTGCTCATAGCCACCATTTGTTTTCAATTAAAAAGTTTTTCAAATGTCAGCCACAACAACCACAATAAATACGCACACTTTGTACACCTCAAGGTCACATCCAATAGCTCAAGTGTTTAATCGCTGCCCGAATATAATGCATGAAACGTTCGGGTTTCAAGTTCAAATACAAACTTCTCAAAACTGATCTGATGAGGCTATGTATATGAGAGTGTACGAAATATAGCATATGTTTTAAGTTGAAAAATTTGTCCCCAGCCATCAAGTTGAATTGGTACATCTGTTATCTTGTCATGTAGGTCAAAGAATAAGCTTTTGTTAGCTTACATGAATATTGGCGTGTGCTGTAATGAAAGACTTAAAGAATTATATTAAAAGTGTTTGTTTTCTTTTCAGCTTCCGAGCGATTTCATCTAAGAACACTTTTTCCATTTGGCTAATGGGTAATAGTTCTTAAGAAAATAGGAAAACTAAGACGGTCAGTTAAACTTTGATACAAAAGGCACAATTTTTACGGCAGTTACCCGCCATGTATAAATGACCATATATAATTTCCAGAAACTTTCGTTTGTTTTTAGACCACAATTCTCTAAGAATTTTTCTTTAAGAAATGCTCCTCTAACCCAAATTGATAACAGTCCTCGCAGTTATACCATTTCAAACACTGTGCATCTAAAAGCGAACAATACGACAAGAAGACAGCGTCGAAGACGATTTACGCTTCACGGGTATTTGGGCAAAGGTAATCCTTTGCACAGGTGAAAGAAGTATTGCTGTACAGAGCTTACAGAGGGTGCGTCAAAAATAAAGGAAATACACAAATGATTTTTCTGAAAATAAAATTAGAGCAGAGTAAAGAAAAAATTAAACAATTTATCATTTGAAATGAGGTTTTTAACACGCACAGAGCACAAGAACAAAGAAAGCAACAGTTTATGCACATAAAATCTATTTATTCCACACGTATACATACGCACATGCATATGTATGGTATATAACCTGTGGATTCAGATATGTGATAAAAAAAGTAACAGCAACAATGTGTTAAAGCGTAGCTTAACCTTGAAAACGCAAAAAAAATTTCTATAAAAGAAAATCCTATGCCACCTGGCCCATAGTTTTTTCTTTGCTACGTTACCTCTTTTGAAAGTAGATCCCTCCCCTTTCGTGTGCCCTTAAGTGCTATGGTATTTACATTCTTTTCATGGTCCGCCTAAAAGTGGTCTTAAAAGACTCATAAATTTTGCGTATTCCATTTAACGTCTCCGGTCTTTTATAGCAAATACAGTATGTTGTTATTGTTGTTGCTGTTGGCAGCATAATTTGACCCTTTTTTTATTTCATTGCCTGCATTATTTGCTGCTGCCAGTCAGTTTTATTAAAATCTCTCTTGCTCCTTTGCCATGTTATTACATGTGTCTTTATGCGTTACTACGCCTGTAGCTATGAAAATGTTATATTGGGACAGAACACAAAAAAAAACCAAACAAATTTTCCTAGACATGCTAACAACAACAACCAAAAGGACACCTTCGCATCATCATAATAATAATAATTGTGCATTATATGAAAATATGATTTATAGCGTATGAAAATGAAACCGCCGCCGTATAACAACAAACACACAAATAACTAGCGGCTCCACCGCTTGCAGCCAACGGAAACGGATGTGGCCTATCAGTGGAAAATAAAATATCCCATGTCCGCAAAGACGTAAAAAAGTTTAATATTTACTTTTTCCAGAGAAACCCACTTGGCTTATGAGCGTTAGTATAGTCGTCGGTTGATTGCTTGCCATAAATATCCCAAAGGATAATGATGTAATATTTTACTTCTTAGTTGTAAATAAGTGACAAAAAAGTTGGGTTCCAGGTAAATTTTTGGAAAAAGAAAATTTGCGGCATTTTATGCTTTTTCTCATATTGATCACATTATTTTGCATTGGAATACGAAAATATTTATTAAAATTTAAAAAATATAGCAGCAGTTGCAAATCATGAAAATTGTCTTTATAGTCAAATGAAATAACACGCGATGAAAACGAATGAAATAAATAATAATTGAATTTAAATCGTTCCAAAGATTGGCTGTTATTTCATTATGAAAATTTATGTGACTCAAGCAAGCTTTGGTCAAAAAGGGAACTTGAATCTCGCAAAAGTTGAAAAATCTTTGCTGAGAAAACCAATTAAAAAAAACTCGGTATGAAAAAGTTATGATACTGATAAACATTGAACTAAAGTAATCGTGACGCTTACCACACAGGCCGAAATCAAGGAAGTTTAAATACCAATATTACCATCGTATTCAATATGGACTCTCACGCATGCTACAATCGCTAATGGAATGAAAATTTTTGGAGAGGGTTTTCTTAGTTTTTATTTTGAACTCACGATGGAACCTCTATTTATGGAACTAACTCTTTTGAAATGATTAATGACATGATGTCTTGGGTGAAGTCAAAACAAGATCTGTTATTTTATCTTATTCCCATAAAAAAGTTGACTTTTAAATATATGTACCTTATTGTTGATATTGCAGACAAAAGGCATTATCACACAGGTTAGGCATATTAGCATTGAAATCTTAAAAGTATACTTCACGTTCATCGCCACCATAAGTCTTAAGCAATGTCTCGTGAGAATGTCAGCATGCTGTTTCTCGAATATCTTGCCAAAATATACAATGGAAGTTTAATGGAATACTAACCACATACACATACGAGTATATCAGGTAACTATTCGGAAATGTTATTATGCTTAATTTATGCACGATTTCACTTTAATTTGCATTGTGAGCGCTTGCCCTTAGTTGTCACAAGTGTCCACAAATGGTGGCGTTCATTCTTATCACTTCACACATAAATGCATACTTACAAACATGTGTACACACACTCACAATGTGTAAATACCCAGCGAGAAAGTGATGCTGATGTAAATATGAGTGAGTCACAGTTTTGAATTGGATAATACCACATTATTATAAGGAATAAAGTCGTTACATTTCTATCTATTGCATTTAGTACCTACTAACTAGCCACCTGGCTAGTTCGATTTTATCATTCGATTCTATGGTCTTAACTTTAACTTAGTTGACACTTTTGTGATTTCTAGTTATCACTGATGCTTTTGTTGTTGTGTCATTCGGCTTTAAGAATCTAGTCTTTATTAAGCAGTCTAGTGCTTTATTAAGCAGTCTAGTGCTTTATTAAGCAGTCATACTCGTATTTTAGACCAGCCACTTATTTAAATAAAGTTAATGTTTCGAAGCATCGAAGGAGTGTGTTTCCATACATGCCCTTTTACTACTCATGCATTTTTTTCCTGCTGGGTTATCCAAATGAATTGAAGTGTAGTGAAGTAATTAGGATTTCACTTTAAACTGAAATGCAATGATTTATACCAAAAAATTGAATCGAGTATTGTTGTACTATTGTTGTTGTTATATCAAGTGCTCTTATTATTGATGTTTTCGATCTACTTTATTGCTACTACAATACAGCTGCATTGGTCAAAAACAAAGAAGAAGCAATTAATTAAATTTCAATTAAATTTGAACCACAATTTAGTAAATAATTGACATGGCCAGCGTAATTGATAAATTTTTAAGAAAAATTATATTAGAACACAATTTTCCAAAGGACACTTTTTGGGTTTTTTTTTAATAAGTAAAAATTGTAGTTTCATTAATTGTGCTATTGTGCGAATACGTTTTATTTTTAATTAAACTCTGCCACAAATGCAATTAGCAGCTAATTAATGATAGTTAAATTTTTGTGCTATAACTTTATCTTAACCACCACTTCTAAGAAGTTGAGGTGACTAGTGTGCGACATAATATGCGCCTCAAAGTATGCAATATTAATTGCTTGCATTATTTTATAATTGATATTTTGTCGGAATTAACTAAGTGTACCTCTTTAATTCATACTAATATATAAAGAGATAAAGTTTGTTTGTTTGTGTGTAGAAGTTAATATTTGGAACTATTTAGCCGATTTTTTTAGTAATAAAATGCTACCCTATCCTTAAAGCTATATTTTATATTGATAAAAACAAATGGCGTGGCACATCTAGGCACCTATGATACCAAAAGTCTTAAAATTTGGGAAAAAGATGTATTAGAATCTATGCGAAGCACCTCACAAAATATTCAGGGGAGTAGACAACGGCCCGTGGCACCTTTTACAAGAAAAATAATTAATTCCCTATATCCGAACACCTACAGAGTTTTAAGATTTGTTACTAGAAGTTGTATTGTCTATGCTAAGCGCCTAACTCAATTTTGACGGAGCGTGGCACCTTGCATACTTGACAGGAAGATTTTTGAAATTTGCTGTTGAGATGTATATTGTCTATACGACAAGAAACACTTAAAAGGCTATATCTGGACACTTATGATAGCAATAGTTTTGAAATTTAACCGTAGGAGTTTTACTATCTATGCTAAGCGCCTTACAAAATTTGAAGAGATGATGCGGCGGGACACTTTCCATACGACAAAAAAACTCTTAGCGCCATATTTTGCCTCCTATGACAGCAAGGGCCTTAAAATTTTATGTTATGATGCATAGCACCTTAAAAAATATGGAGGCGATTTGCCAATGGGACGTGGCACTTTTCATACAAAAATAAACATCTAAAACGCTATACTTGGTGACCTTTGATAACAGGATATTTGGTACTAGGGTGTATATTGCCCATTCTAAGAACCTAACTAAATATGGACGCGATTAGACAACTTTCCAAATAACAAAAACACCTTAAACGCTATATCTTGGCATCTAGAATGGTTACAGTTGTGGAACTTGATACATTGTTTGTACCAAACTAATCGCAAAATGTGAAAAGAATTAAAAGTTGGGGCGTGCATCTCCCGTACAGCAAAAACACTTAAGTTGCTATTATTGGTACTTATACCAAGTTGTAAAATTTGTTGTATGGAGCCAATACTCTGCAGTAAGGTCTGCGAAAAATAAAGGTGAGCCGCGGGAACAGCTATTGCTAAGCAAAAGTGAAAAAACATTTTAATATTTTATTAGTAATTTATAAATTTCCATTGAAAATCGTAAGCAAAATATGTGAGTTGCTTAAAAAAATTCCGGTTACTGTATACAAATTGGGATGGATGCGAAGAAAATCCTATGATGATGATTCAATTGCGAAAGAGAAAAAAGTTTAAGTTCGCGAGATCGAAAGATTTCCTTTGCTGGTTTGTACTATCAATGGAAATTAGTGATTCCAAGCCATAAACCAACAGTGCAAACTTCGAGCTTTATTCCGAATATAGTGATTTATGCTTGAATTTTGAATTTGATTGTTCAAATTAATTATTTACAGTGGATAAATAAATACTGCAGATGTTTTTCAATACTAAAGGGTTGAGTCTTGCCACATTAATTAAAGTATGCAATAATTGGTTACTAAATATTGCATACTTTTGCCACAACATGAATTTGACACACCATGTGTTGAGGTATTGCATTGCTGGAGTTTCAATAATGCAGCATTACCTTCAGGCAACTGTTGCTTTATAAGTTATGTTATTGTTGATAAAATCCAATCAATATTTAATAACGCGAATGAAATGAAAACGCATTTAAAATTGGAACAAAAAAACTGCAGGTAATCAGCATGTGGAGTGGATTCCGATGACTTCTGTCATAATGAAAAGATTATGCAGTAGGTAATAATACAACAATTTGATTTAATTAAAAATAAAACTCAAATTATTTTAATCAGTTCAGGAAAGCGCTTTATGTCATTGGAATATTGTTGATAATTACGAAATTTAAGACGCAACTGTTCTTACTACTTTAATTTTTAAATTTTGATTGTGATTTTTTTTTCAAAATTGTATTCCTCTCTATGGTTATGCATTTAAAAAATATTTTTACATTTCGAAAACGATGCGACTGACTTTAATTTTTTCTTATAGCATAATCAAAGATTGTTAAATTATCTTTGATTTGATATTTGTCTTTTTGAAATACATACATAGATTTGGATTTGTTCCAAAAGGAACAACATCAAAAAGTTGAGAATCGCTTGATTGATTCGTTAATTAAGGGTGCCATAGAAGCTATTGAATGAGCTTAAAGGAAATTTCGAAAAGTCTTGTAGTCAATCTTTCTACAAAAACTATTTCTGTTAGTCAAAACTACCGGAAAAAATGTGAGTTAAAATTAACTTCATGTATCTTGAAACTGTTGTTAGTTCCTAAATCCTGAGAGCGTTCTCATATCCAGTTAATAGTGCAGTTGGTTTATTTCTTCCGGACACGAAAAAGCTTTATAGTTCTGCATAACTTTTTTACTGTTTTAATGAGCCATTTCTTTACATATCATTAAGTGCGAATATGTAATATAATTCAAAGATAGCTCAGTCAATTTTATGCCAATGAGCAATAAACTGGAAAAATTGGTTGTTATGCGTTTTAAGAAACAAAAAGTTTATTGTTAAAAAGATTTTTAAGAGATACTGTAAAATTCATAAAAACTGGTAGTGGAACGACACAAAGGAGTGTGTAAAATCTGAAATAAAAGTTAAATGTGAGCATAAAATAGCGATGAAGAGCATGCAAAAGCAACTATGCGCTGATATACTCTGTTTGACAGCAGTAGAAAGTTAACAACCAAATACTTTTTGCACTACAGTTTGCAACGCTGTTGGTATCTTAGCAATTAGCTTCCAAAATATTTATGTTACGAAACACTGACTTTTGTGTAAATTACGCATTATATTCTCAAATCGTAAATAGCTACTACGCTACTTTTTATATTCAACCGTAAAAATGAAGCAACCAATTGGTGGCTCCATTTAAGCATAGGGGAGGGAAGTGCGTTGGTCTAAATGTACATTGTAAAGTTTTAACCACACAATACGCTAAAATGTTCAGCGCTACCGTAAAAGTCTACTAACAATACATTTAGTAACTATAAATCTGATAGCAAGAAATAAAATTCAACTTAAATGGAGCTATAGGCAAGGCTTAATTAGGCATTGTGTTTTTTTTAGAGTGATGAATATTTCGAAAGAGAGGTTGACAAATGGTGCATGACAGCTGTTTTGAAACTTGTGTTTTAGAGAAATGAATCGCAACAATTCATAACATTTACTTAAACTTCCGATGATTTCTTGAGTTTTATCAATTGGCCTACAAGATCATGTTTTCTTAAAGAAACGGGTTATTTTCAATGATCAGTCCATGTTACAACTATTTAAGACCACTTCAGAAAGTTGTTCCTCAATAAAAAATTAAGTAACAACTTCCTATTCTCCATTGTCAGCCTCTAAATATCCTACATTTACAACAATATTGAAGAACTTCGAATTAAAACTTTTTTCAAAAAATTTTGCTACTAATAAAAGGTATGCCTTATCTTACTACAACTTTAGTGCCACAGAGTGACGTTTTTGAAATCACTTCAAAACTGTCGTTTACTACAACGCTTTATAGCAATTAAATTTTCTTTATTTTTCTCAGTTTTGTGAGACAACTGTCAACAATGGAATAAACTGCTGCTTGTTCTTAATTCATCTCTCTCTCTCTCTCTCTCAGCACAATCCTTAAACTCCAAGAGTCCTTTCATTTTTCATTTTTAATCTTCTTTTTACCATACTCGACGGTAGTTCTTCCATTGTTTCTTATGTTGTTACTTATGTTGTTGTGTTTTTGTTGTTGCTATTGTTACTATATTTTTGTCCGGTTACTATAATTTCTTTACTGCTACTTCACAATTTTTGCATTGTTATTATCCATCGTAGAATTCTTATTGTTATTGTCGCCATTGTTGTTGTTATTGTAGCTCAAGTCTTATGTCATTGTTGTGTCCTTGCTGTTGTTGCATGTCCATTCAATGTTGTCTGCTACGATTTTGTCCTTGCTGTTGTTGCATGTCCATTCAATGTTGTCTGCTACGATTTTTTGCTTTTATTTTCTTTCTCTCTTCACTGTTTCATTGCATTTTTTCATCGGTAGTCATAATGATTTCCTATTTTCCTGTACTATTTCCCTAATTCCTGTTCTTATCAGTGCGCGCGTAAACGTTGTATTCCTTTTGTCTACTAATTGTATTTATTACATTTTAATGTTAGTTTAGTTGCGATCATGTCTTTTTTATCAAAAATAAACTTAATCGCCTTAAATTTTTAATAATTCATTGAAAATAATTCAAAACCTTTTAAAGCAATAAAAATTATTTTTCCTCATTAAACCCATGGAAATGTCACTTGAGGCGAAATCAAAGAATATTTGTTGTAGAAAGTTTTGATATTCAAGAAAATCGCAAAAAACTAGCCCCCATACCCATGAAATGAAAGTGCATAAATTATGCGAGAAAAATTGCATTACCTTTTTCCTAAATTTGTATTTCTTTTTTAAGAAAAGGTAAGAAATGCAACAAACAACGAAAAAAGCGAAAGAATTCCAAATCTAAAAGGTAAGGAATGTACTGCGAAAGTATGCGAAAAATCCAACAACGCTGAAAAATTCAACATTTAAGGCAGAGAACTCTTGAAGTTGACTCGCATAAATATTTCAGACTCGAGTGGCTTCAAAAAAATAAAAGGAAGGAAGGATGCAATGTGTATACAGCAATGTACGACCTTGCAAATTTTGATGGTAATACTGGCGGCAATAGCGGAAAAAAGCAATGCAACAGCAGCGTTTCTTAAAAATGCAACGAATTTTTCGCTGCTTAAGCTGCACATATACACATACATGCACACCCAGTTGAACCAGCAAACATTCAAGGACTAATGATAGCATGACTGTCTGCGCTCGCAGTGATGATTGCATTTCCACATTGCTATCGTACCTTACTTTTCTTAACAAAATGCATAGGGATGCATGGTTTACGCTCTGCTTTATATGGTAAGACACACAATGCAATGGATTGGAGATGTGAAATGAAATAGTGAAAAATTTGTATCGTATCTCAGGAGTTATTTAATGAGAGGATGATGAATTTAAGCTTAGGTATCGCGCGAAAGTGCAGGAAACTATTTTTTTGTTAGAAGATATAAAATTAATAAGCCTTCACTTTCGTACCTTACGACATCAGCTTATGAGTAAGTATTAAAAACAGTATAAAATGCTGATTAACATTATTAAAACAGGTGATGTGAATAGCATTACAGCTTTTTAATTCCAAGTTCTTGAGTTCCACACTGGGCATGTACAAGAATAACAATTGAAATAAAGAGAGAATGCGTATGTGTTTTGATGTTTTTTCTTCCGCTTGTGGAATAATAAACCTTTGTTGGTTGGTAAATCTACGAACTGTGTGCAAAAAATGAGTTTAATAAATATTATTTTAAGTACTAAAATACTCAGGAGCTTAACAGATCTTTACGCTAAGTTTTCTTATGGAGAGAATGCAAAAAATTAAAGAATCAAGCGCTAAAACTCATGCTATCTTTCTATGCCTTTTAACAAAACTTATAGCAAGAATCTTAAACTAATTTTAAATTAATCAACACCTGCAGAAAATCAACAAAAACAGCGTATAAAATATTTTCAAAACCAAACCAAAGTGACGAAAAATAAATATACCTATGTATATTCGTATCTTCTTTGTGGAATAACCTCAAATCTTTCACTTTGCTTTAACAGAGAAAAACAATTTTTGTAGTTAGAATATTTTTCTTTATTTCGACGTATTCTTTTTCGTTAATTTATTTTCGGTTGCTTTGATATGTGTTTCTTAGACGAAAGCAAGAAAGTGTGTTCATGTACAATGTACATACTTATGTACACGTGTGCGTGTATTCAAATAATTACATACAAACAATGCATTTGCCGAGGTGAACACACTTATTTCGCCGTAGCGCACAAACTAACAAAACAATCATTTTGCGCTGGATTGCACGTTGTGGTTTTATTGCAGCACCCAAAATGCTGCAGCTCTAAGACATTACAAATACAAACACACACACACACACATAAGCACACTCTCAGAAAGTCGAAACAAACAGTTACAGTTTTGAAGCCGGAAATAAAGATATAAACTGACAGTAAGGAGTTCCGTTTCAAAGTCTTTCGTTTCATTTTGTTTTTGCCTTCATTTTCTCAATTTCCTTAACTTTGCTTTTATTGTTTTGCACATATTCATTTGTAGTGGTTATAAGCTTGAGGTGTGTGTATGTGTGTTACATGTGCGTCGCGTGGTAGTTCTTTGTCTATGTGTGTTTGTCTAAATATGCGTGAAATCCTTCTTTGCACTGATTTGAGTGCACTTTTAAATTTCAAAGGGATTTCGTGGTAAACTTATTCCTGCAAACTTATACATTTCAGTATTTGAAGTAATGGGAATTGCGAAATATTACAAAAAAATGCAAAAAATATGCAAAATATTTAATATAAACTTCCTGATCGAATTGAATTCTGCAGTGCCGAATGCGGTTTTCATCTGTCTTGATTTTTTCACTCAAACTTTAATTTATTGCAATGGCTATTTATGAGATTTTCATTTAATATCCTACAGTTTTTGCATTATTAATATATGTTATGATATTAAATCCATTCAATTTTTTAAGGATTTTAAGTCCTAAATATTAAGTGCCTTACAAAATTTCTAAGACTTCCAACTATGCGCTCACTCAAATTACTTGCAATTATTCGCTCTTTCTGTTCCAAGAAATTATAAGCTTTGTTAACGCTAAATATTAATACTTTTCATGCCACGCTCATTAATTTCAAAGCAAAAGAACTTGCAACAAAAGCGACTTTGCTTTCTATTATTTGCTTATGAGTTTCTCTTCCGTTTTATTAATAACTTAAGCCAACGAATACTTGAATCCACTTTGAATAATAAATAGCAATAAATACCTGCGTACGAAAATTCATCATGGCCCAAGTATAGCAGCATGGGGCTAAAACCAAAGCAAAAAATATAAGGACGCACTGTGTTTTTGTACTTTATAATTAATGAATAATGGAAGCACACCAAAAGTGTAGACTGTAGTCCGTTAATAAAACACCATTTGATGTATAAATGTGCGTTGCACTTACCCTATACTTAAGTAATCAACCACTACTACTACTACTTTTACTTAGCACACATACATACACACACAAGAAAAGTTGCTACTCTGCCTACCGCCTACTGCTTCTGGTTTCCGACATTTAATATGCAAAACTAAAATTGAAACTCTTGTGCTCAAAGGCTTGAATTTCAAATTGTCCGTTGTCGTTCATTTCTGGTCATGCAGCTTTGGATGTTGCTGTTGCTGTTGCTGTGTGTACTGTACCGCCGCCGATCTTTTAACTTTTTCTTTCCGAACTTTTTAACAAACAATTATAATAATTTTGTGACTAATGTAGCGCACTGTCGGCGTTCTACGTTGATGGTACATAGTAGCATGTCAGCAAGGACGTAAATTTATGCCTCATAAACGCGTCAGCAAAGTTTCGGTTTTTCTTGTTGTTGTTTTATGTGCTACTTCATTTCTAACTTTTAAGCTGACACCCATGGCGACAACCCTAACAAATGATAGGTACTACGTTCGCCAACTGTTTTGGCTCAGGTGTTAATTTTGTTGCTGGTCGTGTTCTTGCTTCCGCCAATGTTGTCAAATTATAAGTTTATAGGCATAAAAGTTTTACGTACCCCCAACTTTAATGGTGTCTGCTTTTCTCCACCTTCATTTTCCTTCTCTTACTCTTTTTTTCATTAAGTTAAATTAATGCCATTATTTTTGTTACCAAAAATTTTATGCCGACAATTGTTGACTTCCCAGTAGTTGCCGCAACTCTTCGGCTTTGAATGCACCGAGAGAAAAATAATGGAAACACAAAAACAATTAAGAAGTGGAAAATAAGTCTGGTAAAATTTGTACTTAAAATATTTTTTAAAAAAATAAAACAAAGCAGTTTTTTATAATCAAGAGGTGTGTTTCAGTGGCACTACATGTCAGAAGCGTAAAAATATTAAACCGAAAAGAAAAATGTGTTACACGGCAGGAATTCAGCTGAAATCGTTACTTTCTGAAAGGATATGTTTCATTTCGCAACATTTTCAAAATGATTCCCACCATGTACCGCAAAAGCCTTAGGCAAATACTTAACGCGTTAAGCACAACTCCCACTCCATTACTTAGACCAAGACAAAACCATGACTTACCATGGTAATGTTTAACATTGATATAGTTTGGTCCTTGAGTTGTTATTATTCTTCGGATTGGTGTTGTTATTATGTTTGCATTTATTCATAGTAGGCGTGCTATGTAATTGCGCTGACTTTTTTCAAGTGTTGAGTGCTTTTGCGGACGCTAAAAATGCCGCATAGCAAATTGGCAATGTTGAAAGCTAACGATTAAAAGTTTTCCAATGTAATTATTGAATTAAAATGCGCGCCATTACGCTGGCAATAAACTGATTTCCGGTGTTAATGTGGATTATGCGGTGCGATAATGAGTGAAGATTGGCTTAATAAGATAACACGAAACACGGTGGGCGTTGCGTGGGCGAAAAAGTTCAATGTAGAAATTTGTATTGTGTGACCAGGACTACGGATTGTATGAGGATATATTTGTTATGCTATCAGGAAGGAAGGAAGTGCATAATATGTTTTGAAACAGCAACAGCAGAAACTCAATAAATGTGTAGCTTATGCTAAGCTGCAATTAAATGAAGAAAAACTTTTGTGCCACAAAAGTGCAATTAAAAATACACTGCGACATACAAACTATCTTAATTGTTTTGTTTTTGATTTCGACGTAATGGTTTTTATTGAAAAAAAAAAAATCATTCTGGTGACATATGAGCCTTATCTAACGTTAACAAAGAATAAATGTACTATTAATATAATACTGCTTACGTAGATATGGTTTGTAACGCTTTGACGCATAGTATACTAAGCCGATTTAAGAATTTCCTTTTCAAAACATACTATTTTTCTTTTAGAATTAAGTTTCTGAAAAATCTGACACTAAATGTTGTCCTTATGCTTTTTCGTTACTTATGCTGATTCTTGAATTCTGTGTTGTTATAGTTAGTTTCTCTTCTTTGTTCCGTTTGTATTTGGCTTCGAAGTTAAAAGAAAAAACACTTCTTTGAATACATTTTTTGGAGCCGCAGTATGATTATAAGATTATGATGCAGATCCAGCCAATACAGGCAGGATTAAACAATTTGGTAAGAAAGCTATTAACTGGTGCTTTGGACATATACTGCCATTAGCTCAAAAATGCCTTTAATTTTTTACAACTACAATTTTTCAAGGTTCGACCACCAAATGTGTACACAATATTAATTTATTAAGTATTTTACCAAAACGATTACTTGCAATATCTGCAATTTCAATTCATCAAAAATTGTCGGTATGAAAAAATCAAGTATTTCAGCAAAAATCATAAATCTCTCATGGTACTCCCACAACTGTATGCTGGCAACAAACGGAGCAGGACGAAAAAAACCATCCAAAACTAAGAAAACTGTCAGCATAGCAAGCCCTGCGCACATATTTGACGATTTACGAGCTCATCAACTGTAGCCGATATTGATGTGCAACTGTCAAAAGAAAAAGTCCCAACGAATTTCAAGCTCAAAAAACTATTGCAAATGGTTAGGAATAACAAAGAAAAAACTCAACAGAGATAAACATAACGCATGAATACGGAGTCGAGCATATGACATTTGTCAACAGAAACAATTTATCAGCAGTTTGACAAAAATAAGGACATACTGTGCTGGCTGCTTGAGATATGAGAGTGATGCCAGCGCACCAAATAGACAAAGTTACATGTCTATCACTTGAGTGATAAGCAACTTGCTGCAGGCTAACAAAAACAAATTTGTTTAATAATAATTTTCTTAAAATGGACACTTTGCAATTTCAACTGTAAAGGATAATGAACAACACAAAAAAAATTTTACACGAATTCGAATTCCAATCAGCAAAAATGCCAAGTCAAAAAAAATGAAAATCATTGAATAAAAAAAATTAAACCGAATTGGGTTGCTGCATATAAAAATTGTTAACAAGCTACCGTGGCAGTAGCAGCAACCAGCGACCAACATCATAAAGGACATAAATTCACTGTGCGTCAAAATTTTATGCTTCTGACACCAACGTTTTCTGCTGCTTTGCATTCGCTACATTTTTTGCTTTGTTCCTTTTAGCTGTAAAATGTTCCATCAATGAAAAATTGTTTGCAATCGTCGTCATCAGTTGTACACACTGACAACAATAGCGCAAAAGCAGTAGGGCACAATGCCCTGGGGTGTCCTTTTGGGACAATCAACGCTCATCACGCACACCAATGTGACGCAGCACAACGCAATGGTGGGCACATCGCTTGTGCGAATTTTTGATTCGGCAAAAAATGTTTCTTTTCGTTTGCGCGTTGCAAACACAACGAATTTGTGCGCTCGAACGCAGGAATAAATGAATCAGTAAGGCAGCTAGCTGCAGGAGCAGTAGTAACTATGATGATGACAAACGCTTTATCATGCAGAGAGCGCATTTTTTTACGCTTCCCGCCCCACGCATATCTTGGCAGCATTTTCTTTATTTTTTTCATGGACAATTTATTGTAAATTTTATGCAGTAGCATTTACTTTATTTGCTTAAAATATTGACTGTACGCGAGAAAAATTTGAACTGATAATCAAGATATGAAAAGAAACATTTTTGGAGGGGGGTGGAAATCATTTTAAAAGAAGGAGTGTTAATTCTTTATAGTTTAAACTTTGAAAGCGCTTGGTGCTTGCTGTCCACACCATCAGTACAACATTGCACCGATCTTATACCAATAATTTGATATATAGGATATCAGCAAGAATATATTCTTGCGATACTTCTTTATATCATGTTAACTTTGTGTTCCAAGAGAACGAAATTAACAGGGATATTATTCTATTTTCCACGAAATTGAAAAGGTCGCGTCCTTTGAGTGGAACTTCTAGTAATTTTGTAATGAAAAGCAGATTGCTTTTTAGTACTGTCCTCAACCAGCGCTTCGTTTCAATATCAGTTGATCGCAGCAGAAAAGTTTGCAATAGTAAATAGAGTTTGAAAATATCTTCCGCATTTTTTCTGTTCCTGCTCACTTCAATTAAATAGCAATTAATAATAATCATAATATTTTTTAAAAGTATTTACTAAACAAACATAACAATTCATTCTAATGAGAAAAAAATATTAACAAATTTTAACAACACTCATTCGGCTACGCCCACTTAATGGCTCCTGAGTCGGTATCTGCGTACGGTTTTGTAACGATATCCATCATTGGCAATAGGCTCGATGTCGACAGGTGGCAAATATTCAGGTGCTGGTGCAGGAGCATCATAGTGTGGCTCTGGTGGCAAATATGATTGTTGAGGAGGTAAGTAGGACTGTTGTGGAGCTGGGGGTAGGTAAGATTGTTCTGGAGCAGGAGGAAGATATTGAGGCTGTGGTTGATGAGGAGGTAAATAGGAACTGGATAAATGGGAAACATCGGCTGCAACAAAGCCAATAAGTGCGAGCAGCATAATAGTGAACTTCTGAAAATAAGATGTAAATAAATTAAAATGCTAATGCTTCATACGATTACTCACCATTTTGTTGATTTGATCGCTAAATTGCGTTTGCTCTGAGCGTTCAAGTGTGAATGTTATATTCGGATTAAGTTTGCAATATTTATACAAAAATATTAATCGAAAAACGTTAATGTAAAATAGCAAATTGTTTATTTTTGCCGTTGCTGTTAACTTCTTGTGGAAGACATTGAAAATTACTCCCAATAGCGACACCAATGCCCTCCAAGAAAACGAAATTGACCTCCTTCCAAAAGTCACGACAGAAAAAAATTCAATTAAAATGATTTGATCTCTCGCTGTTAAAGTGTGGTTGAGAGGGGGGGAGGGGCTATTAATAAGCTTTAATAAATTTACCTTTTGAAACAGTTAATCTGTCATGGATGCATATACTGAGGGGGGGGGGGGGTAATGAAACAAAAGAAAAAGCAATTTGAACTGGAAAAAAAATCAATTGTCTGTTTTTCACTTTGTTTGCTTGCCTTTGTTTTTATTATAATTTATTTATATTTCTTTCATTAGCCGCACTTTTTTCAGCTTTGTACGCTCGGGGGTCTACAAAACACCGCATCCATGGCAGCATCAGAAAACGATTTGTCAGCAGCCAACAATGCTACATGACAACGCAGTCAAATTAGTTCGCTTCAGAAAACCACGCACGCTCACCGGCCGCTATTGTTAGTTTAATTACATCTGCCATGTCGGGTTGATTGCTGGCACACTGGCACACTAGCTGCTTGATGGCACGATGGCATCAGTTGACCTAGGTCTCGTAACCGAAATATGTATTCCATTCAAATTAAAATCGCATTTGTTTCTTGGCCACTCTACGCTGCACTCGCGCTGGAATTTAAAATAAATCAAACGGTTTTGTTTGGCGACTTTCATGAAATAAAAAAGAATTAATAAAACAAACATTTGCATTTCATTTGCATATTTAAAGTTTTCATGCATAAATGTTTTAGGTCGACGTAATTGCCTCCAGTATTTAGTTAAGGCTAATGTGTTTTAGAATAACAAAAGAAGCAAATTGAATAAACTAAAGCCAAAATAAATCAAAATCAGACAAATGTTTTATTAGGTGTATAACGATTATTGAGCGCTTAATGTGTTCCGTAAATTAGTGTCGGAAATAAGCTCAGAAGATGTCAATCTCTTTTGAAGTTTCTGCTTGAAGCAAATTTTGTGTCTAAAATAGGCCTAAAGACTTCCACATGATAGGAGTTTTGAAGTTTGAACATCTTTATAATTAAATATGAAAAAAAATCTATGCTGGAGTGATTGATTACACAGTCTTACAACTAATTTCCTTTTAAAAGTTCGGACACTGTTTCAATTAGATTTTCGTGTGCTGAATAAAAATTGTCAAAAACTTCAATCATCTCAGGTTTTTGAGATATTCTAACCAAGAAATCAAAAAAACACGGTTTTTTGACATATTTGTGCTTATGTAGCATTGTGATTTTTTTTTTCAAAAAAACCATGTGTAGAATCTTAGAAAACAAGTCTTCTTCTTTCAAATGCCGTGGAGTTTAATGTAATACCCTTTTTTTCGCCGAGATATCAACTTTAAATTTTTTATGTTTGTGAAAAAAAAGATATTTCAGAAAACTCAACTCAATTTGAAAGTGAAAGACTTGTAGTTGCGAAAAGAAAAACATTCACGCTGCTACATAACCACAAATATGTCAAAAACAGTGTTTTTTAACACTTTTAGGTTAGAATATCGCAAAAACCTTACGTGATAGAGCAATTCTGAGCCAAGATCGCGTTTAGGGTATCTCTAACCCCAATAAATCTGCACTGAAGCCGAAAAATTGAAGAAATAAAAATAACGAAGTTGTAGGGCTGTGTTATCAAAAATTTATAAATTTTTCAAAATTTTTCAACAATCCTTCGACTTCTTCAATGTCTTGTAATTTTTCAACATTTTTCAAACAATCATAGCAACCATTCTTATTATTAGACTTAAGGTCCATTATGTTGATTACAATCTTGTTTTCACTTAACCCTCCTGTGCGCAATGACGAGTTAGCTCGTCATAACGGAACTGGTCCGCGCAAATTAAAGCTTAAGCTTTTCACTACAACAGTTTCAAAATTTTAATATCTCATATTTCCTTCATAATTTCTGGTTTGAAAAAGAGGAAAATTCTTGAAAATTTCATAGTATTGTTTGTATTGAAATCTTTTTAAAAAGTAATTAAAAAATGCTCAAATCAGTTTGACAACTCTTACTCGGGGGTTTTTGGAGTCGCTGATTACGAATATGTTATCAGAATTTCAAAATTCAATATGACGGATTCGAAATGGCGGCCGTGTTTTTTGAAAAGTCACGTGTACATGGCCGCCATTTTGAATCCGCCATATTGAGTTTTAAAATTCTGATAACATATTCGTAATCAGCGACCCCGAAAACATAAGAATGTACTATGGCTAGAATGAAAAAACATTATAAAAAATTGGTGCATTTTAAGTAGCTAAAGTCGCCAAGTCCCGTACACAGGAGGGTTAAAAACACATTTTATATAAACTCTTCTTTCAAAATAAACCAAACGCAGATTTTTTTTTTTTAAGTTCTTTCCTTAATAATAACACTTCATAAAAGTTACCAACTTAACGCTTTTAACAATTACTTAAGTCTCTTAAGCTTAAAAAAACATCCTTAATACTAATTTAGAATTATTTTTTTTATAATTTTTTTAAATAAATAAATTCAATACACTTTGCTTTTCATACTTTTGAAAAAAAAAACTCTCTCATATTTATTTGAAATTAATACACTTAAAAAAATATTTATTAACAGAAAACTCTTCAGGTTGAATTAAGAATTCATCGCGTAAACGCAACAAATTTATTTAAAATTTAAATTGTTCTGCACAAAATCACATTGCGCATTAATGACGGGTTCTTTGTATTACCTTCGTTTAATATTTTATAATACCTTAATATATACTACCTAATATTCTCTCACTTCAAAAAAATCTCTCCATTAAAATTCCAGATTTATTTTTATTTAAAATAGCGTTATTCAAAAATTAACACCACACCAATTAATTTAAAAATAAAAAAACTGTTGCAATTGCTGTGCGGCTATTTTTTTTTTTTTTTTTTGTGAAAAGTCACAAACATAAATTAAATCGTAGGTATAAATAGTTACTCATATCCTTAAGTAGTTACTTACCAGCAAATTGTTCAAGCCTCATACCTTTTGGCAACACGGAACAGCACACTAATACCATAGGAATACCAAATGAAAACGCCAAAAAAGAGTACATAATACATAAGGCATACAAAAGAACCATAAGAGATCGACAAAAAAATCGTACTATCTTGATATGTAATTTGTACAAATTTTCCGGAATACAAGCTACAGTCAAAGGGAAACAATAGCGATGGCAAAAGAAGAAATGAATTGAATGGAAATCAATTTGGGGCGAATCTAAAAACCAAGACAGACGGAATTTGCCTGCTGGTTTTTCAATGATTTCATGTGGCAAAGCAATGGAAAAAAGCATACACTTAGAAAAAAATTGTAAGTGAGCTTTCTTAGGAATATACATTTTGCAGCAATTTCAAAATACGGGATAAATAATATATATATTATAACATGTAAACCATTTCGGAAAATGTTGCCCTGTGGTCTTGCAGCTGTTAAACTTAGTTGTCATAATTTGAAATTAGACTGCCGAACAACACACTCAAATGAAGCCACGTTTCAAGCTTTTGAAGATATTATGATCCTCATTTCCGTTCTACTGATCAAACCATTTCATTTTGATAGAGCCACGAAAGATCTCAGTTAGACCTCAGGTATGCAATAAAGCGAAAATCGTTTTGGTTACGATGTAAATATTTTTCTATAGTTCTTTATCTGAAATATTTGTAGCCCCAAAATATTTCTAAAACTATAATTTCTAAAGAACTAAATTTATTTTTTATAAAAAACATTTAACTGCCGTCTATTCCCCCGAACATATGTGACAAGCATATTGCTCAGATCTCGTACTGAATTATATTTATGAAGTTTATTTTCTAAAATATTAACATTTTTTTGTTTTTTAAAAAAATACGAGTACCCATAGCAAACATATTCAGTTTAATCTTTTTTTAACGGAAATTTTTTTCCCAGAAATGTCTCAAACGATTTCAATGTTGATAAAATCTTCGAAACAAACATTAAAGCCTCTAAAAGAAACATCTTGTTTCTCGTAGTGTATTATTTCAATAGCTTAGATGAAAGGAAACAAAACATGGAGCAACAAACAAAAGCGGGCAACGGAAAGTAGAAATGAAAATAAGTAGAGCGAGACCATCCATGGCATGATTAATGTTCGGGGTTCGGATAATTGCACATTATGCATAAATCAACATGACCAGAAAAGAGTGAAAAGAAATGAAAGCAAATGTGTAAGTAAAATGAAAGATATATAGGATGTAAGCACCACAAAAGATGTGCAAAATTGTATGATGACATTGGATTGTGAGCAGCAATAGAACATGGGAAATGGCTGGCAATACAATTAATTGTTGATAACTCGGACCTGGGCAGCAACGGCGACCACTTACATTCATAACCGAAATCGTATACCATATGCAAATTAATAAATTTTCTTATTGTTGAGTGAAAAAATAATTTTTGGGATTGAAGAATGAGCTTCATTTGTAATGGAAACCTTTTCATACATTACTGAGTGGACATATCTAGATATCTATACGTAAATACATCTATGCATTTATTGATAGTCCAATGGAGCGTTTATTTTATTTAAAACAGAAAAAAACAGGATAAAGGAATCTATTTGTAACATTTGTCACATTCTTTAATTTATATTCGACATTTCTTTATTTTGTTACAATGACGGATATTCGCCATATTTTTTATATGTAGAAAATATTTAGTTAATTTTTATATGTTTGCTTTATTATGACAAATTCATTTTGCAATTTAATATAAAAATTTTATTTCAAATTTTTTGCTGTTTTTTATACTGTAGGTAATTGGCAGAACTCCTGAGACATTTAAATAAATGAACCTCACTGTTTACATTAACAATGAAATATTTTCGTTTAATAATAAAAATTCATAAAATAAATGGTTTTTTTGTTGTCATATTAAAAATTTCTTGCTTGATTTATTTATACATACCAAATGACATTTATTGTTATTTTAATCGTTTTTGAAAATATAAGGTAAGCAAACAATTATTGGACATCCCGCATTCACTTTAAATGACTTGCTTTTCACAGTGTCGCCGAAAAAAATTCGGTTCCATGGATAAACCATGTAAGAGGACAACAATTTGTTTATTTAATTTTTAGCTTTCATGGGAGAAAAAGCGACGTTACTGCGACTGTTGCAGGAGACTACTAAGCGTTTTGTTTTAACTATACAGCTTTAGTGCAAAGATTTATTGTTTAATCTTTACACGATTATCTGCATTTAAATATTATTTTACACACATTTAACATTAGCTATATAATCTTTACATTTTTGTACTAAATCAACTTTTAAAATAAATAAATACATATACAGAGAAAAAAGATTTTGATCCGTAGATCATTTGGATCTAGTTTTAAAACTGTAGCCGTCTAAGAACTTGATTTTTGGGGCAGATAATCTGAAATTTTCAATCTAAAGAATATTTCTCACGTAAAGAAGTAGTGAGCTACACTGCAAGTGCATGATATATAACCATTTTAAAGAACATAATACTTTCCAAGCAAAATTTTTTTTAAAAATATCGGAAGAACAATTTATTAGGCTTCAAAAATACCAATTTGGAATCGTGCTTATATTTGTAATTATACCAATGTTGATGCAAGAGCTTTAAACTTATTGCGATTTTTATTAGAGCATAAGCGACTTCTCCATTGGCTTTATATATTTTCGAATAAAGTTTCTCGATGAGTATTCTTGAACAAAATTCTATTCTCATCTCAAAAGGAATATAACAAGCTAAATTTTTTTGGCATTATGTTCAGACGATCATGAATTGTTTGATCATTGTTTGTGATGCTACCTATCGAACTACCTATATTTCCTTATAAAAAACATCATAAGTCCGTGGTGTTCGAATAACCGATTAAGAAAGAATGGTACTGAATTCGGAATCATTTTATGTTCCTTTTCTGGATGTTGATCGAAACTCTCAAAGTATTATTGCAAAAAATATCAAAACTTGCCCAAAAAAGATTTCCAAATAGTATGGGCGGAAAATTTCATGTGAAAAAGTAGCCCAAAATTATTTTTTTTTTTGAGTGATTTTATAGATTTTTCATTAGTTTTTTATTAGTTTTTCAAATAAATATGAGTCTCATAACTCCGAAGATAATATTATTTTGACCAATTTTTTTTCATATGAGTCTAGATTTTTACAGTGGGTTTTTCATTGACCTTTTTTCGTTTTTGATTTAATATCTTTATTATGTTATTATTTTTTAAACTGCCTACTGCACATAATTTACCCTATAACCTCCTACAATGGTTTTCAGTTAAACATGACAAGTAAAATTGTTGAATTTTATGAAACAGCACCAATGAAACTGCAGGCATATTAAATAAAACTACAACTACAACAAGAGTCCGGTAGAAATGTGCATATAATTAAATATTAATTAATTGATTAAATTGCTATATTTGTAACATCGTAAGTAAAAATTAAATAAAAAAAACAAACAGAAGTAATACATTATACACTGGCTGATTAAAAAAAATTAATTTATGGTGCATCATTTGCTCATTTCATTATGTAATAACAATAAAAATAAACAAAGTTTAACCGACAAAACCATGATATATAAAGCAAACCAACTGTATGCAAATTTCAAAAACACTTCATTAAAATAAAATTAAATAAGAATTTAAGCTTAAAATAATACATATAACACAATTAAATTGCTGCTTTTGTATGTTTTTCAATTTTAATTTAAATATCGTCATATTTTCACTTAATTATTGGTACAACGTTAGACCCGCAGGCACCGGCTACATTTTCGTCAAGCGTCGCTTGTCGCCCGCTGGTTATGTTCCGATTTAAAAGGTCATGGGCCTGATTGTACAAATTTTGACATATCTAAAAAAATTATGGAAATAAAATCATTAATCATAGTACACAACAGAGTTGCGATGTAAAGTTGTAATTAAAACAAAAAAAAAACTTTTTAAGTTAAAGATTTGTGTAAGATATAAACTAAACTTTATATAAAAAGACATGCGCGTTAAATTCAAATAATCAGTTAAACTAAGTAACTCAAAGCAACATAGTGTTAACATGGTAAGTACAATCAATTTCTTTCAAAATTAACCAAAATAGTCGGCAATAACGTTTGTGTAATACAGTGTAAACAGTAGTTAAGGCCAAGAAAAAAAAAACTTTAAATGAAAAAATTACCATGCAAACAAAGAAATACAATCCAAAGTGAAACAATATCAGACACATGAAATAAAAATTCAAAACATTGTATTAAAGTTTTCCTGAAACACAATTTATAAAAGGATTTACTCACAGCGCAAGTGTATTGGAAGCACTTTTAAGAATTCCAAGAAGCTAAGAATAGTAACGTATCAAAAAAAGGATACTGATGGACACAACTCATTAATATGAGAACTTTTGAAGTTATTTTTTTATTTACAAATTTCTTAAACTTTCACTAAAAATTAGCAGAGCATCAAATTACCAACCATAATCAAACTAAACGATATTTTTCTTTACAGCTTTTCTCAACGCTTCTATTCTGTCTGACCATCGGTCTCAGCGTTGGCGATGTCTCACATTTATCCGCCAGTCACGCACCTTCGCAAAGCCATCATTCGCATAGCCACCACCAGCATCAACAACAACGTCATTCACCACAAAATTCATATCTGCCACCATCAACACAAGCACCAAATGTATACCACCATCCTCCAGCGTCACCAACAGTAGCACCACAAAAAACCTACATACCTCCAGCAACAGCTGCAGTGAAAAAAACCTACATACCACCACCAGCAAAACCAGTACCACCAAAACAAACAGCGTATGCAGCACCGAAGAAAACATATATACCACCATCAAATGAGCCTAAAGTTACTTATATACCTCCATCAACACAAGCACCAACAGCACACCACCATCAACAGAGACAAGGACCACAAAAGAAATACCTGCCGCCTTCTCCAGTCACACCAAAGCAAGTTTACTTGCCTTCAAAGCCAGTCAAACAGAACTACGCACAACCGCCACCAAAGAAAGTTGCACAAAAATATATACCACCAGCACAAGCTGCGCCTGCACATAACCCGCTTCCAGTACAGCAATCACGACCAAGGCAGAGCTATTTACCACCAAAAACAACAACAAATTTTTATCGCCCATCACCTCCGGTAACTGAAGCACCTAAAGAAGTGTACTTACCACCGAAACCAGTTTCAAAATATGTTGCCTCGTCACCACCAACAATTGATGTACCCAAGCAAACATATCTTCCAGCAAAACAATCATCTTCAATATCTGCACCATCACCACATTATTCTCACGTATCAGCACAAGCTGCCTTAGATGTTCCGAGACCATTTTCTCTACAAACTGGTGCAAAACCAGCACCAAAATATATTCCACCACCGCAGCCAATTCAACCGAGAACAACACCAAAGCAACGTCATTCGTCACCAGCAAAACCAGCTGCGAAGTATATACCACCAACCTCTGAAGAGTCCTCCGAAGAAGAGCCTGATCAAAGTTATTTGCCACCAGGAACTTATGAATAGTTGATTACAGTTGCAAAACATTCAATTTGTTTAGGAAACTTAATTACATTTTATAAGGAAATTTTGTATTACTGTCTAAAGTTCTACGGTCTCAAACTTTATATCTAGTCAATATCTTATGCAGTGCAGTCAGAAATTATCGTGCAAGTAATGTAAACCTGAATTTTCTATCCCGCAACTTGTGATGATCATTAAAAATAAAAACACTCAGAAATTAAATTGTGAACATTTTTTCAATTTGAGTTTTTGATTGATACAAAATCAAGCATTTCTCACAAATATTCAAGTCCATTGGGTGGGGAGTGTTTTCCCTAGCGTTGAGAGCATCTTAGAAATTATCACAAAATATTTTTGTGCTTACTCCTGACCACATGTGAAGTCAAATGAATTATGCTGCCAATTCTACCTCAGGGTTGATTCGAACGACTATTTTTACAACGAAGGCGTTGCTAATTGGTAAGATTTCATAATCCAGATACTTATATCTTTTTTGAAAATCGTTAAAAATTGAGAGCTCTTTGTTGATTTCAGATATTCCAAAAGTAATTCAATAAACAAAACTAATCTGCATTAAATTTAGAAGCAGAATCAAAACTTTCATAATTTTCTAAATTATCCGTTTTTAAACTTTTTCATCCAAAAAGATGTAATCGATGTAAGTTTTGAAAAATTTACATATCTCGAAAACTGTGTGACTCACCGTTGTACGTTGTTGTTAAAAAATTAACTTTCACTTGATATGTATAGTAAGTTTATACACATTTTTTTAAAAACGGGTTGTCCAGCTATCTGATGTTGGTGTTGATTTCATTAGTGACTCTCCGAGAACCGATAAATATCATTATCGGGACCGAGAACGATAGTGAGACAATATCAAAAAAAAATATTTTTTCGTATGACTGAGGACAAGAACGAGAAGAGTTTGGCCGATAACTCGTTTTCGGCGATAATGTAATGTGTATTGCACGATATTCACTAAATTATCGCCGAGAACGCGATTCAGCGAAAACTTCCATAATAAAAAAACAATTAAAACGCAATATCGAGGCATCTATGGCTGTAGGCGTTTTGAAATTCGGTGCTAGAATGTATATTGTCCATATTTAGTACCTCACGAAATCTGGACGAGATTAGACGAAGGGGCGTGGCACCTTAATAGAACAAAAATACTTAAAACGCCAACTACAGTTGTAAAACCTGATACGTAAATGAAAATTGTTTGTGCTAAGCAACTCGCTAAATGTAAACAGGGTTGGATAATGGGTCAAAGCTCATCCCATTCAACAAAAACCCTTACGTTGCTATTCTCAAAACTTATGTCTAGTTGTGACATTTCGTACATGGACCCAATTGTCTGCAAGAAGACAGCGTAAAATGTAGGTGGGGTTGCACTACGGACAGTGCGTGGGAAAGTTGCTGGTCCAGCTAGTATAATAATGACTATATATATATAACCGAGAAATATCAGTGATAACGAGACGAGAACGATAAGGGAGATACTAACTTAGAACGCTTAAAAAATACTTGCGATATTTGGTGTTTCACCTAACTTTTGTTTCAATATTTACAACCATTAAAATTCACATAGTAAAACTGAGTTTCACAATTTAAAGCTTTGCTCAAGTGACACAGACCATCAAAATATGACTGATTTTCTGACCTATTTGAGATTATGGAGCATCATGAGGAGTTTTGTTTTCACAGAACTTGTAATTGCAATAGTAATTCTTCAGAAAAGCAGTCCTTGCAAAGTCAGAAGAGTCAATATTCCCGAACGACGCTAATAAGGTAAACCCTAATGCTTAATAAAAAATAAAAAATCTTAAAATCTACCTAATCGTTTGAACTAACTTGCTACGAGTATTTAACAACACATAAAACTACCACCGGCATAATCCAAAGCTGACAGAGTAGCTATGTGAAAGCAGCTGACATAAGAGATTTCACTGGTGTGGAAAATCATTTGTCAACTTGTCAAGCTTATACTTTAATTATATAAAGTGAGAGTAAAAAAACCATTGCTGTCACCTTTTCTTTATCGCTTTTCGGATTCTTTTTTCTGTTTTTCCTTTCGATTTACGCCAGCAATTGTGTTGAATTGTATTAAAACTACTCTCATGATCTCAAAGCGCTTACTAACATACACTTATTTATCATACGGTTGTGTGTGTGTGTGTAACTCTTTGTGTATATGGGTTTGTGCAACTCTAAGAAATCTATTCTCAAGATATGACATTTACATTTTTCTGCCCTTCTGACATTCTGTCATTCGTTCAGTCAGACAAACGCATCTATTATTCTTTTGTGTTAGCTTTGCATATGTGTTTGTGTGTATGTGTGCTTGTTTGCATGAGTGAGTGTAAACTATTACCCAAAGGAAAAATGCCGTAGTGATGCGAATTGGAGCTGAGATGGAGCACATTGTTATCATAGGAAAGGTAAAAACCGAAACCTACATGACAATTCAAAACCTTTGATACGATTTTTCGTTTGAAACAAATCAGTTACTTGTGATAGCATTTAGTAGGAAAGCCTCAACTTAGCTATACTTTAGTTCACTTACTAGGGCTGCTGCTTCTAAACGGACGAATAAAACTCAACTCCCCGAACACTGGTCGCAAATCGAGCTTTTTAATCCGGCTCTTGTCTTATCTTGTTCACGCTTTAAATTATTCGATAGTTCAAATTATCATTTTCGAAAAGCTTTTTTCAAATCATTGTGATGGAAATGTATTGGGTAGTAAAAAGTTACAGCGTTGAGTTTGAACAAGATCGATGAATACACTTTGCAAGGATTCCAGACTTACAATTGATTTGCTAATACATCAATGGTTAAGCAGATAAAAACGTGAATATTCCAAGTTAGAAATGTAAAAAAGTTATGATTTTGAGAAATAATTTTTTTGATTCATTTTGTAATACATTATCAACATAGGTATGTTAAGAAGTAAAGACTTAAAAACTGTAGACAAACCAAGACACAGAGAAATGAAATGAGATGAAAGTTACACTGAGTTTGTTAAAATGTATTGCTTAGGGATGCAGAATTTCCTGCAAAAATATATAGACCTATTCATGATTTTTAATATCGCTATCTAAGGAATGAAGTGAATTGAATTTGAAAAACGATATTCGCTACTACTGTCTTCTTAAAGAAAATCGGTTGGATTACTATTTCACATGTGTTAGCAAACCGACCATTGTCAGATGAAATCAGCAAGCGTTTAGCAAACGCTGCACAAACACACTGCTATGGAAGTGCTCATTGGGTAACAAACATCAAACAAGCCATAGCAGCTAAATAGCATTGACGGTCAATGATTGACTATGTGCATTAGAAATACCATGTCTTGTGCACCAATAGCATGTTGGTCAAATCCGCCTTTTGGTGTTTTATTTTTAAGTGTCGTTGTTCGGATTAACAAATTTCTCATTTTTAGTTCCAAAAAGTGGCTGAGACTTAATCGAAACATATATTTTTATCTTTTATCAATTATAGTAAAAAACGTTTGTAAAATTAAAACTAATGAAATTTTCTTCGGTGATACATCTCAAATAGATTGATTTTGTAATTCAAAAGGCGCTATCTAGGAGTTTTCACAAACTGATTAATTTTCTCATTGGGAAATATCTTTGCTATCTCATGCATTCAAACTTCACACGCATTTTCGCAAAAAAAATAGGACACCGCAAATTGTAATTCTTCATATTTTTCGGTGTGTGTGTGCTTGTGTGAAAGTATGGGGGTGGACAAGTTTTCCTATCTTCTATTTTATTTTTACTGTTTTTTCATTTTTTTACGAGTGTCATTTTTTGATGATTTTTTACAGCATCACCAACACAAGCAACCTATCATTTTTGAATTGAATAGCGCCACTTCCGCATATAAAACGGAAGTGCGCATGAGAATTTTAGTTTTTATTACCGAATACACAGAGATAAATGTAATACTTTCCTGAAGGCGTATTACTGCTTTTCTGTAGAAGTATTAAACTTTCAAGGTTACCATGGCTGATTTAATGTTTTACATCATTACATTATAATATTAGCATTAGCTAAATTGATGAAAATGAAAATTGCTAAAAACACTTGACAACAATTTTACCAAAAGTGAGAGGATAACGAGCCAAATTTAATGGTAAAATTTTAAATTTTCCTTCTAAAGCTTGCACTAAACTTTGATGTAAGCAAAATTTCCTAAAATATCATCGCTCATAAAAAACTCTAGCCCAATCATTTTAGTTCATCATTCAAATTTCAAAGCTTTTTGCTAAGGTCTCTTATAGAATTCATTGTAAACTTTGCTTAGATTCTCAAAAGACAATAAGCCTTAAAATCTAATAACCCTCTTAAAAACGACTTACACTCTGAAATTGATCCATTGATCAAAAATATCTACATGTAGAATCATTTTAGAATCAAATTGGTTTAAGTGAATATGTTCCTTTTTGCGACAATACTTTAAGCAATTTTTTGTACATCCATAATTACAAGTTTTATATACTTTGTACCATATATTTCCATATAAAAATATATGAATATCCTATCAAAGCGCTTAATTTTTTGGATGGATTTTCTTTTTGTTAATAATAAAAGCAGATATAGAAATTTTGGGAGATTTTTATCATAAACTTGGAGACAGATTTGTATGAAATATTTGTTAAGAATTACGTTATTTATTTTTGAGCGATTTTCTATCGACCCAAACTCTTGGTCGATATTTTATTCAATAAATCTTTTTAAGTTTTAGTTTCTCTATTAATTTTGAATTTCAATTCTTGGGCGATAAGACAATCGCAGTCTTAAAATCTTTTTAAACTTTTCAATTACAAAAATTTTCACAGTGTATTTCCCTAGTGACACAGTGTGCGTGCCAGTGTTTTGATGTGTGATATTGTAATGTATGTGCCTGCGCTTTTGTGGCTGCAACAATAACAATGAGATGGAATTGCTGCATTAGACACGGTGTTGGCGCTGTTTATCTTATGGTTTATATTCTCATCTTTACCTAGGATTTTTTTATTCCCTACACTTAATTTTTTTTCTTTCCTTTTCATATAACATTGCATGAATGTGAATATCCTGTCGGTGGTGTTTTTGCCACTACAGCAAAGGAAAGGAAATGCATTAGAAAAGAAAACCATTATGAAGTGTCTTCGGATATGACGTGCGCACTCGTTGCAGAGCGAATAATATTTGAGTAGCTTTTCAGCATTACAACACTGAAGTTGGTTGTCTGTCATGATGGCTGAAGCTGATGCGTTGCTGTTGCTGTTGCTGCTGTCAGTGGTGCTCAAAATGAAAAAGTCATATTATTTTCAAATTACGATAGTTCTTTTTTCTTTTTGTGCTTAAACATTTTATCGTATAGTAAATGTATTGTACAGTATCAAGTACTATGCTTGATTCTTTTTTACCACTTAAGTATCTAAGTTAAAAAATGTACAAGGCTTAGTAAAAGTCATCATTCTAACGGATGATGTTCTCATTTTTGAAATAATGCCTTACGCCATTGCAACTGTGACATTTGTGAAGTTAATAGAAGAAACCAAATAAACCATGATATGCTCCTCAAGAACGCAAAATAATTCAATTTCGT
Source organism: Meiosimyza decipiens (assembly GCA_963680825.1). Classification (NCBI taxonomy): domain Eukaryota; kingdom Metazoa; phylum Arthropoda; class Insecta; order Diptera; family Lauxaniidae; genus Meiosimyza; species Meiosimyza decipiens. The sequence continues at coordinate 140,569,669 of OY804258.1, forward strand.
CGTCGAGCCAACACTGTGGCACTTAGCAAATTGCTTTGAGTATATCTGCAAACGTGGCGGGCCGCTGAGCAATGAACCGGTAAAGAGATTTATATATACAAAATGCACACAGTGCATCAGTTACTGCCCTCAGATCAAATATCTGATTCCGATTTTATGGTAGACATCTTAAAACTTCTTTTATGACAGTCCCACATAACTACGAGGGAAAGTGTTCAAGAAACCAGTGTTTCAACTTTTTGAAGTGTTGTAGCTCTAAGCTTATATTACATTATAAGCTTAACCACAAAACTGTTAAGAAATCCTAAATAATTCGCACATTTACGTTAAACATAAAATTAACAAACACAGTATGTTTAATATCATTTGATCCTGGCTTATACACAAACTTTCTCCTATTCTTCAAAACTCTCTTTTTTTAGTTAATTAATACTAATTCTTTCTTTTTGGCGTAGGTATTTTGTATATATATTTACATTCGACTCTTGCTATTTTACCTCATGCTACTCTTGCTCTAGCCTGCAGCAGTTTCTACCTGTTTTTTTTTATTGTAGCTCAAATCTGGTGGAATATAATTTTTTCGATTTTTCACTTGACTTTAACATGTTTGAAAAGTCTCATTTTAAAACAAAAATATTGTTTCTAATGCTATTTGACGCACTGTTTTTTATGCTACAACATTTTGTCTTCAACAGCTCATTTGGCAAATGTCATTTCAGATTAGAAATAAACGCTGTAAGGTTGACAAGCCAATCGTTTTGAACCAGCTCACCTTCTTTCTACAGCATTTCATGATAAATTTAAAAAGTCAGTAAGCATTACTTAACTTATTTTTCAATGGTTGCCTCTTTCTTTTCAATTCAAAAAAGTGTGAGAAATTATCAGCCTTTATAGGAGCCAATCATTTTAAAAATAACGCAGCTTAAAGTTTTTGAGTTTACGGAATTTCTGTCACAAGTCCTTCTCTTTCAGATCAAGAATAAAAAATTGCTCAAGGTAATGTTTATATTATGCAAGAAAGTCAATACACAAAATACCACGCTATGTAAAGATGTCCTGCCGGGCGGACTTCTCCTTTGATGTAAAATGGGCGTAAAGCTTTTGAACGAGCTGTTATTATATACAGCTAATGATCTGAATTGTCCTAGATCTACATTTTTTAGTTGATTTCAACGTAACAATATTCTCTCTTCAGTGGATATTTTGGCGCATTCCAATTTGACACGTTTTAAGGTTATCCAAAGAGCAGTGAATAAATAAATAATCTTAAATCTCTGCTAAGCAACTTTTTATCTCCTCTAAGCCAGCTTTGCGCAACTAAATTTGAAGAAACAGGGACATGGAAACATTATCCCAATCGAAAATAAGAATAAAACTATTGATACGACATCATTTTTAGTTTTTAGCAATCTGTTGATCATTTTGAAGTTTGCTAAAAATTTCCAAAAATTTCGATTAAAAACTAAATGATTGAAGAAAGTTCATCTGCAAAGAGTTTCGTTAAAATTATATACAAATTATTGCTTGCAATATTTTAACGAAACAAAAACCCATCAAGTAGTAATACAAATGATGTTTAAGCACCTTAATATAAGCAAATGCTGTACTCTATATTTTGCAGGAATATGGAACATTATATTGGAAAAAACCTTTATTATATTTTTTTTTTCTTAAGTTTGCCAGAAGGGTCATTAGAAGAAGATTTACAACTAACATGCATTCTAATGTTTATTGAAGGGGTTGTCTTAGTCTACAGAATTTACTCCTTTGCCTACCGACTGATGGAAGTTTTGGGCTCATTGTAGCAAGAATGTCCTTTCAAAGTGCGCGTCTACGTGCGGTTGGTCAGTTGGCATGTCCTGCCGAGCACGTCGTCATCGTTGGCTTACAATAATTTTTTTACTTTTTTTTTGAGTTTTTGGTTTTTACTCGAACACACACACATGAAACTTGGCTACAGTTTTTGTTGTGCTGCAAAAGTTTACGGTTAATTTATGTTGTTGCATGTCCTTACGATATACGACACAAAATGTAAAGTACGTATCGTATCGTACGTGCATCATCTAAATGCAAACAAAGAAAATGATTTTCAAAACTTTATATTGCTTTTGTTGTTGTTGTCGTTGTTGTTGTTGCAGTTGAATAAAAGGAATTATTTCGATTGTGTTTATTTCAATAGCATTGCGACATATGTGCAGTATTGCATTTTGTGTATAAAAACATAAGCCAGTGCTGCCACACGTTGGGTTCTTTTTTTCAAACTTTTTCTATTCTCCATTTTCTATATTTAAAATGCTATAAAATTGTTGTTGGTGGCAAGCAATAGAAACAACAAAAAGTTTTTCGTTTTTTTTTTTTTGTTTTGCCCTTTGTTTGGGAAAAAATTGTGCCAAACTTTATCTTTAGCTGTTGTTGCTACAACAACTTTAACCTTTTGTTGTTATTTAACTTTTTGAGTAGAAATGCACGCGCGGCATTTGAAATATGTTAGGAAAAAAGCTACAAATGTTTTATAGAATTGAAGCAAAAAGCAGCAGAAGGACACAACTGCAGCAACAACAAGTTGACAGAGGACACAAAATCGAGTTACTGTGTTAGTTTACGTCGCACTTAATGGAAAATCGTGACATTTGAAATATGAGTTTTATTGTATTTTGCACTCTTCCATGTATTGTATTTTTATCATAATCATGGTTTTTTGTTTTTGTTTTTTTATATATTTATGACAATAGTCATCGCACACGGTATTATAACCTCAGCTCAGCTGAAGCTTCAACTCTTAACCCCTTGGACTTGTATATCACTACTACCTCATTTATTCTATCCTGTAGAATTGATGAATGTTTCGTATCCGTATTTTATGCCATTTGTTGTCTTCTGCGTTGTATTGTTGTTGTTGTTGTGTTTTTAGCAGGAGGATTTCTGCAGGATTTGCACATAAAATAAAAGGTGAACATAGCTGCACTTGACATGTTGTATTATTTATCACTGATACGCAGTGTACTGGAAAGGATTCCGTCATGTAACATATTATTTTTGATTCAAACAGCTCAAAAAATGTTAAAAAGAAATATATACCTTTTTGTACTGCGTTCTTTTAATGCAGTTACTGTCCAGAGAATTAAATTTTTAAGTACTCATGTGATTGAATTCTATCAAACTAAATCACAGTAGCACTATTTATTATTAATAAAAGTGTTTATTTGCTTCACAATGAAATGCTCTTTTAATGCGTCTACTTTGCTGGAAAAAAATTGTGCTTCGCATAACGTAATTTTCCCATAAATATTATAAAGAGTTTGAAAATAATGATTATTTTTCAGAAAAACTTTTTTATAAGCTTAAATAAATGTGAAAGATTAGTGTTAATGTTAGCAAAATTGAAACTGAAACTTCTAAAATACAATTTAAAATAAATAAGTAACTCTTTCTGATTTTGTTTTGTTATCAATTTCGCGTGGAATACCTTACAAAATGTGCTATTTTTGAAATTGATATATAGTCATAAAATATTTCTTAAGCTTTTCATACTTACATTGAGAAAAACTTAATTTTAACAATACATTTCAATATTGCAATTATTATACCTTTCAATGATTATATGTTTATAAATTACCTGAGCAATTTTAACGTAAAATTGTTGTAGTAAAAATAATTTTGAATTATAAGCTTAGCTACCACATTTTTACAATTACATTTAATTCTATTAACATACAATATGGGGAAAAAACAATTAAGTGTTAATTACATATTCCAATCAGCGATAATGCACGTATTATTCTGCATTTAGTACGAGCATTAGTCAGAAAGTTACATCTAAAATTTTTACATTTTGTAATTAAAATAAAAAATTAAAAAACATATTCTAAGCGGAGTTATGTTTTTTATTGAAAATGTGCTGTAAGCTAATAACATAAACAAACTACAATACAATTAATCACCAAATTGATTTTATTTAAAAATATATTTTTGAAAAAAGCTTTTAATTAATTTTAACCAGACAAAAACGTGAGATAATTACAAATAAGAGCTATGCAGCTTAAATTCATTTAAATTAGACGTGTTTGATGAAAATTATTTTCTATTAATTTCGTCACACGCTTGGGAACAGGTTTTTTTGTTTTTGTCATTATTTTAATTAGAATATTGAATCAATTGTTCAGGCGTTGTACTAAAAAAATTTTATGATGTTGAAATGACTCTATACAGAATGGCATTTTCACTTTCTTTGAATCCTATTTAAGTGGGTATAAGATATGGCTTCTCATATCATTCAAATGGTAATAACAATAGGCTTACTAAATGCGTAGCTAAAATTTGCTTGAAAGCTTTTTATTAAGTTAACAAAACCAGCATTCTGTCTTTTGGCAACTCTCTGTCTCACACAGTGCATCCTTTTAAGCCAAAACCTTTTTTTATTCTGGATAAAAATTAGAGTAATTCATTGAAATTTTTGTACATTACTTCCAGATGACTTCCAAATTGTAGCCACTAGCAAGCAATTTAAGCATCTCTAGTTTGTGCCCTTTCAAAGCTTAGCTATGTAAGATTTTTTTTACAATTTTTTTAAGAGTTGCGGCTCAATAATATTGGCATAAGCTTAATCAATCTAAGAACCGATTCGAAATTGAAAGACATTTAACTCTTCATAAGCTGAATTTCATATTAAAGTTGTCATCGTTATTAGTGAATCATAACTCGTTAAGAAAAGACGGAACGTCATAAATTTTATGTTCATTATGGGCGCCACAAGTTAAAATGTGATTCAATGCCTTGTCGCTCAAAGTATTTTCTTGCAAAAGAATAAAATATGGAATTAAAATTAAATATTATGTACAAGAAGTTAGCACCATTTTTGGACTTACAGCTCGTACCGTAAGTAAAGAATTATTGTTGAGTAAACAGAATTTAATAGGGAAAGTATGGTTTATCGTAGGCGTACCATAATATTTTTTTTTTCTTGTGCAATAATCATGTACCACATGTCGTATGAGTGATCTTCATTAAATTTATTATTAAGTAAAGGGTGATGAATGGTTTTGTCATTTTTCCTTATTATTCGACAGATATGATGTTTGCTTTTTGGAACTCATCGGTATGGGGTTAAATACAACGAGTACAGTACAGCACTAGAGATAAATTATCGACCGTTTTTTCAATTATACGAACATTTTTTTGTTTAGGGAACAGAGCGGTACTGAATTAGTTTGCATGAGTTTATTCGAAAATTCAACAAAGTTGTGGGCTGACTTGGACAAAAAGAACCGTAAATTTACTTATAAGGAAAATTAATTTCAGCCAAAGTTTGATAACAAATGTATGCAATTTAAATTAGACGATTAGGGACATCAGAATTTGAACGCTATTTATTTCTGAAAAGTAAACCACATAATTTAATTCCATTTTACAGAGAACATGTTTTGAACGTTATTTCCAAAAAGTAAACGAAACTGTTTGATAAAAAGAACTTATTTGTTCAACAAAATGTATTTGTCGACTTCAAATTAGGTCCCACCGCTTGCTAAACAACAACTTTAGCGCGATAGCCTTCAGCTTCGCAGCGAATTTTCTGTCATGGCTTCTACTAACTCAAAACGCCTTCTGTAAAGTGATCATTTAAGCTTCCAGAACATAAAAAGCTTTTGCACAATGATGACGCTAAAAGAAGGTGGGTATCCATAACAAAAAATTTTAGAAAGTTCATACCATATTTAAAATTTACCATATCTATAGATAAATATGTAACAACCATTCCAAAAACAGCCAAAATGGCCTATTTTCAATACTTCAGCAATGTTTAAAAATGATGTATTGTCTTAATGGGCTTCATTAGAACTACAAACTTTACTCATGTCTTTTTGACGTCCAAGGTCATAGTCGACTAAAAGAATCCAGTCTCTCAGGTTCGTTACCCCCTTAATGCAATTTTTTTCCTTATAAAATTTTAGTACTTTAAAATATAATAACTTTTTGCTAAACAACATAGAAGTTATTACAAACAAAGAAGTTATTGCAATGTCTATAAAATTAGATTTCTTCAAATTAAATCCTCTCCAAAAATGTTCGTGGAAGTAATACAAAACTGAGCAAAAAGTATAACTCAACATGGTAATTCCATAGTACCATAGATCTGTTTTGTTTTTCACTTTTTGTGAACTTCAATTCAGTGATCTCAGCCATTTTTCTTTCACTGCTTTAGAAAAAGTTTTCTTAACTTCAGAGGAAAAATAAATTTTCCATAATCGTTCTTCAATTATCAACTCCTCCATTAGAAATACTATTTAAAATAGCAAAAGGCGGATATCTTGCAAGAAAATTTTGCGGTCCAGCCAACAAGATTGAATTACGATTTCTCAATGCATCTCAGACAAATGAAAAAATTGATTTGCATTTTTATAAAAACTCATTAAAATACCAATGAAAACATCTGTAATTTATAAAGTACTACCATTTATTTTCATAATATCAATTAATTGCATAATTTAAGATTACAGCAACAATAAAATATAATTTTAAATAGAAAACACGTACTAAATGCAGCGGCGAGCTTGGGGGGGTGCACGACTGCTCAACGAAAACTCGCTGGAATTGCATGTGCTGCTGATCGCTATCGGTTTGATCATCATCATCAGGTTAATGAGCAAACCGATGGATTATAGATAGACATAGGATGTTACCTACAATTGACACAGACGCCATTAGCAGCAGCTCCCGCAGCAGCAAACAAATTTAACTCGACTTGTAGTTTTCGTGAGCTCACTAGTTGGGTTTTCAGAAACTTTTCGTCAAGTTCATAACGCTTAAGGTTTTTCCCAGCTTTCTATGCAAATTCACAGCTCAAAGTCAAGAGTATAAAATGCAACTGCATTTCAGATGGAGGGCATTATTTCATTATTCGACATGGTGGTGCGCTTAAGTTTTTGCAAGCGCAACGGTTGCGCGCAAATGGCGCTTGCACTTTTAGTGTTGTGTCTTATTCTTGGTGAGTTTTTTTTCGGATAATGCGGATGTGAAAATTTAAGAAATTTAAGCAGTTGTGTGTGATAAATAGTAATGATATTGTTTGAGAGCAGCAATATTTGATAAATTTTTCGTGTGGATACGAGTTCGATTTAAATAATTGCAACGTATTCCTTAAAAAAAATATTTAAAATTAAACTGGCGTAAACATGTTGCAATTGATTTTATTAATTTTTCAACAGTGATGTAATCGAAGGAGTTTTTGTGAATCATAAAAATTTTGGACTGTTCAAAAAAGGGATAATTATAATAAACTTGAGAGTGTAACAACCGGGCTTTACAAAAAAATTGCTTATTTTCCTACAATTTACTCTGAACCTTTTGCTGATCTTCAATGGATATTAATAATTGACTTCCCTATTTGTGATTATAATGTCGTGGTAACAGTGTTTTCCTGTGCGCGAAGAGAATTCGGAAGTATAATGATACGGGTTAATTTAAACCATTTAATCAGAAGAATTAAATTGTGCTATTATAAGGATACTATTGGATGTTATAACCGAGAGGCGTCGTAACATTTGATGCTAAATAATCACGGAGAGTTTTTAATCGAAAAAGATAATGGAATGGATGGAAGAACCTTTTTAGGAATCAGCATATTTTTATATTCTCGAAAAAGCTTTGAAGATGTTTCCTTTATTTGGGTTTTGGAATTTCTACAATAACCTTCAAAGTTTACTATTCTTCCTGTGGCTGGCAATTTTTTTTTTTTTTTCTGAACCGCTGTATTCCACTACATTTCCAAAGAGCAGTTCAAAATCCAATTATGGATGGATATACGCCTTGCTTGCTTAGGTAGCCCACTCGCTGTCGGAGTATCCATCTCAGTACATTAGCAATATATATAATAAATTCAACAGGCACATTGTTGACTAGTCTGGAGACATGTGAGGTAGAGTTCAGAGCTTTATCAGCCAGCATCTTCGGCAAAAAAATTTGATTTAAAATTTTAGTTCTGACCCAAAAATCCAAAAATTATTTTTACTCAGTTTGATTCCGTGGTTCGCTATTTGAGGCTTTCATCTAAATAGACTCCAAGATCATTAGCTTAGACTTAAATGTCATGGATAATACCGCTCAGGGCCTTGTCATGATTAGTTGCAGTCTTAATGAAATAGTCCCTTCGTCTGCCAACATATCTGTGTTATGGTGATAGCAATTTGCACTCTCTCAGTAATAATTTGTTGATGTCAGCATGCTGAAGTTGATTTTCTGCATATAGTTTTGTGAAAGATATCATTTTGGGTTTGTTTTTCTATTTCACGTTGACTTCAAGGCTAATTTTGCCTTCCTTAGTCGGTGCGTACAACATTTAATAAGCTTCTTCTTCCTATCTTTACAGATACATCTATGGCCAGCGGCTATGGTGGTGGAGGCTATGGAGGAGGCGCTGGCAGTTCAGCGTCAGCAAGCGCTAGTAGCTTCGCATCAGCCGGCAGTTGGGGAAGCGGTGGTGCAGCTGGTGGTGGTCAACCAAATACTGTTATTGGTGATTTTAGTGTTGGAAACTTTGATCATAATCCAATAGCTGAAAATCCCTTCTTGAAAAAAGGCTCCGGAGGAGTATCACTAACCGCAAATTTAAACGGTGTAAAAGATGGTGTTCAAGAATTAACTTCAGGGTTGACAGGCTTAGTTGGAGGCGTTTTAGATGGCGTTGGGAAACTGCATAGTGGTGTTGGAGTTGGAATTGAAGATGGTGGTGTTGGATCACATGGAAGCACTGGTAGTGGTGGTAGTGGAGGCGGTGGGGGAGGGGGTGGGTTAGGCGGTGGTGCCGGAGGAGCTGTTGGATTACATGGTAACGCTGGTTCTCCTGGTTTTGGTGTCCCTGAAGGTCCTCAAAACGTTGGAAAACCCCTTTACGGTGGCTATGGAGGCGGTCCTGATGGCGGTGCTGGTGGTGGTGCTGGTGGAGGCGGTGGTGGAGGTGGCGGTGGTGCTGGTGGAGGTGGTGCTGGTGGAGGTGCTGGATCACATGGTAACGCCGGTTCTCCTGGTTTTGGTGTCCCTGAAGGACCGCAAAATGTTGGAAAACCTCTTTACGGTAGCTATGGAGGCGGTCCTGGTGGTGGTGCTGGTGGAGGAGGCGCTGGTGGAGGTGGTGGTGGCGGTGGAGCTGGAGGAGCAGGTGGAGGCCCTGGATCTTATGGTAGAGGAGGTACTGGAGGATATGGAGGTAGTGGTGGACAAGCAGGTGTGTAGTGATAATATTTTCTAAAAACAAAATAAATTGGTCGATCTCCGTAAGAGATGGACAAGGGTTACAAAAATCCACTCCAAGCATTTCTCACGAATTACTTATAGTTCCCAATTCAATTAATTATAATGAATTAAATTTTATACCCTGAAAACACGGATACGTTTACATAAATATAATTTTTTTCTCTCTCTCATCTAAACCCAACTGTTGCTATATGCTCGTATAACACATAGCCTATGCTGCTACTAACTAGGACTAGTAGTGTGCATGCCATCACAAAGCCCCATCAGGCAATTGAATAAGGCCTTCTCCGGAGAAGGCCTGCTAGCATTGCTGCGATTGTATGAGGCCTTTCCAAAACTAAATGTGTGTATTAATTTTTTTTTTCCATTATGATTTTTGTTTTTATTTACAATCTGTCAATATTAACAGATTATTAATATTAAATTTTATAAGTAGTGAAATTTCAATTAGTAGAATAGTTACACTCCATTGATTGTATACTCATGAAATGCTATTATGCCTCCTCACAACAGGCGTGCCTTCCCATAGCAGACGTGCTATCAGGCCTGATATTAGAAGGCAAACAAGAAGGACTCCATTTACTTTAAGGCTTTTTATGTACTTTTTTATTTCATAGAATGCAATGGTTCGACATTAATTTTTTGTCATCTGCACTGTGCATATACGACATCAAAAGTAGATAAATGGTTAGAAGTAAGAAACGGCGCTCATGTTGCTAGGCTGGTCTTCTGTCACATGATATGTAAGGTGGTAGAGTGTGTTTTGATGATTTTTTATTTTAATAACTCAAATAAATAGATTTATTTGAAGTTCGTTGAACTAAGAAATCCTATAAAATTTATATTTTTTGAAATAAGCTCCAATTTTAACAAAATCAAAGTATTTAATAACGTCAGATAAAAAGACTCACATATACTCGTATATAACTATATTTTTTCTTGCCCATTACAGGTGCTCCTGGATATGGCGGTGCTGGTGCGGGAGGTGCTGGTGCTGGAGGAGGTGGTGCCGGAGGAGGTGGTGCTGGCGGGGGTGCAGGAGGTGGTGCTGGCGGGGGTGCAGGAGGTGCTGGTGGCGGTCCTGGTAGTGGTGGGCTTGGAGGATATGGAGGTACTGGAGGATATGGTGGTAGTGGTGGACAGGCAGGTGCTACCGGCAATGGTGGAAAGGGAGGTTATGGACGTCCAGGTACTGTTCAATTTATAGCTTAAGAACAAAACAAGAAACAATTAGCTCTGAGTCAGTCTCACGATTAACTTAATTTTTTCTAAGTACTTGGCAATTTTATTTGCCTGCATTAGACTGTACAAGAGTTTAGCGCGAAATAAAGCAAATTTAATGGCCTCTTTTACAAATATGTCGTACTGCACTTCAAAGTACTCTTATGTTTATTTCTTGCAATCGATAATTATCTATTTTAATATCACAAATAAATAGATTTATATGAAATTCTTTTAACGAAGCAATGAGTAAAAAAATCCTTTTATAAAATTTTATATTATTTAATTTTTTTAACTTTTTTTTTTTTTTTGAAGACCAACTTGTGTTAAAGCAAGCTTCAATTTTAGCAAAAATTCAATATAACTACATTTTTTCTTGCCCATTGCAGGTGCGCCTGGATATGGCGGTGCTGGTGCGGGAGGTGCTGGTGCTGGAGGAGGTGGTGCCGGAGGAGGTGGTGCTGGCGGGGGTGCTGGAGGTGCTGGTGGCGGTCCTGGTAGTGGTGGGCTTGGAGGATATGGAGGTACTGGAGGATATGGTGGTAGTGGTGGACAAGCAGGTGCTCACGGCAATAATGGGAAAGGAGGTTATGGACGTCCAGGTTCAGGTAGACCACATCCAGGTGGCTATGAAGGAAGTCCAGGAACTGGAGGAGGTGGAGCAGCTGGTGGTGGACTTGGACTTGGTGTCGGTGCTGGTCCTGGTGCTGGTAAAGGTGGTTTTGGCGGAGGTGCTGGCGGTGGGGCTGGCGGTGCAGGTGCTGCTGGATCACATGGCTATAGTGGCAAAAAAACTTATCCAGGTGGCTTACCATTTCCGCTACCTGGCTTAAGTGGGGGACCTGGAATTGTCTTCAGTGGCAGTCTCGACAGTCTTGGAGGTTTCGGTGGCAAAGGCTCTATTGGTCCAGGTGCTAGTGGTCCAGGTGCTAGTGGTCCAGGTGGCTGCAATAGCGGTGCATGTAGTCCAGGTGGGTTTGGTGGCTCGGGGGCTAAGAGCAGTGCAAGCTCTCATAGCTCGAGTTATGTGAGTGCAGGTAATGGTGGTGCTGGTAGAGGACCTGGCGGCGCAGGAGGTTGTGCTACTGGTGGTTGTGGCAATGGTGTTGGAGGTCTTAGCCACAGTGGCTATGGAACCAGTGGCTATACGAGCAATAGCTACTCAAACGCATACGCAAGTGCATCGGCCAGCTCTAGCTCATATGCTAAAAGTTTCTATGGCAAATAAGGATAAGATTAATCCCCTTTCTGCTTAAACTTTTTCTCTGTATAAAACTATTTAGCTTAATGATATTTATAATATACTCATAAGTAGTATGTACTTGTTGTTGTAATATAAAAATAATTTAATAAAAAGTTTGCTAAAAGAACTCATAGGAGCACTTAAGTTTTCGGATGAAGAATTAGTTTCCATACGATTTCAGAAATACTCTAACATGAAAACATATCTACATATTATAATTCCAGGAACTTCTTAATACATCTGACGGTATCTCAAAATATATCGTTTTTGTCCGTCACAAAAATTTGACTCATTTTCAAAACCAAAAAATTTTTTTAATCCTATTTTTGCGCAAATTTTTGGATCCCTTTTTCTTTCACTAATTTTGAAAAAGTACAGAACAAAGAGAATTTGAGATAATGCTGCGGAAAAAAATTCTTAAATAAATATCGCATTAGTGCTACCACATTTAAATGAACGATATTTTTAATAGATTTTAAAAATATTTTGCAGCAATTAACAAATTTTTTTTAAATATTTGCATGCCCTAAGATGGAAGTTTGAGTCTTGTAAATGGGTTTATAGATGATTTGATGAAAGTCATTAACCATTAATAGGCAAAATTTCTTGCTTACGCTAACGATCTGCTTTAATTTTTTCAGGTAAAACCCTGAATATTCTCAAAGAAATTTTTACTTAGGTGCTTCGTAATATATTTTCTTGGATAGCTGCAAACGGTCTTATAAATGAGTTACTTGGCCTAGCTATCCTAAGTGGTTCAATACATACATATACCTTTACCATTCTTTACATTGAACTAATCATACCGCACTGTCCTCCTACATCCAAAGTGTCTCAAATTTGGTTGCCCCAACTAGTGATTAAACAAAATCACTTGATCTTTCACAATGTTCACTGCCATAACTTGTCAGCATTTCATTCCTGAACAATATAATAAATATATTTACTCTTATCTAAACATATCCTAGCCGAACTAAGAGAATTAATAGCCTGCAAGCTGCCCAATGTCCTTGTCATCATTTTCGTTGTTTGCACATTTTGTTTAATAATAAATCAATCATTGTCAATGGTATTAAGTGTAAGGGCGGTGTTAAGTCGTGTGTTTTGTTTTCGTCATTTGAGGCTTAGCCTTTGGTCTTTTAAAGCAGCAGTGACAGCAACAACAATAACAAATGCAAATCTAATTTGCAATTTTGTCCATATGAATGTGCTGTTTTTGTTGTTGGTTTTTGACTCTAATGTATATTTAAACAGGCATCCAATATTCAACGTCAAAGCAGCATCATGATACCTACTTGATATATACGGTGGAAGATGGAACATTAGAAATATTTTAAAGAAAAATGGTGTGCATTACCCAAATTTTGCCAAATGTAAATTTAATTTATTGTAACAGCTGTTAATGACTGCATTCAATTATTCAAACTTATAGTGAATTGTGCAGTCGGTGAAGTTGAAATTGAACAGTCAGCTGCTGTACAGCAGAATTATTATCTGAAGAAAAACACTATGTGCTGCTCAAAAATAGTATTCACAGATAATTTATATATTGTCTTATTATCTCTTACACTGAGAAAACGATTTGTTTGAATATAAAAAATATATATTTGACATAGAGCAATCAAATATTTATTTGGGTTAAACATATTGTAATTGGATCAAATAATAGTGTATGTTGGATGAAGCATATCTCTACATCAAATATAATTGGCTTGATTCAAACAAACCTTTTTGTCAGTGTATTTTTGAAACATTTTCTACAGCAAATGTTCTTCTATGTAAAGATTTAAGTAAAAAAATGTCACTTTTATCAAAGCAGGTGCTTAGAAAATACTGCAATCAAACTATATTTTGAGTGCAGCATTTTCTTACTAACACAGTTCTCATAAAGGGTGATGCAGAAATACCATTGTGGTTGGAGTTATTTATAGCTTTTTTATTGTATATTAAATTAAATTAAATAAAGCCACAGTTGTGGATGCTTTCGCATAGCTGGCCTTGAGAAAACTTTCAAAGTTTCAAATATCACAATTGAGCATCTTCATTTTTAAATAAATATGAGCAAATAATGAAGAAGAACTGCTCTTTGATCTTATCGTATTCCTTCAGCAGGTTTGCTTAATTTGAAGATATGGAATTCATAGCTCATTGCCAAGTTGTGAATGATTTCAGGATATTTTTCTGGTTTTTTCCGCAACAATTTGATGCATTTAGTTAGTTGATTTCCCGAACCCGAGCAGAGCCGATTTTGACTTTGCTAAACTATCCTCTACACTCTTCTGTACACAAAACTTACATAGTTTTCTGGTACCAATGAAGTTCCATGCTAATTCTTTTTGTTGGCATGTGCGATCTACACATTACTAAAGGGTGATTCAATAAGAGCTTTCTACTTTGTGTTCTAAATAACATACATAAAACTCAATGTATTGATGCAATTCTTTGTTTGGAATGATAGTGTTCCTACAACTTAATGTTTAAAAATTATTTCGTTTAAATGTTGCCCACGACTAGTTCTTAAATGGTCCATGCTGTGGGTCCAATATTTGACAACTCTTTCGAGCATATCGACCGGTATTCCTTGAATAACAAGAGCTATGTTGGTTTCCAAAGCGTCTATAGTTTTAGGTTTGTCGACAAAAGCAAGTGATTTAACATATCCCCAAAGAAAGTAATCTAATGGCGTCAAATCACATGATCTTTGTGGCCACAAACCACACGAAAACGTACATATATTGATATACAAAAGAAGCTCTTGGATTGCTTCTGTTTGTTTATCGGCACAAATACGCCAATTTTGCTTGTTAACATAGCTGTTCAATCAGAAATGAGCCTCGTAGCTAAACACATTTTTTCGATAAAATAATAGATTATTTCGAAAACTGAAATTTTAAAACGAAGAAGTACTTAAGCTATAAAACTCATTTTGTGCCCCACCAAATTGTGGCTTGACAAAACGCTTATCGTTGAACATAAAAGATTTCATAAAACTAAAACTTTTTTTTCTAGTTCTTGCTTTTTAAGTTACCGCTCAAGAAATTAAAAAAATCTGAAAAATGCATGATAAACAAGTGGAACCGTAAGGCAACATTAACAGAAGCTAAAACAATAAAATGTTTTACGACTGTATACCACAAAAAAATAAACTTAAACGCATAAATAAGACCCTATAGAAGCACTAAAAAAAGAGAAGAAAAACATTAACTTTGTGAAATGCAATCTTGTCGCTGACCAGCACAGAGCCGACCCGCTAGAACCACTTTAATGGTGTGTCCAGCTTAATTGCCTAAAAGCCGCAATAAAACGCGTTTGTTTGCATCTACACGAGCAACATAGCAGCGCAGTAACAGTTGTAACAGATGCATGAGCAGCAATAGGGTGTATCACAAAAATATTTTGTAAATCTATCCCGAGATGATTTCTGTTTTTTTTCTATTCAGATTCGTTAAAAACAATTTTTCTTTAAAAATTTGTTGTCTGATATTTGGTCGTCAGGTACAAAATATTTTTGAAAAGGACTTAACGAGTCTAAGCTTCAGGTTTCCTGAATAAGGTAATAAAAGTGAAAATGCATTACAATAAAATTTAAGTTCAGGCTTAAGTGCTCATTGAGGCCTTTCAAAAAAATTGGAACATGAATGAATGAAGAATATAGCTATGGTGAAAAACTGATCTTAAAATATTTACAGGGTGAACAAAAAAACTTTTAGTGGCGCTAAAACGGTCTAGTAGGTAAGCTTTCAAAATAATGGCTGAAATTTTTAACTTTTTTTCTTCTAGTGTTCGTTACACCCTAATGGACTGCTTGAAAAGAAGACGGGTTAACCACCGAAAAAAGTGTATTCAATGAAATTCTTTAAGTTTTTACTAAACTTCACAACCCATTTAAATGAATGAGTTTGCACTTTTTTCTCAATTTTACAACAAGGTAGCGCTAAAAGAACACAAAACAAATGGAAATAAAGTACCGCTATGCATTTTACAAACATTTTCTTAATTGCCACTAAATAGCTCTTGTAGTACACAATAGATGGCGCCATCACAGTGGTGGTGTGTGTGTATGAGAGCGCGTGATTCCCAAAACTGTAATTAGTGCTTTTGTTGTTTGCTACGAACATAAAGTTGACTTTTAATTAAGGTCTAACAATTTGGTCCTATTCTCTTTGTCGTTGGTGATTCTTTATTTTTCTGCAATCTTCGCAATCAAAGAGTAAATTCTTTAATTTGCATATAAAAAAGAAAATGAAATATAGCCAACAATATGACATAAAAGTTCTTTCCTTAAAATCTTACCAATGTGGTTGTGAGAAAACTTTTTTCCTGTAATGAAATTCGTTAAAAACCAAGAAATGGAAAAATAAATTTTAACCACAAATAAAATCAAGAATATCAAGGAAAATCATTGTAAAGAATACAATATCAAGCACAAGAACAACCACATTTTTCCCCACAAATGTGCAACAACATATCTTGCAACAATAGTTTCATCCTTTTTCATGTCCTGTGCCCACAATGTAACAAATTACTTTGAAATATAGAATATAGTGTTTGTTGTATTTCAGTTCATGTCCGTGCAGACAGTGATTCGAGCAAACTTATGAGATGAAGAAAATAAAGTTTATGTGTCTCATTTGAGTCTGTGAGCATTGCTTGCACAAACTTTGCGACCTTTTACAACTTCAAAGGTATTCAACTTTGCTCCAAAACCTTGTGTGTATCAAATTTCGAACAATTTGGGCCTTGAATTTTCAGTAAAAATATAAAGGTAGTTGCCAAACTTTTTGAAAAATATTCCATTGGATTTGTTGGTATTTCTTTGGTCTATTCAAAACTAATCCGAATCGTCAGAAAAAAACTATGAAGATGAAGTCATAAAAAAAGTTACTCCTCCTCCTTTCATAATTACTCCAATTTAATTGAAACTTATTACATTGTGTTGAGTTTCATGTTTAAAATCGATTTACTCTCAAGCTCTCAAAATGGTTTCGATTT
Organism: Meiosimyza decipiens; assembly: GCA_963680825.1. NCBI lineage: Eukaryota > Metazoa > Arthropoda > Insecta > Diptera > Lauxaniidae > Meiosimyza > Meiosimyza decipiens. Next base: position 140,586,371 of record OY804258.1, read on the forward strand.
CTTCTCCCTAATATATTTTTTTGTATACTTTCACCACGAAAAAACAAAACTAAAGCGCACACAAACAAACACATTAACATGCTTGTTTCTATTTGCGCAATTAATTTTTCTAAAGCAATTTGAAAACTTAATTAGCTAGATAATTAAGTTTGGAATAAAACTAAGCAAACTTCATCAGCCGATTCAGCAGAATTGCGTGATGCGTGACTGTCCATAGAGAGCTATCACTTTATTTATATACTCGTAGATGATGAAGTAAATTTTATGCGAAACTGTGGCGGAAATAAATTTGAGCAGCATCAGATCAAAATTTTCTTAATATTATGCATGTTATTTGAATTGTGGGTTTGGTTTCTTGCAAAAACAAAGCGAAAAAATCAAAAATATTCCATTCCAGTGCATTCAAAATTGTCTCATATGATGTCACGAGTAAAGCTGAAGTGTCGATAAACAACAAAAGCATCGTCATATGTGCTGTTCACATTAGAAATTTACTGCAGAGTGGTGCATGCAACAGCACCATCGAGCTAGTTCCAGCATTCTGGTCAATTTTTTGCGGGAATATAAAAATTATTAACGCTAATTGCGAATTTTTTATTTATTTTCAAAGCACTGTCCGATTTGTGAGTTTTTTCCATAGTGCCGCCCATCTTAGCTTCAGTTCTTGCAATAGTCAAGTGCTGATTTTGTTCCCGTTCTTCTGACTGTCCAGCTGACATGTGCGGCTGCTTTTGTGGTTTTACATCCTTAAACCGACAACTTCAAAAATTGTTGTTGATAAATTGTTGTTGTAAATATTAAGAAAATAAAAACTCAAAAAAAAAAAGATGATGCCAGCAACTAAAGAAATTGCAGATATGTTGCTACAACAATACCATCAGCAACAGCAGTAGCAACCCAAAATGGCTAACAATGCAACGAAAAATTTGACAAAAAATAAGAACTTTCTAAGAGTTCAACCACAAGTTACACTCAATCTATGATTTCTTGGCAAAGAATTGTGGGTGTGGTTGATTGGTTAGTTAGATGATGCTGTACAAGTTGTTTATGTTCTGTTTTTTTTTATTTTTTATATTTTTCATTTGGTTTATTGTCAAGTGGTAGAAGACCAAAAAAGTTCAGTAAGACAACAGCAGTTTAATTAAAGTATCAAAAATTTACAAAATCAACATCAATAACGATAGCAACAATCGGGAGGTTTGTATTTTATAGCGGTTTTCAGTATTTTCTCAGACAAGCCAGAACATAAATTTTGACATTTTTATTCCACAAATTAAAGATAACAAAATTTTATATGTAAATCGAAACTTAGGCTTTGACCGTGCTTAAAACTTTAACCAGAAATATCATTTAGCTTATAGGAAATAAAAATGTAAAATCTCCTTTATTTTAAAAGAAATATTTCAGAAATCAATTTGGTAAATCTCCGAAAATATTAACTCTACGAAAAAAAGGAATTACAGAGTTAGTCCCCTGCGAAAGAGTTTTCGTTTTTGATTTTATATATATTCTCTGGGGTAAATTGTATTTTGAGTTACAAAGCAATTCTTAAATTTCTATATTATTGGTTTCCAACTTTTTGCTTTGAGATCTGCATAAATTGCCTTATATGTTTCGAAATTAAAATTACCCTTTTTGTTCCGATTTTTTGAAAATAATATATTTTCTGTATTGAAGATCGATCAAAATTAAGCAAAAATCTAATTCTTTCAGTTTTGATATATTTTATTGAGTTTTCTGATGAAAATTTAAATGAAATTAATTCAAAATTTATTGGGTTGTATTTATATGTCAAAATCGTCGATTTTGGACAAATTCGTATAGTAATTTTAAGGACCTCAGATTTTTCTAAGTATATAATTATTTAGTTCCTTAAAAAAAAAGCTTAAAGTTTTCTCACCAAAATTCACTTTAAATTATAAATTTTTTTTCCTCAGAGATATCGCAAATTGAAATATCCAAATAGCCTACCGTAATAAATTTCAATTAACGATATTTCGGAGTAAATAGATAAAAATAAAAGACTTATGGGGGCTAGCCTAAACCGTACTAGAAGGAATAAATGACACAAAAATCATAGATGCAAAAGCAAAATGGTATTCGATTTTTTTTTTTTTTTTAATAATAGAGTTTAGCTACTACAGCTATTAGCCTTCTTAGCTATTTAGCTTGAAGCTTTAAATCAAGTAAAAAGCTTTGAAATAAATAATGAAGATAGAAAAAATTATACATGCAATTAATTTGTTATTTTTTTTTATAATTTTTTCTTAGCTTTATCACACTTTCTCAACATACCCACTCAGACCATGTGATATAGATATTAAAATAATTATATGTGTAATTTTACATGGTCCAAGGCGTAAATGTTAGAAAAATTTTACCCTGCATGCTGTGGGGCTCGGACAACACAAACATTAAAATACAGACCACCATTACGCTACAAATTTAGCTACAGTTAGTTTTCAATCTAAGCTTGAGTTGACCTTTTGACAAGCTAATGTTATAAAAATCGCAATTATTAATAAGAGTTGTCATGCGATTAAAAGGAGCTGTAGCCATATAATTAGTTCTACTAACCGGTTGATAAAATAATTGATTAGAGCTACGAGTACTTCTCCGATTAGTATTAAAATGTATATAATCAAGAAGCTCTGGTGCAGCAAGAGACCCTGTTACAAGTTGATGCAAATAAAGTATATCCGCAATATTTCTACGGGACCTCAAAAACTGCAAATGTAATAACTTCAAACGATCCTCATTAGGAGGAAGGTGCAAAGAGTCAGTCTAATTTAAGCCATTGAGTGCAAAACGAATAAAAATTTTTTGAATTCTCTCAATTCTATTTACATGAATATTATAAAATGGTGATCATACTTGGCTGGCGTACTCTAAGTGAGGACGCACTATTGTATTATATAAAGTCACCGTTACTAAAGGGCTATTAAATTCTTTTGCCCACCTCTTAATAAAGCCAAACAGAGATGAGGATTTTTTACAAATTAGATCAATATGCTCATTAAAAGTTAATTTAACATCAAAATGTATGCCCAGGTCTTTGACTAAATCGACACGACATATTTTCTTATCTTTTAAATGATAATCAAACTCCACAATATTTTTCTTCCTGGTGAAAATCATAGATTGGCATTTATCAGGATTAAGATGTAAGTTATTTTTAGAACACCAAGCCTCAATGGATTTCAGGTCAGACTGAAGTGGAATAGTATCGCCAACCCCCTTTACGTTCCTGTAAATTTTCATGTCATCTGCATATACTAACAGATGGGGGTTTTTTATTACATGTGTAACGTCATTAATTGCTAAAATAAACAGGAGCGGCCCCAGGTGGCTTCCTTGTGGAACACCTGATGCCGCGCTAAATGGGGAGGAAAACACCCTCCGAAATCTTATTTGATATGAGCGATCAGATAAATAAGATTCAATCCTGCTGACAAAACTTAAAGGAAATCCAAGCTTCTTTAACTTAAACAAAATCAAATTATGTGGTAGTTTGTCAAATGTTTTACTGAAGTCAGTATAGATGCAGTCAACTTGCCCACCAGAGTCAAAAGAGCTTAAAACAAAAGAAGTGAAATCAAGAAGGTTAGAAACTGTAGATCTGCCATTAACAAAACCATGCTGACGAGTTGTTATGACTTCACCAAAGCACACCTTAACTTGTTCGTATATTATGTGTTCAAAAATTTTCGGTATTGATGATAACTTAGCCACGGGCCTGTAGTTTGAAACATCATTTTTACAGCCTTTCTTGAAAATGAGGCTAATGTATGCATTTTTCCAAAATTTAAGAAAATAACTTTCTCTGACTGATCTATTAAATAAAAAACTAAGGGGCTGACTCAGCACAGAGCTGCAGTTAACTAAAACTGTCGAGGGAATACCATCAGGCCCGGAGCTGAAGTCATCATCAATAGACGAGATATATTTCTCTATGAGGTCAGGTGTGAAAGATATCTCATTAACCGAAACTAAAGGGTCGTTATCCATATATTCAAAGTAGTTGATCTCAGGGCTAAATAAATCAGTAGAAAATGACTCCTTAAACGATTTGACGTAAAATAACTCAGAAATTATAAAAAACAAAAAAAAATTGAATGACCGAGATATAGAATAGTTAGTTTTGGACAGCAAAATTTGCATGTTATTAGTTTTATATAGATAAGCATATGTATACTTAATAATATGAACCTTATGTGCTCAAAGCCGTTTGCCTTCGAAAGAACCACGCTGGAGTCGTCCGTCTGCCATCTTTATTTTAATGTTTTTTATAAGCAAAGAAACCAGTCAGCCAAGAGACAGACATGATGAAAGGATTAAGTGCTTAATGTTTTTTAAGTGTTTGTAATATTGCAATTTTCAAATGCAACAATAACTACGTGGCAGTGGACATAATCTTTGTAATAGTCGCAATCTGCCTTACAATAAATTTACTTTATATGTGTTACCAGCCAAAGCAGTTTTTCCTTGGCCAAACAAGTTCATCCGGAGCGTGTTAGGATGAACCAGTTTAGCCTAGGATGGTTACTATTGATTGCAAAGGCCTCACTCCATATTCTCTTGAAATTTTAGTATGTTAGGGTAAGTTGGAGCCCTTCGACCGCGGCTCCGGGCTTACGTACTCAAACACATCCACTGTCGACTTCGCGGCGGCCTTATACAATTAATTTGCAATTATAAAGATAATTACCATGTTCCATAAAATTTTTGTTTTTTTGGATTATGATAAAATTGGAAATTTGCTTTATCTCAAAGACGCGGCACCTGCTTTGCGGACTGTTGATTATATTTTGCTTCGCCATTAATCTATTCGCTATACCATTAAAATTAAAATACCTTATTTTCTCAGAAGAATAACTTCATAAAATATCAAAGAGTAGCGCATTTTCCGCTCCAAAATTAAATTTAAGAATTTTTGAGCAGTTTATTCCAATATTTATATAGTATATACTTTGTGTATGGTATATAAGAGCAGCAAAATCAATTTATATTCCATAAGTCAATTTAACTCTTGACATGAAAACCTCAATAGTTTTTGCATTTCTCTTCGTTGCCTTAACACAGGGTGAGTAAAATAAAAACTAAAGAAAGCAATTACTTTTGAATTTTGTAACAATATATTCCTTTCATTTCAGCCAACAAACTTTCATATCAAACAGTTGATAATGGAGGAATTGTAGGCCTGATAACTTCTCCAACTTCAGAAGACATAGATGTCCAAATCAATTTACCTACTAATGTAGAGGTATTGGGTACATTTTCTGGTACAACACATGCTTCAAAGGACAATTCGCAATCATATAAATTCCTATCAGATGATGTGTCAAGAAGATATAAAACTGTCCAAAGCGATAATAACTTAGTAAAAGATACAGCACAATCATTATATAATACTCTTGAGGATTTTGCTACAAAGGCCTTTAATTCAGGTGTGAACTACGGTGTTAACCTTGAAAAAAATGAGCAACAACTTTTGAGCAACATGATAAGCGATGAAGCGAAATTTACACCAACATTTGAAAGAAATTCAAACGTATTGTCGAGTAGTCAATATGAAGCCAAAATAAATGAATTAGAGGATCAACAAGATACTGTGGCAGTTGAAAGTTTTAGTTACGGCTTGGCCATGGGTCTTGAAGTAGGGGCGCAAGCGGCAATGGGATCTTCGGCCTTAAGCAATCAACCACGCAGTTCAGTAAACAAGCCTTTGAACGTGCATCCAAAACTATCAAAATTTGCGGAGGCAAGAAATAGTATTCAACGAAAGTTAAATGGAAATACAAGTTCAAATAACTTAAGTTCAAACCAAAGCAAATTTACATAACTTTATAAAGGATGTTTGTATCATTGGTTTTGATACATGCAGTTTTAAGGTAAATGGGTTCTTATTAATAAAAATCTTTTAAATTTTTCGAAATGTCATATGTACATAGGACTGTCCGTTATTTCCGAACTCTTTTTAACCGAGTACCTTTTTATTTTTGTTGACTCAAAGCTTGTACACTTACAGAAAAAGATGTGAAACCTTATTTGTTTATTATATAGTGAGCTTATTAGGAAAATAACGAAATGCACTGAAAAACGCTTATTGCATAATTTTTTCACAATCAAGATTCTTTTCAGTGTGTGCTTGATATCTCAGTCAAATCTCATGTAACAAAAAAACAAAATATTTATAATCACTTTTTTTGTAAACATCAAGTGCTCGGCTTGAAAGAAAAATTTTTTTACTTCAAAAAAGATTTTTTAAAGCAAATCATTAATATATAATACGATTAAAAAACTTAACAAATAACGGGCAGTCTAAAGCACATACATATATGGGACGTTCCACGACAATCGGACTACCACTCTTTCTGATATTGAACATAACCTATCACAATAGGGAGGGGTGGGTGTTGTTGGTAATTGCAATTAAAAATTTCATTGCGGAACTGATATGGCGGCGGTAGAGAGCCACATCAAGACAAATTTTTTTGTTTGCTTATAAATTTTTAACTTCCTTTGCAATCATATCTAATAGTTAAGCCTTACTTTTGAATGAAAATGACATCATTAACAGTTGCCAAGGGTGAGCTACACAAACATTAGAGACTGAAAGTTTTACCCGATTTTTTTGATTTTATTTCTGTTCCTTATGTTCCTTAGCCATTTTTCCATTTTTTTTTATATATTTCAACTTATCGGTAAATTTTATTGTCAAGGTGTAATATGAACCCCATCCCAATACTTAACGTTACGTCAAAGTTCAAACAAAGTTTTAATTCGGTTGAGTTGGAATGTTCCAAATATAGAAATGTGACATATCGTATCAACAAATGTATGTAAAATATCAATATCTTTGTAAAAATAAAATGACTAACCTGCAAAAAAAGATTGTGTTTATTTAATAGTTAACTCATTTATAGAGATGTTAAGAAGAGACATATACTTTTAGATATCTACAGATGCAAAATTCAAAAAGTCATACCTAAAGTTCTTTCTTGATTTATTTACGTTCGTGTGGATATGAACAGCTCGAGGAAGATATGCAGTTGGATTTTTTATTTTGGATTTAAGTCACAATATGCTAAAGCATTAACTTACATGATGTTGACTAATAAAAAAATTTTCGATAATATAGCGCAAATATGAGCGCAAATAATTCAAACATGGGTGACATCCGCTGCTGTTAATGACTTCAAGATAAGTCCGTGTTTTTAACAAACTTTCTGCCAGTATCTGGAATATAGGGTATGACTTTTTAAGCCATGAATGGGCATCTCGTTCACAAAACTGAAAATTTTGCAATAGACCAATTTCAACCATCAAGCAAAAACAACGTGAGATTAGAAATAAAAATCTATGTGCACATTGTTGTTTCCTTGTTCGCTCGCTTCGGTTTTTTGTTTTTTTTTTCTGAATGAAGCAACAATAACAATAATAAAAATAGCACATCTTAAATAACAACAACGATAATAATGTGCGTAGCAAAGGTGGGCTCATGTGCTGGTTTTTGGTTGTTACAAAGAGCTCAAATGGGCTCATTTTCCCTATTTTGCCCATCGCTGATTTAAACCATTTGTATATTTTTTGCGGCACTTTGCGAGTAGAAACATTCCTCCCAGAGTTCCAAGTGCAATTTTTTTGAGGACTTTTGCACAATATTTCAAATCCGACAAAAGTTTTTGACATTGCTCTATGCAGAAAGAAAGATGGTTTTATTAAAATCTCTTAAAATTCAAAGTTCTATAAGTTCTCGTAATATTTTGAACAAAACATATCACTAATTTCGTTATAAATAAATATTTTATATTATATAGATATGCGCAACCCACTGATTTACCCAAGCAACTTCATTAGCTTTCACTTTGTTATGTCTTACAAGGAAATGTTGACTTTTAATTATACGTATAGACATTTATTACCAGTATGTCCTTATATTGCTTATGTATGTAAATGTGTGTGCCATTTGCATGTGTGTATACGTATAATAAAGTGCGTCTATAATTTTCGCTAATTAGCTTAACATATCTTCAAAAGTTCAGACAGTCAGTCAGTCATTTAGTCTGCAAGTCAAAGCTGCTTCTATTGCTGACGCTTCTGGTGACTGTGTACTTTTGTTTTTGATGGTGGTTGTGAGGTTGGTGCTCTTGGTTTTTCATATAATTAAAATTAAGCCATTTATGGTGGGCTCTTAGTCAGGATCAGATGGCTTGCGTTAGTTGCAGGGAATGGTATAAGCACGAAAACTCACTCGCACTCTAATTATGTTCGTGTTACTTGTAATATAATACCTAATTTTTTCATTTTGGTGTCTTTTTAGTCACAAATACACATATACATACAATAAACAAGCGCAATTTATGAAATTAACACCAACACATGTTGTTTTATTTTGACGATTTTAATTGGTATGGGTAAAATACAAGGAAGAGGACTTCCATTAAAAAGAAAATGTTAATAATACCATTTGAAAAAAGTAAAACACTGAACACTAGAATATTTTATGTTGCATACATTTGAGTGCTTGAATCACTTATTACTACAGCATTGATTTTGTTCTGAAGCCGAATATAACTTTATTTGCGACTTTAAGAATAATATGCTCATTATAATGTTCTTGAGCACTTTCACATATTTCTTCTCAGAAAAACATTAAATATATCGCTGTATGCAGCATAAATCTAAGTTGCTTATGCTATTGCAATTATGTCAATATTTGAAATAAAGAACAAATGAAAAACAAAACGCTTTTAACTATACATTTATTTCGTAAAATTTTGCTTTTCATTTCCTTAACCCCAGCACATTCCTCAATACAACCAAACATTATAATTTTTATATCACCATGGTTTCATATGTTTCTTAGCTTATCCACATCGTTCATATTTTTCCGCATCGAGCGTTTTGAAGAAGCCTACAGTTGCACAGTTATTTTGTCACACTCTAATGACTATGCACTGTTGAAAATTATTCTATTTTTCCGCATCGAGCGTAGACTTTTATGATATTAACTCACACAACATTTCTATTTTGAAAAAAAGTTTTTCGAAATGATAACCTTTTTTCAGTGTAGCAGTTTCCGTCGATGTAACGTCAACACATCCCTCATACATTCATCATATTTATTTGGCAGCATTACGATTGCGCCGCCACAGTTTGTTGCTGACACTTGTATTGATGATATACTCGTCGTCGTTGTCGTCGTCGTCACTTGTACTTGAGTGAAATTTAGTAGATCACGCCAAGAGACTGATGATTAACAGCGATACTGCGCTATTGCTGTTGATGCTGATAACGAGAGTTGAAATTTACATCATTAAAACAGATAACTACGGGTAACAACGAAAAGCAATTCAAACCTATTGGCAACAACGAAAAGTTAAAAAGAAAAAGTTAAAAGGAAATATAAAACAAAATTAAATAGATTGCATTTAATTATCATTACAACGTAATGTTTTCTTTTCTCAAAATTCAAAATAAACATTGATTTATTTTTAATGGCATACCAAAACTGTAACCCTTAGTTCGTCATTTTAAAACACAAAACTGCCTTGATGTTTAGTTTTTAACTCCACAGCGTAGTCTTATCGTTAGGGAGATGGGGAACATTTTAGGTAAGCAATCGTTTTTAGATGAAAGTTTTAAGGGAAAAATGTTGTGAAAACCAAACTGTCCACGTGTATTATTGGTAAAGATTCGGAACTTTCCTTCCTTAACGTAATTTGCTCCGAAAAAAAGTCTAATTTCAACCTAACCCAATAAGTGCACGATACATTTGATGTAGCCAGATAATTTCCACTTGCATAATAAACCACGCACTAACCATTTCGAACACTTAATTTTTTTATGCAATAAAATATGTAAATGTTGCTCAAAATGGTCATCTACTGATATATCCCTTAATATTAACTCAGATCGTTTCAAAATCTACCTACGTTTTTTTATCAGCTGTGATGGAATTAATTACCCATGCACTGTACAAGTGTTTTGTTTCAATACTTTCAAGTAAACTTTCTTGTGGTTTTCATTTCACTTGAAAAAGTTTTATTCTTTTACTTCATTAATTTTCGATTTTTTTCCTTTTTCATGGCTCATGGCTAAATATTACGCAGCTTTTCCGTTAGCTCCCCGTCCTTATAAAATTGCCGCTTAAGCTCATGCGTCTATCACTTATTTAGTAACCCCATCATAGTGATGATGATGGTGCTCTGCTGCCTCAGGATAAAGTTTTCCGATACCACGCGAATAGTTTTGTAATTACATTTACTGGAATTAATAGCCAGTTTTTGTTCGAGTTTATTGCTGTTGTTGTTGTTGTTATTATTGGCTATGGACATGGTAGTATAATGCGATTCAGTTGAAAGAAATGCACATGGAGTATAAGTTGGGAGGCGATTCTTCAATGGCCAAAAGCTTCTAAATTAGTTTTTAATACGAATCAAATCGTTTGGTTGGGGCCTCATTAAAGTAACAGACGTTGTAATTAAAAGTCTGCAATTGCACTTCAAGCACTTTTAGCTTTTCAACTCAAGGATATAATGTGTAGGTAGTAGTTAATTTTGTTCAATGAACAACTTGGAGTGTTGGTTCGAACGTTAAGTTAGTAATTTATAAATCATTTATTGCTTGAAGTTTTAAATTAAGCTTAAGTTCTTCATTGAAAATATTTTTACTCTTAATAGCAGTAAAAAAAAAAATTGTTTAATGTGGTTATTAAAGTATTGGGGACATTTTGAAAATTTAACCAAAAAAAAAATTAAGAAAGCATTCACATTGGCAATAAAAACATGTCATTTTTCATTTATCTCGTTTTTGAGCTAAAAACGGCTCACTATCTATAACAATCTAACTTCAAACAGAATAGTCTCAGTTTTTAATAAACGTTGTGAATATAGACAGAGCTTACTAAATCACATGTCGGCAAAACTGCATATTGGTGTTGACACTCGAAAAGAGCTGAGCTAGGCCAGAATACTGTCTTCTCACATCTGAAGGTGATTGTGTACAATGCATTCTGGATAATAATCTTATTGATGATGTCGAGGGCACACTAGTATCAATTATATTGATACTAGTGCCATAAAGGCTTCCCGACCATTATGCTTACTAAGTTTTTGTAGCTTAACTTTCGCCCGCATAGCCTAATGTGTTCATGTGTTAATTTTATCAAGCTTGTCGAAGTTTAGCACATGAATTGATAATGCAATCTTTTTTTTGACGAATCTCATCAATATGTATTTTTGCATTACATTTCCAACTAAATTAATTGAATTTCTATTCAATTCTATTGATTTCTTTCTTTCTTAAATCTAATATTTTTTTTTTCTTTTTAGTTTTCGAATCAAACTCTGCAGCACCTCGTAATGACTTTGGCAACAACTTTGCATGCCATGCAGGAGCAAATGTTGCAGATTTTTGTACCAGAGATATTGTGTTTTTCTCATTCAGGATCTACTGCTCCTACATTTGTGGTTTTTTCCCTACTTTTTTAATTTTATCTTCCTATTGTTTTTATTCTATTTTTCTATACCAATTTTCATTTAATGAAAGTGCAAACGGGTTTACCAATTTTATTTTAATGTCTTTCTCTTTGGTTTTTGCTTTGCTGCAACTTTAGCACTGCAGTTTTTTTCTGTTTTAACAAATTTCTGTAATTGCTATTTGCATCTCTTTCATTCAACATAAGTATTCTCTTTCATTTTTTTTTTTTTGCTGCATGTATTTTAATGTATAATACTTTCCCAATAATTAGAATGCCGAAGAAGATGAACATAAAAATAAAAAGAAACATTATAACAGAACTATAAAATTCTAGAACAATATTGAAGGTCCAGCATTTTAGTTAAGCTACAACGATGTTTGTTATACATTTTCTTAGTTTGAGCAAACTATGTAATAACACAAAAAAACACGTTAAAAGCATCAAGTGAAACTAATGATGAATTATTTGCTAAACGGTAAAACTTTAAACTTATGATAGATTTGCGATTTGTTCCCTTCTTTTCAGAAAAGAAAAATAATATTTTAATCTCTAAAAATGTTTCCGTGACGTAAAAATTTCAAGCATTAATTTATATATTACAATTAAGTACTTAACTATCAAAAATTTTACTAGCTTGCCATTGGTTTCGTACTTGAAAGGGGTCTCTTCATATCAGAAGAAGCAAAACTTTAACCTATAGTTTCTATGATACTCCGTCCGGTAAACTAATTTACTGGTACACATGAACCAGAGTTGTTCCTTTGTGATACCCTCAAAAAGAACTAACAAATCCGGTATCTATGTCCTTATTAAATAGAAGAAGACTACAGATTGTAGTTTTGACTACTAAGCAGACTAGATTATTGAAACAAAAACCATCAACCATTTTAAGCTATCCCTACAGAAAACACGAAAATTACACAGAAATTGCAAAACTGTTTTCCTCTTCTTTACACTATCAGCTTCTACAGGAGTCATTACAGGGAACTCCCAAATGCCTAGCGTGTTTACAAAAAATCCTTTTAATACTTGAATATTGTTAAATTTGATGTTTAACATGATTTAGTTGCAGAAGAAAAATCGGAAGGGATGATGTATTTGCAGTTTTCAATTATATCAATGTGACTTGTAAAAGAAAAACTTATGACGTACGGCTTTCAAAGCACTTCGCCCAAGAAAAATACCAAAAATCCCAAAGTTTTAAGAACCTGAAACATTTCACATGGCGAAATCATTCCTCAGCAGTGGAATTTGAACTCAGAATATGAAAAATTTTAGACAGACTAACCTCAAATCAAGCTCTAAGGACTATCATTTTCCACAAAAGCTATTAGAAGCCTTTTTTGATTTTAAATGATTTTCTATTTTTCTGTTGGCCCAATTTATGTGAGATTTTTCATTTTTTGCTTGACGATTTCATCCACACCCGAAAATTTGATAAGAACTTGGACTTAGAACCTAACACACTTTCTGAGCAATTTCCCTACATATTTTTTCAAGACAACAATATTTTTACAGCAAAATTTCATTTCACACAACTTTCACATAATAAATGACATTCAGCAAGTATAGAAACAAGTGTCATTACAGCTTTACTCACTACTTTATTTGTGGTATGGTCTGCCAGTACTTCCGGTAATGTTAAAATAATTACATAGCGTCTGTACAGATTTCTCAAATGTTGTGCTCATCACAGAATTACAATGTTCTGTGCAAGTAATTAAAGTAATGCAGCCACAATACTCTATAAATTTTGTACTGTTTCTTTTGCTCTTTTTTAAAGTACCAAATATTTGAAGTTCCCGTAAACGTTTAATGATCGCATTTGACCGTATAATTTTCTTTTTTTTTTTTGTTGGTCTTTTTCTTGGCTTAACTCCAATTTGTCCGTCATTCAACATAATGATATCTAATAAATTCGAAAGCACGAAAAAGCAGAGCAAAACGACAAGCTGCATCTTCACAATTTGCTGCAAATTGCAGCTGCAAGTTTTTTTTTTGGCCACAGAATTCATTTACGAGTTGTCATCTTGCCGGAAATATCAACACAAAAATGCCAAATTACGTTGGGCAGGACAGCATAGCACCTTGGCGTATGGCACTCATTGGTGTAGTCAAACAGAAATGGCGCACATTATTTGCAAATACCATCAAATTTGTCATTTCCCGGAATATGGACCGACTATGCAGCGTCGCCGAGAATTATTCAAAAAATGGGGGTTAGTAACTATACAACGCAAAGCTAAAAATCAGCTACCTTTATCAACTGAGAGTCACCTTCAACTATGTATGTATGAGATCGGGCCCCCTCTTGACGGCTCTGTCTCATTTGGCTCGTTGTTGATTATTGTCGTGTTGGTTTGTAAGGGTTAAAGTGTTGTTAGCACTTTTGTTGTTGGCAGAAAAAACTAATTAAATTAAATAAATTTGCATTAACGACTTTGTCGTTGCGATATTTTGGTATGCAATTTCTTAAGTTACGAAGTAGAAGAGTTTATGACAGTGCATTGACTTCAGATACCAAGTATTTTGATTTGTGGCTGTTAGCGCTACATTTCATTTAATAATTTAGAAAGAAAAATGTTTAAATATTAATTCTTAATAAAATTATTGGTCTCATATAATAGACGACTGTTTGCTTGTAGAATTTATGGATCAATTCTCAACCGATTACTGAAGATTTCTATTTTAATGCTGACAAGAAATTTCTGACAACAAACTAAAGTTTGGCCAGTGGCTGAAATTCAACCATTATTGTAACATTACAAAACAATTCTGTACCATTTTATCTGATTAGATGTTACAATATCATAATGAATGTCAAATTTTTGAAGCTGTGATTGAAAACTTTTTTGTATCAAAAAGTGATATGCAAGACAGTTTTACTGTCATCTCTATCTCTATCCATTCCTTAGGGCTCTATCTATATCCATACCAAATTTCATCAAAATCACTTCGTCCGTTTAGCTGAGAAAGCTTATTTTCATGTAAGGGGCGTGGTATCACTCGGAAACAATTATTTTTCTCAGAAACTAATCTATATCGTTTGAGACGTGATAGCGTTTTTTCTCATGAGAGTAGTCAAAGTTTCATATATAATAGGAGTACTTCAAATAGCACATCGTTTTATTTGATTAAAATCTTCTCTCCAAGAAGGTACAGGACTTGATACTGCCCGGAATATTTGCTTTATAATTGCACTAACAAAGTTTGGAATTAATAACTACAAATAGAAAATATTTGATGTTATAATATTTTTCAACACTATGTAGCTTAAAAATCGCCCATGCAAACTGTAAACAAGGTGCTGCTACTATTTAAATTTCAAAACTCAGCAGTAGCCAATGAACTTTAAAGTTTTGCAAAAGAAAAACCGCGTATTCCTTAGAGATTCTCGCAAAGCATTTAAATTTTATTTTTTGCACAACATATTATCTCTAAACATCAACTGACAACAGATTTGTTTATTTGCCTCTTTTGTGTATTGCGAACATCATCTACCCTCCTCAAAAAAAAAAACGAAAAAAATCCAATGCAATACAAAGGAATGGGCGTTTTGTTACAGCCACAATAGATCTACCCACAACTACTGAATATGACCAATTAATCATACAAACTAAAAGAACACAAATAATACGTAATAAAAAAGAAAGGAATTCGAAGGAACGCAAAAAATGTAATAAATTGCAAAGATTGCCCTTTGTCCAACAGTATAGTGGAGTCTTCAAAATATGGCGCAAATAGTGTACTAGCCTTGGGAGTTCCCAAGTACGTTGTATTGGTTTCAAAACCATGTAGTAGTTAGTAGTGATACCAATTTTATGACTTCATGTTTTTCGGAGCAAAACAATTTATGAAACCAAACAACTACCATGGCATAGCTAAAGAAGGAGAGAGACAAACAAAAGCAATTGGAGTGAAGATGAATTGCTGCCATTGCTACTGCTATATTACTGCAGTAGTGCGAAAAAAAAGTGATCAAAATTCAATAAAAACAAAATTTTGGGCATAATAATATTGCGTGGTGGAATTGTCTTATATATAAAGTTATTGTCAGTGAGAATTTATTGAAGAGCTGTCAAGATTTTCTTTGTCATTGTGATAAGTCATGAAAATCGACATAATTGTCGCACAATTTTGACGGCTAGAACTTAGAGTCAAATTTAGTGCCGAGTAATCTTATGTTGATTAAATTGGGTGGTGAAGAATTTTAACCTTGTTTGGAATTACTACAGACTAAGTCTGAATGATATTATCTGAAACTCTCTTTTAACATGAAAACAACTCGAATTGCTAATATGCGGCCAACAATTATTCTTTAAATAGCGGAAAATTTTTAAGATTATCACATTCTTTAATATGTGCTCATCCTGTAAAAGCCTAAAGACAAAATTTCTATCAAAACTTCTGCAACATTTTTTCAAGCGTACTATGAAAACATATACATATGTACTTAAGATTTATTATTAGTCAACATTTTATCACAGTTCCACTCGCGCACGTCTACATTTTTCTCGGTCCTTAGTACATTAGATACACATCCATGTACCAATTTTCTGGTACCCAGATAGAACATTTTAAGTTTTCTTATACTGTATCAGTTGCCACAACTTGTAACTTAATCCTTCCTCTATTTAAAGTGGTGCTAAGTACAGAAGCATATATTGATTTCGGAACTTTTATAGCAGCAGCTGCCCTAGATGCCAAGACGTAGCATTTTAAGTGTTTTTGTTACATCCCAAATTTTACGGCTTGGCAATCGCAGATGCACATTTATAAAATTTCACAATGGTAGCTGCCGTTGAAGCCAAGATATGCCATTTTAAGCGTTTTTGCTGCATGGGAGTCACACACCTCGTTGTAGAGTCCCACATTTTCATTTGCAAATATTGGCCGAAAAAATGTAGATCGATATTTCAAATTTCACTACCATATCTGCCCTAAATACCATTTTTGTTAAATAAATGACATCAATCTCCTTTTGTTTTATAAGGATCAATGGATTTTTGAAGCTAAAAAAGAAGCTTATGTGCTATTCCAGAAAAAATTATTTCTAAATTCATCCAGCAATTATGGCGAGATTGAGCAACAAACATCCAAACAACCGCTTTTAGATTATGTATCTTAACTATGACATTTTAAATTTGCTATTATTATGAGACTGTATCTCCTATTGATTGAGAGCAACATCTTACACTTGTCAACTTATTTAGTTCTCATGGATTAAAGTAAAATCCACTGAAGTGCAACTAATTCCTGAAATACTTAGCAACGGATGTTAGTTGAAGTGACAGTAAACTCAAAAAATGAAAGGCAAAGAATTCGTTGTTGTTTGTCAATGACCGGAAGACATTGAGAGAAATTGGTTTATTTATATTTTTATATAGAAAACAACATAAGGTTCTAGATGAACTATTTATAATTTTTTTTTTAAAAGTTTTTTCTGAAAACAATATACCACAAATGTACATAGGCTGCCAATGAAAAATATTTCATTGAATATCATTTTGAATGAAAT
Source organism: Meiosimyza decipiens (assembly GCA_963680825.1). Classification (NCBI taxonomy): domain Eukaryota; kingdom Metazoa; phylum Arthropoda; class Insecta; order Diptera; family Lauxaniidae; genus Meiosimyza; species Meiosimyza decipiens. The sequence goes on from OY804258.1 coordinate 140,603,374, forward strand.
TTATCTAAATAACATTAATTTTTGAAAAGAATTTTCTGTCAAATAAATGGTTGGCCACAAAAGTCAAAAAAGCCGTCTTCATAAAAAATAACAGCGTTTTTTGATAGAAAAAAAACCGTTTTGGTATAAAACTTCTAAGCTGAAATGATGGTTATCAAATCAATTAAAAAAATCTCATCATAGAGAACTGGCGAAAAAGTTCCTAGCTGCAGCCAAACATAACGCCAGAGCGCTAGCAGTCAAACGATTTTTTCGCCATGTATCACGACAGCTGGTCAGCCATACGGAAACGGATGTATGACAGCAACAAACGCCCTGTTTCAATATACGGAGCTGTGACATAAACCGTATTGATTGCAAGATGTTGGCATGACGCGACACTTACAATGTTGATAAAAAATTTAACTTCTAAACGATAAACCTGCAATTTTACTACGCCACTCATTCAATGGCTAACTTTTGTGCGCATTAAATGCTTACTTAGACATTAAAGTGGTGGAGCTTAAGTAATACGTAGAATACAAGAGCATAAGAAGTTTAAGGTGCGCGTGTAACAACAGCAGCATTGTTTAGAGTATGCCTACGGGTACATTGAGATGCTTAACTTCCGTTTTCCGTTTTATCGAATGCTTTGGCACAGGAGAAAAAATGCTTCAGGGATAGCAAAGCAACTCAATTGATGACGTTGGCAGCGATAAATCCGTTGTTGAATTGTTTTTCCAACTTCCGATCTTGCAGGTAAAAAAAATAAAGGGAAACTGACGCTTAAAATCAACATTTAATAAACTTAATGCTTGAGGTAGCAAAGAGAAATAACTTTAAATTTCTTAGGGGAATTGATAATCGTTAGAAAAATTTAAGTTCAATGTTATATTTCGTTTCAAATTGTTATATTTGTGGATATGTTTCTATAAAAAAAATTCTCAAATCAAATGTTTGAAATTATGATACAAAAACTTAAGTGAAATTACAAACGATAATTTGCCTTAAGTTGTTTATCAGACATTCAGGCTTTATTTCATTTAAAAATTTTGAATAAATTGTCCAAATAATATTCCCAAAAAATTTCGACCTCTTGAAATCTTACAACAAATAATGTTTTATTTTTATATCCAGTCCATCTAAATTGGCCTAATAAATCATATCAAATAAAAAACAAATTCAACTAAATTCAAATTACGAAATAAAAATTTAACTTTTATTTACTAATGCCAAAAACGTATTAGTTATAAATAACATAAAATTTCATATACCGAAATTGACAACAGCAACAAATTCCCAATGATATATGTCGCTGACATAGAGAACTGATGATAAGCGTCACAAAAAAATCACTTCTGATTACATTAAGTATTAAAAAGGACGAACGCACACACATAAAAACAAAGATGCATATGTAGGCAGCACACATACAACAACAATACAATAAAAATTCACATGTGAAATGTAGCAACAACAGTGAAAACAAACAGCAGCAGCAGCAATGGCAACATTTAGATTGACGACAGCAACATCAGATGTCATACGTTTTTGTTGTTTGTGCGTTACGATTTATTGTTGGTACAAAGCACCAGTGCGATGTGCGATGATAAATTTAGTGATTATGATGAGTTATTAACCCACCAGAATAGCAGAAACACCACAAGCACCACCACTACTACCAACAACAGTAGCAACAGTAACTACAGTGACAACAAATATGGATTAATAACTGTAGTTTTACGTTTTATTTTCCATATACAATCGCACTCGTAGTACAACAACTTTCATCTAATGTCAGTAATTTGTTGCCAGGACACAACTGGATTATTGTATGTGTGTGTGTCTGTTTTTAGCGTTAAAATTCCCTACATTTTTTGGTGTGGAAACTAAATTTAAAAAATAAAACTAAGAAAAATTGAAGGCTCAAGTCTTGAATATTATATGTGTCTCGATATTTCAGTGAGTCGAATTTTCTTTAAAGTTCCGTTTTAAAGTTTTCTTCTAAAACTATAAAAACAAGTCACCTTTCTATTCGGAAACAGACGCTACAAAACTGCTCGCGAGTACCGAAGGCCTTATGTGTATCATAAATTCTGTTCGTCTAAGAGTAATTTCCAACAAAAGCTTCCAAGACTAAAATGTCTTAAAATAGGTCAAAAAACACAAAACAAAATATTTTTTTATTTCATTGTGACATTTTTATATTAAAAAACATATCATGACGTCATAGAAAAAATGTTAAAATAAAAAAAAATATTTTTCTGAATACTTTGACGAATTTTAAGTGGGCTCCTGGGGCACTGTGGAGCTCAGTGGTCACTCCAATGGGCTTGGAGCCATTTATCGGCATCAGCAATCACTCATTGAATCAATGACTTTAAATGTTCATTTAAAGAAGTGGTCTTATCTTGATTCCTGCAAAATTGCAAAACTTTTCGCGAAAGGACCGGCAAAGTAGCGAAGTTTCTTTTTCACCTGGGAAGAATGGACCTACGACTAATGAACATTACGCTATATTTCCGAGCTTAAACATCTCATAGTCACAATTGACTGAAATTAGAAATAATACACGTAGTGGACTTCTATCACAACTTTGTGCATGTATGAGTAAGAGCTTTGTATATGGTTTACGGTGCAATGTTGTTGGACTTAACATGATATTCTGTTGACCATTGCGTCAACAATGACAGCAATGAAAACAAACAAAAAAAAAACAAAAAAAATCACAAGGACAAATGACACTCGTCAGAGTAAATGATAATACGTAAATACAGCTAGTACTACAACAACAATGAAAACAATAAGACCAGAAGAAATGGACTTAAATCACAGATTGACAAGCATTGACGCAAGCAGGCCACCATCATATGCTCACTCCTTCAACGTCTGTTCATGCAAATGCATTTGCAAATATCCTGTAGAGTAAAGATAAATTGTAAATAAAAGCAGGACTTAAATAACACCCATACTTAGGATCTATTTAAGCTTAGTGTTAAGTGAAAGTCCTATTATTTAAAATGTTATGAAGTACTCATAATAATACAGCTGATACTGTTACTTCAGAAATACTTCGCATTTAATCTGCAATGTTGTAAAAGGAATTATGCTAGGATTCATGGAGTGTTAGCAAAATTATTCAGAAAAGTTTAGCTAAAATCACTGCAAAAAAAAACCAACACATTAAAATGTGAAACTATGCATCAAAATATCTAAAGTGAAGGTCAAAAAGAACAAAAAAAACGATGTAATGATTCTTTCTTTAGAATTAATATCATATCTAAGGTGGATAAGTTTCCCAAAAATCAAGAGAAACAAATTTTCATGATAACTTGTAAAATCAGCGAAGATTTTAGTTCACTGAAATAAACAACTTCAATTTTCAAAAACTTTTTTTTTATTAAAACATTTAAAAATATTCAAACTCTGTGAAAATTGCCAAGCTTAAGAAAAAATTTCACTCGGGGCACAATTTCAAATAGAAATTGCCTAATTTGCTTTATTCATGCCAAAAATGCATTAAATATTATAGCGAAACTTTATGTACCACTAAAAAAAACTTTCGGAAAACCACCTTTTTCTGCTCCTGTTGAAAATTAATAAAAAATTTTTAAAAATTCGAACTCTTAGCATAAACAAGAACTTTGCTTTTAAGTAACTTTTGATGCTACCAATATTTTTCATTAACTTTTCATGTTCACTTTTTGTAGTTTTTTATTTGTGCTGAAATTAAGATAGTTCCGAGTATTGCCAAAGGCTGAAAGAAACAAAGAAGCTTTTGCGCTTGAACTAAGAAAGTTTTTGTGCATCTTAAATAAGTTATAAAGAAAATCTTGGTATTTATTTAATATTTCTAAACGAAATTTTTCTCTGTCCTATTTTATGAAAAGAAAAAGAACCGTCGCAAGTATTGTGTTAATTTTTAACGCCATTCTACGTATAACAACAACGTTCCATATAAATTATAGCTGCATGTTAGCGTAAACGTAACGATTGTGCGAAAGAGTCGTGTTTCAATTGCCATAAAAGTTATCGAATTTGAGTTGCCACTGAACCGAATACCACTCTGATCAAGGCATTGACAGATATTTGTGCGAAGAAAACATACTTTTCCGTTTCGGTAGTTCCGCACAACAATTTCTAAACATTACTGAATTTTAAAGAAAAAAATCTTTTTTCTCCAAATTTTAAGAAGTAATATTCCGTACATAATTTTCTTACTTATTTATTTTGAAAATCACATCATTCATCTTACAAGTTTTCTATTTATCGTTACAATATGAATAACCATTAATTGTTTTACGTATGTAAGCCGTCATAATTTTGCATTCACATAATGTTGTACAACACTACAATTGCACACTACGTGCACCAACACTGGGCGTACAGATGTAGAATTCAATATTGTCGCCAGCGGTTTTATTGAATTTTTTGATGAAATCCTCGCGCATCGTTGAAATCACATTGTCGACGTCGTTACGCTGTAGCAATGTTACCGTACAACCGCCAAAGCCACCGCCAGTCATACGTGATCCCAAAACACCCGAACAATTAATGGCTGCATCCACGAGGACATCCAGTTCCACGCAGGATACTTGAAAGTCGTCACGTAGTGACATATGAGACTTTGTCATTAGTTCGCCCATCTGTATTGCACAAAAAAAAAACATAAGAAAAAAGAGAGAGAAAAATGAGAAAACGGCAAATAAATGAAACAAAATATAAAACATAAAGAAATAAAAGAAATATTATGAACGCAAGAAAACATAAAAATTATATTGTACATGTAGTTTTTTGGTACGCAGTTTATATGTATTAAAATAGGGTGCTACAAAAACTACAGGATGGAAATAAATATTTAGTTGTTGCCACTCTAATGTCATACATGACGTGTACTTGAGAAAGCCTTAAGATATGCAACTTAAGCAAGATAGCTAAGCGCCTTTTGTTTGGCAGAAGAACTATTATGCTTATGATTACATAGTTTTAGGAGCTGGTGCTTAAGTGAAAAATAAAATTTGGCTTCTATTTATTTTGCAGGTTAAAACAAAAATTTATTTTTAATAACACCCTGTTGCACGGCTCAATAAACCTTGTAATACAGGGTAAAGCAATAAACGCAAGTTCATATAAACAACAGCATAATAAAAATATGGGCCATATTCATATGAAGTCATAAAAGTGAACTCCAGGAGCATGGTTAAATTAAAGCAGATTTAAAGGGAAAATTAATTGTAAGCCATAAAAGAGCACAATAAAGTAAAATGCAATAAACAAATAAACTACTAATGGAACAAAACTCTTAAATATTGAAATAAAAATTTAATTTGGTATTGTCATCATTCTAATGCGTCATATCTTTGGAGTAGGAGCTATGTAGTTTGCCTCCCTACATTATGACCAATTTAATCTGAACGCTTGTCGATAGCGGACAAAGAGATTAAAATTCTGAAATACACTAATACCAGATGATCTATCGAATGGTAGTCTTAGCCTGTAAGGAGCCTGCAAACTTATACCACCTTAGAGTGGATAAAGAAACTGGCTAAGGAAAAAATTGGATACTATCAATTGTGTCTTTTCTGAAATTCTAGAAATGCTCTCATTAGATATGACGACTATTAGTAAAATCTGTCATGGAAGTTGAGATTGTAATTTGTGGAAATAACAATGTGTCTGAAGAAGAAAGTAGTGAACAATTGCATTAGAATAAGTGATGAAAACTTGACTAGACTGGAATGTTTTCAGTTCCCGAGGTACAAAGTTCTTATGATAAGCCAATGTCCAGTACTTTGGTTCCCTTGTAAGCCACCTTTAAATTTCTATAAAATTGTGAAACCCATGCAGTGTCATCTAAATAGGGGAAAATTGGGTATAGTATTTTATAATTTTGAATCAGTGGTTTGATTTTTGAATAACTACTTCCTAAAATTTATAAAAAGCAATACAACTGCCCTTGTCTAGTTTTTTTTTTTTTTTTCTTAACCACTGCAATAACCCGCAGTCACTACCAATTTTACGTTACAAATGCAGCGCTAACTCATTTTATGTTCACTAGTGACTTCTACTGGCCGCAGCATGATCTTTCATATTGAATTATAGAAATTCTTAACTATGGTCACTGTGGATACCTACAAACATTCCAAAGCAATAACAATAATAGCAACAGCAGAACTAGAAAACAACCAAAACAGTGGTAGTAGAAAAAATACGTGCATTTGAGAATATATTTTTTGTAACGCATTTACTTTTGCTTGCATCACCCTCCACCCGTTTTCATATGTTCGTGCCAATTTTTACGCCACAGGACACAGGACGCCTGACGCATGACGACTTTGTTGAGAATTGAAACGAAATTAAGGCGCGCAGCACATAAAATCGGAACTACGCTACGGAGGCACCATACCCCAACGCATGAAAAATGCGTTAAGGTGCGATGCAGCATTACCGCAAGATCTTCACTACAATTTGCTATAGCAGTAAATTGTGAAACATGTGTATTTTATGGGAATTTAATGTTACGAATTGGGAATTAAATAATAATGACGTAGGTGGAAAACAAAGAGGAAAATTCGACCCCAAAACGGCTCTTTTTAGAGTCCCAATCAACGTAGGAATTAATGAAAATCGCACATTAGCAGCGTCGTAAAAGTCGAATGCCCACCAGTTGTTGGACTCTGACATACGCGAACTGAGTCGTGAGTGATGTTAAATAGTCACTGGTTTGATCCTTGGTAAGTAGGTGTCCATTCTTGTTGTTGGTAATTAATCTTACGAATTTAATAGCTACAAATGGCAGCCAAGTGCACTAGTCACGGTTCAGTAAAGTTTTCTAGTGTCCTGACGTCAATGTTATGCGTCTTAATTTTTGTTCAAGTCCATGGTGAGTGTAGGCGAATGTAGGCAATAAACGTTTTAATTACAAAAAGTTCCGAGAATATGTTCGAAGCACTCATTGAGTATTAAAATTAAGAAGTTAAATAACTTTGTTATGTTGCTAATTGCATGGGCAGAAGTTCTTGGAGTGGGCGCAAAAGTTCACAGTTGAATGTTATTTATTAAATAAAAAATAAAAAATATGCGTCACACTCGTTAAGCGGAACAATAGTGAATATCGTTTGCCAATCAAGTTATATTTACTAACAAGGAGTGATACAGAAGAGACTTCATTGAACCAAAATATTCTGGGTGATATCAGCTGCACATTTGAAAGGATATTTCTCGAGCATCGCAGCAAATGATAGCTATCATTGAGTAAACTGCTGAATCTCTGGCTGTTCTTGGATATGTAGCCATTACGTTGGTAGCCTGGTTCGATCCTCAGATCTTAACAAATTTTTATTTACACAAAACTGTGGCAAGTCCTGAATGAACCGTAAACTTACTTTAAATTATTATATAACTACATTATATCAAAAGCACATTTTCGTAGTCCAATTGTTTTCTTAGAGACGTTAGCGTTGCTAACGAATTTATAAAATGTTTAAGCGTTAAGTCTGTCTTAGAAAATTATACAAGCAAATGGTAAAAAAAGTGGTCTTAACACCTGAGAAATTTATTTTATTTTTAAAATTTTGAAACTATTTATTTCTTGCTTGGTTTCATTTACTTCAATAGATATTTTAAAAAATATCTTTGGTTTGCACGGTTAACCCCGCAACATGTTGTCCGGCGTTATTGAATATAGAAACTGTTGGCCACAACTTTTTCGCGTAACATTTTCCTTAAATCATTTATTTCTCTATCGTCCTAATTTTATTTCTTTGTGTTTCTCAACTTTTGTCTCTAACTCGATCACTTTTGTTTTCGTATTAGTTTTTTTGGATTCCATGAACGATGCCATGCAAACTCTTGTTAATCTGCCCGATTTTTGTTCAAAAAGTGCTTCTAACATGTAGTGTGCTTGCATTGAGATTTGTTCCATTCTCTTGAAAGCGTTCGTGACATAATTTAAAGTTTCGTTTCTATGGCAGCCGACGCGTTCAATAGTTCGAGCTAGCCGGAAAACCTTCGCGATATGTTAAACTTAAGTTTACTATTCTGTAATAACTGCCACTCCCGCATACTTCTATTAGATGGTGCCCTTATCTTTCACACTTGAATTGCGATAAGTTTTTTGTAGTAAATATCGAAGTAAGAATACCGTCTATTTAGTATAAAAAGAGTAAATTTTTGATTTTCAGAAAGGTGCTATATTTTCTGTATGACTACAGCTCCAAAAAATATCCATTGTGAGTGAAACATAATCTAGACAAAATTTCCCGATAAGTTGATTAGAAAAAATTGAAAAGATGAAGTTTTGCTTTGTAAAGAGGTGTCCTGCAGGGGTTGAATGATGACAACTCTTCCCAAGTGAATACTCTCATATACTACTAGTAGGATACAATTTTTGTAAAGAGAAAATGAAATTTTCCGCCATAGTGAGAATATGTTCCAAACATCCTAGTTCTACGACGAAGTGCTTGATGTGTGCGTTGAATCGCACTCAGAGCATTTTGTCTTGAGTAATTCTACCTTAATTAAGACGCTCTGTAAAATAATATGTAGTAAAACCCTTTGTTAAATATCAAATTCAAACTTTTATTTCTTTAATGCGCCATATTAATTTCAAAGCAAAATCATACATCAAAATGATTACTTTGCCAACATGTCTAATGCGCCATATTTGCAGATCATTAGCAAAAATCTCTAGGGTGTGAAAAAATCAGTAGCGCAGCAAAACTACACGAGATACAAAAGAAACTCCCGCTTTATTTAATTTTCCTACTGAAACAATGACTACTCTGCGGAATAACAGAATAACGAGTACCATCATTCGAATTTGTGTTGGAGTTAAATTAAAATACAAAAAGGGAAAACCACCATACGATGCAAAAGCGCCGTCATTAGTAAAATTTCGATGCAGCTGCATTATGCTGCAGCATGAATAGCAGCTTAAAATTGTTATGCAAGAATTTTCGGTGCAGCATGAATTTTGGTGCGTTGTTGCTGCTGAAACGCTTAAGCTGCAGTAAGCAAAAGAGATCCTTTTCAACTTTTAAAATGCTTCTGCTTATAAAAATTTCAAAAGATTCCTACATTCAATCGAATACAATGTGCGCTGCTTTACAATGACAGTGTATGTGTGTGTGTTTGTGTGTAAACAGTGCATGACAGTCAAGTGTATGCTGCATGTGTGTTTGCTTTAAATTGTAATCAAATAGGAAGTAGTGAAAGCTGCTTCCATTGGAACTTGGTTGGAAACATGGAAGTATCAATCGACGAGGCTACCAGCAAAATTAAATTCATATTTTGTGTAAAACTTGCTACATTTCATTAAAGTTTCATTGAAATCTTTTAAATGTGTACGTGTGTGATATGTTCCTTCACATCTATTATGGTTCCTCGTATCAACCATAAGTGCTCCTATGTTTAAAAGATACGTAAAGCAACATAATTGGAAGGCTCAGCTCCCAGCTTCTTCGGAAGCGCAACAGCAGTATTTTTAAAGTGGTTATAATTCCCGCTGGGTAAGAAGTGCTAGAATATGTGTACACAAGTGGATGCGTTTGTATGAGGCCACACAAATCAAATTCGTTGATTGCAGTTCAACTGCATTGTGCGAAACTCCACATGGCTGCGTCTACGTTTGAGTTTAGGGTGAACATTGATAAAAGTTATTGTTTAATCTACAAATCGCCCGAATAATTTAAGAAAAAGCTTCCCAATATGCTTAATAAAAGATTTTTGAAAAGTTATTTGCCAAAATTATATCAAGTTCTCTTGCTCGTTTTCTTAGAAGACTAAAAAATTTGATAGGACTTCAATTTATCTCAATAAAGGGTGCGGCATAGCCAACAGAAATTGCGTTCTGCACTGCCCCTCTTCACAACCTTTCGTCAACATTTCTTGTGACTACTAAGTTGCTCATTACCAATTCCATTGTTTTTGTTTTTGTTATTTAATATTTGGCAAAATAGCAATACGGAAAAATACAACGTAGCGCCGCGTCTTGCAACGACAAACGTCTTAAAACATTTTAGCTTAATTTGCTTAGACCGTTTTTCTTATTTTATTTTCGAACTATTTTGAAGCCAATTGTGCAAACTGGTAAAAATATCAAATAATTTAAAGCATGAACCACCCTAATCAACATATACATGTGTATATGCTTCTGTGCATATTTTCAGCCTTGCTGCAGTTCTTTACTGTTGTTGTACTATTTTTCCTCCGCGCTCCATGTTTCAATATTTGCATTTGAAATTTGTCTAGCGTGTGCAATGTACGCGATGGCGCTCCACTATTCAAAATCGACCAGTGAGCCCGGCTCCTGCGGCGTTGCATGCATTATTTTTTCCGTGCACATACGGGACTCTAGCTATGGCAACAACAAAAAGCCCACTCGTTCACTTACAATTGATTAAAAGCAGCAGCACTGCGCCCAAACAAATGGTGCAAATATGAAATTCCAAGTCGGACGTAACGCCCTTCCCGCTGCCCTCGAAGTTACGCAGAACAGAATCAAGCTGCTGATAGGCAGAGCTGTTGAATGCAGCGTATAAATTAGTTTAGCGATAGGGTTTTTATGCCTTACTGCAGTTTTTTTTTTCCTTCTTTCGCCAGCAACTACTGCTGCATATCCTTTATTTCTTTTATGCTGGTCGTTCTGATTTCTTTTTTTTTATGAATTTTCGTGTGGAAATTTCTACAAATTACGCGAATCACACAAATTATGCACGTCGATGAATGAATGCCGCCTCTACTGTGCTCCAACGCTGCAGTCACGTTTATAATGCTACTGATGATGATTATGATGATGGTGATGATAATAGTGCTGTTAGCTCTAATGTCGATACGTTCGCTCTATGCCAATCATGATGATTACCACGTTATGATGATAGCAATGATGATGTTGAAAGTTAACACGCCTTCAAAATTCGTTTATGAAATAAGCTACCCAATGTTCGAGACACAAAAGAAAAAAAATTTGATGGTAGAGTGTGTGCCCCTAATGAGCATTTAGCTTTGCCAATTATGCAGATGTTATGCTGATAGCACATGCTTGTAAGGCAAACTGCAAAGCACTTTTTATCTATTAATAGGTGAATTAGGGACATTCTTCTCTTTTTATCATAATAGTTTTTGAGTGTGGAAGACCCAACGCAATGAGATAACATTTAATAAAATGTTGCAATAAAATTTTTTAATAGCAAAATCCTTTACCATTCACATCCAACTTGAAGTCGAAACGAAAATTTATGTATCCAAGGATAATGAGTATATTTTTTTGGCTTAAGCTTGAAAGGAATCTATGAATCTGGACCAATTGTTTTAGTCACATTTTAAGACTCAAAAAAAATTTACTTTGAAAAGTTCATATCACTTCCTTCATGGCAGTAATAATCTCAAATACGAATATTTCCTTTTCTTAGAACATTCTTCGGCGAGCACAATACAATGCTTATAAATTACATATGTATGTATTCTATAACTTCCCAGTAGGCAAGGGCAGGAACTTGCAGGCCTTCTAGCAGGCCTTACCTGGTAAGATTAAGGCCTTACCACCTCCTTTCAAACTTACCTTCTTTTTTATATGAAACGTCCCGATAAAACAGGCCTTCTTTAGCAGGCCTGATAGAAATACTCTTCAAGCAGGCCTTCCTACATCGCTTGCGTCAAGAGCCCTTCTAAGAGCGCTTACCGTAGAAGGGGTCACAGAAGTACTTTGAAAAAATTAAATCTTAGTACGTCGTGAGACTCTTAGTTAAATGTTTTTTTTTTATCTGCGTCAACCTCCTTTGCGTTGATATTTTTAATGTTTATTTTTTGTGACGTTTTCTTAATTTATAATTTGACATTGAATACACAACACTCTACCACTTTAACATAACATGAAACAGAAGACCAGCCTAGCAACATGCACACCGTTCCTTACTTCTAACTATTTATCTACTTTTGATGTCGTATAAGTACAATCCAATGACAAAAAAGTAATGTCGAATCATAAAACATTGCAATACATGAAATAAAAAAATACATGAAGTCCTTCTTTTTTGCTGCTGTGGGAAGGCCTTATAGCACTGCTTCTGCGGGAAGGCCTTATAGCAGTACTGCTGAGGGAAGGCATAATAGCACGCCTGCCGTGGTAAGGCATAATAGCATTTCATGAGTACACACTCAATGGAGTATAACTATTCTGCTAAATAAAATTTACTTATTGTTAATATTGAAAAAAAAAAGTAATAAAAAAAAAATTTTTTTATTTGCATGAAAATTTAGTTTTGAGAAGGTCTCTTACAATCGGAGCACTGCTAGCAGGTCTTCTCCGGGGAAGGCCTTGTTCAATTGCCTGCTGGGTTGTGATAAAATCTACACACATATTTGTCGAAGGCAATCACTGTGCTTAGAAAATACCTTAGCGAATATTTTTCAATTAGAAATTTTAAATGATTCTAAAGATTGTATGTGATTTTCAATAACGGCCTAAGTCTGATATTCTTCCAACATTTTATCAAAGGACATCGGTTCCTCCGTCAGGTTTATATACACGCTTTCTCACATTCATCGTATACTAATAAATTGTTTCATTTCCTATTGTCTTCCATAAAATATGGTGTACGTGTACCTACATCAAGCTTATACAAATTGGATCTCATTGATTGGTTGTCCAGATTTGTGCTCATTAGACTTCTGATCAGGATGATATGAAACATATTGTACGAGCACTTGAAAAAACCAGCCTATTAAAGATTTGTCTTTTACTTAGTTAAGTGCTGTGTAGTGTACAGAATGCTTAGGTGAAAACTAAAAGCTGTGGCCACCGCTTGATTTTAGATGTTTTGAGTCACTAATGATGTGAAAAATGACATGATGCCCCTATTTCTTGTAAAGAAGTTTATTGTAGGCAAGTTTGAGCATTGTTACATTTTGTATTAAACCTAATTTAACTTCGCTCAAAGTGCGAAAAAATATTTTGAAACTATTCGATGACCTTCATCTCAAAGTATGCTATTTTTGGGGTTATGCAGAGCAAGTACATACTTCCATTCTTTGCTAATTTTTTATTTAAAACTGTTGTAGCTACTAAAGCAATAATTTATCTAAATACGTTTTAGTGAAGAATGGGATATAAAACTCAGGGTTATAAACAGTGCTGCCCAAAAAAAGAGCGTAAAAATTAGAGCGAGAAGGCGCTTAAAGAACGAAAAAGAGCATGCACATACACAGAATTATCTGCACATGCTTATCGTAGCTTGTGGTAGGGGGACCACTGGTTATAAATCACGGGAATACGCAACGAAGAAAGGTACTTTCCATACGAGAAAACACTTAAAACCCTATATCTTCGCTCCTATGATATCAAGAGTCTTAGAATTTGGTGTTAGGAGGAGCATGGTCTATGCAAAGCACCTCGGTAGACTTTAACGGCATTCTACGATGGGGCGTGGCACCTTCCATGCGATAAACTCAATTAAAACGCTATATCTGCTAACTTATGGTAGCAAGAGTCTTAAAATTTCTAACAAGAATGATATTGTCTGTTTTAAGAACTTCATGAAGAGTGGACATGACAAGACAACGCGGCTTGGAACCTTGCTAACAATAAAAACACTTTAAACCATATATCTTGGCCTCTATGGCAGCTAAAGTTGTGAAGCTTGAAACATGAGTGTACTTTGATTGTGCCAAGCTACTTGCAAAATGTGAACGGCATTGTGCATTGGGACGTGGCTTCTCCCACACAACAAAAACACTTAAATTATCATTCTTTGTACTTATACCAAGTTGTGAAATTTGGTGCATGGACCCAAATGTCTGCAGTAAGGACTGCGTAAAAATAAGCGAGATTGTACAGAGGAAAGTGAGCGGACAAAGCCGCAGGAACAGATAGTAAATCATAAAAAGAGGGTAGACAACGGCCTTAAATATTTTAAGTAACCTTTATGATATCATACTGACACTTAATTTTTCAGTAATTTTTGTACAGTTAAAAGAAGAACGAAAATTATTATTTTATCAGGATACGGAAAGAGATATAGAGATGTACACTTTCAAAGCAACGCTAATAAGAGTTTTTCTACTTTTTTCCATCAACCAGTCACTACGACTCTTGACAAAAACGAATAAAAGAAAAGACCTCCAAAAAAAAGTACCCTTCATGCACACGACTTAACTTCTACGAGATACGTTACGTATGGAAGTGCATTTTCCAAAAAACCACCTACCCAACTTAGCACACACCCACAGACGCCTACACCACCACACGATGAGTTAGTCGTGCATACTAGCAACAACAACAAGAACAACACCAAAAAGGCCATAACGAACTTTCCCAATTTTCGCACGTATTTTAATTATGGGAGCAGCTTGCGTGAATAACGTAACTTGATATCGCGTCAAACGGATTTCACTTGGGTTTCCCGCGCCGTATGTTCGCGCTTAGTCATCAAGAGTGTGTTGTGACTTCCGCGCGCAACCTCCCCATCCGCACTTTTGCTGTCGAAACAGTTAAAAGTTAACAATTTTTTGTGGTTGTTGCAATTCGCTTGAATTTGAAATTCATTATATTTTCAACTCGTTTCTTTTGTAAACGTTAGCCGTAGTCGCAATCATCATCAACACCGCGCGCTACGTAAGCCGGCCTTTCAAATATTGCACGTTTTTTTGTTTTTTTTTTTCATTTTTTCTTTTTGAACATTTTCTTTTAATTATTAAGTTCTTTGCATATCCCCCCACACTTATATTTAAAGCACAATTCAACTTGTGTATTTGTACTCACCTTTTTGAAATTATGTTCGCGTAACGCTGCGGCTGCCTCTTGTGTACGTTTTATTTCCGTAATGACGTGTCTCGCTCTTTTCAGTAGCACCTCGTCGCTACCCGCCCGTTGGAGAGCTGTAATTAAATTAGAAGAAAACCAAAGAATTATTTCTATACGACCTGCATGCATGCAGTAATTTAGGCATACTGCGTAAGTGGGATTTGGTTTGTGGCATAAAAGACGTAAGACTAAAGTTGCATGTTATCAATGTATGTGCATGTTGAATGGAGCGTAATGGGGTGAATTTTAATTTTTTTTTTTTTGAGCTCAACATCAGCTAAATTGCTTTGCGAAAGTCTCAGATCGATAAATTAATTCTTCGACATTCAGATTGTGCGAATGAAGTATAAGTTAACAGCGGATCGGGTTCTTTGATGAATCAACTAATGTGAACTCACTCAACAATCTTAAGCCTAAACATCCGAATCAAACAGAGTGCATAAACTGGCCAATTTCGAAAAAAGGGCATGGCACTTCCTATGTATGCAAAGACCTCGAAATGCTATGCCGAGAGATTTATTTAAGGTAATATCACCAAATTTCACACGAACAGTAGGAGTTACTCAGAAAAGGTTTTGGAAAGAACTATGCAAATATTTTTAAGTGGACGTGGCACCCCCTTAACCAGCAAAAACCCTTTACTGAGAGAATTATTTAATGTAATGCAACCAAATTCACACAAAAAAGTTTCGGCTTAGGACCAGAGAAAAGTAGATTGATTTTGAAAAAAGGGCGTAGCACATACTATGCAAGCAAAATCTTTGAAAAAATATACACTGTTGTACTGTGCAACCAAATTGTACTCTTATAAAAGGAATAATTTCGAAAAGTTCTGGACAAAAATTGCACAAGTCTCGACAAAAGGTCATGTCATCTCCCATAGCTTGCAAGCAATTAATAACAATATTTCTGGAGTTCATATGAAAGTAAGTGCACATACCTATGTATGTATAATATAAGAAATAGTTAGATCTAACATCAGAAAAATCTGAACGCATTTAAGGAGAGAGCGTGGCATCTCCCTTAAAAGCATAAGCTATAAAAGAGATATTTGAGCAAATGTTAACAAAATTATGTCAGATCGTTTATGCAAATCAATCAGAACGTAGATGGAAATATTGTCCTTTCAATAAATATTTAAATTTTAGGCGAGGTCACTGATCACACTCTTACTAGTTTTTTGTTCTCTAAGTTCTTTAAGTTTATAAAATTTTATGTCACATGATAATCATTTCTAACATCAAGTTCATTTAATTTTTCAACTCAATTTGACTTTTCTACTAAAGCTGATAAGCCGCAATCATATGAAAATTCTCGAAAATTCATTCCCATTATAAAACTTTTTTTAATATTTTGTAGAAGTATTTTTTTTTTTGTTGTATTTTATTTTAAAAAGTAGCTTTAGACGCTACTCATTAGTCATCATAGTTGAACAGGTAGCATAATTGCTTCTTTGTATTCCTGGTGTTTGTATGACTGTAATTATGTGGTGTCGGTATATTACACCTAATGAGTTGAGTCAAAAAATAAAGCAATTACGAATATGTGAAGGAGCTCACATAAATAGTATAATGACTGGAAGATGTGCGTTTGAAGCACCTGGTGTGCTGCGGTAAATAAGCTTTAGGGTAACCAAAATTATTACAAAGGCGTGAATAGTAAGTAAATGTATTCCGTTACACTGCTTAGCCACGATACTAAACTGAAGCTTTTAAAATATTGAAAGCAAACTTTCTTAAGAAAAACCAACTACAGATATAATCAAATATTTTTCTAGCGCAGAAATACAATTAAATTACCACTTGGAAAAACAGAAATCAGATAAAAACTGCAATTTCACTTACATCAGCATCAACTTTTTGGGAAGAAGACAAGAAAAATTCCATTATGATCCGTTTAAAAATAAAATTCGAAATGACGATTATCTTCATGCCTGCCATAAAATATGAAAAGTTAATGGAAAAGGACATCGTACGCTGAATTCAATTTGTGTTTTTGTTATTTGCTGCAGCTGAGCAGCAATGCAGCCAAGACCAACAGCAACTAACACAAAAAAAAACAGTCGAAAGCAACAATTGTGTTACTAAATAAAAAAACTTAAGCCACCAACAAACATAAAATAATATGGTATTTATGCCAAAAAATAAAAGAAAAATTTCAAAAAAATAATTGAAAAAATTGCAAGGAAATGAAAAGTCACAAACAATAATACAAAAATAACAAATCAAACACAAAATGGCCGTTTATCCCTTTTTATGATTGTCTCTATGTACACTGGTGTATGTTTGTTTGTGTCTCAGCGCGGCGGCCGACGATATGCCAAGTAGAAACTTAAAAGGCAAAAACGCCACACAACTAAAAGGATCACAAAGAAATGCGATAGAGCAAGGGAAATTTTGGGCGGCAAAAAATTCAATCGCATAAGAAAAGCGCAATTATAGCCAAAAGGAAACCACAACGAGTTCAAATCGCAAAATCAAAATGGGACAAAAAAAATAACGACAGCGGACGAACAAAGTTTATAAAATTGTCTTTTTTATTATTAACCTCAGTAAAGCCAACAGAAAATAAATCGAAAAAAAAAAAATAAAAATTTTAAATGCAAAGGAAAAATTCAATTTTTCTTTATGAAAAACAAACAGCACTGGCAAAATGCCAAAAATAATCATATTTTCAAAGTATATGGCAACACCACAACATCACGTACATTGTTTTGCTGTATTTATACTTTCCTGTTAAGCATTATATTTTTGAAAAAAAAATATATTTATACTGGAATGTTTTTTTTCTAATTGAATACCTGGCTAAAAGACTGTCCAAAAAAAGTGTATGCACTAGTAGCAGGATTCAACAAAAGGTAGGCAGTTAGCAATGGTCTTAAGAGTTAATGTGATGTTTTCAAAATCTTTTTTTGGACTATGATTAACGTTGTTTTACTATTTATTAAATAAAATTTATAATTTTATATCAAACTCAGAAATAATTCGAAGAGTTTCTTATGATATTAATCACATCATATTTGACGTAAGACGATTTTAATGAGAACAGACTTAAATGGTCTCGCTTATGACACTAGCAACCTTTATATCAACCGATGCAGGATTATACAAAAGCTTAGAATATGCTCGCGCAACCTCGAAATCCATTTGGCAAAGTTGATCTCGTCAAATATCTTGTGCAAGTTTCTCGCTTTAACATTAAATTTTATTTCTGACCAAGTAGCTCATACGCTTATACCAAACTCCTACTCAAGCTGCTGAGAGAATAGCTGTGTTGTATTTAGTTGAAAACATAAATCAGACGATCAGCTACGATTTCGTGCTCGGTGCTTTTTTTATAACCAGAGTGTTCAGAAAGAAATTCCCTTAATCCGAATTTTTCGTTGGCGTAGGAAAAATTTTTTCGCGTACAAGACAACCGTTTGATGACCGTAATCTGCAAAACCTAAAACTTTTTCATTTAAAGGGTAATTTGGCCTGGCAAGAATCTAAGGGTACTATTTGATTTCCATTACAAAATTAAATCTAAATAGATAGAGGTTAAGGACCTTCAAAGCGTTTTTTACCTCTATATTGCAAAAGATCACTAGGAGCGCATTCTTTCGGACATGTAGTGGACGCTATTCATTTAAATTTTTCCCTTTTCTTAACCACAGTGTGCCACGACCTTGAGAAAACAATTTTTAACTGTTGAATAACATATAAAAGATTGTGTTTTAAAGATTTCCAATTAAAGGTTTTTATTTAATATGAACTAAACTTTTGTGGACTTTGAAAACATATATCTATGCAACTTAGACAAAAAACTAGTGCCAGACTTCAGAAAAAATTAGAATACATTTCAATAAAAATTCAATTTTCAAATTCGTTATTACATTAAATTTCTTACTAATTTTTTCTACTCCCAAGACAAAAAATCTACATTGTGGGTGGAAGAATTGTTCTACTTTTAATATGACCTAAAAGATTTTTGTTTACACATTATCTGGCATTCAATTTGGTTTTTTTTTTCGACCAACTCATAGCTGTAGCTACGCAATTGCAACTGAAGCGTATGAAACTTTGCTTTTATTTTGTTCGATTTCATTGTTTTTTTTTTCAATATTTTCGCTTTGTCAAAAGTTTGTACCCTTTATTATTATTATGATTTTAATGTTATTACTTTCATGCTTTGTGTCTCCAATGTCTATTACATTATTATTCCTTCCTTAAAAGAAATTTACCAAGAAATGTCTTAAGACTGTCGTCGTCAACGTTGTCATCTATGGCATCTTCGGCACCACAAAATCCTCGGAACTATGTTCGTATGTATATTGGTACACATGCAATAATGTGAGAAGTTGCATTACGGAAATGTAGAATAAAATACTAAAAATGTTAATGGCATGTTTGTTATTCCACTATTTGCGTAGAATAACAATGGCATGGTTTGGTATAAAGTCGCTTCAAAATCAATTGTGTGCGATTTTGTCAGACCCAAATGAACAATGCAATGGTACTAAGTCAATTTGTGAGGATTTTAACATGAGCTGGTCTTTTTGTACCATATAAACCTCAAGAATATACTGTTCAACTTCAAAGTTGCTATTTTCGAACTGAGACAGTTCAAATGAGTTAACAATAGAGGCGAGCATGTATTGAGACGTCTGAAAAAATGCTTATTAGATTTCAAAATAGTTCCGAAATTAGCAGGTGTGCTACAAAAAAAAATATTAAAATATCATAATGTAAGCATGGGCTTATCGGTTCTAAGAAATAACTATGTACAACTAGTACCTTTGATTTTACCGAAAAATATCAGTGAAATGAATTTCACGCTATTAAATTCTATGGAGCAAATTACGTTCGCGCCTCATATTAGCTACGCATTATTACTTTTAAATTGTTAACAGGAAATAGTCAAATATTTTAAGCAAATCAACCGTAAGGCTTAAAATTTGTTTGGAAAAAGCAATCATTTGCTTGCTCAAGCCATAAATCAGCTTAATCTTGCTCAATTATCTCTGGTCTGTAAACGGAAATTAAATGTGGCCTTTAATGACTGTATTAGATTTATTTATGGTATCCCGAGATATAATAGTGTGGCCCATCTAAAAAAAAACTTTATTAGGCTTGGACTTGGAGCAGTATTACGATTTTCGAATTTTGATAAAGCTGCATAACATTATTTATTATTATTGCCCTGATTACCTGTTTGAAATGCTTCGTTTTATGCAATCACGAAGGGGCTTAAAACTAATTTTGCCGCGGTACAGAAGATTGATGTTGGAACGCTCTTACTTTGTTGCTACAATTCGACTGTGGAACAATCTTCCACATGAATTGCAAAGGGTTAGATCACCGACGCAATTTCGGAAGAAACTTTTTGAACTTTTTAACATGTCTGCTATTTAACCTCATTTTAAGATTATTTTTTATTTTTTTTTTACTGTATATTTTTAATTCTTATAAAATATTTTCTTTAGTTTGGATGATTCCTGCTTTTCATTGTTACAACTGAAATTGTTAAATACTTTTAATGCTTATTTATAATATCTTGTAGCATTTAGTGAATATTATTTTTAAATGAATAAATGAAATGAAATGAAAATGAAATGAAATGGTATTCTATGTATATACATCTGTAGGAATATTGGTATAAAGTCAAATGTTTCAAAAATCCCATATTTGCATAGTTTTATTGTTGCTTAAAACTCTCTCTTTTTCATGGAAAACAGTCTAAGCGATCTAATGGCTCAGATCTGAATGTTCTACTTTCTGGAAAAATAATTTTTTTACATACTGAAGCAACTTCTTCAATCGGATACAACTGATGGGCAGTATATATATAATATTCTTAAAGAGTTTGGGTCTGAGCGAACATTTGGTAATGCTTAATATTCATTTAAGATTTTTACCTGACAAGTATTATTATTGGGTCTGTAGATGATTTGAAATTGTATGAAATTTAAAACATCTTTATTTCGAGTTATCTGAATTCGGAATTATTGAAACTTTTTCATTATATGAATCTTATACACCACCTATAATTATTCCGTGTAAAAAGGAATATTATTAAGACGCCATGAAGGACTTGTGTTGGATCTTCCACTCATGGATTTTGCACGAAGACAATGCAACATCGCATAAATTCAAAACTTTTCAAGAGCTTTTAGCCAAATCTTCAACAAATGTAATGGACCATTCACTATATTCACTTGACTATAACTTCAAGGAAGATATTTTGAGTTTATAGCAGGAGCTGAAGGCTCTTTCTCAAACAGCCTACAAAAAATATATGGATGACTAAATCAAGCGCTGGCAGAAGTCTTACAGAGAGCAGAATTCTGTAACAGAATATATTGAATTGTGTAATTTGGTATTTACTGTGACTGCTTGTGCAAATAATTAATATTTGATGGGCGAGGTCATGCTCCTTGAACAAAAACTGTTTATCGTTAACTGTTTACGGGAATAACTTTTCAATAAAGTAAAAAATAATAGTATCGGCACCTTTGGAAAGAATATGAATAAATTACTGACGCGATACACACTCCGATAACAAGCGTTGTACTGACCATAGAAGCTTTGACCAATCGCATACGCGCTACATCAGGTCAACTCTCGAATCTAAATAAATGCTACGGAATCTTACCTCCAAAGCTCAATATGTGATCACTTTTACCGACTTAGGCAGATACAAGTATGAGTAGTTCTCCCATTAGGTCTTTTGGGCTGAACATATTGGTAGCTAAGAGTCAGCAGAAAATTATCAATTTTTTCTTCATTGTTAGATTTAAACACACGATTAATTTAAAAAAAAAAAACTCTTCAGCAGATCAGAGTTACCAAAAAAAATTTACCTAAAATAATCAAAGCTGTTCCAATTAAATCAGACATTTCACAATCTTCTTGGACCATAATTTTGAAAAATTTTAGATTCTTAGAGGGACAATACATAGCTGCATACTTGAGAGGAAGAAGAAAAGGACTATAAAAATTAAAGAATTTTTAGCTGCTGAGCATAACTGCTAGTTCTACTGTGCACTATTATTCTCTAGTTAAATTTAACTATTTTGCAACTTTGAAAATGTTGGCTTATAAAAATAACAATAGACATTTGAGCAATGGAGATGATGATACCATAAAATTTCACCACCAAAATCGAGTGCATACATAAAAGTTAAGTAACACGTACATAGGTAGCTATTGCATTAAAATGATGTTTGTGATACTTGTGAAGTGATGCCAAAATATCAGTGAGCTTGCGAAAATTGTGGCAATTATTTGACCAAAACATGTTCGAGAACATTAAACTAAATTTATAAAGCTAAAAGAAAATTGACTGCGGTGGCCAAGAAGGTAACATTGTGAACGGCTTCATTAATGTAAGAATTGTCAAAAAGTTGATTCTATCACCAATGAAAGCAACATTTTTGGTACGAGTACTGCTCACATTATCAATATTTCTGAAAACACTTTCAGCTATGACATCTTTACTTCTATCAACTTCATCAATATCAGCATCATCTTCATCACCATCATCATCGCCTGCAGTGATTGTCATCATTTTAAACATTTATTTCTGAGTATTCCAATGAACATTTAACAAAATAAAGAGAGCGCATGCATATTTTGGCACCACTGCATGTCCAAACTATGAACGTTTTACATCAATCAGGCTGCATAAACTTTGTGTATTTTTCATAAAAGAAAGAAAAAAACAGATCCTTCAATTTGGTGTGGAATTTTTTCCAATTTTCGGTGATGATTTGTATTTCTATGACAAGAATGACGATGAAAAGTTTCAGTCGACATAACGACAAATAGAATGAAGCTGGAGGAGTTTGAAACGACGTTTCTACTATGAAAACATAAATTGCTAAAGATATGCAGGATATGCAAAAATGCAACAAAAAAAGAAACGACAATAAAGTAAAAGAAAAAAATTTGCATTTTGCGCATACCTACTTTGAAAGCATTCCATATTTTTTTTTTTTTAACTTGACGATTTTCTTGTTCTTTTCGCTTTTTGGTCGCCAATAGATCTCAATTTGCCTGCAAGCCAATTTTAACGGTGAATTGGCTTTCGTGCGCCATCTTTGCCGCCATCTATTGCTATTGAAAGCTTAACTTCCGCTAAAGCATCACCTGAGCAACGCCATCATTTCCTGTGGTTAAATGCTGTTGCCATTGATAGAAGAAGCATAAAAAATGCCATCGGTACACGGATGAAATTTATTAGTGTAGGTATTTATTATTTGGTGTGTGTAAGGAATGTAGGCTATGTCTTAAGAAGTTTTTTGTCTGGGTAAAAGAATTTATTCTGAAGTAAAGAATTTGAGAAGACACAATGTAGGCGAGCATTATTTACACATTCTTATAGTTACACTGTATTTCACCACTATTTTACTATACCCTACCTTCTACATAGACATAACTTCAATATACAATGTACTATACATAGCTTAAGGCTAACCGTCACCTAACCTCAAATAAAGTTTAGCAACGTAATACCTCTATTCAATGCATACTTACATATCTAACCTATACCAAACCCATATCTAACTAATACTACCTATCCACCCTTTCGCTAACCTGAATCCAGGCTATATCTTATCTTTACGTTACTTTTTCAAATTGATGATGAAAATGCCTATCTCTACAGCAGCTTTCTCTATGTGCAGCTCAAATGTTATCAGCTAAATTATCAGAAAAGTGAAAAAAAAAATCTCCAACCTGAAGAGTTTAACGCAGTCGAGTTTTATTTTTTTCGCTAAAACTTTTGCAAAAAAAAAAAGTTTTTCTTCTCTTCTTCTTCTCCCTTAAAAATTTTTGAGGTTAAATTTTGCCTTTTTTATGGTTGAATACCAGTTTGATGCGGTTTTTAACGCTGCTTGCAGTGGTTGGTCTTTTAAAATGCAACTAGAAATTCATGCAGAAACTTTTGCTAGAGAACATTAAACCAAAAAAAAGATAGGTAAGGTAGCAGAAAGGTACTGAAAATTACTTAAAAGAGTAACAAAAAAGTTTATTGAAAAAAGTGTATTCTGTGGTGTTCGAAATCAGAGGCATCCTGACGTTGTGTGAAAACTTCATATTTTGTTTACCCAAAATTTGGCCGCATCAAAAAAAAAACTCCAATTTCGGCTGACTGACTTTGTAAGCGCACCAAAAAATGGAATAAAATTTTTTAGCGAGCACTTTTCACCTGCGTCTTGTCAACATTTGACCAAGCACCGGCGGCAGCGGCGTTGACAACTTTGCGGACAAGCAGTCACTTTTGTCATAGTCATTCTGATTCTGATCCTTGTCTCGTCTGTGCTCGTCATTTTAATTTTTGGTCCTCGTAAAGCTGTTTGTCGTAATTGTTAAAGTGCCGTCGTCGTCGTTCACTTTGATGGCGACAATGACGTTGTGGATTAGGATGAGCAGCATTTTGTGTTGATGACACTGATGCTGATGATGCTGTTGTTGATGATGATGCTGATGATGTTGATGAGGATGCGCTTGAGGACAAGCATGACACACGATTTCCGTATAATAAAGTCAACAAAAAATCGACGCTTTGGTTGAAAATTGTTTTTAAAGACAAAGAGTAGAAGAAAAAAAAAAAGATTCATAAAGGAATTAAAGTTCATGTCCAATTCGGACGCATGTAACAATGTGAGGTTGCACTTTTTACGCTTCACTGCACCGAAAAGCATTAAAAATTTTTGAAAATGTGCAGTATTAGCAAATTTCACTGCGAGAATGAAAGAAAATTGAATTTCCAGTCTTTCCCTAGAATTAAAATACTAAAAAAAAACATAACGGAAAGTTTGAAATGAAACCAAAGAAGTGACTTTATAAAAATAAAATTAAGATGTTTCCAAAAAGAAATATTTTAATTTTCTGGAATTTTTATTATTATATTTTCTTTTCTTTAAACCGTTTAATTAGGATGGCCTAAACCAAAACGCCTTCCCCCGTCTCTAAGTTTATGAGCTGAACGAAGTCAAGAGCGGCTGTTTTACCAAAGAATAGCAATCAATTCAATTAAGTTTTAATAAATTTTAATGGTAAAAAAATGTTCTCAAATCAACTGTTTTTGTTCACTTGAAATTTCTTTAAGCTTTGCTCACACCACGCAAACATAATAAAAACCTTAAAAAATCATTGCATAATCAAGGGCGCATATTCTTTTGCTACTGCTACACGCTGGCATTATTTTCATTGAATTTTCACTTCTTTAGGCACAGCATGTAAAATGAGCAAAGAAAACATAAAATGAACGAAAAGGGAAAGAAAAAATCATATCAGGATAATGAATGCAATGTAGTGAGCAAGGAGCATAACTAAATACTCGCATATAAAAATTTTATGCCACAGGACATACAACGCTGGCTCAGAGTTAAGTTTACAAAAATAAAAGCGGAAACTGCAAAAACAAAAATGTGAAGATGCGATCATAACGAAGCCAATTCCAGAGTGCAGAGGCGCGAAAACAGTAATTATCGAGTGCATGCTTCTAGGCGTACAACCATAGTGATTTATTTACGCTATAAAGAATACTTGATGTAAATAAATGAATAAATAGCATGAACGACACATGCACATAGATAAAATAGGGCATGCAACAGCATGCTGGCTATGTTTATATGAGATGACTTGTTATTACGACTTGTATAAAGCTGGTATCACAATTTTTCTACATATAACGTTCATGGAACACAACAAATAATATAAAATTAATATAAAAGACTAATTTTCATTCAAAAGTAGGTAACTTTTGAAAGAAACTTGTAATGAAAGGAACAGCTTGAGAGTTGAAAACCATTTCCAAGAAGACATAACAAATAAACATAAATAAATTAACTAACATTAAGTGAAATCTTTTGAAGCCAAACAAGTTAATATTAGCCGTATATAAAAGAATAATTTTTATTTATTCTCAGCTGTAGCATTTCATCCATTGGTGGACATTGTGGTAGAATAAAATCGCAATCTTAGCTTTGCTAAAGAAAATTAAAGGAAATAATCTCAACACAACTGCTGCTGAGTTGCTTAAAGCACACGAAAAAGAAAACCAAGAAGTAAAATTGCAAATCACAAAAAATTAAGGATGTGCAAAACCAACCAGGATGTAGGATGTCCGGCAGCTTTGATACATGTAGTGAGTGAAAGAATAAGCATAGAATATCAAAAGACATATCAACCATTTGACAGATTTGACAAAACGGACTAAGAGATTTGCTTTCATGAGAAGAAAAAACATAAGAAAAAATCGCACAAGTCAAGATTATCCACAAAGTTCTTGTAAAAGCAAACAAAATTGCAAAGGCTAAGCAGGACATCATACAATTTCTATACAGCACTTTATACTTTTTTTTTCTTTTGCTTTGCTCCTTTGTAGTGAGAAATTAGAAAAAAATAAAAAATCAAAATGCAATCATTAATGAATCCAAATAGAGTTTCAGCATTTGATGCAGTGTAGTAGCCATTACTTTGAATTTGACTTAATAAAATGTGCAATAGTATTCTTATGAATTGGTTTCTTAATTGATAAATCTGAATAGAGCTTTCTTGGAATATTATGAATTGATTTGAATAGCATGGACTTATTGTTAAACAAGTAACAAAGAACGTTCTGGTTATTGAATGTTAAAAGAAAACATATATTCAAAACAAATCTGAATGTGTGAAGCAGTTTGTAGTGACAAAACTTTTATAGAGAGTTAATCCCCAATAATCATATCCTTAATACTTTCTTTAATTGCAAAAACTTCGAAAACTTCCTTCTTTCAACGGAGCAGATTCAATTCGTTTTATACGAATTGTTCAGATATTATTTTTTGAATACTGACTCCGTCTTCAAACAACAAGCATCACTACCATGCTGAGAAGATGCATCCTTTCGTTAGTATTAAAACCAACTTGATATATTCGTATGCTGATTCAATTCACATTCTTCGAGCAGTAATTTGTGAAGTCACCACCAGAATGGAGTTTTCACTTCAAGACCTTGGTATTACAAGCGGTATGCCAACAAATTCTCAAAAATGTGACTATGAAGTCAAATATCTCACAGAAACCTACTTGTGTTTTGCATTAGTTTTTGAGTTAAAAGCACCATTGCGACATCAAGCAGTTCAATATAAAAACTAATCTTTCCGATTTCAAATCTTTTTTGGAAGAATTGAGTTTGAAAATCAACAATAATAATACAAAAACTTTTCCAATCAGTATCATCAGTGATTTTTTGATAGGTGATTTCAGCATTCACCTGATGTGAGGACCAATAAAGACATCTATGCTAAAGTTAGCAAAGCATAAGATATTTTTTTCATAGTTTCGTAATATCGGGCACTCTCCGTTCATTAAATGAACGAAAATGTAAAGTTGTAAAATATTTCTACAGCGTTTTTCTACAAAGTTGGCAAGTATATATGAGCAAGTATCTTTACCGAATCTCAAAGCCATAAGCAGCGCCAATGCTGAATTGCTTAACAGATGCCGGCAAGATCCGATTTCCGTTCAAGTCAAAAAAAAAAATTCAGATTTAGCAATAAATTGGACACACATTGTAAAATTTATTAACTGAAGTTTGCCGAAAAGCATTGAAGTGTAACCCTCATTGTAACAGAAAATGCGGCCGCCTAAAATAGTTTTTAAAAGATTGCTGGAACATCCGTGAATAGATAATGAAAATCACTTTGTAATGACCGTTCAGCGTGCAAAAAATTTTTAAAAACCAGTGGCTTCTGGTGGAATTAGTACCGAAAGTATACTCTATCTCAAGCAGTTCTTTGCAATAATGATGAAGTAGATCCCAAAGAATGGCAAAATGTACAAATCATGTGAAGAATATGCAAGAAAAAAAAATTTAGGCACTCAAACTAAGTACTTCTTCATTCAGCGTTAGTGTTTTATCCAGAGCAACGTCATAATCAAGTTAAAATTAGGAGAACTTGGAGGAGATTGATAGGTTTTAAAAAAGTGAAAATAGGTAAAGTGATCACCTAAGGCAAGAGAAAGATAACGCGCAATCAGAAGTTAGCTCGAATTATGCTACCGAAACCAAAAAAATGGATTTGAATCGCCAACGTATTAAATTTGATGTATCGTTCCAAAATATGACATTGGATTGGAGACATGAAGCAATCAGCAATCAGACTTTTACTATTTTCTCTAATACTTCCAAATAGTGTTAACAGATCTCAATGTTACTAACAGCATCACGATGACCCTACGCTCAACTACTTTATTCAAAAGAAAAAATTACTTGAGAGCACCCCAGGATAAATATAATGAATACAGCAATCAGACAAAGGCTTCATCTATCTATACTTTAATATTAAGTGTGCTTAGTATTGGCATGTCACAAGGCGTATTGGTTCGAAAGAGGTTGAAAAAGTCGAAAAACATGAATATTATTAAAAAAAAAAATGGAAAAAGATTGAAAAATTTTTGAAACAGTTTGGAAGTCTCGAAAAAAGTTGAATGAATTTGAAAAAGTCGAAAAACGTTGAATAAGTCCAAAAAATATGGTAAATGTTGAAAAACGTTGAAAGAGGTTGAAACGGTTGACATAGGTTGATAAAGTCGAATATATATGGAAAGTTTTGAAAGATGAAAAAGGTTGAAAAACTCGGAAAAAGTTGAATGAGTTTGAATAAGACAAAAAAATATGGGATATATAGAAAAGTTTAGTATCGAAGAAGTCGGAAATTTTTGAATAATAAGAAAGTTAATAGTCCGAAAAAGTTGAAAAATGGAGTAACTGTTGAAAAGGCTCATAACTTTGCTTAAAAGTGGAAATACTTGAAAAAATTTTCGAGATTTAAAAACTCGAAAAAATTTAAACAGACGAACTTAGCCCGATTTTAAATTTGTTCGACCATGCACCAAATCATCAGTTTTTGAAATAAGTTTGGCTATATGTATATTTTTTATATATACGTCACATACTTATATGTATATTTGTATACATACAAATTTAGCTCGTTTCAGAAAAGTAGACATAGCCCATCATTTGGCACATCCTCTTCAACCATGATAGCTTAAAATCCACTTATTTTTTCCCAGATTTTATATAGCATTTGACATTTGCGTTCAGATTAAAATAAAAAAATTGCTTCAGTTAAGGAATGAACATTTAGCACAACGTAAATATATACAAACATTATAATAAAAAAAGTGTCATGCTGAGCAGCAACAAGCGTAAAAATCTGAATTTTTAATTTGACTTTATACTGTTTAAATGGTAATTTGCGTGCAACAGCCGCCGTTGAGTTCCCCGGCTTCACTCTCGCCCTTACTTTCTTCAATCTGCACTTACAAGTCGCAGAATCACATAGCAGCCTAAGTGTATGCAATGAAAATTTGTCACCAACATGCTGTGGGGCCTTAAAACGGACGCCCGCTGCTTTACTGCCTGTTACACCTACCATTGCTACTGTGCAGTAATGAAGTTATTACATGAAAACTTCTTATTGAAATGATGCTTAAGATGAATTTCAAGCCCTAATGCCGTGAAGCCGTCAATTCGTCCGCATGCTTCACTGAATTGCATTGTGATGAAGCAGCGTAGCAATGTGACAGCGTGCAAAGTTATGACTGATACCTTCTTAAAAATTTAATGATACTTTCAATGATGTCATATACATGTTTCCAAGATGACGTTGATGTCGTCGCGCTAAAGAAGGTTAATGCTGTAAAAGTTGTAACTTTTAAGTGTCATGATGTTATGAAAGTTTTTTCTTTATTTTTATCAAGTGCTCTTTGGTGCATGCGGTGTAAAATATGAAATAAAATTACAAGCCATTTACTTGCTTGAAATGATGAGGTGCGCAAAAGAGCTGCACAAGTTATAGAGTGGAAAGTATGACAGACAAATTGAGTTATTTCATTTTCAAAATTATCAAAAGTCAGCTGTAGTCAAAGTAATATATGCTGCACTTTAAATTGCAATTAAGCCTAAATTTATGCAGCAAATTGTTTCAACAATAAATTGCAATACTTGGCTGTATCAACAGTTTGTTCAATCAAGTACCTTCAATCAACCAAGCAGGTATTTGATGTAACCACCAAGAGGTAAACACTTAAACTCCACACATTCAAACATATGTATAATCAGATCAACAAAAGAGAGCATCCACCACCACCACCATCATCATCATCATCCTTTGGGATGACATGGGTGCCAGTATGGCAACCTTTTGCCAAACGAATGTCACGAAGCACACATTAATTACCTGACAAGTTGCTTTCTGTTGCATCTCTATAACTCTTCAGTTCCATTATCTCGAGTGCCTGAGCGCATTGTTTGCGCCTCGTTGGATATTCACTATTGGATAACTCATGGCGTACATCTGAATTGCAAATTAAAACCACGAGATCCTCTTCACTGGCAATAAATGGTATTTGGAATGTTTCCAGAGATCTGCAATGGTAAAATGAAATGATTGAATGAATGCAGCAGCAGCATTGCTGTAAAATCCCGCATGTGGAAGGAGAGAAATTAAAATAAATTTTGAATGAATAAAATCGAGAAATACAAACACGAACAGAAAATAGTTACCAAGGTAACTGTGTACCTCACCTAACTGTGCCAAAAGGCGAAAGAGCTCTGCGTTGCATTTTACGATTTGCCAAAAATAATTCAAGTAAATTAAAGCAAAGATAATTGAAATAACATTGAATGGGTATGAGTAAATTAAATATGTATTAACTAAAGTTATGGTACCTACGTACCGTACCATATGATGGATTTTCATTTCAAATTTTGCATTATACTGCGTCTCGATAATACCTTGGATAGTGTGGCAGCCAGACAATGACATAGATTTTTCTCATTCATCTATAATGCTCGAAAAGCATTCGATTCATGTCTGTTTATAATGCATGCTTCCTTATTCAATTATAAACAAAAACTTCTATCCTTTGGTAATTTGTTTTTTTTTTGTTTTTGTTTTAAATTTCCTTCACAATGATGTTACTATGAGCGAAATTATTATAGGACCAAAAACAAGTGAATTAAAGACTACTTTAGTGATTTTCAGTTCACTTGCATATCTATATATTAAAAATTTATTCCTTAAAACGATAATATTTTGGCTTAAATTTTCTTGCAAAGTTTATTGACTGTTTCACGATAAATAGTAATTTGCTGAAATGGAAATGGTTTTTATTTTAATGATTTGATTAAACTTTCATAGCTAGTCTCAGTTCGTTGACATCTAGATTACTTCTTCTTACATAATAAGCAATCAGTTTTAAAAGCTGTTGTGTTATTGTCTTAAGATAAGAAGATTGTGCTATTCATTGGCACCGACATTGCACTCTCTAGGATAGCACAGATGACAACGAGCGGATGAGTCACTTATGTAAAAATCTCTAATTTTGGCTTAGATAGAACTGTGAACTGGAGAGTCTTAAATGAAGGCTCTCTTTTGGATAACCAACACATAGAAAATAATCGCTGTTAACACAATAAAGACTATCTGTGGCTTATAGCGGGTGATTTTTTGGAGAGTCCAAACTCTAAATTCTAATTAATCTAAAACAAATTGAAATATCTCGAAGCTCTTTAATATTATGAAAAGACGTTTTATATCATTAACCTTCAAATCAATTTCGGGCATACGTCTACCGTGTGGCTGCCTCAGACAAAGCATATAATGTCAGTCAAATCTTAGGTCACTTTGCCCGTAACTGCCAAAGATATGTTGGCTTTCAAGGGGTTAATCTTTGCTGATTTATCAGTACACTCCAGAGGTATAACTATAATTCGAATCTTGACGGCCAGTTCTTTTCAATGCAAAACAAGCATGTGAATTTTAAGTAGATTTAAAGTTAAAATTTTAGAGAATTTAGAAAATTTCTATAGTTTGCTCTGATGTAAACGTTCCATAATGATTTGCCAGACTATACTGCAAATTTATGTACCAGAAGCACGCGAACTGACAGTTCGTTTGGTCTATAACGGAACTTCGGACACTCCAGAAAAAACCATCCGTTACAACATTAAACCTAAAACTTTTATCCCAATCTAAGCTCAGGCAAAGACGTCAACAGTCTGCGACATTGAAAGATTGGTTAGAAATTTCGATGTACAATGAAACTTACTTTTGTGTTAGTAGTAGGGGAAAAATCAGCCCTAATTTTAAGCAATAAGCCAAGAAACAGGTTTAGATAATGATTTCGATAAATAATCCATGTTAAAAAATCTGCAAAAGTTTTTTAAGAAATCCATCTCATGACTGAACTTCTGTAGATGAAATTTCAGAAACATCAAAACTGACATAACATAGAGTCTACCTTCATCACTCACTACTCAAGGCCTTTAAAAAAAACGAAGACTTTTGCAACATCTCTAGCAAAGCATCCTTAGAACTCTTTCTAAATAATTATTTATTTTCCTATTAATGTCCGAACTTAGGCGCTTCCAAATATTTTTGGATCATTGTTTTAGAAGTTTAAGTTCCCTGTACTTCAAACTATACAAACTATCTGAAAAAAAATCACGTTCAGTTGAATCAAAGCTGTCTCAAAATATAAAAATCTAAATCTTCTTTTAAGATGGTTCTGACTCAAAACAAAAAATTGTTTCTATAAATATTTCTTTCAAAATTTTCAAAACTTTTCTCCACTTGCTGGTGCTATTTTGTGAACACTCCAAACTGAGTTTAATATTTTTGGAGTAATGCCATCTAACACACATATTTGAGGCCGTACATTGTGAAAGTCCATTTTCTTCATTTAACCACACAATGGTGCCGGTGCCATGGAATATCTATCACCTGTGAGCTTATAAAATAATAATTTGCTTTGCATATGGAAATTTTTGGGGGAAAGACTTACACTTGGAAATTTTCTAAAGTAAATTCCAACTGATTGTGTGAATGGAAACACAAGCATACAGGAAAACTTTGCCTTTATAGAACGGAACACATTTTTTTAACATATCTACAAGTTTGTTGGTATATGAGTATGAGCGCATTATTTGTATTGGAAACTTTCATTTGAATTTGCATTAAAATGTGGCTTCAAACTTAAATATAACTACCCTGTTTTACCACCTATTCAAACGCTTATGTTTATTACTGCTATCTCTGTATAATTGTGTGAATTTTGGCGCCAACAATTTGTGTCGGTTTGGTAGTTGAAAATTAATATAATAAAGCAGTTTAAGTAAATTCATTAGAAGTGCACAAAAAGTACTCGTGTTTTGTGGTTTTTCTCTTTATTTTTCTAGAGTTCCTAATTTTTGTGGGAATACAAGGGCATAAGTTGCACTGAATTATTTGAATGAGAAGTATGGAATTGTTCCGTATGCTGTGCACTATAAATAAGTAGAATTTTGGAAAAGTTTTCTTATTTGTAGTACTTTGTACGAGTATTATGTTACAGAAAAAGTTTCTCTTGTATGCAGAGTAGATTTTGTTTAATGCACGCAATTAGTTTAATAAGTGTGCCACGTTTTTTTGTTAAGTGAAATAGGGGGAATAAAACTGACAAACCATCAAAAGAGGTCAAATTTTTTATGTGTCATGAAAATATCTAAAGCTATTTTACTATTGAACAATTTAAGCTCGAGATAAGTGAGATCTATTCTATTAAGATATCTTCGAAGGTCACTGTTTCGGGACAGAACAAACTAAAGTCTTAATAAGCATATTGTCATATTATGATACATTGCTTAAATTTTTTTGAAAACAGCCAAAATTGAAAGCTGTTTGAAGAATGCATCATAAGAGCATATGAAAATTGACGGCACTGATATTGAAAATCTATTGCACCAAACAGCTGGTGCTTTCAGCAAATTAAAAAATCATTCTAAGCTTCACAATATATGCCATTTCCACATAAAAATAACATCTATTCATATGGCAACTTGTATACGTTAGTAAAATAAATAAATTGAAACTTCCGCGTCACATTAAACCCATTTTTTGGCAACATTTGGCAAAAAAAAGTTGCTGCCATATTATTTGTCGCGTCTTTTTATACTCGTGGAAACAAAAAATGAAAACGTGCATATAAAAGTATTTTTATTAATACTGCGAGACAACGCAATAGCAAGAGAGTGCAAAAAAAATTGCAATTCCCTTAACAGCAACATGACTGCAATATTTTGAGCCAAAAAAAAAAGAAAACAACAATGGAAAAATGTGCAAAGTTTTATATTGTTTTTGATAAAAATATAAAATTATTTTTTTATTTTATGTTTTTATATATCTTGGCTAAATTTGCAAAGTTACTTGTCGTATTTGTTTTGTTGCGGTTGCTGTCAACAGCATTGCATTGAAAATGTAAGCAACTGTCGCGAAAGTATTATTTAGTTGCATACTTTTAGGGCTGCATGAAGCAACTTACTTTTCTTGGCAGTTTTCTCTCCATTCAACTTGCAGTTTTATATTTGTATCTTATAATTTTTCAAATAAAACGCGACTGCAAGGAATTATTTAAATAAATGCAGTTGTAGTATTTTATTGCTATGATAAAAGTGTAGACTTTACACAAAAACGAGTTTGAGTATAAATCAAAAAAATGAAAAATCTGCAACTAAAAAAGTAACCAGAATACAAAAAAAGACCATTTTGGGCCACTCAGCCAAATTAAATTTACATAAAAACTACAGTATTTAATATGCTTAAAAGCAAATTTGTCGTGAATTTCGTTTTTATAGTAAATTTTTACACAAGATTACACTTATCAAATTTATTTATGATGAGCTTACATGCTAATAGTTCCTATAAGTTGACTTTAACTTTTATCACTTCTCAATATATAAAATTTATCATGATAATTTGTACAGCAAAAGTTATAGCACATACTGGTATCATTGGTCTATAAAATTTGCTTAGCTTATCACTTATCAAAAATTAAATAAAAACTCAATAGTATTGCTTTGACAGCAATGAAAGTATATGCGAGAATTGAAATTATTTTTTGCATGACTGCAATAATTTGCGTTAGGAATGTACTGTTGATAATCACTTATCAACTTCATTTTATGCTCGATTTCTCAAGGAACTTAGCACGTATTCGTAACTTAAATTTTAAATATTTGCGCAAGGGAACCCTGCTAAAAGAGTCACTTACCTGAAAATTGGTAACAACACTTACGGCAAGACTGATCAAAGTTATAAATTGGTTTTGCATATATGCAATTGAAAATATTTGAAAGCAAAATACAGGCAAAGTTTTCTTACCATATTTATCAATTATCAAATAAAAAATTTGCGCTTATCATTTTTATAAGTAGCTTATCTAAAGCAAATTATCGTGCCGCGCTCGATTATCCAAATCTGCACAATTTTTGTGCATTGATTACTTGTGCCAAAAAATTTTTCAAACATAGCGGAGTGTCACTAAACTTTCGTTCCTCTACTGAATTTGGTAACATTTTCTTGATAAGTTTTCTTAACAAAGTGTACATTATCTAGTAAATGCCACACTTACTTGTTCAAATAAGATAATGTTAGGACACCTATTACGATATCGTTATTAATTTGCATTACTCACGAATTATGTCTGAGTTGTGTTTACATTATGAATGTCCCCGTAGCAAAATATGTATTGCAAACTTTGTTCAAGCTAAAGTTTGCCAAAAAAATTTTTTTGAAACTCTGAAATTTAAGGAACTTTCTTTAATTGTAATGATTTAAAACTATATAAATTTCGCTTAGTATAACAAGAACTAGCGCTTTTCTAAATCATGTGTTGTCCACTACTTATCAACAATTAAGGGTCATATTTTCAATATCTAATTTTCTAAGTTATCAAAATAATTTCATTGCTGCAATTGTAAGGTATACAAATTTATTTGTTCTTAGTCGTAGTCTCATATTACTAAAAAGTTAACCAAATTTTGTTCTCATCACTTATCAAAAAATTTATTGCAACTTATCAAAAGAATTTATGCGTATCATATTTAGAAAAAATCAACACTAACTCAACTCAACTTATTAACTTATTAAAAGTAAAATTGCATTTGTAACTTATCAAATTTTTAAAAGTTGCGAATCAAAAGAAGTCGAAAAGATTAATTTATTTCCATATGGGTAATCATTTTTCTTATAATGAAAGTTCATAATAGCGCAAAAAGTTGTATTTACCCTATTCTTAAATTTAATTTTAAACATACAAAAATTTACCTGCAATCCAACAACAAAGCATGATCTTTTTCTCCCGAAACTGAAATCATCTGATCCATTATGCCACAGGGCATGCCAACAAATTGATGCTCGGCTGCTTGGCAAATTAAAGCGCGCTTGGCATTGCTGCAGTACACAAACATAAAAACGAAAGAAAAATAAAATGTTGAGTGAATTAATTTCCTAAAATAAAATTTACAACATTTTATTCTCTACTTCCTCTCCAACTGACCTTTCAACATTTATACCATGCAATTGCTGCAAAAATGTTAACGTCGCCACCTCCAGTGCTGCACTGGACGAAAGTCCTGCTCCAACGGGTACATTACTAACAATAACCGCATTAAAGCCCTTGACTGCTTGCTGAACCACCGGACTATAGCTGTGCAGTACGCCTTTTACATAGTTAGCCCATCTGTAAAATTGAATTTAATTTCAGCTTTGAGTTGAATTGGTTTGTATGCAAAGCAAAAGGCCATTGCTATATGGCAACATCACCATGGCCGTGAACATCTTTGTCAACGTTTAAAGGATATCGTATAATAGTTTTTTTGGAAGCCCACAGTGGCTTTTAAAGCTCAAACTAAGTTTTTTTTTTTAATTTTTAGCTCTTTTGAAATCAATATGGCTTCAAGGATATTTTAAACAAATTGTAATCTTTTATTTTGTGTATTACTTTCATCTTTTTTTGGTAACCTCACTTTGTTAAGCATCGTTGGAATAATTTTCATATGCCAAAAAGAGCCAAGAGCAAAAACAACACAAAAAAACTATAAATCAAATTTAACTTAAGTTAAAGTGTCGGAATAAAGATTTCTCTAAAAATGTGGTGTATGAGGTTCTATCAAAATGTCATCAAAACTTAATATTTAGAAGCTCAAATGCAATAGGTTATATATTGAACATTTTTTAATGCCGCGAGGAGATATTACGATGAGGTAAACAAAACACTTTTTATGAATTCTCGAGTTTCACCGGGGACTAAATACATTTCACTTGCTACCTGGAGAAGATTATTTTTAAAATATCTGCACCGTGTTACCCGTAAAATGCGTCCACGTTTTAATATTTTTATTAAAATGATATTTCTCACATGCTGGCTGGTTTGTCTAAGCGCGCCAACATTGAATTTGACAATATATACTTGTATGGAAAGTGCCACGCCCACTTTTCGAAAGAAACAATTTTTTGTCTGTTGCCCAGGAAAGCCATTTTTTGAATTTGTGCAAAATTTGGTTTCATTACTTTAAATAATTCTCTCAGTGTAGCGTTTTAAAGTTTTGGATTCCTTGCCACGCCTACATGTGGAACTTTGCCACGCTCTATTTGTGTGGAATTTGATGACATTACCTTAAATAAGTCTTTTAGAAAATCGTTTTCAAGTTTTTTCTTAAGTGCGACGTGCCGCGCTCTCTTACCAAAATTCGCAAAACATTGTTTTCAGAGCATGTTCAAACTATTGGTATATGTGAGTGCTTGGGTTACTCTATGTCAGTGGCTTCAATTCAGTAGGGCTGGGGATGTCATTACCCCCCTCCCCTCCAAGGATCTGATACTAGTTATTTTTCAATACATTAATTCAATAAACCCATCTAATAGCGGTGCAATTAAAATTCTCCACCGCCCCCAAGATTTGGTGAAGTGACGCCACTGCTCTATGTATATCAGTTAACTGTCTCAATATAGCGTTGTTTGTGTTTTATATGTATGGGCGGCTGACGTGTCTGTGAACCGAATTCATTCATTAAGGAAGCTTGTTTGATGGCGTAGGCTGTGTGCCGAATTTTATTTAATTATCTCCCAAAATTTTCCCATAATCGATATTTCTACAGACTGACACACAGACGGACTTGGCTAAGTCGACAGAGCTGGTGACGTTGACCAATAATACAATACTTTTCTATGCCTTTCACGCTTGCTACTATTATTTATTAAATAATGTGACCGTTGTGCAAAACAAATCATTTATGTATTAATATAATCGCCTATGTAACTACACAGGTACAAGCAAATGTGCTCACACTAACACACTAATACGAACTCCAAAACACCACACTACATAAGGATATTCCGGTACGGCAAATGCAAAGTATAAAATTTGGCAAAAGACAAAAAGGGAGCGAAGAATTTGAACCAGAAACCCTTTAAAATGCAAATTTAATTTGCCATCGCCATCGTCGCTGCTGCTGCTGCACCTGGTGCAATGCACAAACGAAAATGAATCGGGCAGGCAGCAGGAGCAGCAAACTAGACCAACGCAGACCAGACAACGAGGTGTCAGTGTTCATTGTTTGTGTGTGGTTTGGAAGTACAAACATTTTGTGTGTATGGTGTTATAGTATCGAGTAAGCAAATATCAATATTTTCTATATTAAAAATTTCGATACAAAAATCCATGTTTTGGAAAAAGTCGTATTGGCTTAAGTCTTTTTCACCTACCTCATCTTTATAAAAAGTACTGTAAGTGATTAACTCACATTTGATCGTACGATACCATCATTTTCCACTTCAAAAGCCCTCTGATTTTCGGGATGTCTTGACGTCCATCAACAGGGTATATTAATTGAAAGGTACTATGTTTAATTCATCAGTTTAAAAGAAAAACACCATCACTTTCACCCAATGTAACCACCGAATATCTAATATTTATGGTATCGAACAAGATATTGTAGAACTGGAAAAGTTCTGTAACATTTATTCACCTTCTCGTTAACTCTTTTGTTTTTGAATGTCATTATTGTTGTTGTTGTTGTCACTTCACCTTTTGGACAGCTGATGAGCGCCAACAGCAATTTGCGAGAAATTCAAGTGAAATTCGTACAAAGCGGAAACTGGAGCAACAGCAGCGAAGTTTGGACGCACCCCCAACAACAGCAACAACAACAACGGTGTAAGCCGAGATAAACGTGTCAAAACAATCTTCATATTTCAGTCTACCCTTTTCTCTACTTCAGTTTTTCCCTTTTTACCTTCAAACCTAACAGTCAGAACATAAAGATTGTAAGATCTGTCCAAAAAGCAAATTGACAAACAAGACGGCGCTGGAAGGTGAAACGGTGCTTACCAGCCACATCAGGGGAGCAACTTAAATGACTTTTACTGCGTCAGAGCAGGTTATGAAAAATGTGTCAACTTTAAGTGGTTAACTTTTGGGTTTTGATGGCCACAACCACAACAACAACAATAACAAAATTAGCAACTGCAAAAAAATAAGAGGAGCGGAGCAACAAAACTAAACGAGGCCACTTGTAGTAAAGCAAAAGTTATGTGGTGGCAACAGAAACTTGAAGCTGCTAACAATTTTAATGCCTCAACTCAACTTACTTTGGTTTGCCAGGCTGCACATTTGTTAAACTGAATTTTATACGCTTCGGTTCGTCAGCACCAGGACAGCAGGTGATTATTTCAGCATCGTTGTCAGGGCGATGACCTCCGACAAGAAGTGTTACCATAGGTAGGGCCTGCAAATGTGTTGAAATAATGGTTAATTAAGGTGCATAAAAAAGAGTTGTATGGAAGAAATAAATTGGTAAGAAATAAGAAAAAAACAACAAAGAAAAATGACACAACATAGAATAAACAAAATAATTTCTTGTGTTTCCTGACCAATTTTAAGAAGTTTTTATCATCACCTACTATATCCAACGCCTTTGATAATCAAAGAGCAGTCAATCCAAAAATCCTTTCAAATGCATAAAAGTTACATTGAGTTTCATTATTTCACTTGGAAAGCTATTTCAATTCAAAAAAGGAAGTGCCATATCTATTAATTCCAATCCAACCACTTTCTGTTCAGTACATGTATATTTTAACTAGTGGTTTCATTGAGTAAAGTTCTTAGGAGGAGGAATTAGAATTAGAATTTTGAAAATCCCTCTTGAAATGCTGCCTAGAAAATGAAATAGCAAATTTTCCAATTTTCATGCGTTGACCCGGACTTTGCTTAACAATTATTCAGCATACACGGTAAGATTTTACCAACTTTAACCAACAAAAGTATGAGCTACTACAAAAACTGTAATTGGTGATTATTTGGGATGTAATTTGGAGTCGACATATGATAAACAAAAGAAATCCTTAGAGATTTTTTTTAATTCTATATTTACTGTTTCTCAATAACATCACATATGTAAATCATAGGTATGAGTTTTAGGAAACTTCCGGCTTTGTTCAGTAACTTTAATATATAGCACCACGGTATAAATTTCGAATCTCTACGTGGTCGGAATCTTAAGAAAGAGCTATATTTTGGACTGAAAATAGTCACATATAGTCCGTTTTAAAAATGTTAGTTCTAAAAGCCCACAAATCTAAGTTTAAAGCTATGGATATCACTTTTTTTCAGATCTGACTCTTCACTACATCTTTAACGTGACATATTTTGAAAAAAATTATTAATGAACCCTAAATTTTGTCTCTCTAGCTGAATTGCACACATTTTTGAATTAAAACTTCTGAAAGGCATGAAAAATTCTGACTTGGGAAATTAAAGTCCCACTGCAACATTTGTACAGCGCAAATATACAATGGAAAACGAAACTTGAAGTATTTTATGCTGAAATTTAAAATAAAAATTGTTTGTATCTTTGTGGTTAACTAATTAGAGACGACTATTGTCCTTCAACTGGCTATAAACCACATCACAGATATACAACATACAAATCTAACTGTCTACCTTACACTATCTTGACTTGACACAACACTTACCATGGGCAAAACGAATCCATCGTTGTAGTCAATATGTTCGCCAATCAAATTAACACGTCCCGGTGCACAACTGGCCAACTCTGGCTCCTTGCCAAAACTTTGACGAAAGGTCGTCACAGCAATCTGTTTGATTTCTTCGTATGTTGGTAATGTTGTGGTCTTGCTGGACATTTTCGTTAGTTAGTAATGTAAATAATTGTGGCTTTGGCGTAGTAGTGGATTGCTGCAAAATTATAGACAGTTTGTTGCAAAAACAAGAAGAAATTACTGCAATGTGGCTTGAGGTTATTTGTTGCAAAATTAAGACGCTTTTGCGGTAAACTAAAAAAAGAAAAGAACATTTTAAGCAAAAAAGAAACCTCATTTTGCATTTCTGCATTGCTAATGGTAAATTTATGCCTTTTTCAGAGCAAACTATCCAGCTCAATTTGAAACATCTACCGGGTCGTAAGCACAACAAAGTTATGTTATTTCTCTTCTTAGCTGTAATCGAATACCGCTGAATTGCCTGTAAACTTGGTAGAGCGCATCGCAGTGTTCTTTTTTTTATTGCCGCTTTTAAACTTTTATTAAATGGTGCCAACTTCCGGCTGAAAGTCGTTAATACTTGTTTATGCTTTTGCAGCTTATTTATTAACTTGACTTTGTGTAAACTTGTAAAACCCCCTTTTGTTCAACAGCATAGTAACTGTAGTAACTTCTTGTAATAAAACTTTTAATATTCGCGTTGCTAGCGTAAAATAAAAGAAAACTGTGTGCGCGCGCCTAAAATCAGACTCAAAATAAAGTTCTTCTTTGCAAATTGCTTGGAAGAGAAGCACACAAAATGCACAAAATCAGAATTTTGAGCCTGGGAATCCTAAAACAAAACTGCTGCGGCATGCAGGTAATACCATTATTATAGGCACATTTAAAGCTGTATTGTTTTCCATGTTGTTGATTTTGGTCGATTTCGGTGGCAGAAGCATTCAGAAAACTGCAAGGATTACGTAAAAACCAACGCAAGAAGGTAAACGAAAACACAACAATAAAAATTGGTAATAAAAAGTAGCAACCATATATGTGGGAGCTACTTTCAAAGAGTTCGTCTTAAGCAAAAGTTAAAAAGTTTTGTTAGCCGTGTGTTTCCATATTATGAACAATTTTGAAAAGTTTTACTCATAAACTTTAGCACTGCAATGAAGTACCGCTTAAGATCACTGTAGTAACCCACAAATATGAGTTAAATCGAAATGGTACGTAATACTCGAATACTTTTTGAAGTGTTAATAAAAGTACTAAAACAAAAAGTAGGTAGGTATAAAAATCACAACGACTAAATTTATGAAAAATATATTGCAGAAAATGCGAGTAGCAGTCATAGGATATGCACAACATATAAACAGAATACTTTGACTACTCGTATTATCTCAAAATGCTAAATTACAATGTATCAAAGTGCAGTATACATTGATAGAGTGGCAGATAAGGGAATCCTTAAATTATAGTCACTAGATTAAAGAAGATAATGCAGCGTGAACCTACGTTTCAAAGATCATCCACTCATGTATACAAATATAGGAATTGCCTGTTTTTGTATGCCACTTCTTAAGCTAATGGGTTGTTTGGAAAGTAAAGAAAGTGACTTACGATATTATTGTGATAGTATATATACAAAGATATGCTCTCCACATCGGTACAGTACCTTTTGTCATCTATCTGACAGTAACATGAATTTACGCTCACAAAACTTCCGATCTTTGCTAAGAAACAAATAATTTTGGACGTCCGCATTTGAAGTAAAGTTTTTGTCGTGGAAAATGTTTTGTAAAGCGCGCAGTATGTAATAATCTGAATCTGTCAAAGCCGGGGAATAAGGTGTGGCTGGTAGATAATGGTTACCAAGAGACCAGAATTTAATCGGCCGGGAATATCATGTCAAAGCTGGGGCCCTGGTAAGAGATCAAGAATCTCTGAAATAGCAGGAAACTTAACGATTTTTGTGATATGGACGAGGACAAAAAAATCCCATGAAGCTGTTCCCACAAAAACAAAATTAAGCTTTTGCCGTTTTAGGAATTAAATTTTAAATATTGCTGACCAATAAAAAAAACTTGTAAACATTTTCCCGAAAAAAAAATTCCCTTTTTTGTCACAAACTTTTTTTTTAAGAGACCAGAAATTCCTACTCTACGACTTGGTAGCAGTAACGGTAGTACATCTCATCCAAGCTTTAAGGCTCTTGGCGAGCTGCCGATTAATAGACGTCAATGCGATTGAGCAAATTTCGTTCTGTAAGAACATGTGGAACCGATACGTCGAGTTTTGCAACTAAACCCAGTGCTGGATTTACAAATCAAGGGGCCCATGGGCACAAGAGTGGTGGGGGC
The DNA here is from genome assembly GCA_963680825.1 of Meiosimyza decipiens. Classification (NCBI taxonomy): domain Eukaryota; kingdom Metazoa; phylum Arthropoda; class Insecta; order Diptera; family Lauxaniidae; genus Meiosimyza; species Meiosimyza decipiens. The sequence continues at coordinate 140,646,350 of OY804258.1, forward strand.
CTATCCGGACTGAAAAAACGAAAACGAAGTAACCGAATCGACCCTATCGAAGACTCGTTTATGAGCTTTAACTTTTCAAAAAATATAGAAATTTTTATTAATAAAATATTAGGTTATTAAAAAAGCAGAAGCTTAAAAGTATAAATATACATACAGTGGCGGACAAAACTCTACGTACGACCCCATTTTCTTAAATTTAACAAGTTCTATAGAATTAGAAAAAAAAAGTAATGATGCAGGCTTAAATATAGAAATGAGAATAAATCATTTGGCGAAATAGCAAAATTATTATATTGAAGCAAATCGACGGTGCATACCATATTTAATAACTTTAAAAAATCAAGTCCCGTCGAGAGTAAGCCGCGCACTGGTCGTCCGAAAAAGCATAGATACGTTTCATTTATTCGCAAAGAAGTGGACCGAAATCCCAAAGCTCATGCCACTAAGTTGGCCCACAATATAGCTGAAAGATCCAAGACTGTTGTTCACCCACGCACAGCAACAAGGACCATCAATAATGAAGGATTTCACTGCAGAGCTCCTCGCAAGAAGCCCCTTATAAGCGTCAAAAACCAGAAACATCGCTTGGAGTTCGCAAAATGCATCTAAATATGGGAATTGACATCTGGAATCGTGTTCTGTTAACGGATTAGTCCAAATGCAATATATTTGGATACGATGGGAAAGCCAAAGCTTGGAGAAAACCGAACACTGCCATGGATCCTAAGCACCTGATGCTAACTGTAAAGCAGGGTGGTGGCAGTGTTATGTTCTGGGAGCGGTTGCAGCCTCAGGCGTTGGAAATCTGGTATTTGTTGAAAGCATTATGGACCGGTTCCAATACAAGTTCATAGTGGAACACAATTTGCAGCAATCCGTGGATAAGTTATGCCTACTAACGAGCTAGATTTTCAACAGGATAATGATCCTAAGCATACGTCGCATGTAGTGAAGGACTGGCTGCTATATTATGCTCCACGACAGCTGTATTCACCTCCACAAAGACCGGACTTGAACATTATAGAACACGTGTGGGAAATTTTAGAGCGAAAGATCCGAAAGTGGTGCTCCAACTCTAAAAGAGAAGCTGCAAGAAAAGTGGCCGAAAATTACTCCGGAAGAGCTCGAAAATTTAGTAGCTTCAATGCCCAGACGGTTGCAAGCGGTCATCGATGCTGGTGGTAGCCCAACAAAATATTAAATTTTGTTATTTATTATTATTTTTTTAAATTATTTCTCATTTTTTAAATTCGTACGTACACTTTATTCAGTGCCTTTTTTGAATTTTTTGCGAATAACTTTAAAAGTTAATATTGGAGATACATATTATTTTAATATTTTATATACAATTATAAGGTTTAAAACAAACCTGCATCATTATTTTTTTTTTCAAATGCTTTAAGACATGGTAAATTTAAGAAAAATGGGTTGTACGTAGTGTTTTGTCCACCATTGTATATTTAAAATTAAAAAACATTTACACAAAAATATAATAATAAAAACAATTTTCGTGCTTTCTTCTCAGCAAATTGTTTGATGATATTGTCCATATTTAATTTTCCCACAATATCAATATTTGCGCTTAAAATCGTTAAATAATTCAAGCGATCTTGAGTCATTGAAGTTCTTAGAGGATTTTTTATCAACTTTAATCGTGAAAATTATCGGTCTCCGGTACAATTATTCATCATCAAAATTAAATAAATTAGTAAAATCATTTCCACGTTGGGAAATGATTTTTGAATATTTTTAACCATTATAATGGAATACATTTTTTGCTCCTTGCTGATAGTATGCTGCTGGTCGAACTGAAATTCTGATAGCTCAGAGCAGAAAGCTTGGAACTGTAAAAGTTCCATTTCCAAATTGGAATCGATGTCATCTTTGTAAATATTAATCAATCTTTCTGAATTTTCCGATATCTCAGTTCGACTGAGCTTACCGAAACGAGACAAAAAACCAAATCTCAATTCAACTCCATTACTTTAGTTTGCAAATTTAATTATTTAAAAAATGCATAAGCTAGGTCGATTGGGTTACTTGGGTTTGCATATTTATTTATTTAAAAAATTGTACCTGTTGGGTCGATTCGGTTACTTATAGTTGATTCGGTTACTACGTACCCAGGGACTTTTCTTTCATTCGCAGCCTGAGTCATACGGGCACGTGCCCGTAGTGCCCTAATGTAAATTTGGCACTGACTAAACCCATTAGTTTCACGTGTTCATGAATGGTTGAAAACGATAAATTTTATCTCTCAGCGATCACACAAGCTGTTTTTCGGGAGTTTGTCTTTATTTCGTCTACATCAGCTTCAACTAGTCTTCCAGAACATGGTGCATCTTCAACATCAAACTTGCCGGAGTAAAATTGTGCAAATCAGTTTCGGCAATCTGCCAATAGATTCTCTCTTTCCATATCGACTTAGTTTGTTCTTGCTTGAACAGCATTTTTACCTTTTCAATAGCAAAAAAGTAAGATTTGGCAAAAATATTGCATTCGACCTTTATATTTAATAGGGCACCAAACAAAAACTATTGCGCAAAATCAAACAAACTGTTTCACCACCAGCTGTCAAAATATATAATGACAATGCGGCTTAGGGATAAAGTTGACTGTAAAAAAATTCAATGGTTGGGGAAAATAACGAAATTACTTTACGAACAACCCTATAATTCTTGTTCTCATACAATATGTTGTTAAGTTTCTCATTAAGAACAATATCACTATTACTCGCTCCAATAATATGACTAAAGATTTCATGAAAAGTTCACTAAAGAGTTTAGGAACATATTTATTAAGCCATAACAATGCGAGCCACAAATTTGACTCTGTTAAGAGTAGCGAACTCATGTCAATGAAACACTTTAGAGAGCACAACAAAAGAGAGCACAATACTTACGCTCTGCTCGTTCAAGCAATAATTTGGTCTAAGTGCATTAAGTTCTGAACTTCAAAAGCAATTTTCCATAAGTTTTTGTTCTTAAGAATCAATGATTAAATATCACGTTTTACACTGAAAGAAAAATTGAATTCACAACACAACGCACGCAATAACTACTGCCACTTACAGAAACCGACACAGACTGAATTGTAATTTCACTGTGTTAGCCCATTAATAATTGTGGAATTTTCGTCGGTTGTTGCTGTTTTCTAATATTTGCTGCTTCTCTGATGTCTACGCTCTTTACAATTGTTGCTTTTTTATCGCGCCACTTAAATTCTCACTCACTTTAAAAATCGAAATCTAAAAGGAAATAACAACAAAAACACTTAAAACACGACAAACAAATGTGACAAACAGCAAAGAAAACACACAGCACAACGATGAAGAGCAGCAGACGTCACGTCAGTAACTCATGTACTGCTGGAGAATAAAATGACATGACTGACACTCTTTTGTTGATTTTTTGGTTTTTTGTGAAAATTCAACGCGAGCACGCACGCAGTTTTTTGTGAGAGCATCTCCACATTGTTGCACGTCTCTAAATAGTCCATTGAAATGGTACAAAACTTTGACCGAACCTTACGTTTTGCGTAGGACAAGAATTTTTTTTCTGACGTGTAGGCGGGGTCAGTGTGAGCTTAAAACTCGGATTTTGGAGCTCCCCATTTGACCATCATCTTAAAAAAGCGGGTGTAAAGAGTTTGTCCGTGATATATTAAGAATCGTAAGTCTCACAAAACGATTTCTTTGAATTTTTCTTAAGAATATCTACAACTTTTAGACAAAAGTTATAAAATATCTAAGGGGTCAAATAACAATACCTTAGTTTTGATCTTGAAACCAATTTGAAGGTCAAATCGAGGACAACTGAGATTTTTATTCTATTGGAATGGATTTGTTTGTGGTTTGTATTTGAAATAAACGAAATAAACGAACTTACTTAGTATATGATTCTGCATTCCAAACTTTGACCTGAGTGTCATTCTGAGCTAAATCATAGTGCATGAATTTAGTTAATGTAGCTTACGACAATGGGCTGAATCAGAGGCATAATTCGTTGAGAATGTGCAGATATCAAATTATACGATCGAATAATCTTTTATAAAACCTATGACTGCAATTTGTATCGACTAACCAACTCAAAATTCTTATAGCCATACACGAATTTGAGATGATTCAAAAATCAATGGGAATAAATCAGCTGATAATTTTGTCAGATAGAAGTAAGAAAATTATTCCATTGGCTTGGATCAGCATCAGCTCGTATTGTAACTAAGTAACTTTTTTGAACTCGACTATGTGCATGAACGATATGGCTTTCGTTTTGATGGCTTTTGTTTATTTTAAGGTTTGTAACGTTTTGTTTTCTGTTTTCATTTTGTCTTTTGTTTATTTCTTACTTTCATAAACAAACCATTTGAGCCCTTTCGTGTAACTTGAATTGTGTGTAGTTTGCTCTCTGAAGGTGTTTTTAATGACTCTCAATAAAAAGAAAAAAGTTTTCCTTGTTAGTTCAGCACAACTTTGTTATCAGTTACTGGCTTACAAATCTACAAAATACGTCACATAAAAACAAGCGAACTACGAGTTATATCAGCATTTTGGCATTGGTATCAACATCAATGTCAATTCCAAATGCTTTTCCTTAGTTCACATTATGAAGTGATGATAACAAGTAGAATTTATTGTTGAAACAACATTTTTATGATGTGCTATGCAAGGGAGGGAGAGAGTGGCAAGCTAAATATATGAACTCTTTAATAATAATTAGCTATTAGCTCAAGATAGATTTAATATTTTCGTGCACACCGTATGCATTAGACTGTACATTTTTCCCAAACTTTCTGTTTTTTAAAAAACTTTGAACTCCAACTAATTTAGTGAACAAAGTTTGTGGACTTAAAAGAAACTGCTGTGAGATTTTTGTTTTATGCTGTTTTAAGAAAAAAAAAATTGTTTAACTATTTCTCCAGTAAGCTTACTAGTTTTAGAGTGATAAAATATTTATTAACAACGTTAAATACACGCTATCCTCAGCAAAACTACAAGTATTTTCGGGTTAAAATCTTGTTGTTTTTTTAATGTTTCGAATAAAGAAACTTGGGAAACGACAGGCAGTTTATCAACGTAGACTGTTCATTATTTTCTAAGTACATTCAGTCCAGGATCTTGACTTTTAACGCTTATAGCGTGCCACCGATCACTAAACGTTTGTTATTTTATTTATTATTTACTCAAAAACTAGTAAGCTTTTGAAAAAATCATTGGACTTTAATTGATGAGTTTCTTAGAATATATAAGAAATTGAATTTTTTTCTGGAAAAATCGTGCAAGAATTTTCATTCGACGTATTGAATCGATAAAAAAGAAAATTAAAATATTTTTTTTGGCATTTCAAAAAAAAAAGGGGCATAATGGAGCATAATGTTCTGGTAAGCAAATCTTTTTTTTTAACAACATTTTTGTAACAATTTTCTCGTCCAAAGAACTAGAGAAGTAACGTACAGTCTAATATGTAGATATGTATTTATAACATTCTAGCAATCAAGATTAGCTGCTTTGACAAATTTACTACATATAGAACAATTGAAATATCGCAAAAAATAAATTATAATTAAAAATCGATCAATAATGTATAGGTACGGGCATTAGCGCCAAATCAGATACCATTTGGGTTTTGCATCTCTGACTTTTCTGAAAATTGTTTATCTTTTAGGATGGGTGGAGTTTAGGCACCATGATTGTTTGAATTTTTCTTATCAAGCTATTTTAGAGATATAACTTTTTGAAAAATTACACAGTTCCACGAATAATTATTAAATTTTAATCGCTCGAATAAAATGTTTACAAATTACATGTTCTGTAGACTCTGCACTATGGATCTTAATTCAATTTATTTAATTTACGTTCAAAGTCTGAAGGTATAAGAGTCGCAAAAATATGATATCAATATAGTGGTTGCACTACATTGATATCTTATATGATCAAAAATACTTATAAATTATTATATGTTATCAGGCAAACGATGTGTTTAGGTGCTCCTATCCTTTTTATAAAACTATATACTTCTGATGTTTCTTATAATAAAGGGTGGTTTTTTTAGAGGTATAGAGCTTCGAATTGAAATAAAACACAAGAAAATCGTTTTAATGTCCATCAATTTAGCTTTATTGGAAGGATAATTTTATGCCATTAATGTTTAAGTATGATTTCGGGCACGTGGCCGCCGCGGCTGGCTCGAATAAAGCCAATTCTACAGGTCCAATTTTGAATCACTTTTTCGAGAATGTTGGCTTCCAAGTCCCCTAACGTTTCTGGTTTGTTGGCGTAGACGAGCGACTTCACATATCCACAAAGAAAATAATCCAATGGTGTCAAATCACACGATCTTGGTGGCCAATTGACAGGTCCATTCCGCGAAATTATGCGCTCATCGAATGTTTCCTTCAATAAATCGATTGTGACGTGCGCTGTGTGGCATGTAGCGCCGTCTTGTTGGAACCACAACTCATCCACATTCATGCCATCCAATTCGGGAACAAAATAGTCGGTTATCATGGCTCTATACCGGTCTCCATTAACGGTAACTGACTCTCCAGCATTATTTCGGAAGAAGTATGGCCCAATGACTCCACCAACCCATAGAGCACACCAAACAGTCAGTTTTTGTGGATGTAATGGCGTCTCAAGGGTCTCATGTGGACTCTCTTCACTCCAAATGCGGCAATTTTGCTTGTTGACGTAGCCATTCAACCAAAAATGAGCCTCATCACTGAACAAAATTTTGCGATGAAAATCAGCATCGAGATCAATCTCATTTTCGGCCCATACACCAAAATCACGACGCATTGCATGGTCTCGCGGCTTTAATTCTTGCACAAGCTGGATCTTGTAAGGTCGCAAGCCAAGATCTTTGCGCAAAATCTTCCATAAAGTTGATGGACAAAGCTCCAATTGCTGTGCACGGTGGCGAATCGATTTATTCGGGTCCTCTTCAACATTTTGCTCTACAGCGGCAATTGTTTCTTCGGTGCGCACTGTTCGACGTCTCTGCGGATGCGTATTATCACATAGAGTAAACGTAGTGCGAAAACGATCCATGGTTAACCGAATTAATTGCTCTGATGGACGATTATGTCGACCATAAAATGGACGGAGCTTGCGGTAAACTTCGCGAACTGAACCATTATTTTCGAAATAAATTTGCACGATTTGCAAGCGTTGTTCTTTTGTCAACCTGTTCATGATGAAATGGCAAACCAAACTGAACATAAATGACATTAGAGTTGCCAGATTTGACCATAAAATGCCAGTTTTATCTCTATTTGAAAAACAAACCTCTAAAAAAAACACCCTTTATAATGCATTTGGTTTCTTATATAAGAAATTAGGCCAAACAGGAACCTTGTCCAACTCACATAATTCATCTATCAACATAGTTTGTTGCTGTTTTATTGGTATATGAAAATTGAAAAAATCCCAATGCAACATTTCCTCATCAACCGAAACGATAATCTCTTCGAAACAAATTATACCACGTAGTCCAAAATAATAATAATCAATATATCATTAAGCCTTTTATATCATTATTTCAAGTAGTGAAAATACAATTAAATGTAACTAAGTGGAGTATCACCTGACCTCTATAAAAATTAAAATCACTCTAATTAATGAAAGTTGATATGTATGCCTACCTAAACTAGGTACAAATGCAAATATAAATTTATACTTCATAATAAATATTTACGTAGGAGCTGCCTTAGAACACAAACAACACACACACAAACACACAAGCAAAGCCATAGCCATTAACAAATCCACAAAATTTCACAACACATACAATGACATACTTACTGGATTATCCTTGGTGAAACTTATCACTGCAGCATTCTGATGAACTCAGACTAGTGATACAAAAAGGTAACGACTGATATGCGAATTTATGCTTTAGCTGTTGCTATACAGGGAGCGATTACATATCACAGGAATGTCAGAGCGTTGTGAATGAGAGGGAAAGTTTAGATGTTTTTCTCATTTTCGCGCGTCTCTAAGCGAGTATTAAAAGAACCGATAATCTCTAGTATTCGCGTAATTTGCAATTATAACAAAAATGAAAAATAATTTTATCCAGAAGCTTTTGTCTAGGCGCCATAAGACACAGTTGACACTAAAAGTTTCAAGCTAAATAGCTAAGAAAGCTATTTGCTGTAGTAGCTAAGCTCTATTTATCAGTACTTGAAATTTTTAATGTGAACGTATGAAGCCGATATTCGAAATCTATTTATTGTTTCATCTCTAAATTAATGTAAAATTGCTTTAGTTGATGTTGCTAATACTGCTACATTTGATGCAGCAATTTAATTTAATTGTAACTGCAATTCACTGGGTGCATGACAAATAGTCAATATTTGAATGTGAAGGCATCAAATCTTCACATCATAAGCATCGTAAGCTGCATACACACCTATATTATATTGTTAAATATATCATTGAAATATATCACATAAAATCAATTTGCTAACTTTTTTGTTTTCTCATTATTTGCATGAAGTTGTTGTTTAAATAGATTTGACACAGGATAAAACAATCCCTTACCTGTAGGTATGAACTTGAGCATAGATCGGTACATTAATGATGAAAACAATAAAAAAATGTCCACGAAAAGACTACAGTGCGTCATCGAGAACTTCAAAAGCTTATTTTCTCGAAAACTAGCTTAGTTACATAGAAAATGGCTAAGACTTGTTGTATACTATTTTAAGCTTCATAAAAATAAATACACTAGAAAACATTCCTTGTGAAAAAGAGTGTTATCCTGTTCCTATGTAATTTTTGAGGCTGAATCTAAATCTGGTACAAGACTTTCCTTTCGCGTCAGGTATCTGAGATAAATGCGATCAAATGTGCCACAACTTTGCCCACTTTCGTTTACTTGTATCAAGAACATCAATTTCTTTGAAGCACCTTGGATGCTTATAAAATTAAGAAGTTAATTTGCTCTTCAAAATTTTTATTGAAAAAATAATTACAAAGAAAATACTCCAAAGTTATTGCTGTTCTTAATGGAAGTGCACGAAAATGATCAAAATCGGTATTTTTGAAACATTTAAACAAATTTGTCACAAAATCTGAAGGAAATAAGAGACGATAAAAGACTATGAAGGAGTTGATGTACTAAGCAAACTCATACTTTCAAGAAAAAAAAAATTTCTTTTATGTGTCAATTCAATCATTCTGATGAGAATTTGTAAAAGCTCAAGCGGTACCTACGCTTTTTATTGCCAGAATCAGTTTGAAATCATGCTTTTTTTTCAAAGGTTTTTCAAGGTCTTACAGTGATGGGAATATTTTTTGCGCCTTAATAGAGCGGAGTGTTCTTATATTCTTCAGGGTTAAATCAGTGGATTTACCATGTCTTATTCACATATTTAGGCAAGTTTGATTAAGTTTTAGTTACAGTCTCAAATAGTGTTTTGAGATACAACATTAGGTTATGGAAGCTTTGTCTATTAATTTGCAACTCTAAAAATTTCAAAACACCCACCATATTCATTAATTAATAGCTTGTGTTTTTTGCCGCCAGTGTTCTTCCAGAAAAATATAATATTGTAAATGTCCTATTAGAGCAAAAATCTCAAAAGACGCTATAAATTAAAAATTTAAAGGAAAATTGACTACTCTGCATATATTTACATAGATTAGAAGTGCCCATCACGCATTTATAAAAATTTTGAATTTAATTCATACAAATCGACAACGCAGATGACTTGAAAGTTTTCTTAACAGAAGCTATAAATTAAAATGAATTGAAAAATGAACACTAAATGCTCATTTGAGCAAACACCAAAACATCACAGACGACATCTCTCCAAGAGCTTCGTGCCACAGCTGGTGCGCGTGTGGACAACCTTTGCCAACATGGCCAAGTCAGTCATTGCTATGTCCGCTTGAAGGAAACACAATTTGTTGCCAATTAATACAAATTACAGCGATTTGCTTCATTGCGATACGCGCTCGCCATTGTTTTAAGAAACAAACCAATGATAGAGATAAAATAAAGAAATTGGAAGCAAAACTGGGAGAAATGTTTACTTGTTCGTTGCGCGTGCACACAATAGAACAGATATGAGCAAAGTCACTGCGTTTGTGGACACTGGACAGTGGCGTGGCTAGAAGAATGGGACTTTCTCAGTTTGTCTACAGAAAAAGCTGAAAAATTTAACTTTCACTTGAGGTTACTTAGTCCCCATCACCCGCCAGTTTCTCTAAGCCAGTGGAAAAAAATAACTAAAATTTGTTGCGTCATTACGACTAAGATGCAAGCAAAGGGTCCTTTGGACGCGTGCTCAGTGACACCATTTTTCTTAATTATTTCGATTTAATTTTGTGACCCATGCCATACAACAAAAGGCAGCAAAAAAACAAAGAAAAAAAGGAGCATCCGAAAAAAAAAGGCACGGAAAGTGTAGTTAAATAGGAATTAAATGACTTGCAAGACAATATGTTTTGTTCACCCACAGTTCTTTTTCTTGATTTTTTTTTTTACTGTAATGAAGTTAATTCTCCGGTTATTGTTGTTGTTATTTTAGCTGGTGTTTATTAATGTGGGCAAAATGTTGCGTCGTTGTGGCTAAGCTAATTAAATTAAGGGTTGCCATCATTGCGAAAATGTACGGACAGTTTGTCAGCAGAAATTTGTTTGGCTTAAAAAAGAAATTAGCAAGAGCTCACAAATGATAAACTTTTCTTAATTATATTGAGACAGAATTGAAAAAATAAATAGCTTTCGAAAAAAATTTTATTATTTACTTTAAAGTCAAAAAAGGTTTTATGATTTAAAATTTTTAGTAACTACTGCTAATTTCATATTTTGCAATTGTACAGGGGTAAGTTTTTTAACAAAAATAAAAACATACGGAGCGTGACCGTCAACCATTTGACTAGCACTGTCAAGAATACACCTTGAAACAAATCCATAAACAAAGAATTACAGTTTTAACCAAAGCGTAGATTTCCGAGAAAATGGCTAAAACTATCAAAGGCCTTAAAGACACATTATGACGCGTGCAAGTGTGCTCGAAACCTATACTTTGCAGCTCTTACAGTAGTCGTGCAATAAGACGGAACATTTGGTTGCTGAAACAAAAAGATCTTTGGATTTTTTCTGTTTCAAATTCGGCCACAACAATTTGGCGTTCCTGCTTGGTAAGCTACATAATTATTTCCCTTAGCTCTGTTCCCTTAGTTCTGTTCGACATTTCTGTAGAAGCACACATACATCTGCCACATTGTCGCTAGTAGCAACTTTGTTCATTTCTGATAAAAATAACGCACAGTTTTTATCGCGATAAAGATTTGACTGATTGTCAGTACATCGACGAGTGACAGACGTTTCACAGTTATCATAAGCCGTACCTGTTGAATAGCGCACGTCTCAGTTTGAAACACGCAGCGTTGGGTGGTTGGCTTAAGACATCACCAATTTTTTCCAAACAAAACTATGCTAAGAACCTTCCACAGAGTTAAAAAAATATTTATATGGTAAAAATACATTGTGAGCTACGTATGTTATAAGAAATGCTCATTCTTTCTCAGTTGCGAGGTGCCCTTTTTTCTCATTGAAACTTACTTTTGCTGGTAGATCTTTACCAAGAGATATGAATGAATTAGATTTTTCTTTTATATTAAGGACGTCGCATCGCTCATAATATAACATAGATTTCTTTCAGTGTCTTGGCTATCAATGGATTGAATTTAGTTTCTGTAGGTGTAGTTTTTTTTCTGTTATTTCATGACCAACCAAAGGCACTCGATTTTGATACATAATCTGCTTTATTTTTATGAAGGTAAGGATATTTTCTATTTGTTTTCAGATATGCGTCCAATGAAATAAAGCGCATACAAAGAAAATCATACCATATGAGAAACATCCATATGTTGCAATTGATAATGAAAAGCTACGTGTACACCAAACGCGGTTCTTTCTACTGCAGAAGAGTCAGCCACTAAACAAAAAATGGTTATAGAACCGGCATATAACCCGTATAGAAAACACAAAGGAAGTATTGAAGCTGAACCTGTGCTGCAAAGATTAAATAGCACTGAGACGAGAGATGATAAAAGTCTAGGGAAATTTCTGTTTCAAATTTCAGAAAAAAAAGCTTAAAGATGCCTCTTCTTGGTAAAGAGAATTACGCAATTTAAGAACATCGCATTATCAACTGTAGCCATGCTGCTCGACGAATGCGTAGCAGAAAAATCTAACTAAATCTAATCTCAAATTTAAAGTAAGAAGATTTATTACTTACAAGAAGAATGCAGCCTCACTCAAATACTCAAAGGAAAAAAAAAAACGATTTCATAGAGCGAAATTTCATTCTGTCGCATGTTAAAATACGCAATTTTATTGAAAACGATTTCATTAATTTACAAATTACAATTTGCTTGAGATGACTTTTGCCTCTCGTAATACAGAACACTTATTTCGTAAATAAAATTACGATTACGTATAAGATGATAGCAGAGTTTAGAGTTTTTTACACCCTGATTTTGACGAAATCCACTTAATGCAATGCGCTCTTCTACAGCGTTTTGCAACTTAATTTATACAAATTATTTAATTTATTTTTATTTGCTGTCTGTCCGCAGGTTTTTTATGTTGACGTACACGAAGGATAGCGCGCATTGTGTACGGCAGTGGTGAGAGAGTAGATGTAGAAAAGAAAATGTTTTTAATATAACAAAAAAAAGAAATGTAAATTTACAAACAAACGTAGTCGCAGCAACAACAACAGCAAAAAAAAAGGACGAAATAGGACAATGAAAGCGTTAAAGATGAGACAAAAAAAAAAGAAGATGATGATAATGGCGATGGTGTTGTCAAAAGTTGGTCATAATATTGGCGACACTCTTGTTGTCATAGTTGTAGGTGATCTTAACTGGTACTTGATGTCACTGCTGTTGTTGTTGCTTTTGCTGCCATTACTGTTGCTGCTGTATGTAATGACAACATGTAATGTTGCTGATACCAGCGGAAATGCTGATGAGTTTTTCAACTTCATTTAATGGACTTTTTTTTTCGACCGGTTTTGCCGTAACATTTTTACAATGATGTTGTTGTCATTGTCACTATTGTTGTTGTTGTTGTTAGTAAGTCTGTTTTTTCTTATTGATATTGCTGTTGCTGCTAGCGCACTGAAGCGGTCAAAGTTAATTGTGACACAAACGCCATGGTTTCTTGTTTTTCTTAAAATGAACACGCGGACGGACAGCTAGTGAGAAAAAAAAATTTAAGTGTTTGTCATTTATTTTGACGCTTTGTTTGCTGTTGTTGTTGATATTCTTAGTTTCTGCTGCACAGCTGTTTTCTTTTACAGTTAATCGTTGTTTGCTGCTGGTTGTTGTTGACCCTCAAAGTTTGACTTCTTTATTTTTTAAGATTTTTGCTTTTTTATTTTCTTCAGTTTTTGCCTCCTCTTTCTTGACTTTGTCCTTTAATTTCTGGCACGCTGAAAGTTTTTACCATGTAATGGTAAGGGGGGAACACCTTCATTGGCCAACTGTAAAGAAAAAAATTAAAAAAATTTTTTTTTAAAAAAAAGGTAGTCAATTAAAATGTAAGCATTCTGGTCAACAGCAATTAAAACAAAATGGCCTTGGGCTAAATAAGAAAAAAAAAATATTTGTGTAGAGCTTTTTTGGGTGGTAAAGGTCGTTGTATATTCGAGAATGAAAATGTTTTCTTAAGTTAATTACTTAATTCAAGATTGATTTCCTTATTGCGAAATACCCTGAAGGAAATTTATGTGAAAGAAAATCTTTTCTTTTCTATGAAATCGCTACATCAGTAGGTGTGTGAATTTTCTTGGAAAAGCAAAAACTAAAAATATTAAAATCTTTTATATTTTGAAAAAATATATATTTTGTTTTTTATTTTCTTTTTGGATGCAGCATTAGTGTTTGATTTCAATTAAAAAACAAAATACACCTAGATAACTGTTTTTGAAAAAGAGTTCTTAAAAAGAGTACTAACAGCACTAAGACTCAGCCTATATGATTGTGTTGCAAATATGTCAACTCAAGGTAACAAAACGCTACACATTTTAAAAATTTTTTTAATTATTATAGTACGGTTTTTTGAATAAGAAAACTTCGTCCCAAACAAAACTTTGAAAATTATACCTTCCATTTTCGGAAATATTTTAAATGAATTGACAAACAACATTTCATATTTTTTTTTTGAGTGTGAACAAAATGTCTCAAAGGATTATCGTCAAACAAAACAGGTATTTTTTTTTTTCGTTGGTTTGAGGAAGCAATCACAAATTTGATTGAGTCAAGCATAAAATGCTTCAGCCAACCTTTACCACTATACAATGTGTTTGAATCAAATAAATATTTGTTTGCTGCTTATCATATATAAATTTTTTATATTCGAACAAACCGTTTCTCATTGTATCTGGCCATCAAGAGTAGCAACAATGCCTGTAGCTAAAGTGTGTTGCAGAAAAATCCAATTGAGTTTCGATAAAGATTCATTTCAGATCAAATTTTCTTAATTTTTTGCTGGGAAAATGCTAAGTCTTCGATTCCTTTAAGATGTTTGTTACGTTACTCAAGTTAAAAAACACTTAAACGCAAACTTTACAAAAGCTCTTAATAATTATGAAACAGTTTAATTGAAAAATATTAACATCTAAGCGCTACGAAATCGCTCATAACCAATTTGAGCTGTTTATGATAGTGAAAGCTTAATGAAAAGTCTCAGAAAACAATTTATGATACTCATTATTAAAATGGACAAATTTAATAGAAAAAAGACTCATCTTTGATGAGTACTCTTGTCTTCGAACTTCTTTATTTGTTAAATTCCAAACTTTAAAAATTCTCAACTGAATCCAGAAATGCTTGCTAAACTCGATATTAATTTCTACTAACCACTGCAAAAAATGCCAAAGCATCACAGTTCGCTGTCAATTTAATTGGCTTTCATTAAGCAAAAACTTCATTCAATGCACTTCATTGGCCATTGATGCGTAATTGCATCAATGATAACAACAAAAAAATTGCTGTCGATGTAATACAGGCTTGTTGCCAGAGGAACAGCAATAAGAGAGCAGTAACCGCAGTGTCTCATATTATCTCTGATATTAGCAATAACAAAGCCCTTTCAATATTATAAGTTGCTATGCAGTAGATAGCAATTTTGGTCGCGATGGCGATTTGTTGCTCAGTAGTAAATTATGCTGCAACAAATGACCGTAGTACTAATAAAGATTTTAGAAGAATAGTTAACTTATTGAAAGTGTGCGAGCTTTTGGAAAACCAAACGTAGTTTGTCAAAACCTTTAAAACGAAAAAATATCTATATGTCTCACTGAGTTAATATACCTTTATAAGCTTTTGTCAAAAATTTCAATTCTTTAGAATCATAAAGACGTTAAAAAATATTACGCTATTATCTTTAATGCACACATAAAATTTAAATATACAATAGTCCAGCGTCTGTACGGATTTTGTTCAAAACGCTTTTGACGTCCATGAATTTTTAATTATGCTTATACTTATGGATAATGCTTTTGAAGGTAATAATTTGTCCAATTTCAATTTTTTTTTTTTTTTTGAAAGAAATATTTTTCAGAAGTTTATTCTTAGTTCACGCACGCTATAAGAATTCTGCAGAAAAACTTTTTCTTTTGCTACAGACACTGAACTATAATTCTGTATCGCTACTTGTCGCATATTGTACTTATTGTGTCAGAAAACTTAATTTCCTTCCATCCTTCAATAATAGGATTTCTATGGAGTACAACGATATCAAGAAACAAAGCTGTTGCTACGGCAGCAGCTGCCACAAGCCACGTTTGCAACTTCATCATTATGAACGTAACAGTAGTAGCTTGACGCTGGAAAATATCGCAGGAGCTGCGTTTATAAATTTCAAAGCATTCAGCAGTGGCAGCAAGTGAGTGCATTTGATTTTGACGTTATCACCGCACAATGCAATTAAGGAAAAAGTTGCCAGCTGGTTGGTGAAACTCAATACTTTAAGCACTGAACAGTGCAAAGGAAGAATAAACGCTCTGCCAGGAAAATAATTGAAGCAATTTGCTTTGAGCCAAAAAATGCCACCCTTAAATAATCATTAAAATCATAGTTAAACAAGAAGAATCAGTATGCGAGTTTTCACTCGAAGACAGATACTCTGAATTTTCACAACATTGACTAAAACTACACAACTACTAGCTTGCATCAAGCTGGTCACCTTAGTTCAATAATTGTTTTTCATGAAGTAAAATGATGCGAAGCAAGGCTATTTCTCCATTTTTTTTTCACCCCGCCCACTTTGAACTGCTTTAGAAATGCGTTCGATATGCGCTGTCTCCGTTGCATTACTGAATTTTCAACGTGACAGCAGGATGCACCTGTTGGCTGCGTTCATGTCGCAACGTTGTAACTTTACGTATCCTGCGTCGATTTTTTTTTAGCCTTCAGCAGCATATAACAGGTAAAACCTGCGTAATTCGACAAGGATTATCATGTTGTTGTTTTTATCATTATTAAGTGTTTTTGTTTTTCTTGATTTTTTTTATTGGAATACGAAAAGAGGAAAAATAAGAAAGTTCACGCAAAGAAACGTTTGCATTTTCTTGTATTAACTGATTGCACTTATATTATTCAAGGGACTGCTATCAATGGAAGTATTTTCAATAGAAATATGTATTGTTTTATAGTCTTCTGGGATATAACTAGACAGGCTTATTGCTGATTCTATTGAAAAACATAAGCAGGCTGAAATTCTAAACGTGTATAATATAAATTTTATAAAAAATATTGTTACACTCATATATTAAGGCAGTACAACGAGCCAATCGAGGAAGCTCGAGTTGCCGTCGTACGAGCCGAGCTGAAATATGTACGAGTATGCTCGATCAACTCGAGCGCTTAAGTCAAACGAGCGATCGCGTGTTCTAGCATGGGTTGGTAGTTTTTGCTCACCAACTCCCACAACTAAATCAAGCATTGTGTAAGCAGTAGTCAACAGTGTTTCATTTAAAATTAAAATCCTGCTAATAGACCCAGAAATAAAGGCGACTCTTAATGGAAACAGTGAACGTGGTTCTTGGAAGTGAAAACCGTAGAACTTAACTCAATTACCGGTGTTTGCTGTTCTCATTGGCCATACAAAGAGATCAAAAAATGGTACCTGCGATACGATTTTGAAATTGCACGTCTTTTTTCAAAAATAATCACCTTTGAGACTTTATTGACTTTCTGGGAAAATCAAAATCACTTTGAATTAAAATTAAAGAAGAAGAGAAAACAGTTTGATTGTTGGGTCGAAAAATTTCTGCAGGTGAATATTTGCCGTAGTTATAGTGCCTTAAATTTGGCGTGATTGGGTCAATTCTGCGACTTCTTGCCGATTTTAAGTTTTGAACCTAGCAGCTTAGGTGTGACCTATGTGCCAACTTTCATTGAATTAGCTTGCTTAGATCTTCCGTAAACATGATTTCAACAGACAGACACACAAACACACAGACAGACATAGCTACATCGACTCAGGTGGTGACACTGACCAATAATATAGATACTTTCTATACCTGCCACCCCCCCTTCTATGCATTACAAACGAAATGACAAAGTGAATGTACCCTCTGTGTAGGGTATAAAAACTGGATATCCCATAGTTCTAGACTGCGCATAGTTTTCCATTCAGTCACTACAAATAGTTTTTTATGTAGCCAAAACAAATAATTTGTTTTTATCGAAACTTTTCACAGTTTACCAAACTGAACTCAATCAGTTATTTTCCAGGTATGGTATTCTCCATTTATTGCTGACACTTTGTGTTTCAATTTCATCACTTTGACAATAACCAAAGGCAGTAAATAAAACGGTTTTATGACATTAAAAATTGTACATTTCACACTTATTGCTTTTATTCCACCCGGATTTATTATTGAGGAAAAAATCATTTGAGAAATCTATTTCCGTTTTATCGATGCACAAAAAATGTCATAAGCACCTTTTTTTATCAAAACATCACCAGCAGCAGCAGTAGCACCAACAAACTATCAAAGGTAGTAGTAGATTAGGGAGTACAAAGGCAACAATATGACAAAAAAAAAGAGAGTGACAATAAAAATGCGAAAAATGCGAAAAATGCAAAAAATAAGATATTCTGCTTTAGTTGGTGTGGAAACTATGCCATTGTGTTTTTGATTTCTATTTTGAACGCTTAAGGGACCAAAAAATACACTTTAGTTTGTAATTTCTTTAGAAATGCATCGGTAGTAGTTGCAAATAGTAGCAGGTAGAAGTTATTAAAAAGTACAAAAAAACGACTTCTTTTATATTTCGATTTTCTCTGCATTTTCCTTTACCCAAAGCAATTCTTCGACGACGATGACAACGGTAACTACAACGACAATACTCCTCAATATCGAATATCTGAGATATCGCTTTGAAACGGAAATTGAGAATTTTCTCCTTTGAGAAAGTTTCCGGTCGCTGCAGTTGCTGCTGTAACTGTCAATGTTGTGAAGTCATTTGCAAAAATGTTGCAAGTTTTTAATAAACAGGCAACATAGTGAGAGCAAAAAAAATAGTGAAGAAAATATGGTTTTTCTTGCTATCGGTGTTGTGATAAATTGTTGTAGAATTTTGGTTAATTTGTCTGTAAGTAATCATTTCGTTAGGTTAGGTCATTTCGTTCAAGAAACTTGACCCATTAAAAGAACCGTTGTTTGAAAAAAGGATAATAATTTTGTTTATTTATCTCTTTTTTTAAGAATTTTTGAGTTTTTTTTCATCTTGTGCTCTTAGTCAGTCTTGTTCTTACGATCATAGTAGTGTCTTGGTGTTCGTCTTGCAAAATGTGAAAGATTCAGACAAACCATGTCTGCTTATTACTAGTGCTCTTTACCAGCGCTGGATTAAGATAGGGCTAGTTTCGAGCCGCTAACGCAAGAGAGCCCACTAATATTTTCTGGAGACTCTATACTTTTTTTTTTTTCCTCTACACCACTTCTCATCAGTATTTACAAAAATTTTTAAAGTGCCTTCATGCAATGAATGGCAAGAAGTAAAATATCGCGTAGAAAATTCGTCACCGAACCTTCTCAAAATCGTTTTTCTCATCTTTTCATAGAACTCTGCTGTAACATTTTTATTTATGGTAAGCTCTCAACACAAGTGCAGTACAAGTTTCGAGCCGCCTTTCACCAATGGCACTGCTGACATGCTCGCTGCTGCACCCAGCGGCATTCAATTTATTCAATATGAAATATTGTAAGATACATGAAAAAAATAGTACTTTTTTACTGCCTTTTTGTAACTTTTTTTCTGCTGTTTTATCCCACTGCGTCTACTAGTTGTGTGTGGAGAGCGGTAAGTACATTTCAATAAGAAACAAATCAGCAGCAATGAATTGAAGCGCTTTTCCATATTTTCTATATTTTTTCGCCTTTGTCGTCGCAGTGTAATGGAATTTTTTTGTTAGTTTTCTCTTGAATTTTCTTACAATTGTTCGTGGATAATGTAAAAAATATTTTTGAAATTGATTTGAATACGCGAATTTCAGGATACGCAGAAATTCTATCAAAACAAGATTTCATTTGTGCTGCAGTAACATATAAATTTTAGATATTATTGTGTAGTTTAGCTTAAGCGAATATACACCAATCATGCATTAATATGAAAGCCTTTCAAGGAATTGTATAATATTTCTCTGCAATCTACAGAGATATGTTATTGTTACTACTTAAGTTCATATTAAAATTTTTCATTGCAGGTAAAATTATTTGGACAATTACTCATTGCGTGGTGATTGTTTTCATTTCAAATAGTGGAATTGCTTATGGGGCAGTAAGAACATAAAAAAATGAGTTGAAATTATGTTCGTATTTTTGATTTCTACTAAGCTTCCTGCATATGTAACAAAGGTTAAAAGGTTCAAACATAGCATTTGAGAAAAAGTATTCGATTTGGGCTAATTAAAAATACTTTCAACAAGTTCATCTTTTAATTTGCATTGCAAATTCTAAATGAGAAAAGGCTATTCTCGAAGCAGTGATTGCCATTTAAACGTCATATAAAAGAAAATGTCCTACAAGCATGAAAGCACTTTAAAGCATATCAAGTTGAGAATTGTGCCTGAAATTTTTCTGACCGGTATCGTGTTACCGGTATCTAAAATATTATTTAAATTTTTATGGGTATAACTAAAGGCCAATTTTCGTTTTGTCTTCGATTGCTAAAATTTCTTATACTATTTCTATGATAATTTTTGTTTATATCAAGGATTCATCGTGGAACCAATCTTATTTAAGCTAACATAAATTCACTACTTCTACGGCCATTAAGAAAGAAAGTGGTAGCATTTGTAGATGACTTAGAAATACGCATTAATATGAAGTAAGTAATTCACCTACTATGATCCTGGTTTGTCAGTACATATTGGAATAAACTCTCTTCGCTAAGTTTCAATAGTCACCAGACCTGACTCTAAAAGTCACATTCTAGCACTACCTGTGCTAACCAATATTTATTTAACTTTTTTAATGCAAATATTGCATGTTAAGATCTTTAAAATTGAAAGGTCGTAATATTTAAGTACTTGGTCATCATAATAGACTGTAACTTCAGCTGAAGGGAGCTTAACAAAATGTTTGCTAGCTTCTATCTAAAAATTTTTTGTGCCTTAAGAGATGCGTGTCCAATATTAAGTACTTGAAAATAGTCTTTGTACAACTGCAGCAACTGTGTTGCAAAAGAATGCAGTTCGAAAAGATTGTAACTACTCGCAAATGGAGTCATGCATTGACTTGTTTAAGATTGCCAACATTTTCCAAGTTTGCCATTACTATTTTAAGCTTTTAAAGAGTTTTTTTATTTCCGAATATTTGCAATGTCCTTTAAGAGATAAGCCTGAGCTTATACACTGTGAATTTTTTACTGCAGCAGTTGAAGCCGCAATGCCGAGAAAATGTACAAGCCAAGGATCTATGTGCTGGACAAAGTGAACTAAGAAATCAATTATTTGTCACTTTGAATGATTTTCAAATACCTTTACAAAACTAATGAAATCAACTTTTTTTTAAGGAATTAAATTCTAATACTCTTTGACTGAAACATTTTCGTAAACAACTACTTGTAAGAAGCCAAACCACGTATGCAATTAATCTATGTATGTAGCAGTGTGTGCTACAAATGCAAATTCAAAGCCAAGTGCTATTTTCAGAAAAAATTCCAAATACCATCAATTGTTTCATAGATTTAGCAACTTGTTACTCATCTATTGGACCAACGTACCAAATCCATGCGAACCCAAGACAAAAACATCTGGTCGACATAAATCACATATTGGCTCTTACCTTTCGTTCCTGTTCATCCTTGGACAGCTGTTGACCACCACCAACATTGTTGCTCTCAGCTTCACCATCAATGGGATTTGGTGTTGTGGGTATATCGCATTCCTCAGTTGGCGGCACGACGCACCTAAGTGAATGCCGATCGAAAACAAGCATAGCGGGGCAACGTTGCAGGCGTGGGTAACCACCTTGACATTGCCAATAACGATTGCAGGACTTACCCAATGGAACATTGCCATTGGCATCGTCATTGCAAAGAGCTGAAATTTTTAAAACGAAACGATTAGAAAATGTTTGTTCCGATAACAATGAAAAAACTAAATTTTTGCATCAATTTTTGCCATGGAGTAAGTAGAGCAACATGGTAGCAATTTCAAGCCACACGCGGACATTTTACACGGAGAAAATTACTTTTACTGAAACGCATTTAAGTTTCATAGTTTTAAGTGACGCCTGAAAGTATGCAATTCAAAAATTTTGAAATTTCATCTCATATGTATGGCTGACATTGACTTCTGTTTTGATTGCATAATTTCGGGCTCAATTTGTCCGAAATTTTACTCAAATGAAACAAAGTTTTTTTTTCCGTGTTACGACCTAAAAGATGACACAGAACTACTTGTTCAAAGGAACTGGACAGTGCATGCAAACAAGCGTTACAATTTCCATTGCTGCATGCCGGATGCCAAACGAAATCGAAACGCGTTGAGTGGCTGTCCAAGCGGCGGTTGCATGCGACCATAAGTGGTCACCTGGCAATGCTCATAATAGCTCTTCATTTATTCCTCCATATACCACTTCAGGCCATTTCGATACTTACGATGCTTTTGACAACCATCGACATTTTCCGGCCAATCACAGCTGTGCGCATTTTCATTGTACAATAGGCCACCGATGCAAAGCTGCTCTGTAGCGGTACCATTCCAGCAGGTCCAGTAACGTGTGCAGGATGTTTCATGTCCAAAGATACCATACAACCAGTCACAATGTTCTGTGGAAGTGGGCACATCTGTCGAGGAAATACAAAAAACAATAGTTATCGACATACGCATACACGCAAACATTGAAGCTATGACCTAAGAGATACCTGTGCAAGATATGGGAAATTTCGAGAAATTGCCGAAAATCAAATTGAAATGTTTTCAATTTTGGCTCATGAATTGCCAGTAATGGAATTTTTTTGTTTTTTGTACAAAAGCTAATCGTGCCATTGTGTTGCCGCACGTTGTTGGTATGAGTAAACCAAGTGGATTTGTCATATTGTCGATAAAGTGGTTTTCTCTTAAGGCTGGCTCTTGATAACAAGTTCAGCTACTTAGTTGGTGCTGGTAAAAGGTAAACGTGGCTTTGGTAAAGGGACTAAATTTTGGTTGCTATTAGAGCACACTTGGATATATTGGTAGATAATCAAAGCAATTCACCACTTAAGTTTTTACTCTGGGCTTAATTGTAATTTGTTTGCGTGGAGCACAAAATTGAAATTGATTTAAGCTTTTGTAAAACTATGTCTAAATAAATTAATGCTCTAATATAGTGCTCATTATGTTCAAGTGATATGGAATACTCTTTCACTTTTTATTATACGCATCCTACAAACGAAAGTTAACGCAATTTAATTTTCAAATAAATAACAATGCACTAAAACTTTGGTTATTTGGAGTAGGAGTGTGCTCTTCTGATGGCAGGAGTGTACTCTTCTGATGGCAATTCTTACGAGTCCAACTCGTGACTACTAAAAAGGATTTAATTTAAACTAATAAGGGTATTATTTATCGAAAAAAGTTAAGTACTATGCACTGAATTAACAGTGGCAGTGTACGGAATAGACTTAGATTTTTATGAAAAGGGTATTTATTCCAGTGTTGTCGGAGATTTGAACTGTACCTACTTTGCTGTGCTTACTGTAAGTGAGTCGGAAAAACCCTCGAAAAATAGAAATATTTTAAGCAGCAACCAGACCACTTCCCTTTTCCGTTTTCGGGGATTCTGTACACGATAGCGGTGTCTAAAATTATTTTTGAGTTGGCCCCACCTTCCAAAATGGCCAGAAAACGAAACCAAATTGGGGGATACGCTTATTCGGCGTCTTCCATTGGTAAAATATTTGTCATCCCCGTTTTCGAGCACGATGGCGGTGTTTAAGACTCTTTTGGAGCTGACCCTACCCCCAAACGGCCATTTGGGGGATGGGGTCAGCTCCAAAACAGTTTTAAACACCACCATCATGCTCAGAATTCTCGAAAACTTTTTCCGACTCACAGAATCCACTGAAATGTAAACGATCAATTGATTATTTGTTATACTAAATGCCTTCACTTGTTTACATATTTGAATAGTCTCTAAATATATAGTTCAAAAACTATACTTTTTTGGAAAATATCACTCTTACAAGACCAAATTCGCCCACTTTTTTTGTAAGACTTTTGATTTATTTTGAAAACCCTAGGCCACATCTTTTACCACTTTACAACAAAAAACTAACAAATCCACTGACAAATATTAAAGTACACTTGCTGCACACTTCCGCCGTATGCTCACACACATAAGTACTTTTGTATGTATGTATATTTATACTCACTTGCTAATTGCTTGCCCTCGCAAAAGTTGGCACGCCATGGATAGTCACAGCCTTCTGTAACGCCACGATGTTTACCGGCAAAGACCAAACCATTCGGACAATCATACAATTCCGGTTGATTACTAACACACTCCCAATAACGGTCACAGTAGACCTCATCGCCGACAACACGTCCTTTCACTTTGCAAGGGTCCTCTTGATTGCCCTTCAATTGCTGGCCAAACACACAGGTTGTGGTTGCTATGTGGGAGAGAGAGAGAGAGAGAACAAAGGTATATGTTTAGATGTTTGTCACAGATAATAGTGAGACATTGAAAGAGAAAATTAAAATTGTGGTAGCTGTTGTTGTTTCTGCTTTTCCCAAACAATTATTGTAAATAAAGCCATAAATGTATGAAGTCAATACAGTGTGGGGTAGGTTAAATTATTGGATCAAAATATATTGACTATAACTGATAAAATTGCTTACATTGCTGTTGCCGATGTTATTGTGCTGGTGGTTAGTTAGTTCATGTTTTAAGGTATATCTTTGAATTGCCTTGATACACAAAATTGTTAGAAACAAAACAATAGGCCAACAATGGTAACACCACCATATGGCTTAAATAGTTGGCTTTTTCAATTTAACATAACATGTACGTAACATAACACACACAGTTTGAATATGTAGGATAAAGTTGTGTACAAGCCGATAACGGCCAATTCTAAACACAATATGGTGTTTTTTTTATTAAAAAATGTATTTTATTTTTCAATTAACTCGTTGTTATGCTTTGTTTTCAATTTAGTTGACAATGTGTTACAACTTCTATTGAATTTTTGTGAGAGAAAACAAAAATGAAGAAGACTTTTCAATTTGTTATTGAAGAAATAGCAATTGCTTAAGGCAAAGCATGCGAAAATTTATGTTTCCCAGTGTATTAAATTAAATTAGTAAAAGTTTTGCGTAGAATTGGTACAAAACATAGCAAACTAGACAAGTATCCAGAAAGCTAACACATCCGTAATCATGAATAAGAATAACGTTAAGAGCACAACTTGCATGGAATGTTTATGGAAGTGTTCAATAACCATTCTTTCAATTGTAAAAGCGGGATACCAGTGAATAAAATATTCGACAAGATTACCAGGGTCAAACATAAAAATCGGTAAGTTTGAGAATTGCACAAGAAAATTCTTAAGTTTTGTATAAGCCAGCAAGTCGATTTACACAGAAAATCAGTTAAAGTTGAAGTCTTGATCTGTGCTAATTTCTACGTTTACAATGAGCAAAGCTTAAGTTAAAGTAAAGTGAATTTTTTGTTCTTAAGGTTAGAGCTTTTTCTAAGTTAATTTCATAAAATAGTGAGTCTTGTTAATAATCAAAAGTGAGGTTTGTTTGGAAACCGATTAGATCAATTTAGTATCGTTTAAGGGGAACACTCGAATTTTACTAATTTTGTATTTAATATTTGATATCCTTTTTGCGTACTAGCACTTGACAGTAACTGAGGAGATGATACATTATCTCTTTTACATCTTTAACTTTAAAAAAGCCATTATTTTCATTGCGTATGCAATCTCTCTTGACGTGTTTACCAAGTAATCGGTTATCATAATAAATCAACATTTTATAAAGAGTTCTGCTTCATAGGAATTTTGATCGTAAAAAATCCAAACATCAAGGTATTGTGGCAATGTGGTTAATTTCTGTATCTACGACTTGCTTTAAAGAAAAAATGCAGATTTAATTTGTAAGTCCAACATCCAGGACTGAGCTTTATCTAGCTAGCTCGTACGCCCTTTTCTTTATACATCTTTCCATTTTGTGGATCTAAGCAGGAGTGAATGCAAGTTTTTGATTAAGTCCAGGATCTAGTAATTATGATGTAATGTTTGATATAAGAATTTTATTTGTAGCAAAGACATTTGCCGAGATTGTCGCTCACTGTTTCCTGATTCCATGCCATTTAATTCGCTCGAAAAATTGATCAGCATGAAATACTCTAGCAATCAAAAAACTGTAGCGATAAACATATATGCTGCGTGAGAAAACGTTTGCTACAGTAGAGCTCATCTTCTGTTAAAAATCTTGAAAGTACTTAAAGTCATCCGCCTATGAACAAAATTTTTCGGACACAACTCCTCAGAAAAATCATAATTCAAGAATCCATCAAAAGAATTAATTAACTTATTAATTTAGTATAATTTATTTTAAATTCAATCATCTGGTTTTCAATATATGAACAAAAACCAATCAACCAATCGTAAGAACATAATCCGTAGTGCACATTTAATTTCATACATTACCGAGGAATAATTGAAAATTACTAAAAATTCAAGACATCCTAACGATGCAATGAACTAAGCTAGAAAAATTTTAGAAACATTATTAAATATATAACATGCGAGCAAATTGAATATGAAGTTTTTTTTACTTATAGAAGGTTTACATATGATTGGCTTTAAATCATTAAAACTCAAGAAAAAAATAATCTTTACAAGAATTAACCTTAACGAAATATATAAATGTACAAATAAACATGAGCAAATGCTCATCTTCTCGAAACACAAACAATTTCATATTAAGCTAGCGCACATAATAGCATAAGATATAATGCTTTCTTGACTTTGACACTTGAAAATGACAGCATAGCGGCTAAACATGATATTATGATATACAAAAGGAAGCAAAATTGAAGCCAACAAGGCAGTCAAGAAGTAGCAAAACTATGGAGGAAAAATTGCAAAATACTTTAACTACAATTTGAAAAATTGTGCATCGCAGACTGCTTGACTGCACAGCAACAATACAAACAGCATTTGTAACAGCAACAGTGCCAGCAATGACAAAAAAAACTAAGGGAGACAGCAAGCAAACAAAAATGCAAAAGGAGAAAAAATGCTGCAAGTCACGTGAGACCCATAAATCTTGAAAATGCAAATATCAAAAAATGCGGCGGCGAAAACTCGTCGTATGTGCAAAAGTGACTTGCGCGAAGACGCATCAACGGAAGTCCTGTGGCTGCCGAGGCAGAGTTGATAATGACGCCGCCAGAGGCAGCAATTGTAAAAAACAACAGCTAGGGAGCGGAATTTCAAAATAAGAAAAAAAATTTAAAACACAAAAACAAATAAATGATAAAATTAAAATATGGAGCAAAAGCTGCAGCCGCATTTACTGTTTATATAACAACAAGTAAAGCTCTGTTTTTGTTGTTTTTGCTACCGTTTTGATTGTGGTGGGATTCGCCGCGACTGGGTGTTTTCTGTTTTATTATCGTTGCTTGGCTATGTGAGTGAATCTCCATTAGAGTGCCCAGTTGGATCGGTAAGCATGCTTTCACTGATGATAGCATGTTTGCCTAGGCAAGCTTCGTTGCTATCGCACCATATATTTATAGCAAACAGTACATGCAGGCGCGGCTACCGTTCAGCCTTTCACAGTATTGCTAAAAAACAATAGAGTGACTGTGCCTAAAAATGAAATAAAAATATATGCAAGTGATACAACCAACTGCATCCATCTATGCCTTACGCGGTAAGGCAGAAAAGTCATGTTATATAATATTTGTACAAAAACGCAAAAAAAATTATTTTATGTTTGTTTTGTATCTTTAAATTGAAATACTAAGCAGAAACATAGGCCTTGGCTGAATTAGCCAGGGTCTGGTCTACGATTAGTTTGTAGTAAGTAAATATAAATTCCATTTAAATTTAGTTTCGCGAGTTTCCAACTGGGTATGTGTGATAGATCTGGTGCTTGTTAGATTTGTATGTGTGCTTATTGGAAGCGCACGTTTTATTTGTACCACATGAACTTGCACACACACTCAATTAAAAATTAAATACCTGGTTTGAAAATTCTATCATCATCAATTAAAATAATAAAGGTCAATATCATCACGTTCCTGCTACATCGAAATAGTCATTTACAAAATATTTTTTTATTCCCTACAGCATCACAAAATAATATATATCAAACTCATACGATCGGGTTTAGAGTTGTTTAGATAAATGGGGGTCCAGAATGAATGAAACCCAGGCATAAAAATTAGAGTTCTTTATCCTCAATAACTGTAAAACTGTTCGCAAATTAAACTTGTGTTACTATAGACTTTTGATTGGAGTGGTAAAGGTTAATTTTTTTTTTAACGGCCTTAACTCAAATTCAGTTATGTATAATTGGTTTATATTGTCTTGATCAAAAGTCTGTATGGACAAAAGTTTGGGTCATTGATATATGGATTATTATTTGTTTATGTCGCTGCAATATCTCGATTAATTAAGAATTTTAAGTTACCATAACATTGATTTTAATTCATGTTCCAGTTACCACTTCACAAGGTCTTCTGAAAAGTATGCTAAGAATTGTATTGTGAAAGAACGTATGTATCCAAAATTGGCAGTTTCGAGCAACTCGCAATAGTCATGTCATTCCCTAATGGGAATTTTCGCAGCATTTTAAATAAGCACACATAAACTTTGTTGAAAATTAATAAACAAATAAATAGCCAGTGTTGCCACACAGTGCATTGATATTAGCTTAATTCATTGTTCCTAGTCATAGCCTTACAGCAACGCAGCGATTTTCTTGTCCTTTTTTCAATCTGCAACATATCCTCGACTCAGTAGAAATACCCCTTAGCCAAATATGTCGAAAAAACGCTGGGTGCCTAAGAGTCTTAAGCCAATTTAAGCCGCATGGATGTTTGCTGTTGAGAAACTATACTGTTGCCTGAGGGGCCAACCAACACATTAACTTTCATACTTCATCCTTTCTGCATTGTCCTGTGAATAAAATTGAATAAATGTGAAAATTTTTAGCCAGTCATGCGATATGTTGTTGTTGTTGTTGTTGTTGCTGTTGTTGCACGATGAAGTGCGTGGGACGCATATGTGATAACGATTGAAGCCCTCCAGGGTACTGGGCCAAAATGTATGACCAAAAGTGACAGAGCGTAAGAGGGAATGTGCGGTATAACAAAGTAACAGCATGAGTAAATATGCAACTTTTTCGAAGGATTCCTTTTTCTTTTATTGTTGTGAACTTGTAAAATCCATTTAAATATTACTTCTTTAAAAAAGTTTATATTTATAGCTACAGGCACCAAAGATGAGGGTTAATGCTGTAAAGTCACATATGGAAGCACTGCATGTGTTCGTGTTTGCTGCAACATGGAGGGAATTGAAACCCTTTTGAGGTTTTAATGCCCTACGAGGATATCCTTATTAATTTAAATACTCTTTTTTGGAATTTTTAATTTATTTTTGGTGTTTTTACTCCGTTTCGAAGACAATGCATTCAGCGTGCAAAAAAATGGTAAAGTTTTCAAAGTGAAAGACTGTGTTAGTTTTCATGTAAATTGAATTATCCTTTTCGTAAGCACTAAACTTCAAACTGCTTGTAGGGTTTTCTAAAAAACTTAATGTAGCTATGGTAAATAAAAGGAAATTTTTCCTCATTACCCTACTAGTTGGAACTATGCTCAGATAAAATATCTACAAATTGCATTGTGGAACAATGTTTGAAAAGTTTCTATTAATAGAAGATTTATGATAGATAATTTTGCGCCAGTTAACTTTCCGAAGCAATGTTTGCTTACGTTACATTTTTTTGTCCCTCAAAGTTTCCGAATCCCTGTACAAACATCTGTGAAAATCAATATTTTTTCTAGCTAGTTAAAGTAAATTTGAAATTTGTTTGATTTGAAAAAGTTCCCCTGTCAAAATAGCGTCATTAAAATTTTTTTCTCAATTTATTTCAACAATTTCGCAAGCAAAATGTGTTTTTTTCTATGCACTCTTCATATTATTCCATTGTACAATAACATTTTCAGTAACTGCGTCACAATTAAAACTTACGACGCAAAACTTTTCCAACTGCTTGGCTTATCCTAATACTATAGCATAGTTTTTAGTTAATCTATTGATTTATTTTCTACAACAAGTTTGCTCAATTTATCGGAAGTGCGTAAATTCGAATTTTCTTGGTAAAAATACGCATAGCATGCAATAGGTATCCTAACATTAAAAGTTAAACCAAAATCTTTGCTCGGCACAAGAGTTTGTGCGAAAGGTGAATTTTTCGCACAAAAGAGAAAATACCTAAAATCACTGAAAAACTTTTTGTTTTTTTTTTCACTTTAAGTTTCTTGTTCGTATTCTATTTTTTGTTGACAAAAACCCATGACTTTCGTAAAATCGCACGCACACCGACAACATTATCATCACCAAAATGCCCCGTATTCAGCATGTCGTCCAGCATATACACCACTACTAAACCAAGCAATTGAAGCCGACTTGGCATGTCATCAATCAGGATTGAAATTTCCGCAATTTCATGGCGACAACAGCAACAACAACGGTAACCGAACGTAACCACAATCACACCGGAAATGGAAAGTATGGATTGTATGTGTAGTAGGTAAGAGCTTGCGGAAAGCATATCGTGCTGAAACACACACAGGCCAGTTACAGCAGCGACAGCGACAGCGACAGCGACAGCGGCAGCAGTAATGTCGAAAGAATTGGCGTGTTGATTTTTATTTTATTGTGGTTTTTTAGTTTATTATAATCGAATTAAAGCGTAATCCTCTTGAGGATTTCTATTAATACACCCCAATTGTGTGGCAGAGTGAAACATCAAGTTTCCTTATTTATATATAAAAGTTTATTGAAATATTTTATTATTTTTAATTTTAGCGACAAGGCGTCAATTGAATCCAAAAAAAAAAAAATCATTACGTTAACTAAAGTGGTGAGTATGTTGGTAAATTTCTGTCCAAAATAGTGGAGCCAACTTATTTTTACACAGTAATGTTGTATGGGACGTTACTTAAAACACATTTTATGCAGTTTAATTTGGAGTTAAAAATAAAAAAATCGACAGGTCACAATAGCGATAAATCAGAAATCAAAGTGTTAAAATATTGATGATGACATTTTAAAACATCTGGATTTTTGTGATTACTCTACAGCAATTTTTTCTATTGAGAAGAGCTTACTCTTTGCATGAAACTTAGCAATAAATAGCGACTACTTGATGCAGAATGAGTATATTAAAAGAAAATATAGGACGATTATATGTCGGATTCAGTTCAATTTCAAATAAAAAGTAGAAAAAACAACAACGAGTACTCGAAAAACAGCGAATAGGAAACTTAAGCTTAATCCAAAATAGACATGACGAGTCGTAATGAGTAGATTGAAGTATCTATAAATGTGGACGAAATATTTTGACGGAGACGTGCTGTTCCAAAGAATCGAACTTCAAATCCCCTCTTCTCGTCATAACAGCTGTTTTCCAGCACTAAACGAACTAGCTAACGTAACATTTTAGGGTAGATGTAAAATCAGACATAACGAGTGCAAGCGTTCGTTTAAGGGTGTACACATGATCAAATTTTTCATCAAATTGTTTGTCAAATAATTTGACAGCTCAGCGTACACATGATCAAATTTTTCGACAAATATCAGTCTTTCTCCGACCACCAAATCATCGTGGTGGCGGATAAATTGTTATGTTCATGAAAGATAGTATGTTGATGAAAAAGGAATTTAATTTTACCTTAATAAAAACTTAATGTCCTGTTCAAGACCACAAAAACAATCGGTAATTTTTGTGACCACAATACCATCTAAAATAAGGAATAAAATTTCACACTGTAAGGAAATTTTCTGCCGGGGTATCACTAAAAAAATTTCAAGAGTGAGAATATTTTGTCCTCGCAACACAAAAACTAAAAAGTACGAAAATTTAAACATTTATAAGCTAATAAACTCTATGGTTATTAAAGTATAAAACTAGTTTTGATTTAAATTTACATCGTTTAATATAACCAACATCGGCTCCTCTAGCCATAGTTAAAAATAAAAAAACCAAAAACAACCTTCTAATGTGTAAAATAAAAAATTGCCGCCTACCATTTCATTATCCGCGCGATGTGCACTCGTTGAAATCTTTTTTCAAATGACAAAATTGTACTAGCAAATTTGACGAGCGTACACACCATCAAATTGTTGGTCGAATTGTTTGTCAAACATGCCGAAATTCAAAATATTTGGTTTTTCATCAAACAATTTGACCAACAATTTGATGAGCGTTCACATCTTCAAATTCTCATCAAACACCATATATTTTTTTGTCCGTCAAATTGTTTGACAAATAATTTGATGAGTTGTTTGATCATGTGTACACCCCATTTAGTTGCTATTCATACGTAGACAGTTTGTACAATAAAACACGACTAATATCAGCATGTTTCTGATTCTAAAAACATTATTTTTGAAGTGTATGGTTTATCGAACAATTTTACACACTTCTAATATATTCTTCGAAAGGAACCCTATCGGTAGCACTAAAATTTATTTAACAATTACCCAAGCAATG
This sequence comes from Meiosimyza decipiens, assembly GCA_963680825.1. Classification (NCBI taxonomy): domain Eukaryota; kingdom Metazoa; phylum Arthropoda; class Insecta; order Diptera; family Lauxaniidae; genus Meiosimyza; species Meiosimyza decipiens. Next base: position 140,678,620 of record OY804258.1, read on the forward strand.
AATACACATTGAATACATTTTATTGATATCTGCTTAGTCTTCGAGACCCATGATGTGTGGTAGAAAGAGTTTAAATCTCTACTTTCGCAAATTCATTGAGATATGTAGAAAATTTACTAAACATTTTTTGGCCTATTCATCGAGTTTTATATGCGTTGATAAGCCACAACCTTGCCTAATAGGGCACTATCACTTTTTCCAAAGAGACTCTGTAGTCTAATTTTAAATCATAAGCCAAGCGTGATATCATTACTTAAGTTCTTAAACATTGGTTGTTGAGTTTTGCATCCCAGAAACTAAAATTTCCACACATAGAGCTTTCAGTAATCACTTACATGTTGTAGAGTGCAAGTACTTTTTTATGCTTTCTTGAACACCATGCCACAATTGCTTTTAAAATATATGGATTTTTTTTTAGTTCGATTTACTTTAAATTCCTAGGAGTAAAAAGTTTTTGGGCTACTAATTTGAATCGATCTCATGAAAATCTATATAAAGAAAATCTCTATTTTCTTTACCAAACTGCAATGTTTGATTAACATGCCAAGTACGAATTTTTAAAAAAAACTACAACCTAGCCTGCTTTAAAAGCCCATACGGAATACCATAATATGCTTGCAATTACAAATTCAGCGCACAATAATCTACTGATGACTATCTTTTTCTTCCAAGCCGCAAAAAAGTTTCAAAAATATTTAACAACTGTAAAAGAGGGTTAGAAGTTTCAAAGATTTTTATGATTTGATATATTGAGTCAAAAATATTTTCACTTTGATCTGTGTTTTTTATATTGATATTTGCTTTTAATTTGGTTTCGATATAAAACATTGCAAACAATTAAAATCATTATTTAAGGTACATTTTGTTCATTTCAAAAAGATTGCGTTACGAGGTATGCGGGCAACTGATTCAGAAAACTAATAGCTCTCTTTTAACAGCAATACGAGTGATTATCCATTTGTAATATAATAATTGCAAAAATAAGAATTTCTCATTTTGAAAACAAGATACTTCAGTTGATTAAATTTCCCTGCCATAGAAAACACTTGCGAATTTCAATGGTATTAACTTCTGTTCGATGTGAATTTCAATAGCGCACTTGAAATTAATTTACTTTACTTTGACAAGTAAAAAACTCTCCTCGTTCATTTATTTTTTCAACGTCAAGTTTTCCACTACTTTTGTCTTCTGTTGACTTTCATTCTTTTTTATTCGCTGTTGTTTCATTTTCCATCGACAACTTAACTAATTGAAAATTTTAATAATCAAAACAAACTCGAACGAACGACAAACTGAACCGAACTAATGTCAACTTCTGCGGTGACAGCAGGGACTAGCGTGAGTTGTGCATTGAAAAATTGGGGGATGATACCCAAAAACTTGTGCCAATTAGACACTCAATATAAATAATATTAATTCTACGCTTGAACGTTCTTACATCTTCATAGTAGTAGCAACAGCAGTTCAGCAGCTTTCATTTCCATTTCCGTTTCCGCACGCCATATTATTGGCTTACGAATGCGCGCACTGTTGCTGCTGCGAAGTGAAAATTAATGAATAGCAATTGAAAATGAAAACAAATTTGTAGAAACAGATAATAAAGTGAAGTCGAAAAAAAGAATTTACTTTTGTTCCAACCAGCGAACTGCAAAAAAAAAGAATCCACAAGAGACAAAAACTTTTCCATTGAATGGGATGCACGTTTTATTGGACAAACGAAGCTGTTGCCAACAACAACGAGCAGTAACAGCAGCAGCATCATTTGCTTTGAGGCGCTGCTTATTGGCTTCCGTTATGGCTTTCAATAGCGTTGTCCTTTGGAGTGAATATATTTTCATTCAGCTAATTACTGCGAAATTTTGCATTTGTTAGTTTAGTCCATTGAAGAGTAAAAAGCAGCAGGAGAATTAAAATATCCATTGAAATCATTGAAAATTACTCTACAGTTGCAGTATCTTCAAAAAGAATAATATTTTAATTAAATGCATAGGCTGTGTGACGACAAAGAAAAGAAAACACCACTGTGAGATCAAATACTAAATAAGGAATTATCACTGATTGCGATTTGTCAAAACATTTTAAAAAAAATATGTAACGACATATACTTTGTAAAAAAATGTGAATGATAAAAGAGCGCCCAAAGACGGCTTTGCCATAACGCCTAAGAATTGCCCGGCAGCTTTTGACTTTAGTTTGGGTGTCATGACATTTTGGACGCCATGATGCTGTTGACGTCAACACGACCTGCTATAATTATTCTGTCCAAAACTAGCACCAAGCGAAAAAATTTGTGCCAAGATTCTTGTTTTTTTTCAAATTTATTAATTTTTTAATTTGAAAAATTAGTTCACAACAACGATTGATCTGTCAGTAATTTCTTCGCGTTCTAAAAGCTATCACAAAAAATTTAGCGACATTTTTCTCATGTTTTGTAGGTTAGTTCACTTAAGTTTTCTGAAAAAACCACGCTGTTTTACGATTTCTTTAATTTTCTCTCACCCACCGGATATTTTCATTCTCCACACTATCGCGCTCCAAAAGTTTAATATCCGGTAAGGAATCCATTTACTCACAGAAGCAGCAGCTTAATTCATTTCGCACAGCATTCTGAATGAGTGTCAAACGTTATGTGTCACAACTACAGCACGTTGCATTTCAAGCTGAAAATTGCAACAATATCAACTTCCTGTCGCCGGAATTGCAACACATTTTCGTCCTATTTTGGCTTATATTGTTTTGGTAATGGCACTGTGAAGCTGTATTCCATAAAAAAAAGACACAAAAGAGGGCAAAATCGCATTGAAAAAAATATCAAAAGAACGAAAGTCGAGAAAGTTTCTCAATGTTCAAAAACCGTCAACACACTGGTGATGATGATGATGGCGGCGGCAATTTAAGTCCAGACAGTAGCGCAACACCAGCCAACTTAAAAAAAAAGTAGGTAGTTTCCACCAACAGGCGCCATTTTGTAAAGCTTACATTGTTGCTGCCAACCGTTGCTGGTGGTACACGTTTGAACGAAATTGCACCGTCATCAGCAGCTTGAACGCAACCCGTGCTGCCACTCCGCATATCACCGTCTTTGTAGCAGCATAACGGTAGAAAAGAAAAAAATGCGTTGCTGCAGCACACCGTCATTTTTTGCATATCTGTTGCCTGCTGCCATGATGACTAAACAATAATATGTGACGACTACGAGAGATGCAGAGAACAACTAAAATTTTAATAAAGGCAGTGAATGAATGACAAGCTACGAGCGTTTTTCAATTGCACTATGGGCAAAAGTTGTCCAAAATCTTATGGAGTCTTTTTTTTAACTTAAGTTACAAATGATAGATCACAAGTGGGGAGAATTTTTTAAAATTTCATTGAACAACTCTTAATGATAACTTATATAGTCTAAATATCACTGATGAAATTTCAGAGAAGACTACATCTGAGAAAGGCTAGTTAAGCTCTTCTAATATATAAGTAAGATATCACTGATAAACGATCACTGATAAAATATCATTGATAAATTATCACTGATAATATATCATTGATAAATTCTCGCTAATCAAATATCGCTTATTAACTACCAAGAGTAAAATGACAACAATAATCTAGGACAGACAAAATATTTGTGATAAATTATCACTGCTAAAACATTTTTGATAGATTATCACTGCCAACATACTATTGATAAATTACCGCTATATTATATTTGTTCAACTCCAATACTTATTCTACCCCACAGTACCCATTGATATTCCAATAAACAATAGTGTTGAATGGAGAAAATCAAAATGAACAAAAGACAGGATGCGCGAACACAATTCAAATCAAAAAGTGATTATTTGGAAATTGTGAGTTTCCCTCGAATTTTCGCCAACAATCTACACTTAGCACTTTCTATATAGTGTGCGCCAAAGAAAAAAAATACAAATGACCTGACGCTGGGTCGATTCAATGACTTTCAGATTGCTATCACAGTTGTGTTACATTTTCGCCATTTAATTGTTTTGATCAACGTTTGGAGTTGAACTTCGTGGCAACTGCTGCTCTTTCTTCTTTAATGTTACATTGTTTTCATATTCTTTTTCTTGATATTCTGGCGACAATGTTGCAAAAAAAATTGAGTTGACTGAGTTTATATGAAACTTAATTTTAAGTCAAAACTTTTTTATTATAAGCAAAGTAAATATCTTAAGGTGAAAAACTTTTTAAAAAAACGCTACTCAATTCAATTGCATATGTAAAAGTAATTCAAAAATTCGTCAAATGAAGGATAAAAGCTCCCTCATAAGTAATAATTGGAAAAGTCAAATAGCAAACTGTTAATATATAATTAAATAAAGGATATATTCGTATTCTTTGCCATAAGCAATGGGCAACAGTAAAGTACGTTAAGGCCAAAATTATCACAAAGGTATTTTGCAAAATATATGATGACAACAATGGCGCTGCGAAGTATTAAAGTTAAGCTCTTATAGGTATAAAACAATGGCGCATTGCTTGAAGAAAATAAAGAGATCCCTGTGAGAAATAATAGAGCAATTGACACATAAGCTTATTAATTTAGTTAGCATGCGGAATCTCCTTCGTTTTTATTTCTTTCTGAATCGTAAACGACTATTTTAATGATATCGCGTTTCATTTTATGTTAGTTGTTTGTTATTTATCTTGACCGAAATTTACTATTCATTTCCAGGCAAATGTTTATTTGCAACATTCGTCATAGTATATTGATTGGCTTGTCGTAAATTTTTGAATGATTTTACTATAAGATTTTTATTAATAGCCATAAGAATCTCTTATTGCGGAAATATTTAACATTTAACCATCAAGAAACTTAGACACTGAATTGTAGTTTTTCCCACCTCTACAATAGCATTAATTGCACCAGCAGATGATTAATTGGTATAGTTTGGAACTGAATTTCTAGCATTTGTAAACTATCACTGATAAAATATCATTGATAAACTATCACTGATAAAACATCACTTATGTATTACTACTGATCAAATTGTGCCAAACTATCACTGTCAAAACATAATTGATTAATTTTCACTGTCACGATATTATTGACAAATTATCACTGAATTATATTTATACAACTCCTTAGTACTACCGATTGATGTTTCAATAAACAATACAATAGAATGGAAAAAATCAAAATGCACAAAAGACAGGATGCGCAAACACAATTCAAATCAAAAAAAAAATATTCACAAACATCATAATTAAAATTCGATCCCACAGTTAGTATCATAATTAAGTAAATACTAGACACAAAAGTTAAAAAATTGCGCCAAGAATTAAAAGAAATATCTATCTAGAGCTGCTCACAGGGTACATTATGTACACAAATTGTTATACGCACGACACATATCACTAGGATAAAGTAACATCGAGTCCTGACAATAATACACGTAGTTTTTTTCATTTTATCGTTCAGTATGTATGAGTATATGTGTGACCGGAAGTGTTTTAAAATCGTGGTGGTCATAAAGAAATAATAAAAGGACACACAACAATATGATGGGGAATTCTAGCAGCTACGAATAGCACTCGTATAAAATGCACAACTAAATGGCAATTTTTATAAAAATATACGAGGGACAGCAACAGCAGCACAAAGAATGAAAATACAAATAAAAGCTGCAAAAATAAAGAGAAAGAAATAATACAACTTCATAAAGAACCATAAAATCATTTATGTGAAGTAAGAATTGTTGCCAGAGATTTTCTTTTCTCTTTGAAATGGTAACAAATGTCAGCCAGTGGATTGGGTAAGGTCTTCAGAACATGAAACCTATGATAGGGCTATTTCGCGTAATATGTTTCCAACAACGAAAGTTTAGTAATAACTGATAAGTATAAATTAATAGTGGTAAGCGAAAAGTGAAAACAACAATTGATAAGTGATAAGGTAGGTTATGTGATTAGTGATAAGCTTTATGTAATTAATAATATGTGTTGATATTAGCAATTGAATAGTAAGAAGGTGAAATTATTGACTTTTGAAAAGTGAAAAGTTATAATGTATAAAGGTTTAGTTGAAAATTTCAAATGAAAAGTGATAAGTGTGAAGTTGCTTGTGTTGTAAGTGATATTCAAGTAGGGATATCTAATGGAAAGTGATAAGTACTAAGTGATAAGTTAGTATTTTAAAGTAATACATTGATAAGTGATAGCCAGTAAGTAAAATGTAATGATAACTTAGTGATAACTAACAACAACATTTTTATAAAAAACTGTTTCGATTTTCAGTGAAGTCACTCACGTATAGAAATACTCCAAGACTTACCCATTAAGTTTGCTGAAGAAGTAACCACCGATAGTCGCAGCAACAGCGAGTACTTATTTCAACGTTGGCATTTTATGCCAACACAAATGCGTTGTGATCCGCGCTAACAATGTAAAGTTATGGTGAGAAAAAATGACAATTTCTGCACAGATAAAAATCGTTGATAACATAAAATGTGTAACAACAGGCGGATCTTAGTGTACGAGTAGTTGGCAAGAAAACGTTGCAATGTAAAAGGCTAAGCTGCCTTGGAAGCTACAGTAAGTCAGAGGTTTTGCAATAGGATCAAAATGCTTACACAACTACAACGCAAATTCCTATCATGCTAAAGAAGAAGAAGAAGAAGAATCGCAAAGAGTCTTATGCGTAAATATCACTGGAACTTTGATTACAAATGCAACGTAAGGCATTAAATATTTCACCTTTAGCAATTTAACTCACTTTAAAACATTTACACATTTTTTTATTTTTTTTGTATAATTTAGTTTGCTTTAACATTTCATATAACTTAGAAAGTAAATAAAAAATTGCATGCTAAAATTTAAATGAAAAGTACTTAAGCCCTTTGAATAAAATGAAACGACAAATAATAATTAAAAATGTAGTTTTTGCTAAATGCTCATTAATTTGGCGAAATCTTTTAATAAACCACAAATGCAAGCTAACCTTTGTACTTACTTGTGTGCTTACATATTACACACCATATAACACTACATCATTAAAATACGAGTGTGTGTGCATGTGCTGCATACACACGTATTAACATACGAACGAAACGTGCACTCAAATTTTAAGCTCCCATATACTCACACACACTGATGAGTCATTAACAATTTAAATGCTAAATTTAGCGAGTTGCTATGGCCAGAAATCTGTTAAACCGTTAAACCTCCCTATATTCGACCTACTCCAGCAGAACATGCAAAAAAAAGGGCATACCCTTATTAAATATGCGCCACAAAGTAGAAAAAAAAATCACATTTTTGTCAACGTAGCAGAATAGAGCATTTTTCCCCCCTTAACGTTTCATTTACATATAATGTTAATTTCGTTTACTCAACTACTTTTCAGCAGTTTAGAAAAAAGCCAGAATTTTATGTAGTGATGAGAGGAATAATTTCGATTAACTGATTGTTTAGAGAAATCTCTTAACTTGATAAAAAAATAGCCTACTCGTTCATAAAATTCTTTCGATAGTAGCTACAGAAGACAAATGCGCGAGTAATTGTCTATTCCAGCCTATCTAAATTAGAATTCAGAGAATTATTCCCAGAGAAAAATTTTTCTTAATTCAGCTTTTAAGGCAGCGATTTCTATTTCCAAGTTTTGACAAAAATTTCGCCAGGATCATTGAAAAAATAAAGATATCATCGGAAAAAAAAAATCAAGTGGCGAACAGATAGTATATTGATAATATTGGCAACTTTACTTGTATATTTTATTCAAAGTATTAATTTTTGGGAAAAAAATTTCTAATATAAATAAAAAAACAATCCGAATTCGGGAATTTTTCTTCTTTTTATTGATTTCATAGGAAGAGATTTTACCTTAATCTACCAAAAATCAGCTTATCCAAAAAAAAAACCGATTTCATAACTTTTTTCCATAGCTAGTCACAATCGAAACAAAGAACCAAGCGCTCAAAAAAAAACATCAAATTTCGTTTCCAAGTTGGCAGGATTAAAAACGCGGATTTGTTAGCACTTCCGTTTCATTTCCACATAAGTTTATGTGTGCAGTTTTTTTTAATCCACAAATGCCATAGCATCCATTGCACTTTATAGCACCGACCCCATCGTCAAAATAAGCTTAGCTAGTTAAACCTAAGAGCGTTTTCAAGTTTTATTTGACTTGCAACGCCGAGTCGTGGTGCAGGGAGGCAGAAACGTAAATATGAGGCATGCACTAACTGAAGTATGTGCGAAATCAACAACGTTTTACACCAACAGCATTTAAGCAACCATCATCAGCGTCAGCGTCATCATCGCCATTGCTGGGATCGGCACCAGCATTCTTATTGTCCTTTCTGAAAGCAACGTAGCAACGAATAACTGCCATGAGCTTGTAACGCATTTGTGTGTGCGGTATCGTATCCTTGTTAGAGCTGCGCTACGTTGCTCAATGTAATTTGAAATCAGCAGCCGCTTCCTTTTCCGGCTATTTTTTTTTTTTTTTCGTTAGCGTTTCGTTTTTTAGCCGTCGCAGCAACAAGAAAATCCACACCACCACATAAAGCAATGACTGGTGGTGGGGTATCGCACACATTTAAACTTTACACTAACGATAGCATTGTGGCAGTGTTTAACGCGATATGTAGTTATACGGGTGTTGGCATGGCGATCATTGCAGTGATTTTTAAACTTTTTTCGCTATTATTATGGATTTTTGAATGCGGACTTAGGAACATGTCAAGAAAAAGTAGATTTAAAATGAAATTTTGGAAAAATTGATGTCTCATAGTCTCAAAAAATCCTTAAAATATCTATACAAAAAAGTATATATGTTCATGGACATTTGAAAAAATAACCTCTTTCGATCTACGATAACAGCATAAACTGTTTGCTTCAACGCCAGTCTTACGATATATTGAATTATTACCGTAGATCGAAAGAGGTTGTATTGTCAAATGTAAACAGAAATTTATATTTTAACCCATCAATTCATAGGTAAATCACCAATTTGGATATATACAAAAAATACTTTGTGAAACATAAGTTTTAGATGAATCTTTGCTTTTGACACCTACTCTCTCCTGAGTTGAGCATTATATTGGGCACTTATGCATACCTATGCACACCAGCATAGGAAATGTTTCAGAAACACTGTCAAATAAAAGTGCAAATATATGAGCTAAGGCTTTTTTTCTCTATTATGTATGTAACTGGAATAAGAAACGGAGAAAAAACGAAGTCTGTGCAACGTTTTCACTACTCACAATCAGCGCTTTTACCACTTTAGACCGCGCTGTGCAAAAGCACCAACATGATTAACCTTCTAAGGTATAATAAGCAGAAGAAAAAATTCCCATTTTTTTCGAAAGTATAAAACCAAACGATTTCCTGACACATCATCAAAAATTTAATCAACCATTTAGTGAACAACTGCACTCACACAACCAGAAGACTATTACTCAGCATGCTTTGGAAGCTGCATTAACAAGGGCCGTTTTATTTGCATAGAATAGCGCAACCAGCTACTTTCACACATGTACTCTGTCATGCTAAATTTCAGCGCGTTTTTATATATTTTATGATTTCCTACTTAAATGATATTAATTTTTTAAAATGTGCTGTATGACATAAAATGCTGTTTTATTCATTTGCGCTGGTTTCATAATACCAAAATACATATTAAATTTTAATTTATTTTCCACAAACACTTTTTCATTTGACTTTTCATGCGGTTCCAATTTAATCATAAATTTTTGTATTTTCTTTTTTGCTGTCAAGTGGAATACCGCCAGTGCCATCAACTGCTTTTACTTGCATTTGTGGTTTCAACTTAAGCATCTTCTTGGTCATTTTGGTAATTAAAATAATTGTCAAAAGCTGCCACAATAATGCTTTGAGCAAAGTTTCAAAGTCGCAGCAGTATTGTGGTTTGCTATTTTTTACCTATTTGCTATTAAGCTTTGCTAGCCAAAAATGTTTGAATTTGAAATACATTGAAGTTTTTCAAAACACAAATATTTATGTAAGTACCTGTATGCTTGGTAGTATGTGGCAGGGTAAGACTTTCTAAAGTGAGCTTTGAATTTGGTGAAGCATGAAATTCATATGAAAAAAATGTTACTAAGAAAATTAAATTTAATCAACTTCCCAATGTCTTAGGAAATTTAAATGATAATTAACTAAGCATTAATATTTTGATATTCAATTTTCCAAACTATTAGTTTGTACATCGAAGTCGTACTTATAGTATAGTTCAAGGACGCATACAAAATATTGCTTTGCTCCATTAAACAAAAATAACAAGTAATGAAGTTTTGGCGGTCGAGTGTCAACGAAAATACGTTTTGTGTGTTAGTCACGTCATAATAATGATTTTTTTCTTTCAGAAATCAAATTCGAAATAAATTATGCTCAAACTGGCAATATTGAAATTTTTGTGATACATTCAGGAGTAAGTTAGTTATCAATTTCTAAAGCATTGCAGTTTAAATTTTCCGTAATCAAGCTTTGGTTTTTCGTATAAATATGATGTTTGCAACAAATATTTATTTACAAAATAATTCCATTATGTATGAAATAAGTGGCCTCTTATATATCCAAGAAATATGGTTAGAAAATCATTTAAATAACGTCTATCAGCTGAGACGTACCTTGAACAATTGTCGCCTGGCTCACGAACATTTTTTTTTGGCCATATACCAACGAAAAATTTAAATTGTGACCATTTTGCGGCACCTCAAATACTTGCACCTGGTGCGATGATCCTCTTCACCCCACTCTCTTAATTACATTTCTGAAAGGTTGATCTTTTCGTTTTAACCCTTTGAAATACTAATTTCAATCCATAACTAAAGTTAATAGTAACCCGAAGTGTACTCCATTACTAGAAATCAAACATAAAACTCTTTCTATAGCTGAAAACCCCAACCCCAAGATATTTCGTTCGAAACAAAACTCACATATTCAAAGTAAAATGTGGCATTTTAGTTTTTAGTTGATATCGGTCGAAACTTCTTACTTTCTAAAAAAAATTTTATGACATAAATAGAAGCCTCTAAGAAACCCCTCTCACCTATTATATAAAGATTGCAGAAAACATTATTTTTTTAATATCTATGCTCTGTTTGAGCTTCACATGTTTCCATTGTTAAGTAGTTTACCAATTGAATTTTTCACATTTTACATTACATTACAAAATAAAATAAAAATATAACACGTCCGCCCTAAATGCCATAAGCACTTGAAACTCAAATAAAATTTGCTGATAAACAGGGCGAAATAATGCGCTGCACATTCGTACATCATTCTGACAACACTAATGTATAGAGTACTCGTCATGGTAGTTAGCACGTGATGCGTACTTGTCAATTGCACAAAAAAATTTAAGAAAACAATTTACAATAAAATGTTGTACCACATGAAGAGCAACAACAAGAAGAAAATGCTGCTGTACATTCTTATCGTACAAATCAAAATACAAATAAACAAACGAAACAACAACAATCAAGCAAACAACCCAACAAGTTTGCAGTGAGTGACAAAATCAACATCAACATGTTGACAACTCAATCAATGACGATGACACACAACGTGACAATTGAAAAACTCAATAAATTCAAATTGCATTGTGCATAATAATTTTTGAGGTATTGTAAGTATATGGATCTTATTCGGAACGTAACTCACAATATATTTGTTTTTAAAGAATATTCAAAAATACTCGTATCGTGAGGCCAAAAAGAAACAAAAACTACCAATTTTTATCACTGCGATATGTTAAAATGCAATCTATGTTTGAAAGATATATATATCTACACATTTTTTAAGCAAAAGCAAAAGATATGCAAGAGGTACCTGAACTCTAAATCTGTTCAAAAAATTATGAAAAGGAGTGGTCTGTGATGATCATCCTAGAAGTTTTAGAGATTGTTTTGCTTTAACAGATTTTGTGTTTCGAACGTTTTATTGGTAAATGAGTAACTGTTTTTGTTTCACTTTTCATTAGAGCTCAAAACGATTACATGGAACATTTCATAAATATTTGAAAATTTTTACCAAAATATACTTTTCAGTTGAACTACTCATAAATGTAGACTTAAGACGTTGATTTGAGCTTCTTCTCTAATTCTTTGTATCCTTTTTATAGTACTTTTTCCATTTTTATTACACATTGGTAAGAGTCATAACCATAACCAAGTTACTTTACAACAATATCACTTCTTTGCGTCTGTACTAGATATTGAAAAACTTCAAATATGTTACATTGTTGTTAATAAAAAATGTTGCTCATCATTGTTTCAGCACAATTCTTAATTAGGTTTGTTGCTACAAATTATTTACAAGCATTGTTGCAACACATTATTGCTGTGTAACATAATGAAGACATTCTATTTTCAATTCAAAAATGTACCAACTGAACTTTGAAACTAAATATATTGATGTGTTCTTGTTTTCGCGGAAATTCAGTTAAGTTCCTGATGTCAAATACACAGAAAATAAAAGCTACATTTCAGACTTGCCCTCTATATCAACACAAGTTTAGTATTTATGGGTCCCAGGAATTTTCTATATTTTTAAGAAATACAAAAAGTCAACTGCAGCAGGTGAAACAATACCTTCATCAACTATTTTCCTTTAAAGGGACAGCCCGCATTCGACAATTTATGAGTGGGTACTTGCGTATGAGTTTATTTATTGTTATTTTATTATTTTGTTGATTTTCCGATTCAAAAAACGTCTCATAAATGAAAACTCACAAATGGCGCAAAGCAAAACAACGACGACAAAATCAACATAAAGGCATGAAAACATGATTTTTAATATGAACAAACTTCCTCGCTGCGACGCAACATGACACACCATTGTGAATGAGATATTGACAACATGCTTTCGACTACGGGAAACGGATGTGCGCCATGTTTGCGATTACAATGAATATTTGCTAGTAAGAAGACGAGATTGGATTTGTTGGCTTATGCCAGCAGGAATTCAATTGTGACCAAATCACATGATTTTGTAAAAATAGAATAGAAGAAAAATATATAGTTTAATTAAGTACACAAGATACATTTAAGAACTTTATATTTTAGAGACTGCATTTGCGAAATAGACGTACGAGTCTTAGCTCACTTATTACTTTTTGTTTATGATTTGAAAGAGGGGAACGTGCTCCATTCTTCCCACTAGACTGCGCTGCTACAAATAATTTCTTTGATAATTTGTTTTTACAAAACAAAAGTTTAATGAATATCAATGTCCTTGCATTTCTAGCCATTACCTAGTGGCATGTAACACTGACATTTAACGAGCGAAAGTATGCGCTGCCTGCCAATTTGCATATGTGATGAAGTAGCAAACGCTATGTTTGTGTCATTGTATTGTAAAATAGCGGACGCAGGCACATACCAATGCAAAAACACACACGCTTCCATATGCGAAGTGAAGCATGACACATTATTATGTTCGAAATTGCTTTGCGTTATTGGCATTTTCTTGTGAGCGAAGCTAAGCATTGACAACCCTTTTTCAAGTCAAAATTTGAAAAGTGTCATTTTGGGTGGGAGGAAATACCATAGGCTAAGTTTTTGTACAGGTTTTTTCACCGAAAATTGTTGTACCTACCAGCTAAATGTTGTTTTTGTTCACTGCAATGTGATGAAGCGGAAAATTTGGCGAAAAGTGATTTTCAATTTTTTATTTATTTTCTTTTTCAGGCCAATGGAATTTGGTGTAACCTTAAAATATTTCCTATTTCACATGAATTTTTTATTGCAGCACATTTTTTTTATTTATTTTCAAATACTTTTCACACGCAAATATTTGTCTAAAATATTTTTGTAATAGCTGTGCAAATATTTTTTTAAGTAAATTACTTTGATTTGGTATTGGGTATTAAGCATTTTATTGGAATTTAATTTCTTCAAATTCTTCACAATTTTGTGGCCACTCTTACAACACTTACGGAATCCAATTACTTGTTGGGAGAGTATGAAAATAATTTAATAAACAACTGCAAAATGTAGTTTTAATACTATGCATGTAAAAAACGTACTAGCGCATTTCAAATACCGAGTTTAAAAATATTCACCAAAAGCTTTTAAAGGCATTTTTAATGGAATTAACACCTTCCAATGTGATTGCATTATCATAAAAAACTCAGGCAAAATTTTTAAGCTTTTGCTTATATGGGAGTTACAAAGCGATATTGTCAAAAACAACCTACTTTAAGTATAGTGATTACCTGAGCCATTGCTAGTGTATGCATGATATTTCTATATCATTTCTATACTTTGAATGAATTTCTTGTAAAAACTTCTCATTCACTTTGTTTTCAAATGGATGAGCAAAAAAAAAGGGCTCACTTTTCAATATCTACCTACGTAGTAGACACACAAACTTTGGTGTTTTTCTCTCAATATACGAGGTCTTTTCAAAAGCGTGGACTTGTAAGGACTTCAAAGTTTCCTTGAATATAATCAGGTTTAGAAATAGAAAAAGCAGTAAGAGTGCCGAATTGGAACATTTAAAAATATCAATATAAAATTGCTTTAAATTCGATTCAATCTATCTATTGCGAAATACATTTTTGTTAATTTTATCCTAATACTTTTTTGCATATTTATGAAATAAAAAATACCATAAGCTTAAAGCAATAAAAGTAAATAGAGATAAATGTGGCATAAGTAATAAAAAAATCAATTTAATAAAAAATACAATACCTAAATTGAATTCATATTGAAAAATTTAAATATTTTTCCGCTTCTATTGTGTGCAATACAAACACATGAAATTGATATACGTACGTGTGTGTGTGTGTGTGTTTTGTGACTTTGTATTTGTTAATGCTTCCACAATTTGCAATATGTTAGTTGTTACACAAGCATTTAAATTTTGTTGGCAAGCAAATTTTTGTTAACACAAATGTTGACAACAACAATTGAATACTTCTCTTACGAGCAAATGTGTAATACTTTAACACTTCTTCGCTTTTCATAATATTTCCTGTGTTCTTGCTTTTGGCACACACACTCACACACACAATATACTCTTAACAACTATAACATTTTAATTGAAGCTTTTGAACAATTAACACATGAAATTGGTTTGTGATTAAATTATTTTTGCTAAGCAGCTTCTTGAGGTGAGCGAGCAACAGCAGTAGCATCTTTTCTTTATTGAATGATTTTTCCATTTTTGCACCCATAGAAAAAAGTTTGTTAAATGAAGAAATGGTTTGGTACATTCATCCTTACAAAATATATATGCAGCTTAGAAAAGATTTTATTGAAATGATTTAAAAAATTCATTATTTTCTCAAAAAAATGTCATTGAGCTGCGAAGGAGACCAACTGGTACATGAAAAATAGTATCCATAGTAAATTTTTCATGTTTTACTTTTCACTAAAGCATTTGAAATAATGAAAAGTAAAAATCAAAAACATAAGAAAAAACAAGAACATAAGCAAAATCTAGTCATAATAGTTTCACCCATTGCAAAATGGAATCATCAGTGACCTTTGAGCCAATAAGTGAAAATTTGTAATACTGAAAGGCTTAAGGTAAAGGCCTAAGACAAAGAGAGCCTAAACAAAAATACAATACTACAGTAAACTTTTCTTGCAATCCGGGAAAAATGGTATTGCAAGTTGCATATAGTTAAAATAACATTTTTCTGCTTATTTTTAACGCAAACAACTTTACTCATTTTGAATTTGTAAAGTATTGAAAATAACATTTGTAAACTTTACTTGAATCGTAGAAAATTTTAATTTGCATTTTGAAGTTTCAAAATCTTTGAAGCAACACTTTTTTATTTTATATTCAATATTTGTCACTTCGAATCATATATGAAATCACTTTAAATCAATGTGGATTCTTTTTGAATCAAAATCAAAAATATTTCTCAGCAACTTAAGCATTTTTAGCTTTGTCGTTAAATTATAGCCGCTTATGGCTGAATCAAACATAAAATCTATTTTTATTGTAAAGTTTAAAAAATTTCCAAAAATTTTACCATAATTATTAGGGAAAATAAATTCATCTAAGTGATAGTGTAAGTTCATATTTCAATGCCGCAATATGTGCCCACTCTTAAAAATATAAACCGAAAACACTTAACACTCATTTTATTTTGAGTGCAAACCTACGCTTGTGGCTTTATAGTTGAAACCATTTAGTTACCTTAAATGAATAGCATCAACTCCGTAACCATGTATGCCGTCCCTACCCTACCCTTCTGTCGTTTGCCTAACTTAATCATATTTTCACTTCCCTCAAACTGCTCTCAATACCTAAGCTCTTTGCTTCTACTGCTGTTTTTGCTTTTACGGCATCTTAAGTTGTGCACTCAAAGTCAACTTTTGTTTTACGTAAGACACTGTGACTCTTTGTCGCAGGATACCTAACATATCCTGCAACTGTTCGTACTCGTCCTAATACTACGGCACACTGCGGATGTGCTATGCTTGTAGTACTTGCTATTGTTGTTACTGTTGTTGTAGCTTGTTATGTTGTAACTTCATAATCATATGAGGTAACAGACAAACTTAATACTCTTTACCTATGCTGCTGGTACATGCTCGAACTAAACGCATGAATTGTCACAACAAAGTGATACAATAATGCGCTTCATTTGAATGTCAACAATAAATTGGGTTATAGATTGAGGCGAAGCGAATGTCAGTATTAGTCAGAGCATAATAATGAAGTATTTTTACCTCTGATGAAGTTGTTATTTGCAAACGACGACGACAACATCTTTGAAATACGTTTGTATGTATTTGCTTTAGAGGTTTAACTTACCTGTAATGAGAAAAGAAAAATGTTGTAATATTATTAATTAGTAAGGGAAAGTGCATTTTAGGAGTGTCTTTGGGGCTTGTGAGTAATAATATTGCATTGTAAACGTATGTAAATAGTGGAACTTTGACACTTAAGCTAAAGCTTTAGAAAAATAAATAATAATAATAAGTATAAAGAAATTTAAGAGGACTACCCCAATAATAGAAGCTCAAAAGGAAATACAACAAAATATAAAGAGATAATTTTCGATAAATTGTCCAACTGGTGTCATGCATTCAAGGTCATAGCCTAATTGTAATTTTTTCAGTCACTAAAATTGACCATTTATTAATAACTTGTTTGTTTTTTTTTTTTTGGAATCAGACGCAAATTTGCGCCTAGCAAAAATTGTAGAAGTTTTCAACAATAAAAAAAGCCACACAATCTTTTAATATCTTCAAATTTCTGCCCTAAGGTTTGGCAAAAGGGGATTTTCATATTAAGTATGAAATATGCACCTTATCAACTGATTTCATATATTTTGATATGACACTCACTAGGTGGGTCTCCTTCTTGGAGCCACTACTTTTTGTAGAATTTTTGGTTATTTATTTTTTATCATTTTTTCTATTCAATTGTACTTCAATTTTCATATATAGCCAGCCTCAGCACCTCTTGCTTATTTTCAAACCTCACCAATGAAAAACTCAGTGAATTTGAAAGCACTGAAAATCAAAAAGCTTTGCCTGCTCCAACCAATTAAGCTATTGCAAGAATCAAACAATATACACAAATTTTCTTAAGCTGCAATAATTTTCAGAAATAACATAAGCCATGACTTAGCTTAATTTCTTAAAAAGGGTTAGAAACTGCATTAACATGCGATATAACATAATTTTCAGTTTTTATTTTAAGGCCAAATGCTTTCCAAAAATAAAGAGAAATAAAAATATCCTGCATAAAATTTTTGACACACAAGCAAAGACTTAACCCTAACACCAACACGTGCACACTGCACACACACACTCGCAAATATTTCTATCTGTCTAACATATTTATTTTGGGAACATATTTTAATTACTCTCGGTCATGACCATAGTCATCAATCAGTACAGCAGTCGAGTAGATATGCAGACTTAGAGTATGTGGAGTCGACTCGAGTTGAGTTAAGTTGAGTCGAGTCGAGTCCAGTAGAGTACATAGATAGAGTGGATCAACAACAAAGCCCCTGTGGGTGTATGAGTTTTTGTTGGTGACCGTGCAAAAAACAAAAACAATAATGTGAATGTTGATGATTCTTCTCTGGTATATGAATCCTATGTTAACAAAATAAAGTCGGCTATTTAAATTTGGTCAGTTTTTCTTTCTCCACATCATAGGTACATTGGGGTATTTGCTAAGAAAATATGACTTAAAATGAAAAGTACGAAATTCGAAGAAAACGAAAGGTTTGAATTATTTGTGAAGATGCTACAGATTTCGTTATTGTTAACACGAAGTGGGGCCGTAATTTTTAGTAAAAATATAAGATTTCAAATAAATTCGCCATAGTTGTAAATGCTCTATTTTTTATATAAATATTTTCTCGAAAAAATATTCCCAAATTAAAACTCAACTACGCCAATGTATACTCATGCTGTTAATAAGACTTTCTACTATCCTGAAAGTAGGTGTATCTATGTTAAATATTTTTGTTGCCGATGTTGTAGTAAAATTTAAGTTTCCTTTTTTTCCGCTCCTGTAACCTTAAAATTTACTCAAGCAAACAAAGTTGCAAAGATTTTGTTGTTAGTCTTAAATTTCATGTAGGTGGTATTTTATATTCTACGAAAAGAGCCTTGTCCTTCTTTATGTTTGTTATCTCATCCTGTTATACAGGACATTCATTTATCTAGCGTTGTGTTGTTGTTGTTGCTGGAAAATTTACACTACATCCTGAGATTGTTTTTATATTTTATTTTTTGATGTTATGCCTTTAACAAATTTTAGTAAAATTTTTGCTCTGAAGCACTGAATTTCCATTTACAAAAGAGGCTGACTGAGTACAAATTTATTGTATTGGGGTACATTTTTGTATGTTTGTTTTACTTTAGATATATTATGTAGTCGAGTCCACAATCACACCCTACACATTTTAGAAGTTCTGTAATGTTAGGATGAAAAAACAAAGCACTTTGTTGAATTATAAAACTTATTAGCTAGCAGACTTATCACAAATTTGAAAAGTATATGCTGGTAATTTTACCATTGAACACAAATTGGCTAAGTGCTAATGTATTTTATTTTTCGTTTTTATGAAAATGCGATTATCTTTAAAACTACTGACTTATTAGCTAAACAATTTTAGTGAATGAGGGTATACTGATGGCTCTACATTGGATTAAAAATTGGTGTTGGCGTCGTTCCACCAGGATTTTAGTTCATCTCGAAAATTGTTCCAGAGTTATTCGATATCCAGCACTCTGCACTAGCCTTCTGAATGTTTTTGACAAGTTTCAACAAGGTAACAACACTTTGGTGGGTGCTATGGCATAAAAGTGTCAAGCCAACGAGATTGTGGACAAGAATACCGATGTAGATTTAGCACACCTATCAAATGACCATCACGTTTTTATGAACTTAGATTGTCGTCGATCGTCATAATCTTCAGTCTCCTTATGTATCTCTCAGTAGTATAAGCAATCAGGTCTTCTAAAAAAAGAACACTATCGAAATCTGGAGGGATTTTTCAATGGTCACAATTCGCAGTGAGCAGAGTAGCAACACTTCAATTGAAACTGAGTGCAGACCTTGAAATGAAATTTGATAAAAAACAACAGAGCATGTGCTCTATGCAAAGTAGAACATCCAGGCTATTTCTGATTTCGATTTATTCTGGAATCCAATTAACTGTGCTAGTCGCAGCTACACTCAACACTTAAAAAAAAATAGATAGTAAAGATTAAACAACACATTTTTTTTTTTTTGATTTTTTTCTTTCTTTGTTATCGAATGAGACCGACTGTAATTCTCTAAGTACTTCTACCTACCAAAGCGTTAAGTAAAACACATAAAGTGTCATAAATTCTTATAAAAATATTTAAAGAGCACATGAAGTCAGCTCAGTAAGTTCCTGCTAAAGCAGCAGAAGATGCCTTTTCTTGCCAAAGAAAAAAAAGAAACACTCCATCCTTTTCCCCAAAGTGCAAAGTAGTTTATGCACAGATTTCAATATTTCTTAGAAAATGCGTTTGTTAATTTGTTGAAATTTTGCAACCCAAAAAATTAAATTAATGACCTAACAAAGCAGTAATGAAGTTTATCCCCAAACGAAGAAGTAAAAGTGTTATTAAAATTAATTAAATTAAATTTCCAACAACAAAAAATAGGAAATGACCTAAAAGGGCAAACATTACAGTAAAAAGTATCCCACCTTTTGCTATAAATTTTAAGGTTTCATTTTCATTTATCCATCTTAACTCATAAACAATACATTAATAACCAAACGTACCCTGTACAATGCGTCTATTTTGAATTCCACCCTTCCAAAAAAAAAGCGATATCAATTTAAGTATCTTTTGATTTTATAAGCACCCTTTTCAAAATAACCCAACTTTATTGCGGGCATTCAAACTCCCACACACCTAGCCATTGACATCTCAGCTTTGTTTTGGCCATAGAACTCAACTTAACGCAGCTCATTAATTATCTTTTTTAAATAAAATCGATGCGTTTCTTAATGACACGTCATTATATTTTAGCGTTACCTTTAAGTTCTTATCCTTTTTCCCTACAGGCTATGTGTACACATAATGAAGAAGTATATCCTTACAGCTGGCTATGTAGCATAGGTAGCAACTATCGCACATATTTATTAATGAGGTGTGGATGTCTTCATTTGGGATTTTAATTAAATGTTTTTGTGTTCATGTCGAGTACATTCAGCAGCTACGACTACACTTTGTTTCGAAAGGGTGCAAGTTTCATTTAATGGCGTAATAAAATTTTGTAGTTTACTCTTAATAAAAGTGTCGTAATTTTTTATGCACATGTACATAGTGCTTAATTTTTAGAAAGCTTCTTGAGCTTAAGTGAGAAATAGAAAAATTGCTTGACGAACAGATCACAGTCATTATCTTTTGAATTTTATTTTCACATTAGGATGGAATTAGATTTAAGTTGAGAATACAAATCATTAAAATGCATACGTCAAACATTTAAGAGAATGAAGCGTCGCTTACTAACGCTACTTCTAAGCTATCATACCTTACCTTACCTTATCAGCAGCATTGTCAACCTTTGTTCCTTTATTTTTCGTATTCCGTATCACGAGTATCGCACTTTTTTCCACCAATGTCATTCAATAGAATGAAATTAAAATGAATTGATGTCGGGTAATGGTGATTTGTAACCCCAAGGGAGAATGATTTTAAAATCCAATAAATGTTTATGCCCTAGGCTATGTAGCGCAGTCAGTCAAACAGTCAGCCAACGTTAGGGTGTATAGCGTAGAAGGTTTTTATGTACAAAGTTAACTGACAAATACGAGTGCGATTTTTACACACGTAAAAAAGAATCTGCCTGTAATTTTGTAACCGTAAAATATTTTTTATTTTAGGAAATTTTACTTCAATCTGCCCATATTCAGACAGATATGTTGCAGGAAATTTTTTCTATACCATACACATAATACCGACAAACGTAGCGGATGATTTCTGGAATCGATTCTAGACCAGTCAGCGATAGGAATTTCTCCATAATTCTTACTAAATATTGATCAGAGTACTAAAGCGGAAGTCACAAATTCAGTAATACGTTGTTACTTTTCGATTTTTCTATTCCCATTATTTTTTCCTTACCGCACGCACAATTCGCTACACCATCGAAAATCTTTTCACCCAATTGGATGACTCGCGATCAAATATACGACATATAGCCCGTAGTATAGAAAATATAACAGCGGCAACTTAGAGCAGCGATGGGCAAAATTGCAAAAATTAGGTAATTTTAGCTCTTTACAACAAACACGTCGTTTTTCTTAAGAAAAATAACCAAAACAACAAACACATGCACTCACCGCTGTTACGCACATTTTTATCTTTGGGATTTGTATTATTGTGAAACAACAATGGACACATTGAGGACAGCTTCCCTCGTTTCGTTTGATCAGTGTACTCCGGTTGTTCTTGCTTGATCCTTAGAACTGGCTTTTGGGGTATTGCTGATTTTTTTTTATTTTGCTAACGATATCAAATTTCTAGTGTTGTTCTTTCTATTGTTTTAATCGTTGTTTTTGTTGCCTTTGTTGTAAGTAGCTCCTGTTTCCATAATTGTGCCCATCTGGTAGTCAACACCACTCGAAATGCTCAAACTTGTTATCAAAGATTGGATTTTTCGAATGGACTTTTTTAGCAGAAGTTACGACCAATATTTGAAAGAAATTATATTTAAAAATTAAATGCAAGGAATTGTTCTTTTATATTTTGATAAGGATTAGCCAAAAATATAATTTTTATTTTATATTTATTTTTTAAAAATGCACTTTTACATGAATCAATCGTCAGTATGAATCTTAAATTAATCAATTGAAGAACCTACACACGGGACGGCACTGATAAACATATATTGCAATTATTGTTTAATACAACTCTTAAGGCGAAAACATTTCTCACAGTGCATATCTCATTTACCTACTCGCACAAACTTTATTCTACGGTACTTTTGAGCTGTGTTGTATCTGCAATCTGCGTGTGTTAGAGATTAAAAACGTGAATTCATCTCAGTTACCTTAGGTATTGGATATGGGTTTGGGTCGACCTGTCGCTATTTTGTCTGTTGTTCTTCTGTTCGTTCGTTCGTTTGTTTGTTTGTCTGTCCATTTTCCTGTTTTGTTTTATGGCTCACGTTCATGGCTAAATAAATATCTATGGTGTAGGTGATTCGATTGATAAATTAACTCCTGAAAATGACATAGCATACGACTTTCCATTCAGTAAAGCTACGTTGATTTAGCAAATGCAAATTTCTTAAATTCAAATTTTTTGAGATTTACGAGTTGTGATTTCCAATGGATATGCAACGTTATACCTTTGAATGATACAGCTCCTCATAGTAAAATGGTGGTATGTAAAAATCAATAGCAATGTGCATGAATAGGTAATATTAAAACATACTAAAAACAACACCTGATTTTAATTTCATTTTTAAATACTTGAAATATAATTTCAATTTCCAACGTATTCAATTTGTTCACGCTTTAAGCTTTTGTTTGTTAAATCCATAGCTGTTATGATATTATTTTCACATTTACACTAACAATTATTTCATTTTGTGGTCTCATCAATTTGGAAATTAACCTGAATATAATTAATATAATAATAAATAGTTACAAAGTTTATAGTACATTTTGCACACAGCGGATAATTCAAGATTTATGGATCATAATGTGCAAAACCTTAATTGCCAAATTGTTCATTGCTATGATGTTTGGTTTTATAAGCTGCGCTGTGAGTTATCCGCTTATGTGCCAGTATAAAATTATGAAAAAAATTAATATCAAATTAAAAAAAAATGATTTTTTTAATATATTATAAAGTGATCGTAAAAATGTTTATAACTTTCTAGGATTTTGACCTGCATTACGAAGTATCACTAAGAGAGATCGAAACACAAAACATACTCACATACTTTCTTATATGCCTACTTCACCGGCGAATTAAGCTAAGGGGCGCTATATGGCCCTGAGGTCAAGAGAACCCCAAAGTAGCGTAATATTGAGCTATTTGCTAGGGATTTAAGATAGGACAAGAGCGTTATAGTGTTTTTAAGTGAAACGAAACATAGAGACTTTTTTTTTGTTACACTCTTAATACACATAAAATAAATCTAACTCCTTCATTTGAGAGCTAAGCATATCTTTTTCAGGATCTAATAAGGACATCAAAATAAAGGTCTCTACAAAAATCTAACTTGGTTCGAGTTCTTTCAATACTTAAGACTTATCAGACCCATGAGACAGTAGAGCCTTCCGAGGTTTAAATGAGCCTGTAATAGAATTTCGAAATTACTCACTTATAACTCAATAATTAATGTTGACTTTGAGCATGTTTTATTAAACACAAAATCAAAATAAAGAAATTTCAAACAACAACAACAACAACAACTGCAGCAAGACAATTGCAAACAATTTGTCTAGCAACTCAACAACTCCTGCAATTTACAATTTTCAATTGCAATCAGCAAATAAATTAGCTACGTTGTGAGTGACGCGTTGGCGGTTGCTTCTTATTGCGAAACCCCAAGGATATTTAGCGTCTAGCGCAACCAGAAGGACTCAACTGCTAATAAATTAAATGCAAAGTGGGCGCTTCACGTGTATGTCGACGCTATCAAACAAACAACACGCCTTGTCAATTGGAACTGGAAAGTATTTCCGTTACTTGTTTGCAATGGAATTCCTGCCATTGTTGCTGCTACTGCTGTTGTATTGTGTTGCATGTGAACCTGCAATTAGTGCATGCAACAGCGAAAAGTGCGCCGCCGAAATTGTATGCAACTTTGCTATCAGCGAGTCGCGTACACTTACTGTAAGTATTCTTGAAATTTTTATTGCATTGTAATTGTTTTCATTGTTGTATGTAAATTGCAGAAGGCACATGAAGGTAGGACTAACAAAAACAAAACCGAGCACATTTTATGGAAAGCTGCATTACTTTCGATACTTATTTTTGGATGAAATATTTGCGATACACTAAGGCGTAGTTTCTCTCGTCCTTTGTCAGACAGTATTGAGTCTCCAGAGTGTTGTCATAGAAGGATACCATCATCATCCAACACATATTGCTCTGAAGCATTATATTTTTTCTCAATTAGTGAGCCAAAATCTATAACATTTTATCATAACTTTACATATACCACTAATTTTCTAGAAAAAAATCAATGGACTTTTTTATATCAGAGTCTAAGGTGGAATAGCTAAAATAAGCAATGTAACTGTTCCAGCTAAACTCTTTTATTTGAGAATATCAATGAAGTTTTATGCTCTCTTAGACTTTAGGAGCGATATAGAAAAGTCAAACAATTTATGTTTGATTTTGAATCCAATAAAGTAACAAGCACTAAAAAATGACCCATATGTCATATAGCTAAAGTTAGTCGCAGTTTAAGTTAAGACTTAAAGTTAATATTAATGTCATAGCAATTTGCATCGTCTTATGAACAAAAAGTGAGAGCGCAAAATATCGATAGTTTTTTTTTCGATGATATGTCTCTATTTTGTATCATGTGTTGGCTCCCTAAATCGCTTCGCAACGTTGCATATATTTTACTTTTTGCGCGGTTTTCCTACAAATTCAAAAGTTTCAACAAGGATGTAAATGCACAAAATATAATGGATAAAATTGTTCCGCTCGATTGTGCATTTTTGTGCAAATAACTCGTAACTCGTTTCAATTAATGTTTTCACTTAAACTCTTAATTTACATATTAAGTTTAGATTTACGTTATCTTAATCGTAAGTATAAAGCCATTTCCGCTTGAAGTAATCGTTTGTTTTTACAGTTGTATTTTATGACCATTTGAATGAGTCATTTATTGCCAAAACGCGTCCTAAGCGCTTAGGGTAATTTGTCATTTCTCATTTTGGAACAAAATAACCTTTTTCCATGTAGTGTTTTGATAAGAAGTGTACTTTTTTCAAACTAATTTTTAAGGTGCTTGTACTGGGTTTGAAACAAAGGGCCTGCACCATTGGATTCCCTTGATGATTTACACAAAAAATTTGTAGTTACCTCAATTTTATACAAATTCTATAAGGTCGCGTTTTGGAATCAAACGACTTATTTCTAAAATGACAGAACTAATATGTTAAGTTTACGATAATGCTCTTTGTTTTCTTCTATAAAACAACTTTTGGTGCTTAAATATTCCATAATTCGGAATCCCTTCCTGATTCTGATTTTTTTTTTTTTAATATTTTATATTTTATCTGAATCCCACAGTCAGGCAATGTCTTTCATTGATAATGAAATAAATAACACAGGCCTGAGACATTTTGTCCTTTTGCATAATGAATACTTCTTTCCAAGGTCATTTTAATCGCTAAAACTAAACTCGGACATACTTTTCTTGTTTTGTGAAATGAGTGATTGAATTATTTAACTGACTCATATAAACAAAAAAATCATTCTTCGACAATTACATCATCACTTAGGCAGCAATTGTGGCCCCAGAAGACGATGGCCCTCAAGAACATTGGCAAACACTGCTCTCAGTTATTACAATGAAACCCATATTGTAAGCAGCGCTTAAATATTTATTTACCGCTTTTAGTTTTACGACTTTGTGGTTGTATTTTTATTATCATAGCCCCATAATTATTTCATTAATTTTATGTATTCGCATTTTTACATTCAACATTTTGTATGTAAACTTTCTCACTCTCCCCAGTCACCTCCTGTAGCTGGTTTCCCACAATGCCATTGCAGGTGCACATTAAAATTTATCATTTACATTTATTATTACGCGTTGAAAATTTATGGTTTATTTGCTTAAAATAAATAGCGCGCCCTCGGTTTTTTCCTTATGGTAGGATGGCTGGTTACGCCTACGGCGCGTATAGCAAATATTTTGCTTACATACCACACTACATTTCAGCACACGCACGCACACATAGAAGCAAAATGTTGCGTATCATTTTATAGTAAAAATGGAAAATGTTCTACGAGCATTGTGCAGACAACACGATGAGGAACTCGAGGAAAAAATCAGCGTGATGTCTAATAAGCTTAATAAGAAGCTTTAGGTCATCAATTTAACTTATCAGCTACAAGGACAAAATGAGCTGTCGTCAGTTGTTGGCACAAGAAACAGTTGGAGTAGGCTGTAAACGCTGTAAAGGGAGCTGGAGCATGATAGCGGACCAGAACAACATTTGAGCGAAGCGGAAGATTTAAAGACAAGCAAGCGAATTGATGCCAGAATACAGACAGCAGAACATGATAACTTTTTGTGTTGAAAATGACTTGACATGAGCGAGCAATGATAAAGTACCGTTCAAGGTCATTTAAGATTGGGCCTTGAAAATAATGTTACTGCTTTTCATTGTCCTCGTAGAAAGTTTGCTATAAGATGACAATATGAGAAGGGTCATTGGTAGCATTTTACGCAGCGATAGTAAAATCATGTGAAAATTTTATGACTTACTAAAAAAAAAGTAACTGATTCAAATCAGTAAAATATTATATTTTTCCAACTCATTACACATAATGGGTACAACATCAATTGCTAACAAGCTTACATACAATTATTAGCAACTAAAAACTATAAAAAATATGAACATCCTTCCGCAACGCAAATCAATTTCCATGTAAGCGTAAAAATGGACATACCGCCTACAAATGGAATCTCTATAGCGTAAAAGTTAACGAATTTCCCACAGCAATGAAATAAAATGAGTGAATTTTAAGCGCTAAACTCAAATGTTTTTGGAAATTTGTGAAATAAATCTTAATTTTTGGTTGGCGTAAAGTTTTTGGAAACTTTTCCTGCATCATGTTAGTAGCTTTAGCTCATATGCACGTTCAAGACATTACCAGTGAGAAATTAAAGAGAGGAAAATATTCTTTAGAGCGTGTAACTAAAATCAGAGGAAAATGACGTCCATATCGATAGTAGTTAGTACTCAAATTTTAAGAAACTTTAATTAACTTCACATTTTAGCAATGCTGATGACTTTGATCATATTGTGACTAGTGCTTCACCGAAACGAGAACGATACGATAATTCAAAAATTATCGTATCGTCCTCGTAGTGGCGCCAAGCTTATCGTTTCGTACTCGTTCTCGTACGAGAAATTTTTAATCTGTATCGTTATCGTCTCGTTCTCGTCTCGTTATCGCCGATAATTCTCGGTTATTCTCGTTCACATTTTTATATACATATGCAAAACTAGCTTAACCAGCGGTTTTCCTACGCACTGTACAACAACATCTACATTTTACGCAGTCTTTACTGCAGACAATTGGGTTCATGTACCGAATTTCACAAGTTGGTACAAGTACAAAGAATATCAATATAAAGGGTTTTGTTGTATGGGAAGAGCTAAGACCCATTATCAAACACCGTTCTCATTTAACGAGTTGCTTGGCACAAAAAGTTTACATTTACGTATCAGGTTTCACAATTGTAGCTGCAACATATGCCAAGATATAGCGATACATGTATTTTTTTTTCGTATAAAGGTGTCACGACCCCTTGTCCAAAAAAAGTTATAGCTTTCGACACCAAATCACCTATAGCTTGTAAATTTGAGAGCTAAGTTTGCTCACTAGTTTCCAGGTCTATAGAAAACATACAGCAAGACATGAATTTTTAAATTTTTTCATTTTCTGGAGACGACAAAAAAATATGTAATATTTATTATTTGATTAGTTTACCATTTTGTTTTCTGTTAATAATGTTAAGAACAAAACTTAGATTCGTTATTTACTGATTTATTCAATTCATTTTACATATTAACAAGAATCAAATACATTTAATTATAACTTTAAATAATGAAAACCATAGTATCAAAAATTAAAAAGTAAATTTGCATAGTTCTTCAACTAATTCACTTTTGCTCCAAGAGCTTATACAAAGAATTGCGCCAATTACATCATCTTTCATTGATTGTGTTCTAGCATTTACGATAAGTGACGCATTTGAGAAAAGTCTTTCTACCGGTACTTATATTTTTTCCAAGTAAAAATCATGGCTCACTAAGTTTATGAATTTTAAAGAGGAAATATAAAATGCATAGTACAATTATCTAGGTAGAGCTTATTTGTCAAAATGGAATTAAATGCAACCGTGAAAAGTGGCTCCATCGCTGGCAAGAATACACAAAGCAAAAATAAAACATGCTTATTTTGACAGGTAAGGTAGCTCTAAAAATGTAGAGGGAGAAGCACTATTTTGAGTTGCTGCTACCATGGTGAAATGTGATGTAAGTCCTCACATTTTGTATTATTTTTTTTGTTTGTTTTCAGGATACAAAATATTATCGTCGGTGAATGCGCGTATACATGTGTATGTATGTATGTATGTGTTTATTAAAAAAGTAGTTGAACCTTTTTTTAACCAAAAGTGTATTGTATATGCGCGTTCAATGTTCTAAATGTTTATCGTATGAAAAACAAGTGATCGTACGATAAATATTACATTATCGCCGAGAACGAGATATTGGCCATACCATTCTCGTTTCCGCTCTCGGTCATGCGAGAAATAATTTTTTTAATATCGTTTCGTTATCGTTCTCGGTCACGATAAAGAGAACGATATTTATCGGTTCTCGGTGAAGCAATAATTGTGACGTATGTACAAGAACATTCCTGAAAATACGGCCGTATCGTTCCTTTTGCATTATTCTATCACTTCAATCTTAATCCACTTCTATAGAAATTTTTAAGTTGCATGTCCTTGGAATGGATCACAGGTTTGCCTTTTTGTTCCTACATATTTACATTTAAGCACTCAAATCAATGCATCTATGGTGCTTCAAATGGTTTTAGCAAGCGTTTGTTGATCAGCAAATAATCGCAAATAATCTATCTCCTGGAAATAAAAAATTTCTATATTTGTATATAGAAATCCTTTCTTCAATAGCAATCTTACTAGAGATCATCACCTAGACCAAACCAATTCGAAACGTAGGAGGGTATGTTATCTTTCGGGTAGAACTGTACAACTTTAACGCCAAGTGAACTGGCGTTAAAAAGGGCAATAACACAAAGTTAGCTTGAAGAACGGCTTTAAAAATTCAAATCTTGAAAAATAGTTCGATAAAATAAATTAAAGATAGGGAACTTTCCTTAATATTTATTGCACGAACCAAAAGATGTCAGTAACTCAAATCTGCAATATTTCTCAATTGGGTTTTCCTTACAAACATACTTTCATGTTACTATTCCTATGCATCCTGATTTCATGAGTTTTCATTTTTTCGCATTTGTCGGATACACTAAATTAGAAAGATGTTCGTTTGGGTGTGCGTAAAGTTTGTGCCGTTTGAAATAGTTTGCGGGTATTTTTTTCTCTTTTTTTTCAAAGTAGTTTTGTTTTTGTTTAAATTTATTATCAAACAATAGTTTTATTTTATTTCTTTCTTGGTGTTTTCATGGCTTTTCTTGATTTATTATCTACCCTTAGGCAAAAATGCTTTACCACTCCTCGTAGAACGCCCTGATGTTGGTTGGTATTAAAATATTTCTCCAAACTATTTAAGCAATTCAGCCCACTTCCGGCGCGCGCTTGTACCGCGTGTAGTTTAGCAAAAGTTTGACATTTATGTAAGTTTTTGGTGAAATTGTTGTATGTATGTTCTATTTTAGTTTGGATACCATTACTGTTGTTGCTGCCGTTTTAAGTCGCTTCACAATTTATTTGTTTTTATACGCTGATAATGACAATATTTAGACAATAATTGCTATAGTCATCCCCACTGTCTGCTTAAGGGTCCAGTGTATGTCTTTGAAAATTAATTGGAAAATTTACTCATCATAGCAATTCTCATTTCGCTGGCTACATTTAAATTGTAATCTCAGAAAAGTTTTAATCTGCTCCATGTAAGATTTGTTGAAGTTTTGTTTTGATGTTGATGCTTTTATATGTGCCAATGGCCTTTCTGTTACAACTGCAATAAATTAAATAGCTCACTATTAATTCTTCTTTTGTTTGAAAATAAGTGGAAGTATCCATGAAAATTGCTAGCACATATGTCAGTTCACAGTTTACGAAATATTTACGAAAATTCTAATGTGAGACAGCATTTTAAAAATTCAGAAAATTAGACGAAATTTCACACTTTGGTGATGACATATTTGGTTCTTTCGTTTTATTGTTCAACTTTAAAAAAAAATCAAATAAGAAAAAAGAATTAAAAAATTAGAAATATCAAATTTTCAAGTTTAACTAACAATATCACATACTCTATAGAAGATAGAAATTCAAATTATTTATTAAAATAAATTTAAGTAAAATAAGATAAAATAAAATAAATCTATAATTTAATGCCCTTCTTCGTCTAGCAGACCCAAACCAAAAAAAAGCTACCTTTTCAAAATCTGAATAGTCCTTTCTGACTAACAGTTTAACTTCTTTAACTTAAAAACTCCTAATCGACAGTTTAACAAAAAAAGAGAATAAAAACTGTCACTGTTTTTGTGGGCTATGCGAGTATGCACTCCTCGTATTGTCCTGTCAATATCCTGTTATTGTCTATACAAAATTGTCGATGGCTTTTCATTTAACATGTTTCGTTTCCTTTCATTTTCTTGCTATGCTCGTGCTCTTTTACCATAGTTTCCCTTTCCGCTTTTTCTACTCAAGGCGCTGAAATTTTCTTTCGAAAAACTATCATGGCCTGGGTACTGCTGCCGGGGCTGTAGCTGGCCTTTGGCTTACTCATGTTGTTGTGTTTACTTTTTTAATTTTTCTCTTTATTTCCTGATGTTTTTGATTTGGTTTTTTTCTTTTCTTGGTTCTTGTAAAATGCTTTGTAAACATAGCCATGGCGGACAAAGTTTCTGTTTCTTCTTTTTTTCGGGTAAAAATTGTGTGCGAATTTTTACAGCAAATAAATACTAAGTCGTTGAGTCAACTTTGGTTGGAGTTCCTCGAATTGGAGTTGGTTGATGTCCGGAGTTTGGGTATTTCAGGGAGTACTCGTAGTCGTCGCAGAAATTGTGTACAAAAGAAATTTTTTCACTGTCAGTTGTGGTGATGAAATTTTAATTTCGATTCGTTTTATCAGACCTTACGAGTTTTATATTTTCGCCTTATTGTGTTGGCTTGACTTTTTTTTCAACATTCATTTTTGTTCGTTTCGGGTTTTTCACAAAGAATGCATTTTAACAATTTTCAAAGAGAAAAAAAGAATCACAGCGTAAAAGAACACAAACCAAAATGAACTGAAGATTATGGAAAAAAAAGCAATTTGTTTTACAATTGTTACTTCATTTAGCTTGGAATTTAGTAAGTATTTCGAGGCATTGATGATAATATTGACAATGGGAAAGATAATGAAAATAACAGTGATGATTTCAAAAGTGATAATGAAAATGGCGTTGTTCACAAAGGTCTTCAAACTGTGAAGACAAGATTCTGAAGTCAATTTTATAGAAACGTCAGTCGTCAGTCGAATTTGGGCTGAGTGGGTTTCGGTACATTTTGCCACGCTGATAAGCTTGTTGCCTGAAATAAAGTGGTTGTCTCTCTAATGCGCTTTATCTACTAAAAATTTCGAAGGGCACTCCGATATGGCGAAAGCTTTTTCATCGAAGTAAGAAATATTTCAGATATCATCTGAATATCAAGGTAATTTTTGCCTAGAGAGTATTTAGCGGTCCATTTTATTTTCACGCCAACTATGATGTTCTGAAGTAATGCTTCTATAACTAATCGTTCATATTTTATTTGAGGAAATGTGCAGAATCTTAAGAGTTTTCCAACTGTAGTTCGTATCCAACTTATTAAATAATAAAAATATCTACAATGGCTTTAAATGTTATTTTGAAATTGAAATCCATTCCAACTTTGCACAACAATCGCACTTTGCACTAAACTTTACTAATTCTACTTTAAAATCATCATTTATTACCCTTTCCGTAATTTGCACAGAACTGCTTGTCCTCCTCATCTGCTTTTACTCATTTTTCTGTTTATCATTAAATTTAATAATCTCATCTATGCAGCAACACAAAACTTCCACTCATTTATCACTCTGCTACAAATGGCAGCGCTTAAAACTCTTTGGCAACTCTATTTTGCCATTTGCTAGTGCTAAAGTGAAAACTTTTTAATTGATTTCAATTGCAGTAAAATTGTTTACGTCGTTCGTTTATGTTGTTGCTCTTATTGTTGTTGTTGCCTTTTTTATACACTTGTTTTTGTTTTTTTTAAATTTGCATTTATTTTTTTCATACGCAAAAATTACACCATTTGTCATTTAAGTCATTTAAGTTGCATGTGCCAGTATTGCCAGACTCAATTCACCAAGGGCGAGCATTATTATATGGAGGATGTGACCGATAGTGAGCGTAGAATGGAGGATTTTAAAATGCAACAGCAACTCATTGAAACAATAATCCTCGTAATTAAATTTACAAAAGTTTCTAAACTCTTTTTGTGTCCGCTTGAATTGCGCTTGCATATCATTTGAAACAAAGGAGCTAAAGCAGCTAAAACAACTAGAAACTACAAAAACAACAGCAGCAACTGTTAAAAGAGTAAAGTTTTCGTACTCTACGTTTCCGATTGCGCTCAGATGCCCACACCATACTAAAAATATTCTTTACTTTTGTTTTGTGTAAATAGCACCCAAAGAAAAATATTAGTTACATGTATTATGTTCGACCTGAGAAATTTGCGTTCATTCACAGAACAGTTTTTTTCCCACGTCAAAACAAAAGTTTCGCATATGACTTTTAAATGAATGATTATGAAAAATATGCACAAAAAAAATATATATTCGCAAACTTTTTATTGAATATTGAAAACATTCGTGCATTTAACAACCATTTTTTCTTATTATTTGAATCCAACATTTCGGCGTTTTGGAAATTTTATATTTTATGATTCGATAATACTTTTTTGGTATTTACATTTTAATTCCATGAACATCAAATGTAGTTGTGTGGTTTAAAGCAAAGAACAGTATCAATGCTGTCAGGCTGGTCCTCTGTTTTCATGTTATGTTAAGTTTACAAAAACACAACCAAGTATTAATAATAAATATATAACACGTTAGTTATACGAACAAATGATGAAGCAATATTCCAAGTTCGATGATACCATAAACATTTTTATATTGCCTTCAAGAAAAACCGCTTGAAATTTTTCCTTATGAATCATACGCGAGTCGCTTCCGCAGAACAGTTTCTCAAAAACTATTGCTTGCCATCAGAATATGAGCTCGAGATATTCATTTTTAAATATAGGTCTTCCGTGCTATTAAAAATTGTTGGCTAGACATATTCGTACATATTTTGTACGTTGCATACTTTTTGGAGAAAATTAAAACAAATCCTTGAAAGTTTTCCACACTTTATGTCTAAATTTGGATAAGTTGATGTGGAAAGTTGAACACTGTTGCACCATATATATCAGTTTTGCATAATTTTATTTATTTAGTTTTAAGTAGAAAATTGGCAGAAAGAACAACAAGTAAAAATTAACTATCATTTTGATAGCAATTTTCCACACATAGCTCTTCGTTTTAATAAAATAAAATCAAATAAATTTTCTTAAGATATCAACAAAAAGTGTGTTTTATTGACTTACACAAACTATTTTCCATGCGTATATGCATTTTTTTCTTCCTACAATTTTAGCATTTTTACTACGTTTGCATACATAAACACTTTCATCGTCCATTGGCAACACTCTATAAAATCGCATTGCATGTCGCGCGCACAAATAGCAGCACTAGTGGCGCCATTGGCCTTGCCATAGTCTATCTTCATAGTCTATCTTCATAGACTATGGCAAGGCCAATGGCGCTCCTGTCTTGCTGCTTTAAGTTTATTTTTTCTGTTTTTGGGGCGATATTTCTACACTTGTTATATGTCCAGCATTAGTAGATAGCTACTGACTTTTGCCAGTTACCTCTACCACGTGGAGGCCTCCTCTACTCCTAAACGTTGGTCGATCGTATTGCTCAAAGTTTTATGCTAATTTAAACAAATTCCTATGCCAAACCCTTCTGCGTTTGTTTTTATTATTTTTCCATTACCATCCTGAACTTCTTTCGCACATCCCACTTGCCACATTTAATATACCATTCTTAACCGGCACGTAGTCGCACACCACTGAGGGCAAGAAAACAATTTTCTCCTTAAGTTTTGCACAACAGTTTAGTAGCAGTCACATCAGCGTGGCAGCACCAGTGCCAGCAGAGGCGGACATTTATTTTGAATGTTATGGAAATTGCGACGCGTCGACGACAGCTACGAGTACGAAGCGGACAACAACCAACGCAGCGGATGACTTAGCAGAAAGTTTTAGACTTCCGTGGAATATAATATGTTTGTTATTTTTGCTTTTATCAACATTTTGTATTTATTTTGTTTATTTTTTCTGTATTGTTTTTTAAGTTTTCTCGGCGTATTTGCGTTCATTATTCTAAGGAGCTGAAAGATTTAGAAACTCCATAATTTGTAGCATAATTTTTAATTTATTTTATTTTGTAAATGTTTTTGTAATCTTTTAAAAAGCACAAAACTTTTCTGCCCAAGACCATTCATGACCCACCGTTTCGAAGACATAGGTAATTGATCTGTTTCATGTCATATCTCCCATGAACATAACGCCAAACTCAAACTTCACCGGTAAGCGAACCAGTAAAGATCAAGAAGCTCATTGAAATTCGGCGAAATATAATGAAAAATCCTCTCACAAAGAACTTCCTTGAGGACCATAAAATGTGAGAAACGCAAGTCATTGAAGGACGTGAGATTTGGTAACAATTGGAAAATTATATTTTGAATGCTTAGATTGTACACCAAGCACAAGGTACTCAAGTATGTATGTTTGACTTAAAGTTGTTTAGAGTTACATATATAACACTCGTATCCATAGGAAGTGAAGAAGAAACAGATTACTACACACAAACAAATAAATTTTATAAATATTACCTCGCCCTAAATTTAGAGTCCAAGCGTTGTTCAATTTGTCAAACATTTTATTTGTTTGAGCGAATTGAAAAGATTTGGTTGGGTCAAAGATATATTTGGTAATAATTTTTTATATTATATTTTTCATTAATTCTTGAAAATTATCAACATATTCGACTTTATATTATACTATTATTCATTAATATTTTCTGTTTGGTACACAATTTAAGCACTAATGTCATTGTAAGCAAAGATTTTATGTGAGGCATTCCACGCCAAATCGCCTACCACTTTTCTTTTGCATCTTTGATTTTTTGAATATTTTTTTTTTTTTCTTTTAGTATGCACTGTTTGAGACTAGTCCTATCATTTTTTAATAAGCTATTCAAGAGGTATAAATTTCGAAAAAATCCGAAACGCAAAAGCTTAATGGTGTCCGGTTCGGTATGGAATGTCCCATGTCTTTCGTGCAACTGTCCAAGACATCCAACATAAGATTATCACTGTATTCGAATACATCGATGTTATTATCGATCGATCGATGGATATTATTACCAAACAAATGATTGGCCCAATAACATTGATTATATATGCGGTATTTTATAAAAATTAATTATTTATATCACCTATATCAAACATCACATTTGCTTACTATCACAAAATCTTGACACACGTAATCAAATCATTTTCTCCGTGTATTCACGTTTATTTTAAGGAGCATCATTTAATATATTTTTGTCAAAACCAATTTTTTTTAATTATCGCTTTAAGCATTCGGCCTTAACCTAGCCATATTTTTTTTATACTCAATAGCTTCGTTTAAATCATTTTTTGAAATAAAGTTACATAAGTAAAAATTTTCAACCAAGCGAAATTTTCCTCAAGTTTCTTTCTAGTTTTCGTAAATGGGATACAAGAGGATGAAAACTCCACTATCACCTTCCAGAAAAAAACAGAGCTGTTACGATATTTGTTAATTTTCGTGCAGAGAAGAAAAGCAAATAAATATACCATATCGCTTGAGTGTTAAAATCTTAAACCATTAGTTCATCTTACCAAATAAAAACCTCTCCAGTCAGTTTTCTTAGGTTAAACATATCAATTAGGTAAGCAAGTAATGCTTATGTAACGCATTCAACGTTGGAGAAGCTACGTTGGAATGCTGCAGCAATTGTGCAAACATGACTAGCAACAGTTGATGTTGCTGCTGCTACCAAACTACTGCCGCCATTATCGTCGTAGAACGAACGAGAAAAAAAATCTTCATAAATAAGCGCAAAAAAGTGTTGGCACTCGTAAAATCTTTGGAAAAAAATTATGGGTGGTTTTTTTCGCACATTTCCTACATCGCAAGTTATGTGAAGTCAGTTTTAATTTTTACGCTTGCATACATAGGACGCTGCCGCCGCATGTAGTACTTGCAGATGCTTGTTAAAGTGTCGATGCGGCATGTTATTCGTTACGGTGTTGTAACATTGAATGAGCTCTCGCACCTTGGTGAGATGCTGTGATTGATGTTGGAAAAAATAAAGTTTTGCGAGCTTAAAGCCGGTTACTTGCAACATAAATTTAAGGTTTATTTTGATGGAAAAAAAATCAAAAAAAAATAACAATTTTTTTCAATGTAAGAAATTATAAATATCTCATAGAACAAAGCGCTTGCCAGGAAAATGTGCTATCAAATGAGATACCTTAACAAAGACACATGACAGAAAGAAATACTTTGATTTTGCTTTGTTTCACTTTTTACTTGGGTCTATGCAAAAAGGAAACATATCAGGCTTAACAATTCTCACAACATTGGCTCAAAGGTCACTGATTTAGTTATGGATGAAACTAGTATGACTAGCTTTTACCGATTTTTTGTTGTTTTGCTTATGTCTTACATATTTTTTGTTTTTGTTATCGCGAACTGTACTGGACAGTACGTTCAGTAAAATATAAATTTTATTTAGTTCCGACACATCACAAAGAGACACTTCAAAAAAAAATAAAAAAATTAGATTATTGAATGAGCTAAGAATACAAGTGATGTTAATTTTGATAAAAAAAATCGAATTTGACTATTTTTGAGCAAAAAAAAAAAGAAAGAAATCAAAAAATTGATTTTAGATGATGGAAAAATCAAAAGAATCAATATTCATCTTGTTCGAATGCGAAAAAACAACAATTCAAAGTCACATTTTAAAATACTCATAACTTTTTTGAAAATAGTTTTTTGAAACGTAAGTATGTTCAAAACTCACCTTTAGATATGCACTAAGCAATATATAATAATAATAAA
Source organism: Meiosimyza decipiens (assembly GCA_963680825.1). Taxonomy (NCBI): domain Eukaryota; kingdom Metazoa; phylum Arthropoda; class Insecta; order Diptera; family Lauxaniidae; genus Meiosimyza; species Meiosimyza decipiens. The sequence continues at coordinate 140,716,270 of OY804258.1, forward strand.
AAATTTCGAAGCAAAATGTCAAAAAGTATGCAGTATGAACGATATTTATATGTCTTAAAAAACATTTCTTGTCAACAAACATTCATTTCAATTATGAACATCAACTATTTTTAGCTTTGGGCTTTGTTTTTTTACTTTTATACTTTTTCTCATTTCATTTTACCTTTTTGACACTACGTAAAATAAATATTAAAACTCGGGCAACCATAAACTTTGGCACTAAATTACTTTTTTAAAAAACACTCGTCCCCATACTCGCAGCACGATATACTACCACCGATGCTCGAACACATATGGATATATTTGTTTTTTATGGTGTTGTGTTGAGTGTGTGTGTATGTATGTGGGTTTGTTTTTGGCGTTAACTGTTTACACGCATTTTACACGTTTTTAAGCGTTGTTTCTTAAAAGCTTAAATGTTAAGTTGAGCTTTCCATGTTATGCGCGGAGTGTTTGCTTTTTTTCTTCATTTACCTGCATTTCGTATTGAGTTAGGTGTGAGCCGGAAAGACCATTTGACACGTTATAACTTTTAACAGGGTACGGTACAAACAGCCATATGTACGAATGAGAGCCATAAAATACGTTTTTATTTTTATGTTTTTAATTATGTTGTAAAATTATTAAAAGGTTTTAATGTAGGACACAGCAAATAATTGCAAGTTTTTGAGTGCTCTCAAAGTTTTGAATATTTTCACAGACTTGCTAAATATGAGATGAATATGTAAACTGTTACGTAGAAGAATATTTATGTTGTTAATAAAAATAAGAAATAAAATCATAAATTTTGAGAAGTTTATTAACAATGCAAAGCTTTTGATAAACTGGTGATAACGTACAACAAAGGATATAAGTAGCTGAGTTTCAACCAAGTTATCAATAATACTGAAATAATAAATAAAAAAAAATATTTTCAACAATATCAGCACCACATACCCTAACTATACGTATAACTCTCATATGCGCAAAACAGACATTAATTAAATGTGTCGTTAAAAGATTTTTATTTAAAAAGTGAATCAAGTAAAAAATTAGCTAAAATTTGTGTACATTTTTTTGTGGGTGTGTTGCACACAATCAGCTTTTTGCTTAAATTGCAATTGACATCATACCATACTAGCGACATGGGACAGGCATAAGAAAAATATGCGAAAATTGTCCAAATGAACAAAACTTTACTTCAAGTCAGCAAAAATGACAGTCAGGTTTGACAATGGCAACCAACATATTGCTTGCAACGATCAAAGTTATGCGGCGGCAATAAAAAATGACAATAGAAATGTCATAAGAAACTTAAGAAACAGAAAGACACCGGAAAATTTGAAATTCAATAAAATACCAGTATTGCAACTGTCATATAACAAACCTTGTGAATGGAAAGGAAGAAAACATAATGACACTTTCAATAAACTTTTTGGAATCCCACGTAAATAACTTTAACTTAATTTGATGTAACAAAAAATTGAAAGTATAAACCAGGACGAGAAAAAACTTTTATTGGTCACGTGCCTAAGAGTAATGCAGATTGCATGCTAGAAATAAAAGTTTCCTAATATAAATTAATGTTATATGTCTGAATGTTAAAACTAGACTGACAGCTTGTCTGTCAGTCAAAATGATATTGATGATTTCATGAACCAGACGAAAAGAGATTTTTATAATATATTAAAGAAAAAACTAAAAATTGCTTCATGAAATGGTTTATTTTTGTGTCAGGTTAATATCGCTCCAAAATAGTTGAAGAAAGTGACTCTGACCAAAAGATAAATAACATTTTCTCCTTCGGAAGACATTCCTAGCTTTCAATTTATAATTTGATGATGATCGTCTTCAAAAGTAATAGTGCAATTCAAAACAGATGATATATCAACAACCGATTTTATGAAAACTTGGCCCATTTTCATCACTAATGTTCATGAGCTTGTATTTTACCTACATACATCCGTTTTGACTCACGAATGGTTTTAAAAAATAATTTTTTTTTTTTTTTGTGCCAACCGCTATTTTGTTAATAATTGTGAACTAGCAATCGTGTTTCAGAACGCTTGCCGGTACCTACAAACACCAATTTTATAGAAAATTCCTAAGGTCCCTGAGGGTTTGTTGTTGAGGTACAAATGAATCATTGCAAACAAAAAAATGTTTCGAAGATATAATTTGAGAATTTGAGAAAATAAAAAATAGAACCAAATGACTAAAACTTTTAGATTAAATGACTTAAAGAATAAAAGTCAGTAAGAGTTGAATTGATACTAAAGATTAAAGATTGAAAAAATAGAAAACTAAAAAGCTAAAGAAATAAGAAGATAACTAAAATATTCTAAGGTTAAAATACTGAACGAATAAAAAATAAAAAGTCTGAAAAACTAAAAGTCTGAAAAACTGGACAATTATGAGACTCAAACCATAAAGAATAGGAAAAAAATTAAGGCTGAGGAATTGAAAAAGTTTAATGTAAGCAAAACTACCAAAATATATTCCATGTATGCTTAGGCCTTTCGTACCAAAAGTGTACTAGGATAAGGCGAGGTGTATTGTTCCAAGGAAAAACCAAAATTAACGATATTGTGAGGGTTTAGAATGAAAATATAATGAAATACGTTGTGATATATCCGAACGTATTTCTTCTTTTGTTTACAAAAGAGTTGTCACGCCTACTCGATTAAGCCCGCTCACTTTTCTTTTATTTGCAACTGCTGCATGTCAATTTAAACCTTTCATCTTGTATTCTGTATTCGAATGTAGAGCGGCTTATGTCCCTTGTAAATTCCACATTAGTGCATTTAGCTTTGTTAGGTCAACTTAGCAACAAAGAATATCCAAAGTCCGATTCATTAATCTTCAAGTACAAAAATGTAGCACTATTATAGTGCTTAAGAATATGCTGCAAAATTTTTCCTAATACATAATTTTCCCATTGGGCTTATTTGCAACAGCAGCCTGACTTCCCTCATATACTCTCTTTATTGTTAAAGTTTCTATAACAAATAGGTCAAAAAAAATACCTGGTAAGCATAGCATGACAAAAAAACAACTAAGGCAAAAGTTTTTGAATGTTCGCTTTATGGCTAAATACTTAATGATAATGACAAAAGGCACAAGCAAAGGTACAGCAGCAGCCTCATCAGCAGCAGTCCTGACAATTCTATTTTCAAATTGAAACGAATATGATGAGTACAATGGCTATTCGTTGTAAAGTTTTCGCATCAAAGGCAGAGACTTATTTCTGCCTCTGCCCTTTCATCCCACAGACAGCACAGGACTACCTTCATAATCAACATTTCTCTCTTTTATGATGATTTTTAGAACGACTGCAAATCTCGTCTAATTGGCAATGTATTTTAGAATTCTGAATTGCTTATTTTCATGATAGCTACTTTGTATTTGAAACAAAACTTGAACTTATTAATTAGGTTAATCAAAGTACATTTTTCCAACTACAACAGTCTTATAAGCGCTTAAAAACTTTTTAGAATTTACTTGGTCTTTTAGCAAATGGTAACAAAAGGTACAGTTTATTATAAAAAACAACAAATGTTTTAATTAATGAATTATTAGATATTAAGTCCGGTTGGGCGAATTATTATAACCAAAGACTTAAGCAATGGTAAAAGAAGATTATTATGTACCTGTCAAATATAAAGCAATCTGTAGCAACAGATTTTCCATAGAATTTGTTATGAACAGTAAAACAGCTTAGGTCTTTTTAAGTAACATGAAGTTAGCAATAATTTGTCATAAGATATGGGTGATGTATCCTTTTCATTTGTGACAAATTTTTATGCCAAAAATGCTTCCAAGTGCGAAATAAAAATTGCAACTTAAAGCACTGGGAAATTGGTTCTAACTCGATTATTATCAAGTCAACTTAAGCTTTTTTTTCTACTAATTTCTGTTTTGCCTTGTTACCACAAAAATATTGCGGCGCAGCTTCATTTTCAGAATAAAAATATTAATTTATTATGAGTTTGACCACTGGAGTTCAAAATAAAACTTTTTAACGTTTATATAATAAATGTTTTGTTCTCCGTTCAAAAGAATTCACAAGTCTAAGCAAAAGTGTTGACACACTTAAAATTCCTAAATACAACGATGCATTTCATTTAAGACCAGATCTTGGAACTTTTTACTGTTATCATAACATCGTAAAATATAACTTTTTAAAAACTCTTTTTGCATAAAATTTAATATAAACGTTGATAACAAAAAAATTTTTTTAAAAGCTAAAGGGTTTTAAAGTGTATTTGAATTGTTTTTAAAGAATGTTTTTTTCGCGTCTTTTGTTTCTTGGAGTCAAAAAAAAAAATTTTAAAGTTATCATTTTTATTTGAATATTATCTTAACCATGGTTTTCAAAAGATTTTTTTACCTATTTATAATACATTAATTTTTTAAAGTTGGGTGACCCTGGAGTCTGGTATGGCCTACATTGGAGTATTTTTTGGAAAAAAAGGTTTTAGGCCAATCGGTGATGACAACTACAGAATTGACTTTGACAGACGGTCGTTTTTGGAGTTATATTAAAAGAAAAACTTATCCTTCAATCGATAAAAAAAAGATCAAAAATTAATAAAAAACATCATTATTGATGACCCTGAACATCGGAAAGGTGCTTCTGGTAACAAAAATCTTTTTAAAAAAGGTCTCAAAATATCTTTTCACTTTTATCGTTTAATGAGAAAGTTTTTCAACTTTTATTTTTATTTCAAGAAGACGGATGGTTTTAAAAACTTTCAAATAAAATGAGAGCAATTTTGTCAAGATGTTTATGCATTGAGTGTCAAATTGAAACTAAACTGTCTGATGTGTGTAGGCTGCTTTTTATATCAGCACTGAAGCACTCGCAAAAGCTCTGATACTTCATAACTGCTTGTTCGCTTAAGTCACAACTTCCTATCACATACCACATGTTTTCTTCCTCTGGGTATGTGGGTTAATTTTCTATAATGTGCTTTCCAGACATAACAAACATTTTCGTAATAATACAAAAAATGCAACACTAAATATAACAATATTTGATTAGCTTTATTCTATTTTTAACTGCTACTAAAATTATAATTTCTATAATCAACATAATTTTTCTTACAGCACCTTTTTCCAACATAATAACCCTAGCAACGTTATGCCCACGATCTTTGAAAGCACTTTGCATTTTATGAAAACACCTACCTACATGCTAACTACTCAAGGTTAGATGTAATCAAAAATTATCACTTCACCAAATATCTCTTTTGGGTGGGTAATGCCAACGAAAAAAAATATACCGATGATGCTCTCCAAAAGGGCACTTAAACTTAATGAAGCAACAAATTTTCATAAAAATAAGCAGCAACACACTTTGCATTTAATATACAATTAATAAAAAAACAAAATCTAATAAAACGATATGCAGACGACGTGTATGCTATATCATGTGATATAGTACTTGTGTTATAATAAAAAAAAAGAGAGCAATCTAAGTAACCCTGGGCAACATTAAAAACATAAATCACACGTACGCACACACGTGCAGCAGCAATTACAGCAACAACATTCAAAGGAAACTTGAAGTCACTTGAGAAGGTTAATGCATGAAGGTAAAACAGTAACACCTTTGGCTTACGATAACACCAACATCAAAAGCAGCAGCACCACCAATACCAACACCATCTTCATCGGGCCATCAATTCGTTGTTATCCTTGACATGACTTAAAAAAAGCAACGAAAGAACCCCAATCTGCATGTTGCATGGAGGTAGCAACGTGTGATTTCTTTACGCAACTGTTGCGCGTCTGTTGCAAGATTTAAATGCTTTTGTGATTTGCCTTAAAATTTGTTATTTTTTTAAAAAAAAAAAAAGAATATTCGTAAATAAAAGAAAAAACCTTGGGGCATAATTTATTAAGCGCTCAACTTACCGATTTCCAACAGCTGCGCTTAACAATTTGTTCCGTTGATGTCTTAATTTACACTACATTAACTTGGAAAGTTTCTATTAGTCAAAGATATGAGCTCATTGCTATAAAAATTTTCTTTTAAATGATTACTTTTTGATTTTTCGTAAATAAAACCTACAACCAAATCAAATCAGCTCAGTTGTGTAAATGTGCAAGTGAAGTACTTTGAATAAAACTATGAGGAAGTTTGAAAAATATGGAAGAATTTCGGCTTTTTAAGAAAAGTCTGTGTGGAAAATTGTCGCACTGAGTATATTCAAAACTGTTTTCAACAAAATTTCGTTTGTTTGATTTTTAACCTAACCCAAGATAAAACTATCTTTTTGTTTAAACATTTGACTTTTTTTCACAGAAATAAAAGTTTGTTGACTTGAATTTTCTGTGTTAAATTGTTGTACCAAGCTAACTTTATTTGTTATCAAAACCAAATGGCACAAAACAAAAAATCCTACTATGCAACAAAGGACATTTGTTTTCTAACCACTTGCACTCTTTACACACTCTTTTTATTTAGAATTTTAGAACTTTACTAAATCAACTTAACTTAAATGAGGCTCCCATATACACATACACACACATCCAAACCATACTTACACAGCTTCAAGCGTACATGCATTTAACCAAATTATTTGTTGAATGCTCAAGTGACTCTCATGGTTGAATTTCCTGCATTCATGCATTTGATGCTCAAAACCAAACTGACGCACAGAAATTCCTTTAAACAAAAAGTTTTTTTTTTTTTTACAGTGTATAGGGGCTTCTTTTATTAACGACCTACACTTACACAAACACACACCAATTCACATGCATTCATGAATAATTGCAGAAGCCACACACACGCAGTTATTTGGCGCTCATTAATAATTCAATAGCTTAATGAGCTATAAAATTAACCACTAATGAAAATATGGCAACACTGGTTATAAAGCTATTGCATTTGCTAAATTTCGTATACATACATATTTATATGTGTGAGTGCTTGTACAGAAAAAACAAGTTTGCTGGGCTTATGACTGGCTTTTTGAAACTCTACTCAGTATGCGAAATGTGCAGTGGTTCTTAAATGGAATGTTGCAAAATTAAGGTAAAAGTTTTTAAGAACATGAAATGTTGTATATATACACTAGTGGTGGTGTCTAAACTAAAAATTAAAATTTTTCTGTTGCGTGAAAAATATCTAAATGATAATTAGTTTAAGCTTTCTGTACGGTACAGTATGTGCTACAAAAAATCTTAAAAAAGTTATATATATATACAGCATGTCGGGCAATGGTATCAAATCCTGCCACAGACTCATCATCAGTGACCTTAAAACAAAGAAATTCACAAAATTCATTCTGACAAATTATCATTAGTGTTAAGTTTTGACGTCAGAAAATGAATACGAAAATAGTACATCCCACCGTGTTACTTAAATTAAATTGAAAGTTAAACACCTCTTTCATACAATTTTACATTCAGTTTGACATATAAATATGTTAGTATCAAGGAATTTCCATTTGACACTACAAAAGTCTTCAAAATAACGAACACTCTAATGTACATTGTGAACTGTCCAGAATTCTTCACATAGTAGTCTAAAGGCATCTCTTTGGAACCGTATCATTATCTACTTAGTTCCTGCGGAGTACTCCATAAGGTGCTCTCAATACAATCTTTGCTACTCTCAGTGATTTTGGGAATGCAGTTTTGAACTCTTGATAGTCCAAAGTATTATTAATGGTATTTTCATGCAGTATTTTTAAAGCACACTTTGACTTCTTCAATGCTTTGGGACTAAATTTTTTAAATGTAGTTACTTTGGATTTTTCAGAAAGTATTTTAAAGCAATCTCCTTGACATCCTCTGTAGTTAGTATGAAGTATTCCACATTGTATTTTCTAAACACTTCCAAATTGAGACTACATTTTAAACTGCAGTTATTTCAGAGTATTTTATATAAGACATACTCATGATAAGTTCGCTGTCTTCTTGGGGCTACTCTTTGACACCTTTTTATGGCGCATCAATACTTTTTTAATAAAAGTTGGTTGTGGTGTTGTACATACATTGTGCATTATTCATTAATTTTATGAATTTCATGTATTGAAAAAAAAAAAATATCTTGAGCTGTAAATTGAAAAATATCATGTACCACTGATAATAACATTCATGAGTGTTGGTGTAAATTGGCAATATTAATTTTTTTATCACTGTCGTGAAAATGCTGCATGTTTAACATAATTTACCTACAAACACACATAAAATGTTTTTTTTCACATATACATACTCACATGATAGTATATATCAATATGTATTGGTTTGAGTCAGACCTACGTTTATGTTTCCTGAACTGCAATCCATAAAATTAAAATTTTATGTAATGCTTTTTTTTGTGTTTCATATTATGTTTTTCTGGTGGTTACCTTCCTATAGGAAACAACTTTTCATTATGAAAATTATAAAGTTAAAACATTGCTTTTGTAATTATTTTAACCAATTTCCTTAATTGGCTTTATTAAACATTATTTCTTATTTTGTACAGCTTTTATGTGAATTTTTTTTTATTGCATTGGCTTAAATTAGTTAAATTTGTTCACTTTCGTAAGCATAGCATTTCATTATTGAAATTAATTAAATTATAAAGATTACGACTGAAAAGTAAATTCAATGCTGGTAATAATAGTAATGCAGCATAGTTTCATAGCTCCAAAGCGCTTTGTCCAGTAATATGTGATGTTTCCATCAAATTTGATAAAATTTACTTGAATAGTTTCCCTAGCAAATCATTTCCACGCTCAAATTTTGATCAGTGCTCACCTGTGTCTGTAAATATTTTTGTACCAAGTTTGGTTAATTTTGCTTCCCATTACTTTCAAGGCTATATCGGAACAGAGCTTTTAACACTCTGAGCTTAAAATGCTTCTAAATGGATCAGTTCAGTTAAGTTCCTGAGTCGACCTCTGTATATGCAAACTCACAGTCTCTTTTAATAGATACTGTCGCCTACAGCGAAAAGCAGGGTTACCAAGACGCACGGAAGCCAATGCTGGCCTTCGTCAAAAGAACTAATTTTTACCTCAAATGCAGAGTTGCCAAGTTGAAAAGAGCAATTTTCGGCCTTCTCAAAAAAATTATTTTTGTTTGGTAATGGTAAAACAAATTTTTTTTTTAGGAAAAGTTGATATTTTTTTTAAGATTCTTAAAATGTGATGAATATTTCGATTTTGGTATAGAGAAACTTGATTTATTTTTTTTCTCATTAAATAAAAATATTCCAACTATTGAATTCCCACCAATCTCCCCAGCTTTGGCGTGAAATTCCGGGCTTGGCTGGCTCGCTCCTGGTCACTTGGAAACTCTGCTGAAAAGGCAACATTAGCCGGACAAAATTTCCATGAAGAGCCAAAAATTTGAGAAATCGTAATACGAAGTGTTCAACAGGTGCTCTTCTATAAAAAATGCATCAACATCTCAGTTTCACGAATATGAAAGCATAGGTCCCTTTCCCTATAAACGGTCATATTATAAATTACATTGTTGAAAACAAATCAAAATCTTTTTTTTAAAAACTAATCGGTCAAAATTTAAAGATTCGTTTAGTTCAGATATAGGCCTGATCGAGCAATCCAATAAGACTAAAGATTCTTTTAAAACACATTTTGAAGAAAATCAAAACAAAATTAAGAAATTATTTCAAAAACAATATTTTAATATCCAAAAATTTAAACTTCCAACAAAAGTTACAAAGCCTCAAAAATCCTGACAAGTGTGAGCTGACATATGAACCCTTTTCATGCGTACTTCCACCACATATGGTATGAGTTAATTATAGTTTATGTATGCGTTCTACGCCACAAGCGATGTTAGGATTCTTTAAATTAATTTAAGAGGAGTATGCTTACACATACAAACCACTATATTAATACCTAAATGAATACTTGGAACTTAATAAAACACTGATTGTATGCAAATTATTGTTATTAATCTAATAACTTGTCTACTGTCAAGAGAAGCAACGTTTTAATTGCTGCAAATAAATTATAATTAATTTGAGTGGTATTACTATTTAATTAGCGTACAATAAGTACAGAGATATTAGGTAATAAAAAGAAAAAACATTGGTATGATTTGTAAGCTCAATCATGTTTGGTTATGTTACTCATAGTTACTCGGTATCAAAAAATCGCAAATTTTCGAACACTATCGAAAAATGTTGTACAAAAAGTCGAAATATGTTGAAAATATGTTGAAAATGTTACAAAAGTTGAAAAATTCGAAAACTGTTGATAAGCTCAAAAAATGCTGAAATCTTCGAAAACTAATAAAACATTCGAGAATTGTTGATAAGCTCGAAAATGTTACGAAAGTAAAATATGGTAGGAGTCAAAAAGTGTTAAAAGATTCACAACACAATACACAACTATCTGCCAACATTTATAGTTTCTGGTCAAAGATCTTTAAAAAAAAAATTTTCTTATGCTCAAGCTGATTATGCTTGACGATAGTTACCGTAATGGCAAAATTTTTTATTAACTTAATGCAATAGACATTCGAGAAGCCAGTGACTCGTATGTCATTATATTATGCCACTCTAATGCCATGTTCATATTAAGCGGCAAGTTACTCCTTGCGTATTTCTACGATATTGTTTTTAAAATATAAAAAACAAGAAATTCATTTTCCTCAGAAAAAATAGTTCTTGGTAATTTCAGTCGGTTCTCGCCTACCAAAAATTTTTATGAAACCATTCACGCGAATACTAAAATTTTAAGGTATGAACCGACTGAATCCCACCGCTGATTACGTCTTAGCTGATAAGACAGTAAAACGGTATGGGAATACTCATAACGCTGGCATTATCATTGAATGATCAGAGAAAATAAATTTTTGCAAAACATAATATTGATATGATACAATCGCACAGTATACTTTTTTCAAATTGTAGTGATTTAAAATTTAAAAGAAGAGAAAATCTTTCACTTAATTTCAATATGGCAACAAAGTCAAAAGCCCACTCCCAAAAGGTCAAGTATATTTTGTATGAGCTTACATACGGCACCTTTGCTTCTTCACATGAATACTTTCAATGGCAAAACTATTTTTCCGCTTTTCCGACCTTACTCTATGTAAAAGCTATAGAGGAATTACCTAAACTCTAGGAGTTTCGAATAGTACTCCAATTTATGTATTAGCAAAAAAAAAACACTTCTAGGTTATTCTTTCAACTTCAGTAAGTGGACTTTGCAAATATCTAAAATATTTATTATTCGTTTACTACTGGTGCGAATTTATTAGATCCATATGAATTTTGAAGTATGATGAACTATTTTGACACTGAAGAGCATAAGAGTAATTCAATAAATTATAAAGAAGATAATGAAAATCTAGTTTATATGTATATTTTTTCGACAGTGCAGCGTATCAGTTTCTCAAGTATAAGTCAATTTTATGCGTTTTAAATGAGTAGAGCTCTCTTATGATTTCACAAGGTTAATTATTTTCGAGCGCAAAGTATTAATTTTTTAATTAGTATCAATTCGGCATTTATAAGAAACGTTTCACCATGAAAACAATATACTCAATATATTTAGTATTCGCATTGCTCTTTTGTTTTTGCTTACTAGGTAAGCGACACTGAGTAATACAGAACTACTGTAATCTTTAATTAAAAATTTTAATTTTTAGCACACTCCAGATGTGATCTTAACCCTAATATGGTTCAATCTGATAATCATGTTCTCTTCGTTCAGGATCAACTGCTACGAAATGATTATGTTGACGATAACTATGCTCTCTATTGGGCGTGTAAAACAGACCAATTATCGTTGCGTTCCATTTGTTTGAATGGCAGTTTCACACAAATTCCAAGTAAATGTGAACTTTATAAAAATTTAAAGGCAGTTCGAGAAATTAATGCATCATCTGATTGTTCGGCAGAATTATATGCTATTGGTTTTATAGCACCATCTGGCCAGTTTTTTGAAATTTATCGCATATGCTATGTAAGGGATAAGCTCACCACTAGATATAGTGAACATTTAATACACCGAACTCGTTTGCGTAAGTACAAAGATACAAAATAGCCTTAGAACAAAACTAAATAAAAAAGACTTGGAGTATTTTTAACGTAACAGAAAATTTTATCCATAATGAAACTTTAAATTTTTATTTATCTCGAAAGAGACTACACGTAGTGACTTCACATGGACTTTAGATAGTATGATAACTGGCGCTGAAGCCAAATCGTATTCGCCATCATCTGTTTTTATACGTTTTAAGAAGCTGTTGGGTCCGAATCAAGAATATGTGACCAATGAAAGAGATTGTGCTATAAATCGTGGTCATCTAGCAGTTTCAGCTGATTTCTATTACATGGAACATAAACGCGCCTCTTTCAAGTATATCAACGTTACACCTCAATTTTGCAGCATTAATACTTACAATTGGAAGTTCATAGAGAAATATATACGCAAATTTTATCTACCCCACAAAAACATTATAAAAGTTAAAACCATCGCAAGTGGTATTTTAAAGCTGCCCCACTCCACGAAATCAAATGAAATGGTTCCAATGTATTTGCTTGATGGTCAAAAAATTCCAATTCCTGAGTGGACAGTAAAAATTTTGGAAGACGATTTTGTTTTTGCCACCTATAATAATCCTCGTGGAACGATTGCAACATTACCAAGTATAAAGCCTTGTTCTGTTCCTATATCCTGTCCAATTATTGCTAATGTGGTTTATGATGATTTTAGAAAGGGATATACAATTTGTTGTAATATAAATAATTATGTTTCTCTATAATAAACTGAAAATTTTTCAAAGTCATTATTTGAAGAAGGATTTTATTTAAGTTTGAAGACTAAGAAGACTTGCTAGAGCAAGATATCAAACCATAGTAAAGATATACTTAAATATGTCGTTAATATGCATTTTTGAAGCTCAAAATTTACTGATTATAAAGTCATCAGGTGATATGCCTCATATTTGTCTTTATACTGTACATAATAAAAAGTTTACAAGGGCATGAGGTGCCATATCTCGTGTGAGTCTTTATAGTGTGGGCATAAAAGTCACTTAAAAGATATGTCATCTTGTATTTTTATAATGTCCACTTTTTGTCTATTTATGGCGTTTTACTTAGACAAATGTGTGAAAAATATGATTCGTCTCCATCGTATAGTATAATGTATCACAGATAGCCTTGTGGCTATGGATTATTGGGACATGGCACATAAAAATTAAATTCGTTAATAAAATAAAATTAAGTATTCACTATTATTTAAGCATCTTTGAAAGAAACGGTTCACAAGGCACTTGCCTGAGAACGCACTCTTTTTATAGTCTTCATCATATGTCTTTTAAGGACCTAAGAAACACATCTTGTCGAGTCTCTTTAAAGCTAGCAACAGAAGGGAACGTGTTTTTATATCTCATACGCCAAATGGCTCTTACAAGCCCCGCTAAAGATTGAACATAATATCTTGTCTTTAAATGACCTTTAAAATAAGCTACAAAACCTTTTGTTTTGCTACTAGGGACCGAGTTTTTATCAAAGTTTGAACCATTTGCTAATGTTGTCTTCTTAAATTTAAAGTCAGATCTTATGAGTACTGGCCATAAATTAAACGTTTTAAGCATAACAAATCTTGACAGATATTTAGCAATAACAGCAAACTCTGATATGTAAAAGTATGTTAATATTTATCAATGCACAAAATAATAACACAATTTCATTGTTACAACAATTAGCCGTCCAACAACAACAAAGACACGAAACATTTCAAGCCAACGCACTTCACCAACATGACACGACACAACGACCAGCGTGCGCCCACAGAGGCAATACAACAACAGCAACATTAAAAGCAACACCAGCACCACCAATGCCAATATCCAGCCAACAGTGAAATCAATCAATTATTGCGGTCATTGGAAACGTTTAATTGCAGCAATTCATCTCTCGGTTAATGTTGCGCAGATAAATGAGAAAACGCGTAAATGTTTTTAATTTGACGCAAGGGGCAAAATCGGCCACAGCAGCAACAACAGCAGTCGTCGTCGCCATCTCTACAATAGTCACCATTGGAAGTGACGTTCATGCGTAATGGCCAAATGTCCAATACAACTGCCCGTTCGTCCATCCCATCTTCATGACCAAAACAATTCCGTTGATGTTTCTGCTACTGCTGCTGATGATGGAATCATTAAAATTCAATCGACATCAAATGTGCTGTGATGGGTTTCAGCGTAAGTGAAATAAAACTTAAGCCACTGCAGTGAGAGAAAAATTTCACCATAGCAAGAAAGGTAGAGTCAAATCGTTTTTTTATAAAATTCGCAAGAAGAAAAGAGATTTTTGAAACTTTCAAATTTATGGATGTCAAACTTTTCAACAATGTTTTATTTTTTTGGCGTCATTAGGGAAGAGTGGGGAGTTGTGCACCACGTTGATTTACACCATACTGTGAATGGTAGGAATGTTGTGACAATTGTTAAATGATTCTGTTGACAGGAATTGACTTTTGATTAACGTCATACGTTCTCAATGTTTCTGTAATGTGCTATTAAAAAAATTACACCGAAAGTTTTTTTACCCATTTGTGTTTTCTGGTATTTAGCGCCTCGTTTTGCAGCCAACTTCATTTTAAAGGTAAGTTTCAATGTCGATGCGGCCATTTGGAATAAGTCCGATGTGGGGAGTTGTGAGCCACCATTAGTGGGGAGTTATAAACTACACCTTCTAGCGCCTTTGTAGAATTTTTGTGATTCATCTAATTTTTTTGCGATTTTTATCATATTTACAATGTTGTAAGGACTGTCACAGAAAAAAATTGCGTTTCGGTTTTTGGATATAAAAAAATACCCAGTAACTTTTTTGGTCTTTCTTCTAGTGTTCAGAATATAAATAACTAAAAACTAAATAACAATTTTTTTTTCTATAAAAATTTCTTTCTTTTTTCGTAATACCGTTCATAAAATTTTGCACAGTTGTTTCATCGACAGTGCGGTGCGATCTTTTCCACTTTAGTCTGAAGTCTTCAAAATTTTTTGCAGTCTTATCACTCTTTCGAAGATCTCAATCTCATTAGAGCCCAATATCGTTCAATTGGGCGAAGCTCTGGGCAGTTGGACAAATTAGCTAGTTTTGGTACAAAATTGATATTTTTACGTTGATACCATTCAATCGTAGCTTTAGAGCAATGCGAGGTGGCTAAATCAGGCCAGAACATCACTGTGCCCTTATGTGTATGAATAAATGGTGGAAGACGTTTTTCGAAGCACTCGTCTATATAAACTTTGGAATTGATTGTGCCTTGCCTTGCTGCTTCTGAGACCACAGGTACATACCATATATTGCTCCGAAATTTTCGAAGATTTTTTACCTTTTTATTTACTAGGTACGTGCCCCTTCTTCGATGACGTATAATATTCGAGCCCAGATAGCTGCTTAAAAAATGATTCAAATTAAGTTTCGTCGTTCAGAACGCAGCAATCAAATTTAGTCAGGTACCTTTCATACATTTTTCGGGCTCGCATCTGAGCCCTCAACTGCTTTTCATCAGAACGGTCTGATACTTTTTGAGCTCTATATTTCTTCAGCTTACTTTTCTCCTCTTTCTTTTGTACAATAGCCTTTGATGTATCTGCTCTAGTCGCAATGTCTCGCACTGAGGTGTTGGGGCTTAGCCTGAAAATGCGCTTCACATTCGCAGCTACCTTACAATTAGAAGATTCTTGTTTTCTGACTGAACCCTTTTTGTCGATAAAAGTGCTATTTTCAAGAAATATACATCATATTAAACGTCACTTAATAAAGAACAAATATTGTGACTTCTTAAATCTATAAGATTATCAGGTAGTGTATAATAAAAAAAATAAATAATGCAAGTTATTTCTGGGACAGTCCTTAATTTTACAATATTTTACGAGGTGTTGATACTGTTGCCCTTATAAATGCAAATTATATTATTTTAGATATATAATAAATTTTATCGTGCTCTTACGTATGTTTTCATGGACACTTAAGCATTAAAACTTGCTGGAACTGTGGGGCAATATGTTCACAGATCTTTGTATCATATATTAATTTTTTTAATCCAAAATTAAGACGTCAAAAAAGGCGCGCTCACAGTTAGTTATTTGACACATTGTAGTTTTATCACATTACAACTTTACTATGAAGTATGAATTGCATAATTATTTATTCGAAATATGATACCAAGGATTTTCACAACTTGAACTTGTAACGTTTATCTGCTTTACAAGCTTTGTTTTTATGTTATGCACAAGAGTGAAATACAACGCAAGAATTCAAAAAGCACTTCGTAGTCTATGATTTTTTGGTGTTGCATGCACTTTTCTATTTTAAAGAGAAATAGAGTGAAAAAAAAACCCCCATTAACCCCATTTTTTCTTCGCTGACATTATACGGATCAAAAATTTGCCATCCAATTAGATTTAATACTTTTTTAATCAAAGTTTCTTTTCAGAAGGTAACAGCTTCTTGGAGCACATTATCGTAAAAGACAAACTCTTCCGGAAAACATAAGCAAATATTGTCCAGTCTCATTTTAATTTGCACTCATTGTACAATGAAATAAAAACAAAAAAATATTTATTTGATACTATTGTTTTGTTTTGCTATTAATTACACTCGATAACAAGGTTTGTCTTTAAATTAAAACAAAAATTAGGTACAATTAAGAGCAATCAAGTCAATGAAAAAAAAATGTTCCAATCTTTTGAGTATCCCAACTACAACATTGATGCGGTTGCAACGTCGCTCATCAAACGAAAAGGTGTTATCCGCTTGATTGCATAAAATGTGTCTTCACACACACAGCAGCAGCCTGTGGCATAAGTGCCGAGTGTCTTTGCTGCTTGCTGTTGCTACCGCCACCACCACCTGAATGTCGCAAGCGAGTTTGACCGCAACATCAAGTGTTGATCAAAGTGGTCTTTTGCAGAAGGTTCATTCATTTGGTTTTCTTTTTTATTGAATATCTTTCTGCAACGATGTACTGTAGGAGTTTTATTATTCGAGTACATACCGACTTGCCGCACTTATGTTGCTGAATGAACCGGAATTGCGAATTAATGCGGAAAGTTGAAAGTCTTTTTTTTCTCTTTTTTATTGTTATTTGCTTACTTCTTTTTAATTATTTTATTGATCAAAATTATTCGGTGTATGAAGTAGAAAATCTCTCATCTAATGACAACACTTTTACTATTGGACCGACCGACGGCACTTGATTGCTTTTGTCAATTAAATTTTAATTGTCTGCGATTTGAAGTGTAATACGCTGTACTATTGTGAAAACTACTTGAATTCTGTGGTTTTTATGTCCGAGACAGTCAATGGTCAATGGAAGACGAGATTATGAACTGTATTAAAAATAATTGCAAATATTTCGGTTTATTGAAATTACTGCGAAAAGTTTTCTATTGGAAAGTTGCGCGAATATATTAAGACATTTTTTTAACTTTTTTCGATTTTTATAAACATTTAGCTTACGCAATAAAATAACATAAGGTCATCGAAACCAAAATAGGATCTAAATACGCGTTATTCTTCTAAATTATTTCAAAAATTCAGAAAAAAAAAATCATTAAGACGCAATTTCAATTTTAATACATTTTCATATGTTTTAAAGAAGATAAAAATCTAAAAGAATTATTTTTTTTCGAAAGTCCTAATTTTTAACACTTTATCTACCAAGATTTTTCTGTAGAAATTATATTTACAGTGATTAAATATATTTTAACACTAATTATTTTATTTATTTGTAAGAGATAATGTGTTACATGAAAAGAATTACAAAAGCAAAATATATAAAATCTTGGCGCGCTATGTTCACATTTTTTGCTGTGATTTTTAACTGGTCAATGCGAAAAGTAAAATATTACATGCTCGCAGATTTTCAAAAGTCGGCTAACAAAGCTTACTGATGATACCATAGAGCAGTCGTTGAAACTATTATAAGCTGCTAGTTGCCCATGTTTCTTGTAATTTTTTTTTTATGTATTGCACTAAAAGTACTGAACATAAAAGCTCAGCAAAGAAACATAATATTTAATTCTTTTATTATTCATATGAGTGTTGAAAATTTGTAGGAAAACTTCAACAGTTTTGGAGAAGTCAACTTTTTGTATTTTAAAAAATTAAATAAATTAATTTTCTGTATCACCCTAATACTCATCGCATTATCGCCTTTCGGCAAATCGACGCTTTCAATATTCTTTAGCCATAAATTAGAATTTTCCTGAGCAACTAAAGTTTTAATGAAAATATTTCACCGAGAAAAAAAGTGTCTCGAAAAATTTTAAATTTATGTGGCAAAATATTTTTCCGAAGCGTTTGGTTTGAGTTTTTCTTCTGAAGGAATTTCTCCGAGTCGAACTTTGTTTTTCTTTTCGAAAAATTGATAATTTCTGTAACAGCTCAAGTATGCTGTGGAAGACACCCCTTAATTCCCATGATTTAAAGTTTTCTCTTCACCAGAGTCAGCGAAAAACTGGAGCTATTTACATACGTGCACAGTTGTAACACAACAACAAGCACTTTATCGACCTTATTACATCTTTCGCCAGCATCAATCGCTATTACAATGGCCCTAAATCTGATCAGTTTGCCATTCAAGTAAAACGTTGAAATTGAGGAAAGGATAGAACATACTTTGAGCAAAAATCGCTATTAGGATATTACGAAACTTTGCTGTCCTATTTCAACTTTTGGGCGATCGCAGGATATTGAAATTCGTGAGTTGTGATAGTGTACCGAAGGATTGAATTGGCTCGCTAACGACTGTTTATATTTCGGAACACTATGCTCTGGCAGAAGATAAATGATATATCTTACGTATGTTACAATTGTTACGCACAGAGGATACCGTACACTGCCGGAGTGAAAAAACTGTGCAAATAGTTTGTACCATCAAGCTTATAAAAGTGCTTCGTATACTCTTACCCTTAGCCCTTGCAAAATATACCACAATATGATATCAAACACCATTTTCAAATCAAACTAAAGACTTTTAAAAATATGTTTTCCAGCATTAACTTTAAATTTGGCAATCTATACATTCGTATAAAGTTTGTTCATCATTCTTCTCACTCGCCATTTTAATTCACATGCAAAATTCACTTCAGAGTTTCAAAAATTGAAATTAAAAAAGTTTACACATATTGTAACTGACCAATGGACCAACAATGAATGATCGCAGACATAAACCACTACGACTGAGAAACAAATAGAAGAGCTTCACTTAAACCAAACTATGTAGGACTCTGCCACACAGCTCAGCAACACCGCTGCCAATTCACAAATTGGGAAAACCATAACTTCGCTCTACTGATGTCTACCGCAACCGCAAAAGTCTGCACATCCTTTTTTTTTCGTTGGCTTTTTTATACTACATATATTTTGTTACCTATGTGTATGTAACTGTGTTTATCTGTGTACTCATATTCGGTTGAGGTAAAAAAAATCCAATTTTTTTATTCCTTTTATACCCATTTCGCTTAAGCATTTGCAACAAATTAAAATTAAATTTAAGAACAAACTGCAACGGAAAACATAAAATTTGTAGCCTGATATATGAAAACACCATGGTTTTTATCTATTCATTTTTTCGAATAGGGGCGAATTATATTAAAAACAGAATACGTTACTCACTCCCTACTTTAGTTTCACTTCCACATTTGTCTTGTTCCATCGTAGTCAAAAATTGATGAAATGAATTAACAGGTTCCTCTTTCAATATATCCGCCAGACTATCAGAAGACTTAAGCCTCTACTGTTTGAAACAAGTGACATACAAAACATTCATGTTCCTGCTTTTCCCTTAAATTGTCTATGTCAATTGAAACAAAACATTGGAATTGTAACATTTGACTTAGTTTTGACACGTTTGCCGCACCTGTGAACAAGCCATCTTGATATACAAGAATTTTATTCCGGCATTAATTTTCAGATGACTAATATATCAATATTTATCAATAAAAAGTTTCTGGAACACGCAGAAGATATTTAATTCTTAATTTCCTTACAGCATGTGCACTTTTTATGTATAGAATACTTAACTACGTTTGAGTAAAGTTTTGTTTATAAATCTGAACTTTTGGAAAACACGGCGTCCACTTCAAAAACAGTTAATATAGAGATGCTGCATAAGTATAATTATAGCTCCAAATTTGATATTAATTTGTTTAGTAAAGTATATTTGATTTTAAGTTTGCAATGAACAAACATTATTTGATGGGTAGTTTTAAGACCATGCTGTACAAATGACTTTATAAAATATTTTTGGACTAAGACATGTGGTTCAACAGACAAAACTAGCACGGACTACGCCGCCAGTATATGCCTGTGTTACCAAAATGAAAGTCGACAGTAATGAAAACAAAAAGTAACCCAAACATAGCAAAATAAATAGTTTCGAACAAACATTATAATCTGCAATAATGTCTTTGTTTTGTTTTCTTCTTCTTGTTTTTTCGGATGGAACTTTATTTTTTAAATTTATTTTTTTGTTTTGAAACCCTCATGCGCTGCTTGTTGGTTACGGTTGGGTGCACAAAACTTACTACAATATAGCGCTACTGCACCACTGGTGGATTTTTTTTTGGACGCGCAAATAAACTGGAGTGCGCGCGGCGCCATCTACTGTTGCGGCTGTTGTTGCATATAACTTGGTAGATGGCGCTTTGCGTCGGATAATGGTCATTCAGCGGTTACACTCCATTCGCTGGGTTCACAGCACTTTATGGGTTTTGTAATTTTGTTTTTTTTTTCGTTTGGACGGCCGACAAGGTAAATGTTGTAGTACGTTGCAATGCAGTGCGGAACGGAAGTGGTAAACCTATTTCGTTATTATACTAATTTGAACACATGAAGTAAAACTTTTAAGCCACATAAAAGCGCCAACATCATGATGTTAAGCCCTTGCAAATATGTTGTTGCAACTACTGTTGATGTTTTTTGATACAGTTGTTACAAAAATAAAAGAGATTATTGTTGCATTCTACAAAATTTAAGTTTCGATGAAAAATGTTTAATGTTAACCATTTTGTGTTTTTAATTTTTTCATCCGAACGTTTTCATTGTTCGGAGGAACTTTAGTTGTTTTGGTATTAAGAAAGTATTAAAGTATGCTGGACATTTGAAGGATTCTTAATCATTTGAATGATCTATTCCTTGCTCATATATCCATCTGTTCAACTGCTAGTCAGGTAATAGTATAGGTAATTCTACTATGTACTTATTTTTAACTTTGTTCTGAAACTCTTCGAACATGGATGCTTAATGTTTCCCAATAAGCACTATCTCCATTCTTGGAGAATTTGTATACTTGATCACTGTATGGTTTTTACAGAGACGTTTCTTTCAAGTCAATTTGAATTTTCAGTTGAGCTCAATCCTGAATCAAACGACTGGCTTTAGAGAATTAAGCCTCATATCAAACTTTTTTCCAGTTTAATTTCAGCGTCAACTTTTTTAAAGAATCTTTGACGAAAATCGCTTCGATTTGAAAATTCTAAAAAAAAATTTTTGATTAAGAAAAGCCACATTTACGTTTAAAGAACTTGACTTAATTTTCACTTGACTTCAACAATAAGTCTAATGATGGATAGTCATTTTAACTGAGAAAGGCCTGAGCTTCTACTTAAGCTCAGCTGTTCATTCAATGCTTGATATTGGAGTATTGAATTCCGATGTCGGGGCTTATTGGGATGTATTTCTCAATATAAAATATACATTAGAGTGTTTATTTTGAGGGTGCCACCCACTGCTGTCAAACCACGCCCACATAGTTCGTGTGGCTGAATATGCAGACAAGCTACATCCGAAGCGTATGTTTTTTCATTCGCGGTCTTATGTTATAGAATCGGACTTGGAGAAAGTTTATTGTTTATATTTTATTATTTATATTTTAATAATTAAATTTTATTATAACAAATTCAACAATATATTCAAAAATGTTGATCAAATCGAAAAATGTTAACAAGCTGAATAGATAATGTTGAAAAATATGAGTTGTTTTGAACCTTCGATAGCACTCGCTACATATGCCCTTGCATTAGTCTTAACCTTAATATATATTTATTATTTTCTCTGACATTCAAATAATTTAAATTAAATATTTTTTAATAAAATATTTCAAAAGTCTGTATGGATACCTACACCAAGCTATAAATGCAAATTTTTGTTTATTGGTAAATTCAAACACTTTTCATTCGGTAAATTCTCTCATTTTGTAAAAGAGACATGAAATTTTTGGTTTTAATCAAAGTAATAAATCGTGGAATTTCTAAATTAAAATTTTTATTTTATGACCAAAGAATTTCAATCGCACAAGCCAAAAATCATTTTCTTGAAATCACAACTCATACCGCTGTATTGTATCTATCAAATACTCGTATTTTTGAGTATTCTCTATAAGACGAATTTATTAAATCATAGCAACTGTAGCCAATAGTATTTTAGGAAAGTCATTATTTCGCCATCGATGAGTTTTGCAAAATTTTAATTTAAAATCCTTAAAGAATTTCAATTTACAAAGATTTTACGATTCCATTCCATTTAAATGCAGCAAATAAAGAAGGGTTACAGATATAAAAATCAGTATCGGACATTAAAAAGGATGACAATACCAAGTACGGACAGTGGCATGAAAATTTCAGTATCTAATTATTTATATATATATGTAGAGAGAGAGAGTGGTAGAAAAAATAAGAAACCTTTTAATTTATATTCGCATCTACTGGCACAACTGACACTCATTGAAGCGTTAATCGGAAATGAAATCTATGCCCAACCGTCCATTGTCCTTTGCTACTTGCAAGTGCTTTAACCCGGCGCTAAATGCGCTAAGCTGTTTTTCTTAGCCGAAGTTTAGCCGCATACTCGCTGCACAGCCAAAGGCTATAATAAAGTGATGAACGAAAGAGTGGAAAAAAATGGAAAAGAGAAAAAGTTGAAATAAAAACCAAAAGCATTGGAACTTGCTTGGAAATTAAAATCCATTAAAAAAAGGACATGGCTAGAAATGAGTTTTTGTCTTTCATTTTGATTTTCTCGTCCTCTTTGATAGTGATGAGCGTTTCAAGTAAACGAGTATATATTTATTGTCAGAAATTAAAAATGTTGCAAAATAGTCATTGTATTCAATTTCTAATCGATGAAGTAATCTAATTGGAATCATACGGTCACTATTTGATAATACAGTTGATAATATCTTTTAAAAAAGTTTTTTCAGTTTATGTGTGGTCTCATTTAGGTCAAATCTTGCGTTGTTTTGTTCTTATTGCAACGCGTTTTTAGACTCACTTAAGCCTTGGTATTCAGGGACATCCATTAATTACGTGAGTCAAAAAAGGTCTGGGGGGTCCGGTAAAATCTCATTAAATCTTATAGGGGATCAATGAAAATCCCACGTCATTTTTCTAATTCAAGGAATATAACAAATAACATTTTGTATCGAAAAATCAAACCTTGTTGGCACGTTAGTTGCGCCTTGTCGGTAAGCGGCTTAACATATTTATTGTAAAAGCTACTGTGCTGCGCCGTGCGCCGTAGAGGATAGACTGATGTCAATAGTACATACTTACTCAACTTGTAACGTTTCGTAAACCTTTTAGAAACCTTTCACATGAAATCTTATAAGTTTCAGTAACGTTTCAGAAATCATTTATTTCTGTTGCAGAAAGCTTTCAACGCGTCAATGTCAGCCTTTTGATTTTATTTGAAACTAGTGAAAAACAAACATTTATTGTGACGTCATCGGACTCTATTTTTACTCTGCGTCGCTTGCACTTTTGAAGTTATTGAGAACAATTTACTTATTTCGTATGACAATTCTTTGAAATGGGAAGCACTCATTGTGAGATTGAGAGTAGATGTGTCATTTACTCAAAGCTTCGTAAAACAAAAGATTATAAAAGCAATTAGGATAAGGAAAGCCAAATCTTTTGATCGAGCTCGATTTCATCGAATAACAGAGTATTTCAAGTAACAATTATTAGTTTAAAATAAAAAAATAAGTTTAAACAACCTAGATGCCTCCACTCAAGATCAAATATTTTACCTCTATTAAATAGAGCCTTTCACGTACATACATAACTCACACCATATAACATAAGTATCTTGAAGATCAAAATATCCTATAACCATGTAATACCTTATCTATATCTCCAATATAAAATACACAGTACATATGTCAGTGTCGGCCAGTATACGAGTTGTCGACATGTACATTATCTTTCAATCCATCTATTCTGCGTCTGCACGAAAATTGAAAAAATCTTTTTTAAGTGAATTTCAATGTAATTTCTGCAGGACTTAAATAACTTTTGAAATTGCTCGCAGTTTTGTTACGCGGTGCGACTCACAGCATCGCAACGCTTTGTACGCTTGGACGCGCTCACAGCAGCAGCACCCTAACAGCCCAGCACCCTGGTACCACGCCGCGTACATCAAAAGAGAAAATGTATCAATTAGAATTTATTAACTTTATCCCAAGGAATTTGTTCAAGTCTGTACGCGGTTTAATACTTTTTTTTCGCCAACTCATTTTTAATTCTCTTCCAAGCGAGTATGCAAGGCAGCCAACTCGAGAAAACATGTAATGGCATCAACGCCAGGGTATGACGAGGCGTCGAAACAACCCTACTTTTATCGAAGTGTAGTCAATTCGAAAATAATTGTTTTTGTGGTTGGAGTTTTATTGCGCGCCAGGGAAAGTTTTTTTCTTTCTTTTCTATGGAAAAGCTTTGCCTGGTATGAGCTAAATTTTTTCTTCTTCTCAGCAAACTAAGTAAAAAAGTTTTTAATTCCTTTCTCTGATTAACTTTTTCTGCACTGTTGCGTCTTTTGCCAGCAGCAAACAGAAATTCGGCAAAAAGAATCTTTTTCTTTTTATGAGAATGAAAAAACTGTTAACGAAAAATTCTTGATTTTTTTTTAGGCTGCTACCTTAATCCAGATTATCTCACGTTGACAGTTGCGTTAATATGCTGCATGCTGTTTCGAATTTGTTTCAATTGTTGTAGTTTTTGAAAATTAATGAAATTATTTTAGAAAGCGCTTAAATGTTACCTTATTCTGTTTTCTTGTAGCTAGTCTTATAACACTATTGCCTTGACATAAACAGCTTTGCTATTCAGTACTCAAATCTTTCTATCAGCCAACTTGTGGTATATGTGTTAGGCCGCCATATGACTTAAACGTTTTTGAACCATCGTTGAACCCCAAATTCAAAATAGAATCGACGCGGGTGAGTGTAATTTCCTGTGTTGAATTAAAATTCCCCGTGTTGAATTAAAATTCCCCGTGTTGAATTCCACATGGGGAAGCCTCACGCGTGAAGAGTACTAAACACATGCAACTTATCTTTCGGCGCCCTGAATATGAGCTACGTCGGTAACTCAATTGCTCCTCGGGTAACAAACTTCCGCAGATGGCTCTATTTGTTTGTTGAAGTGGGAGAACTACCATCAATGTATGAATTTCCTATTGCTTTGTCCCACCTTCAACCTATTTATAGTTTTTATCGATGACTTCTGCGAACTATGGATATATTTTTCATACATGTTAATGCAACAAGATCTCGAGTACTGTGAAGATTGAGAAAAAAAAGCCGGCGTATGAATGACATGCTCTCAAATTGCCTGAAATCCATATCCTAATGAATTCGTTCAAAAATGGTCGATTTTAATGCTACTCAGAACAAACTCTTGCGAAGCATTAAGCATTTCTTCTACGCTCTAATTGATATTTCAAACATCGCTCGTTTTTTGGACTTCCAAAATGTGAAGATTTGCATAATCTTCAACATGCCTGTCGGTACTTACATGGTGTACATATTTACGTATTGTGTGGTAACCAACATCGAATAAGTTTTTTGTTAAAAATTTGGTCACGTTTAATGATGAGTCGTTGACACTTGTACTGTAAGCAACATCAGTTACAGCAAATGTTAACGAAATAATTTAATTTTTTAAATAAAACATTTACTTACTATGTAAGATGGTGGTCTACTTAGTTTTGCTTCTATGTAAGTCAGAAATATTTCTTCAACTTTTTTTAAGGTTTCCAAACGTTAGTAGTATGGCATGGGACTTTCTACATATTAAAATCGAAATTTGATAAAAATTATAGGCAATGCCAATTGTAATTTTTTCCAATAGTATGCAGTGCTACCATGTAATTGAGCGGTTTTGATGAAATTTGTAATGGAGATAAATTAAACCCTAAGGAAGGCTATTAAAAACTTTTTATTTTTTAGTGGGAGTGGCGCTGCCCCTATTGAGGCTGAGCCGCTACTCTGATTCTGATGAAATTTGGTATGGAGATAAATTGATTCCCCAGGAAATGTATTTGTATGCAGTGCCCTTCCACGTTCCTAACAAAAAATATGTTTTGACAGCTTAGCTAATGAACCGATTTTGATAAAATTTGGTATAGAAATGGATAGATTGAACCCTAGGATAGGTTGGAATGTCAGCCTTATAGCCTTACATATGCCATAGGGGTCCATAGTATTACCACAAACTCCCTGTTCAATCTTATTAGTAAATGTTGGTCGTCTCATTTTGGTGCTCGTCCAAATGGAGGTGCCTGTTGTAATAGCGAACCATTATATTCACTCAGGTGAACATTTGTAAGTTCTTTCAGAGACAAGAAAAATGGCTGCCCAAAGAATTTTATGCCCATTAAGGCAATGGCCAATTCCAACCCTGGTCAATAAGCTGCTTTGATTTCTATTTAAGGATAACAAATATTTCGTATAGATTTTATGGAAACGTGATCAAAACTATTTCGTAATACTGCTTGTGGAAGTGCAATTCCTCCTCTTTTCCGCTATTGAGAGTAGCTCTGTATCTTTTAATAGATAAGGACTTTTTTAAATAAATTTTTTGTGGGTTTCATGAAGATTTGAGCAAAGTACAACAAACATAAAAAGCCAATGGAACTAAATGCCTTAAAAACTACCAACACTTTTCAGGAATGCAATCCCCAATGTACAAATATGGTAATAATCAGCTTAGTACTCAGAATCTGCAAGACAAAATGGTTCTCGAACTGCAGAATTGCTGTGTTCTACACATAAATTTTTAGAGTATCTACTCATGAACTGGGAAGAATTTAAAGCTAACTCCCATGAGTTAAGAGAGTTAATGTTTCATAAATAAAATTAAACATAGGGCACTTTGAAAAACTTCAAGCAATATTTTTCTTTATAAATAAATACTTAAAGCCCATATTTATCAAAATAAAAATATGAAAAAAAACTTACCAATTAAAAACAGCAGGGTCAATACAACTTTGTTATCCTGTTGCAGCAACATGTTGTATAAGTTTTTGTTAAATTCCTCTACGATGAAAATATAGTAGTTATAGAAAATTTGAAGCCAACTGATAGAAAATTTGAAGCCAACTGATACTCGCACTTTGCACGAAAATACCATAACATAGATATATTCGTACAATACAAAAAAAAACAAATTATAAAAATAAATTTAACTATTTTATAATGAAAAATGTATGTGTTAAGTACAAAAGGAATGTAATTTACGAGTACCACAATAATTGAGCAAAAAATTGGAAAAAACAAACTTTTATTTTTTATTAATTTTTACTTATATGATTACGAGTACCTACACCAGGCACAATAGTGTTTATTACAAAAAAAATACATAAGACGGAGATTGTTTTATGGTAATGCAATTGAAACTTGGACATGAACCACATTCCAATTTAATGGTGGCATGTTAGCTATTTTCTTATTTTGTATTTCTATACGCTGTAATATAATAAGCTGTAAGTCGAATTAAATGGGAATTATATACTTGGTATTATTTAAGAGTTATATAAGTAGTGAATTGAGTGAAGTGAAGGCAAAAAACGAAACGCTATAGCTGAAGTTCCATCAAATTAATTGAACTTAATATCGATAATGAGAATACAGTAAATTCAATGAAAAAAAATCACAGTCACACAAATTTCATCGTTATTTGACAGTAAAATTATAATTTGCCTATTTGATCTTTTCGATGGAGTAGCATCCCATCGAGATGTTACATGTTTAATTTAAGATTTTGTAGTAAAATCCATTGGAGCTTAAATTAAAAATATATTCTTTTGGAAGAGTTTATTTCTGTGGATTTGAGTAGCCTCAAAACAGCCTTTTTCACTTTTATGGTAAAATATCTCAGAATTCTGACTTAAAGAGAAAACTTAAAATGAGCTCGTCTGAAATCTCTGTACTATATACCCAAAACTTGTTTGTAGTGTGGCTGAGTAATTATTATAAAATGAAAATCTGACTTAAATGGAAACATAAAATGTTCCAGAATATTAAAGAAAGCTACACAAATAACATAGAGAAAAGTATATGGAAAAATATGCCAAAAGTATAACTAAAAACCTTTATATAACATACTTTATATTTTAGGAATATCATTGAATATAAATAAAATTAACAAGAAAATTTATATCATAAAATTATGAATGTACTAAAAATCAGTTCTTTGTAATTTTGACAAATTTTCAAACAAAAATAATGTTCGATCAGATAATAGGAAAGATATTTATCATTTCTGACAGATTGTGGAATTTTTTTAGCATGGCAGTACTTAAAAGTATTCTATCCTAAAGTTGACAGCGTATAAAAATATAATGGTGACATTTTTGGCACTTAATATATGGATATCTCAGAATGCCATCGGCTCAATATAAGTTTACAATAATGTCCTTAAAACCCATCTAGCTCGTACTTAGTTCGAATAATACATTTTTTTAAAACAAAATTCTGAATTCAACTTAGTGTTGGTACACATAATAACCAATTTTGCATTTATTTTAACTATGATAAATGATTATTTTCACATTAACTCTTTCCTTAATGTTTAGGTACTTAACACCTTCTTTCACCAGCTTATAATTACAATACTTTTTTTTTTGCTTTCATCACATAATAATTTTCACAATTATATACAAGTCGATGGTTCCTAAGTATATCGTGCTTTGTGACAAAAAGTGCTAAGTGAACCAATTATTGAATTTTAAACTGAGCACCAAACGGGCTATCAAATTTAAATGTTTTTTTCGCGCGTCCTGTAAAATTGTGTTTTTTGCACTCAGCACGTTATACGTAGGGGCCATTGTGATATGTAAAGTACAACACTTTTTTTTCGTTTTGCTCTACCGTTTAATTATTCCGTTTCAACGAACCGCACTGCAATAAAACTGGTCTGTAACTGAAGGTAAAAGTTGGACTCACAGCCTAATGAAGCACCTTGGGGAGATTGGTTTTGGTACCACCGCACTTTATGTTCATTTAAGCCAAGCTTCTCGCTCTCTTTGTTGCCGCTCTTTGTCTTAAAGAAAACGCAAAAATTGAGCGATTGAACTAAGATTTTGGCATAGAGCAAACGTCGCTTTGTTAAAGTGAATACCTGCTACAATTGTAGCAACATGTTGGCACCACATAAGGTCCATATGTCTGTTCCTCAATCCAACGGTCTAAGCTCTCAATAGCAAAACTAAACAAAAAATCAAGCTTTGCTTTACTTTCGCTTTTCTTTTACGTTAACAAAAACAGTCGGCACAGCAAGTAACCACTACATTAGCAACTTCAAGTCTGACGTACTGTTCCAGAGTTGAGCCAATGCTCATTTAAAGTTATTACTAGAGAAAAAATTAACAAATATTATCGCAATTTCACCACACTGCGCAGAACAAAAAAGGTATTTCCTTTTTCTTCTCAATAACGAGGTACATTTACCTCGATTCAGTGTCTTTTCTGCTGTTATGTTCAATACCTTTCCATATCCATTTGGATTAATTTTGTTTTATTATTGAAGCACTAGGTACACTAAGTTTTTAATATGAAACTTTATAGAGGACTTCATTGCCTACAATACTGGCCCGAACTTTTCTCGATATCGATAACAGTTGTATCGATTAATGTATGCGACAAAAGCTTACACACGTTCACAGCAGAACGGATATTTTGTGTTTTTTTAAGGAAAGCGTCTGAAATTTTTTATACCCTACACTCAGGGCATATTCAGTTTGTAATTCCGTTTGTAACGCATAGAAGGGGCGTGGCAAGTATAGAAAAGTATAATTATATAATATTGATCAGCATCGACATATGAGTCGATTAAACCATGTCTGTCTGAGTGTGTGTGTGTCTGTATGCCTGTATCTCGTTAGACTTTTATGTACAGTGACGGTGTGATAAAAAAAAAACTCTTGTCATCTTGGCGCGTCGTGAGCTTGGGGTCTGAACTGTAGCCAATAACGAAACTCAATGGAAATACATTAACTCAGCGCTGGTTGGGGGTTCTTTTGAGCTCATTGCTTCGAGCCAGTGGCGTACCTTGCACTTTAGGCGCCCGAAGCAAACAAGTTGTTTTCCACCCCCTACCGATATTTACAATACCAAAATAAAAGGTCCGCTCCGAATTTCAAAATCCTAGCAAAATGAGATATATTGCACCAACAATTCGTCGAACCTGCCCCGAGGTATGCTAATGCCTGGAGCTATAGCTCTCACCAGACCTATCATAATCCACCGCTGTCTAAACGTTAAAAGTTACAAAATCTAAAACAACTATGAAATATAAGACATAAACAAATTAATTAAATGAATCTCCAAAAGATTGCGTATTTACAAGTCAGTGATGTTGCCATCTCCTTGCTGCTACTATACCTGGAGAAATATTCACGTAAATGTCAAAAGATATACTATGTTCGGCCACTTGCAAATAAAATAAAAACCATACACTGGTCCGATGTTTTTTTTTTTTGTTGTGTTTCCTTTACAATTGGACTGCAATGAAACTGAAGTTAATAACTTGCTTCCAAATGGCAACATGTGAATGCCAGTTAGTTTGCAACGCTCTTGCTCGCATAAACTTAAACCCGATATCCACCGCACTATATCTGGTTTATGTATTGTATATATGTGGCAGGTAGTATATGAGTCTCATTGCAAGTTCAATATATTGTCAGTTATTGTAAGACAGTTTGTTTTTTTAATAACAACTTTAAAGTGGCCGGTGAACTGGCGATATGGATTGTTGTTTATAATTTACGGAATCTTTACGCTGAGTGTGAGAATCTGTTGAAGGTTGTTATACTTTGCTGAAAGCCATGTACATATATGAAAAAATGTCACAGTTCAATATTGTAAAAAAAAAATAACTTGAATTAGGAAGTACGAGTAGAATGGTATTCTTGCATCAGATTGATAGAGAAATGACATGTTAAGAATAATTTGGGTTAGACTGCTCCAAGTTTAAAATACTGTATTCGATACTCAAACGTCCAACCCAAGTACGAGTGTAGGCGGATCGGAGCACAATCGCAGAGTAAATACATACTACTCTTATTAAAACCTAGCTCGAAGTACAAGTTAAAAAAGTTACTCAACAGGTAAAAGGAGCCTCAGCTTTGGCTGAGGCCACTGAAGAACTCTCGTGCAAAAAGAATTATTGCCTCTTTACGCATCTCGTTTCGGCTCTAGTTTTCATGCCTGCAAATATGTCTTTGGATTTTAAATACAAACGCCAATACTAGTAAAGGTGATTCTTTGGCATTCTCAAAAATTAAATGCCCTGTCCTATCATTTCAAGATAGTAAGTAAAAGGCACGTAAAACCCAGGCAGCGCAGACTGGATATAATGACGTCGTACCGTAGTGGTTTGCATAACTAGCGGTCGGCTAGACCGATTTGGAGAATGATTTTTGAGCCGCGTGCCCGTAATATATTGGGATAAATGTAAATGTGTGCTCAAAATAAATGGAATCAACTATTTTCTAGGCGTTCAAATATAACAATTGGTGGCAATGTGACACATGCGACAGGTATATTTATAATGCTAACTTTCAGTTTTAAGCCGACTACAAACTTGTAAAGTGAAAAATGTTTAAAATTTCTGACCTTCTACTTGAAACGTCATTTCAATATAGATCTTATGGCCGAAATGTATTGTTTGTCAGGTAATAGTTAAAAAAAAAAACAAAAAGAATATACATAAAATCATCATGGCGATGCGAAGCCCTTTTTTGTCTAGTGTTTGTCCGACCGATCCCTATTATTCGTATCAGTACACACAGCATTTTGAAGTTTTTATTACCTATTTTGTCCAAACCATTCATTGTATTTATCTTCGAAAGTATTTGGCATATGCTGACGACTACAGTGGTGATATATTAATTATTGTTGGTCATAGAGTTTCAAATAAGCTAAGACTATTGAAATTTCGTACAGATGTCTACCAAAGCTTCGATCTTATTTTGAAATAACTTGACCAATAGACTAGCTGCCTCCCATACATTAGATCGCTGCAAGTTGACGTGCAAGTCTAAAAAATAACATGTGAATTACTTCTAAAATGATATCAATTTACCACGCACTCAATCCTGCAATCTTTTCCGTTTTTTTTTTTTTAACACAAACATGAAGATACCGTCGTTTGAAATTAAATTCTAGAAATAACCATAAACCAGTTTTTAGCTTAAATAAAAACTAGTAAAGTTGTTATCTTCGGCCAGGCCGAAACTCACACACTCTACACTGCATTGAAAGTACTTACTAAATAAATATTAAAAATACATTGGAAATTAACTACTTAAAATGTTCATGAAAATCGTATGTGCCAATTTTGAGTTATACGAAATCAAAATTTTCAATTTTTGAAAAGTGACACGCTCATTTTTCCAATTCCGCCCACATTAAGCACAATTCAAGATATTTATGATCTGTATCCGTGTACTTAATTTCATCACAATATCTTGCACGGTTAACGAGTTATGGCGTTATTAAAGTTAAAATTAAGGGATGTGCCACACCCCTTTAAGAACCTTTGCAAACTTTAAACCTAGCCTAATCTTAATTTTGTTCTCATCTTCACCAAACCACCAAGTTTAATCAAAATCGCAGTAAATTTTTTCGAAATTAACTTAGGTATATACCTAAGTATATACATAGAGTATGGGCGGTAGGTGTGGCCGTGAACCAGTTTCGCCCACTTGTATATGTTAGCAGCTTGCAAGAAGGTGTGACCGTGACCTGTGGCAAATTTCATTGAATTAGCTTACTTAGTTTTCCCCTAAACGTGATTTCAACAGATAGACACACAAAGGGACATACAGACGGACATAGCTATATCGACTCAGTTGGTGACGCTGATCAAGAATACATATACATTTTTATACCTGCCACGCCCCCTTCTATGCATCTCAAACGGAATGACAAAGTGAATATATCTACGGTGTAGGGTATAAAAAATATTAAATAAAAAACATTGTTGTGAAAGCTCCTCATTTTCCGAGGTTTAAGGCTTAAAAAATATTGCAATCACATACATATGCACATACACTGAACATATTTAAAAACAAAACCAACCAAACTTTTTTATTTGACAAAAACCTTGTCGACACAATTATTACATGATAAATTTCATATATTTCCTAAAGCGAAACTGTAAAATCAAAAGAAAACACTGCACCATACGAAATAAAGCTCATGCAACATAAACCAAAAACTCAAATCTCAACTAACTTCAGTGATTTTTCAACGGATGTTGCGTATTAGTGCCCATAAACCCACAAAACTAATGATTCTGCGTGGAAACCAAAAAACCCCACAACAATAAGATCCAAAGGCTACAGTTCTAATTGATTTAATGTTTTTTCTACGTTGTTTTTGAGTAAATCTCAATAACTTTTAGATAGAAATCTAAGTGAAAAACTAAAAATAACAAAAGTGACTTCATCATTAGCACAATCATTGTTTTGGAGGAAAAACAATGAATTCATGAATTGCACAAAAATCGCGCCTGCAATTCAAAATTCAACGAAAAAACAAAAAGAAATCAAGAAAATAATTTATCATCTCTTTAACTACATACAATGGGTGTTACATCAAACAAAACATTTGCATGACTAATGGACTAACGAGCGGACGGACGCTGAAGTCGCACGCTTGAGAGCGACGCATGCAACTCAACACTTGTGGAAACCGCCAGCGATGCCTCATGGACATCACAATTGCTTCTATCTTTACGCTGCTCATAACGAAGGTTAAGTAAGTCGCTCATTTAGCAACTAATTTTGTTGCTATGAAAGACAAAAGCGTGTTGCTGTTGTTAAATCTGCATAAGACTCGGATTAAACAATAGACGCAAGGTAATTTACGGTTCCTAACCTAAACTACTAACTACTGACAACAAGCGAGCATTATTAATTGCTAATTGTTAAAGCTCTGGTCTAATTAGTCAAAGGTTTACTTTTAATTAGTAGCTGAAAATGAGAACTTAGTAACTTTTCCTGGAACGAGGGGCTTAACAGGGTGTTTTTACACACAAAAGTGATTGAACTGTTAGCTAAATAGGTAAAACTAATATAGGTTTTAACTTTCATAATTTTTTTCTCTTCTATAGATATTTACCATTAATTTCAATATATTTCTTAAGTTGACAGATCCACCTTTCAAAACATTCCTAATATTGTGCTTTAGGAGCTTCTTAATTTCGTCATTAACAGTATTAATTTT
Source organism: Meiosimyza decipiens (assembly GCA_963680825.1). Classification (NCBI taxonomy): domain Eukaryota; kingdom Metazoa; phylum Arthropoda; class Insecta; order Diptera; family Lauxaniidae; genus Meiosimyza; species Meiosimyza decipiens. The sequence continues at coordinate 140,750,760 of OY804258.1, forward strand.
GCGTATACTCTTTGCGGTATTACTAACGTGACCAACCGTATTTTTTTTAAGAGCACAGTACTTCTTCTTGGGTCGTTGTACTACGTACTTCAAAGTATGTACAGGCAAATGAACTTCTCTGTAAATATTTTTACTACTTTTAGTTGTTCTTTATACTTAAAAAATAAACAGTAGAAAATCGTTTATATTTATATGAACGATTTTTTTTCCGGTCATCAATTTTTTTGATTGACGAAGAGGCATATTATTTCTATTGTACTGTTTTTTAGAAATGACCTTTCTTACTGTTTTTCTTTTCAGGTTCGAAATGAATTTTAGAATTGACATTTGGTCCAAAAATAGTTGGACACGTTAGTTATTACTGAATGATCGTCCCTTCAACTTTTTCTCATATATTGTGAAAAGTGGTACAAGAAATCGTTCGGCACTAAATTCGGGAATCGGAATTCTTCTGTGCCTGAAAACAAAACTAAATTGTTAGTTTTTTCAGCTGGCCCATTTGCGGAGTGTTAAAACTAGCAACGCAGTTCCTCTTTTCTAATTTTGCAAGGAATTTTGTAAAATTTGTATATACCACTTAGCAGTTATCGTCAGACCAGAAGAATCTCGCGAATACATAATACATGTTATAATTTATTACAGGTATCATCCGTTTGTAAATCGCATTTGTATTTTTGTGAATTTAAAATCATGCGACCAAGCATATTTTACATTCTAGAGTTTCACCAGAATGAATAATTTTTTCATAAATTTTGCTTCCAGAGTTGTGAAACTCACCAGTATGGATCAGAATATAATGCAATTTCAAACAGCTATAATATTCATCCTGAAAGTGTTGAGCATGGGGTATCATGAAAATGGATATTGAAAAAACGTTTACAAACATGAATATTTATGTTTCCTTACTAGTATTTATATTTATTTACTCAATATATCACAAATTCCCGACTTTCTCAAACATAATCTTCAAATTCCAAGACATTTTAGGGACTTTTGAGTTCTTACCAGGCCTACCAGGCCAATCCCGGCCACTTCGTAACCCTGATTTTACCACTTGCCCAATTTCTTAACATCCCTTTGGAGTTTCCTTCTTTCGCCTAAGATAAATAGGGTAATGTCAAAAAACTGCACGTTAATTTGCCTCTTGTAAATCTGATAAAAGCAATACAGGGTAAGGGAAAGAAACAAATCGAGAAGTGCAAGTATGTACTTCCGATCGTATGTGGTCAGGTAGGGTGTTAATGTATAATAACTTACATAATATACGTTTCTTTCATTCTACAATCGTGAATCATGCTTCAGCGTTTCAAACCCAAGCAAACGATGAATATCATCTACCATTGTTTTCGTAATCTTAGGGCACCTGCATTGTCATATAATGATTGCTCATTACTATTAAAGTACTGCATGTAGATAAATGAAAACAAAAGCGTCGACTTTCCTTTCCTTCATACGATATGAATAATAATGGAATAAATTTATTTTTACTTTTTTTAATTGTCTTCCACTCCATTGCTTCAGAAGCGAAAATGTACGAAACGCGATGCCTCTGTGAAGAAAGCCAAAATTTCCTTCACATCGTTCTGAATGCTCTGCAAAATTCGTTTATCTTCTTATTCGTCACTGAGTTTTTGTTGCGGCAGTATTATAAAGGTTGTATTCTCATACATTAATTATTATAAACTCCATTTATTTTTTTAATATATTCTTTTTTTCTATCATATAGATTGCCCAATCAATTGGATGATAAATTTAAGTTGCACTAATGCGCACGCGTAATGTGCAACTGGAATATTTCTACCTAAAAAGAAATAGTTTAATGGTAAAAATTTATACCATTATTTTTACTTGTATAAAAAACGTTAATTGAAATTGATCAGTTTGGTCTGCGAACGGCTCAAATCAGAAAACTTAATTTTTAATAAGCAATGGTAACAATTTCTTAAGTTGTATATTGAAGTGGTTGAATGATTTATTTTTGCTGTATGTATTGGGAAACATAATGTATAGTTTGATCATATTGAAATAATTGTTTAAAATTTGCTTAGTCAAACACAAAATATGTATTCGTGAATTTTCGTTACAATTAAATACTACAAAAATCTTGCATCTTTTTACGGCTTTTTATAGCTTTTTGAAACATTATTTTTAACTATTGCTGCTGCATATATATTTTTTCTGCACATGCTACTGAAGACTTAAAAGAAAAGCTAATAAATATGTAAAACATTATTTTTGTCAGTTTATTTAATTGAATAGCTTAAAATTCACGACGATGATACTTGTCTGGATCAAAGTATGATGTGACAACTACACGATCGCTAAATTTACGTCCAGTCAATGCTTGTTGTGCTTTTTGGCAATCAATAACCGAATTGAATTCAACAAAAACTTTGCCACAGCCTGGCACGTCAACACCTTCAATAGGTCGTGGTATTTCAACACTACGTACAATACCGTACTTATTACATTCCTCTTTGATATCTTCCAAAATATCCTCGTATTCATCTTCATCTCGTAATTCGTCAGGTGTTACCATATTTAGTAAACATAAGACTTCGGTGGGTGGTCCAGAAGTACCGACCATTGACATTCCCGGCACTTGAATCATTACTGGTGCTGCAGTTGCACTACCAGTTTGAGATGCATTCTTGGCACCAACGCTAGCACGTTGTACAATAAGTTTTTTATCGCCCAATTGCATACCATTAAGGCCAGCAATTGCCTACAAAAAAGAAGCTGCATTCTAAGCGTAATGTTACTTCAAATGTTTTTACTGACTTGATCTGTAATGCCATGATCCACATACTCGGCAAATGCATAACCTTTGCTTAGTCCAGTGGCAGCATCCTTAACCAAGTTGAAGGCGCGCAATTGTCCGAAAGAAAGCAACAGCTCCTTGACCTGTTTTAAATAACATTAGAAAATTTATAATATATACATATGTCGAGAAATGCCTGATTTTTCTAGCTAATTCAAAAATTTTTGCATTCTTCTTTTTTATGACAAATACCACAAATCCACAGCATTTTTTTCTGTTTGAAAAGTTGCTTTTCTTATAGTCACCCCTGTTTGATCTGTACGGAAAAAAAGAAACCTACAGCTGTATGCTAATGAAAAAAAAATTGTTGTTGTTCGCTGCATCGTTGCTTAGTTTTTTATGAATATGCATACATACGATAGTATCTGAAAAGTTTGTTTGTTAAAAGTTCAAATAAACTTGCCTTGTTTTTTGTTAATTCTTGTGCACAGGATCAATCTGTTATTTTAAACGAACGAAACGCAATAAACAAGATACACGACGCAAGCGTACTCGACGCAACGACAACGACAGGGAGGAGTGGTAGTGGTTGTAGTTGAAGTGGGCGCATGTGTAGCGCGCAACCTAAGCTACAATGACACAATGAATTATTAATAATTGGAATTTACAATAGATTTGTTTAAAATAATGAATTTTTACTTGTGAATTATAAAAATTCATTTAATATCTTAAGAGTGAATAGTGCTGTAAAAAAAGAGAAAAAACTAAATTGGGGGGAAGAAAATTGAACAACCCGCACAACCCTAATGCATTAGGAATCTTTTGAAGTAAGTTTCTCTTTTATAATGGAGTTAATTGAAACTTTATTAGATGGGTTATACAGAGTGGCGAACGTAATGAATAGGTTCAAAACGGAAGAAGCTTCCTAAGGAAATTTATTTTTGTTTTATCATAGATTTTGTATTGCACTTTGTAAGAACTGAGTAGAAACATCCTCGTCTAGTTTTTCTTTAACCATCACAACAATTTAATATCTTTGTATTATTTTCAATAATATCGTGCCAGTTGGTGTTTGATCAACTGACTAGAAATGTTTAAAATAGTCGTATCATCAATATTGAAATTGAATTTGAAAATTAACCAAAACATTCAGATCATTAGTGAAAAAGACAGACAGCGCAAGTTATTTTTGTCACTCCGTTTGCAACGCATGGAAGGGGCGTGTTAGCTATCGAAATGTGTCGATATAGTAACGTCCGCCTGCCTGCCTGTCAATCCGACTGTCCGACTGTGAGCATCACGATTAAGAGAAAACGAACAGATAATTTGATTAAATTTTGTACTCTGGCTGGATCTTCTATTATAGAAGAAAATGAGCACAATACGCTCTCGGAAACGCTCATATATGTAAGACATTTAAAACGCTATACTGCAAGAGTTATTTAATGAAATGCAACCACTAGACAAAGAGAAGGCGCATTTCGAAGGCTTAACACTTCCTATATAAGTAAAAAAACTCAAAACATTATTTTGAGAGCTATTTCAACCAATGCAACCTAATTTTACACAACTACAAATAGTTCAAGCAAGCTTTGAACAAATATTTCACGAAATTCAGCAGCAGTGCGTGACCCTTCCATACAAGCAAAAAATTTCAAAACCAATTTTTCAGAAAATAATAGAAATGGTTTGCATTAGCGCCAGATAAAAAGTGAGCACATTTTAACAAGGGGTTGTACATCTAATGCAGTCAAACATTTTAAAACGCTTTGCTAACAGTGCTATTAAAGTTAATTCCACCATATTTTACTGAAATCCTAGTAATGGCTCGTACAAGCACTAAGCAAAAAGTGGTGTAATTTTGACAGTAGGGCACAGCAAATCCCATTTAATCAGAAGCTTCAAATCGCAATACTGAGAGCTATTTAAGTAAATGATTTTATAAAGCTAGTTAAATGTATGTTAGAAAATATCTTGTGGAACAAACTAGCACCAGAAAAGTGGGCGGATTTTTCTTTTATTTATTATTATGCTCCTATAAAATCAATTAGCTTAGAGAAGCGAGAAAGATGGAGTATGTCGATGAAAGTTTTTTTTAATCATGGGTTTCATAAATGTCTTTATGTTACAAAAATTAACCACAAATACGTAAAATATGAATCGTGAGGGCAGGTGTAAAAAGTCGGTGAAAGCCGAAATTTTCAAAAACTTTTTCCTGTTTCGATTGGAGTTAAACTTTCTGAAGAGGTGTTTAAAGGTGTCAAAGCCGGTGTTATCGCATTACTTTAAAAAATAATGAGTTTCCAAAAACAAAATTTCTAATGTATGCGTAAAACAACTGAATGCAGCTGGGTGCACAAAAACTTCCTGAGGATCATGATTCGGAAACTTATCAAACTTAGTGAAAAGTTCTATTTAAATTTGAACTTCCCAAAAAGGTCACTCTAAAAGAAACTCGCACGTTATACTCATCCAGTGTTTGAGAACATAAAACTAAAAATAAAACTTTATTTCTTAAAATAATGTATTTAAACAGTGAACTTCTAGCAAGTTAGCAACGATCGATACTCAGGTTAATTTACAAATCGATTCAATATTTTCTATTGAACAAGCATTACAGCAGAGGAACAACAACATGAAAAACGTCCACAATGTGTTTTGCGTAATATAGGCTCAACAGAACATTTTAGTTGATGCTGTGGGTATATTTTAATTGACGTACTATTTTAACAATGCAAATATTTTGAAAAGCTCATTTTAATCACACGCTACAGTTCAATATACTCATATTAAATGACACTCTACTTTTAGAAATTCGTCCTGATTTGATTCTGTGTTAATCAATTATGATTATGATTTTGGTCAATTATGATTTGATCTGTCTGACTGAGTATGCATGCATTGACCGACAGGGGTGTGGAAAATTAAAAATATAAAATGAAGTGATATCAAAAAACCTGTTTAAAATAAAAATATTTACATATTTGTTAATAAAAATGGAACTTACAATTAGCAAAAACATAATTACAACTTTGAAACAATCAAAAACGATGATCTTAAGCTAAATTAACATGAAATAAAAAACACTTCAATTTCTTTTTTCTTCATTCTCCGCAGTTAATCGGACCAGTGCAAGAAAAGTTCAGAACTAGTCCTGGAAAAGCTAGTACTACTATAAACTGGCAATTGCTTAAAAATAATTTAACAGTATTGAAAATATTTCAACAAATTCAATATTTTTTGGCGTGCAGACCCCTAAGATGACTCGGCTTAAGCAATTGTTAATGCATACATTTTAAGCAAAGTCTAATTGCAACAGATTAAGAAATACACAAAACTGCAGTTAGTAAATTCGACGGCTTTTAAGATGGAGGGGGCTGAAAGTACAACATATAAGAGTCCTTAATACTTTTTTCACAAGATTCAGAAGCCATAGTTAAGGAAACTCTCAGAAACTGTAAAATTGACAATTAATTATTGAAAAAATGTCCAAGAATTCAATGGCCTCAAAAACAAAAAACCTGCACTTTACGAAGACGAGACCGGAAACTCTTGGAGAGCACAGAAAAAGTAGTACTCTTCTTTTCTTAAATGTCCCTTCTAATATACAAGAAAAGAGGCATCATCACTTACTTATTTCAACAAAGGTATTTTATGTTCCAGGTCGATGTACATTTCATTGCTCAGACTTGGGACCTCTGGACCCTTCTGATTGATGTTGGTACCGTTCGCTAGGTAATTAATATACGTAAGTTTTGCCGAAAAGTAAATACGATATATCCTAACCCTGGCTTTATCTGATCGATGTTGGGACCGTACATAATGCTAAAGCCCATCAAACAATAAATTATTAACTTGTATTTTAACGGGTGATTTTTTAAGAGTTTGGTTTTGGAAAATTGAAAAAAAAGAACAGAAAATTTGCAACAGTCAATGAAACAATTATTTGGAGTGATACATAAATTCCTTTCATTTACTTTTTACAGATTGTTTCATGTAAATGTTGTCCGCGGCTATGCCTGAGGTGGTATCTTCGGTCGATATCTAACCAATGGCAGCTGTAATGTTGTTTTCTAGGGCTGCAATTGTGACTGGCTTGTCCCTGTACACGAGAGTCTTTACGTACCAAACTCGCCTCTCAATAGGTCCATGGTATCGCGTGCCTTGTGGCATGTGGCACCGTTTTGTTGAATCCACATGTCAACCAAGTTCAATTCTGCCATTTTGGGCAAAAAAAAACTCGGTAATCATCCATCATACCATGCTCCATTGACTGCAACGTTGCTATTTTCATTATTTTTAAAAAGGAACGGCTCCTCAGAGCGAATTCGGCAATTGTGTTTGTTGACGATCGTTCCAAAATTGAGCTTCGTCGCTGAATAAAATTTATTTGTCAAACCTATTTCTCACAGAACACGAATTTTTATAATAAAATTCAATGATTTGCAAGCGCTGTTCGTTAGTTAGTCTATTCATGTGAAATGGCAAACCTTACTGAGCATTTTTAACGTTGACACACATACGAATCACACGACGTGTCAAAAAATTTACACTTAAAAAAAAAGTCACCCGTTATTTAAAAGTTATTAAAAAACCATCGACCTAGAACATATGACGCACCCTGTACAAAAAAAAAAAGAGATACCTTTTCCGCACACTTACTTTTTCAACACAGGCATTTCGATTCTTCCCAAATATAATTTCTGAAATTAATAAAACTATGTAATGCGGAAAACGAAGGGAGTGAATTTGTAAAAAAAATATGGAAAGTATAAGATCATGCTTTAACTGAGGGCCTCATTCGGGACTTTTAGATAACAAGCGCAGACACTAACACTGACCCACCAAACCGGCATTGAAACACTCGACATAAGGAGGAAGGAAAGTTTTGGTGACAGGAAAAACTTATTTTCCGTAAAAAAACGAAACTAGTTTCAACAATTATAATTGGGCAAAAGTCTTCAAGCTTTAAGAAAGTAACGTTCACTGTTAACCAGAAATAGCTGAACTTTTCCTAAAGATAAAATTACAAGGATAAATCAAAACATTCTAATGCATTAGGGGAAATGCAGTTGTTCGCCGCATTGAAACCTGTAAAAAAAAATTCACCGACATAGCAGCACCAAAAGCCTAGAAGGAAAAATTGTTTTGACTATATTGAAAAGTGTTCTGATCTGTACTGCCGAGATTCCAAAATTGTAATTCCAACCTAAATTTTGCTGTGATTTAAAATGAAATAAAAACATTCGCCATTCGCTGACACTTAAATTTACCTGTTCTTCGTTTAAATAGTTTGGTAAACCACCAATAAATATTTTATGAGGTGAATCTGGAACTACTGTTGATATTACGCCGTTTGTAACTGAAAAAACGAGTAACACATCAAAAGTATTTAATTAGGAGTGTCCCTCAACCCTCTATGTTATATCTATAAATTAAACTTACCAACTGGTGTAGATACCGGTGCTGATTCGTTAACACCTGGCATTGGTTGGTAGTCATGTGGGCGTCTTATTTTCAAACTTTGACCCTTGAAATTAATACCATCAAAAGCCATCGCTTGTGTAGTTTCATCTGTCGAACGAAATTCAAGGAAGGCAAAGTTTTTGTCCAAGTTTATTTGACAAGCAAGCACGGGACTACCAGCTGCCTGTGCCAAACCAGTTAAATGCATCTGCTGATTGAAAAATTCCATCATTTCTTCCTCAGTGACACCAAATGGAATATTGCCAACGTAAAGTCGTCGCGCCTGTCGTGTTATTGTCGACCCAACAACAGGCACTGCAGCCTGTGGTACCTCTTCCACAACATTGGCCGGAATTTGACCAGCCGCCTGCATCGCCTTGTATTGCAATGGCGTAATGTGTTCAAACCCAGGCGGTGGTACATCCCAGTACAAAGAGGGTTTGCGACGGCGGGAACGTGTGTTACGATCACCACCTCCTCCTCCATTACCTGCTCCTACACCAGCTACTCCTCCACCAACACCACGTTTACGATCGCGTGAACGACGACGCTCTTTGGAACGGGAACGTGTTCTGTGGCGGCGTTTATCACGATCTGTGTACACACAATATCTCTTACAGTTCGTTCTTATACTAAGACAAAAATTTTACTTACCATCCGCACCCATTTTGCTTTTGTCAAAATTCAATTTACTCAATGCAATTTCCAATTATATGAATCCAATAAAAGTGTTTTGCGCCAAGTTTCTATCTTAAAGTTGACTAAATGCAAAAAATTACTTTGCTGGCAAATTTTCGCTACACTATTTTGACAATTGAAAATTTTATTGCGCTTGACAGGTACATAGAAAATATTTTATTGAAACACTACTGTCGATTTTCTAACGCTGTTATTTCGAATATCAGTGTTGCCAAGCTAAAGACTTTTAAATTCAAAATGGATGAATCAATTACTTGCAATACTTTGCATGTAAGGGAACTTCAAAAATATTATTGTGATTATAATTGCCCTTAGACAGCGTTTACACGAGGAAACTCTTCAAAGAAACTTTCCCTGTCTGTAGGCAAGAAGGGAAAAACGAAAGGGTGGTGTACAGAATTTGTCGTACACGCGAAATCCCTTTCGTTCTATTCTTTAGCTGAAATTATGCTTTGAATTTACGTTTGTTGTGGCGGGTTGACGCAGTAATTGCTTTCAAATTTTCTTGCACAAACAAATTCTAGTTTCCGTGTGTAAACGCAAAAGAATTCACAAAAGAGAATAGACAAGAATTTCTCAGACTGAATTTGCTGGTGTAAACGTTGACTTATAAGGGCGTACACATAACAAACTTTTCATCAAATTGTTTGCCAAACAATTTGACAGCTCAACGTACACATGATCAAATTTTCCATCAAATTTCAGTTTGGTTCCGACCACCGAAGAGGAAACATTGTGTTGGCGGACAGATTATTATGTTAATGGAAGTAGATATGTTGAGGAAAAAGGCATTTTGTTTAACCTAAATTAATGGCTTATGTCCATTTCAAGACAACAATAACAATCGGTTATTTTCAGGTCCACAATACCAGCTAAAATAAAAGATACAATTTTACATACAAACAAAAACGTCTCCCATGATTGAAGCAATTATTTGTAAATTGGTTCTATCGTTACTTAAGTATAAAACTAATTTAAGTTAAAATTTACATCCTTTAATACTATCAACATTGGCTCCTCTAGCCACAGTTAAGAACATAACAATAAAAACATCATTGTAATATGTGAAATAAATAAAACCTGCCTACCATTTCATTATCCGCGCGATGTGCACTCGCTGAAATCTTTTTTGAAGTGACAAAAATGTACTAAAAATTTTGACGAGTGTACACACCATCAAATTGTTGGTCAAATTGTTTGTCAAACAAGCAGAAAATCAAAATATTATGTTTTCCATCAAACAATTCAACCAACAATTTGATGAGCGTTCACTCTTCAAATTCTCATCAAACACCATATATTTTTTTGTCTGTCAAATTGTTTGACAAATAATTTGATGAGTTGTTTGATCATGTGTACACCCCATATAGTGACTTTCGTAAAAGTCCCACACAAAAACAATTCAGTTGGCCTCCGTTCACACTCAAAAATATCATAGCGTTCACAAACTATGTTACGCATTTAATGGAAATATGCGAATAAATTGCAATTCGCGATACACACAAACTAAGGGGGGCAAGATCTTGGAGCCGCATTACGTAACACGTGTTGTCAAACTTTATGAAAAGGTTTGTGCCTCTGCAAATATTTTTTGATGTTCTATCAACTATGCTTCATCTAAAAAATTTTAAAGAAAAGTGAATTCTTAATTGTTCTAGATTGTTCTTGCCAAACTTTGTTGAAGAGATCTTCTTATGTAGACTTTCGCTGTTCCAATTAAATAAAAAATATTCATATACAGGCAACAGATTTACTATGTTAAAATAATAAATACACAAAATTCATAAAATTTGGCAATGTATGACTCCTTGAAAATTTTTAATTTGGCAAATTTCGGCGAGTCTTCCGAATTTTCCTGTTACGTTTGACAAAATGAATTGCCGTTTTATGAGCTTTTTCTAAACTCTAAATTTGAAACCAAGCATTTAAAAACATTAAAAAGTTGAACAGAATGAGATTGTTAACTGGATTATAAAACTGCATGAGATACCTAAAAAAATTTAAAAAAATCTTAAAATACAAAGCAAAGCTTAAAAATCTTAGCACGAGAATGATCTAGAAGATCATGTAAAACCAATTGGTGAGTCAGTTAATAGATGAATGGTAACAAGCTCTGACATACTTACGAGTATGTAAAACATCCTTCACAAAATTTATTAGGAGAATCGTATTCTCGAATTTTGTGCGTCTACATCACTTGCTTCTTTGACATTTGTTCATGTTTGCGCCATTTTTAATTTTTCCACAACGCCATTCTTTGTATGTGCTTGGGTCCGTTCGTTCGTGCAAATTTAGCGTGGCAGGCAAACCTTGTGTGAAAATATAGAAATTTTAATTCAATTATTTTAGCTTAAAATAATATTTGAAAGCAATGGATCGTAAGTTTTAGATTTATTTTGAAGTGTGTTTATGATTAATTTGTTATAAAATTGTGCAGGAGGTGGATATAGTGGTGGTGGTGGCGGCGGCCAAGGAGGTTACAACAATTTTTCGGTGCCTCCACCTAATTATCAGCAAATGCCACCAAAGAGCGGGGGCGGTGGTGGTGGTGGTTATAATGAACCACCGCCATCTTATAATAAGCCAGGAGGTAGTAAGTTAAACTTAATAATTAAATTTTGCTGACTCAATTTTAATGCTAATAATTTTTTCCATATTTTTAAGGTTATGATGGAGGAAATCGGGGTGGAGGAGGTGGTGGAGGCTTTTTTGATCGAAGCGGTGGTGGTGGCGGCGGCGGATATGGGTATGTATCTGAATTTTAAGTTTATCAATTTCATTCACAAGCGAAGGCCCAAAACCGAAAAAGTAAATTTTTTTTGAGATTTTCAATTTATGTATTCTCATATTTTCTGCTGGTTAAATTTAAATGAAATTGCAGGAATAAAAGGTGTGCAGACGTTTTAAAGAAGTTGCCATCTAAGCATTGAATGTTGAACACTATTGTGTATGTAAACCAAATTTTTGCTTCTCAACTGTACATAGACCAAAACAAAAAATAAAACGGGGTACGTTATGTTGTTAAATTAATATGGGTATAGTGAAAGAAATTAAGAACAATTTTATTAGATGCAGCCATACACTTTGAAAGCGTAACCTTTTTCAATTACGCATGTTTAGGGACTTTCGTATTGCTGTTTATACCATACTGATGTAGTATATTAATTTTTTATGGGAATTGTTTCCCTATGTTCATAAGGATATCGAATTTATACTGTGAAGTGGGACACATCACAATTATCTATTCTTCCTACTAACTTACAATCTCTATGTAAACTATGATATCTATATTATATGTATATTTATTGAAAAAGCTTTTGTAATTTATGATTAGGAACTAAACCGATGATGTAACTCAGACGTGTTGATGATATACTGTCAAGGCCCTTACCCTGCAATACGATCTGAAACAAAATTCAAACTCATTCGAATAATATGCTCTAAAACGTACTCCCATTTCACTTCTAGCACTTTTTCCCATTTAACTTTTTTTCACTTGTTGGGCCGTGCCCAGCGAAAACTTAAGAACGAGTTTCAAAAGACAACTCTCGAATCATATTACAGAGTAATTCTTTATACAATTGCGACAGACGATGGAAAATCCATCGACGGTATCGAACTGCTGATTCGTTACCGCCGTAATAAACATTCGAGTAATCAGAATTGCAACCGACGATGGAAAACTCAGCTGACAATTTCTGTTTACACGAAAACTATTTTTTGTGAAATATTTTTTTAATACTTTCTACGTACCCCTAGGCATATCATTAATTTGTTGTAATTCATTTCAATTTTTTTTTATAATAGACTTCTCATACAAATTTGAATTAATAAAATGACCAGCTTATTAGAACTGCAACACCATCCCGTCGCCGCTCGACGAAGAAAATAGAAATATATTTATGTCGACCATAATTATGGGTAGCAGACAGTAACTTAAAGCAAAAAAAATCTATTTTGACGGATAACCCACCGAAGTTGTGTGTTATTTCAAATGATCAATTGTGTTTTAATTTTGACCCAGCCGATAGCCCTTGGAGCTAGTGCTTTGTTAATATTAATTGAAATTTTAATTATAGTTAACAAAAAAATAATAATTCTGACGGATCTTGCGTTTTCCGTCGCAATTGTGGCTTAGGCGTAATATCCCAGTTTTTAAGATTTCATCATTGCTATATTTTCGCATACATTAAATTTTTTTTCTCATCTAGAAAGTGGAAACTAACCGGTACTGGGAAGTACAAATCAAACTGGGCGAGATTTTAGAAATGACCTTTATATATCTTAATACATTTAAATTTATGTTATGATTTCTTAGTGGGATACTCTGCCTTTTCTTTTAAGTACCTCGTATAAAGTTTTTTGCCACAAAGTTAACTCCGATTATAAAGGTTATTGCAGGAAGGGTGTTTCCTTTTTAATCGAAGCAATCAGAGCTCAAAATTTGTGTCCATTTTTGTGATCAGAACGTGATCAAGAATATGTAAAATTACGAGCATGGAGTTATCAGAGGGTTTTCTATGTGGTTGAGCTCTACTCTGCTCAAAAACAAGCTTAAAAAGAAAGTCATACAAGGAGTACGCCAAAAGAGTAGTTGCGATCGAATATAACGACTGCCCTGCTTATTTATAAGGCATGCCTTTTTGTAAACACTGGTGCGACTGATTAGCTTCACGTGTTTTGTTCTCAAAATTTTGCAAAAAACCTATTAGGGTAATTTACAAAGTGTCATTACAAGTGCTAATTGTCCATATTTTATAAATTAATTTGTAAAATATTTTCAAAAAATAAAGTGCTATTGATTTTTCATATTTTACAATAATGGTATTCATGCAATGATGTGTATAACCCGTGCAAGGCTTATATCGTTAAAAGCGTATACGATATGAACTGTCAAAATTTGTTTGGGAACTGAAATACGCCGAAGGTATTAATATACGCCATGGTTTTGATGCGAAATTGGCGGCGTATACTTATATGTATGTATATGCCAGCAAAGTACTGCCACCTTTAACAATGATACTGATAAAAAATAAATAGATGTGATCAAAGGCGTATAACATAAAATAGGCCTATGGCCCTAAAATATTTAAAGAAACGACTTTTAATCTATAACGATAAACAATTATTTTGCATTAAATTAATAAATAAAACGTGATACGTGTTCTTAACATCATTCATATCAGTATAAACACAACAAAATAAATTTTATTAGATTTGAAAGATCATATGTAAAGTCATAAAAATAAATATACAAAAAAGCATATGACTTCTCACATAGTTTACAGGGGTAAAATCAAGCAATCTCATTTTTATGTTAATATAGGTGTATATTTACATCAAAATATTTTTTTTTCGATTTCTCAAGAATCGGAAAAAATATACATATTGACCGAGAACTCTCCTGGAAACGAAAAAAAAAGAAATTATAGGGGATCATCTCTAGTTTCGAGAAAGCAGTATTTTTTTTTAAATGAAAGAAAAAACAGTGGTTGTTCACATCGATAACACAGACTTGCATTATTCAAAGCCTGAAACCAGCTTTGAGACAAACACATCTCCATCGTTTGCTGCAAAACCGTCATATATCAAAAACCCTAAAGTAGGAGAAAATCGCATTTAAAGTTTTCAATAAGTGACTTTTTATATGAACATTAAAAAGGGTGTGTCTACATAAACTCTTCTCACAAGCCAAGTTCATTAGACACCTTTCTGATCTGTTCACACAAAATAAAGAATGAAACGGCGAATATATCTGCATAATTACCTCGAAAAAACATTTTTTTTTTGAGTTATGACAGTCTTGCGCGATATGTACTAACCATAAAATCCGAAAGCACGGTTTCATGAAGCTAGAACCACGACATACCAGCGCAATAGGCGAAACACTAACCACTCTGATCCAATCAGTAATTCTTTGGTGTTAAAAGAAAGATTTTAGGTCGTGTTCGCTTATTTTAAGTAACTCCATCAAATTTTCTACTGTAAGTAGCTTTGCAATAAAAATATATGATTAAAAATGTTGATCTTCTGAACGTCAAAAAACTGATTTTTTATTATCGTTTCGATTTAAAAAAAAATGTGGAATACTCGTCCATGTTTCACCTTTTGCAAAGGCGTATAATTTATTTTACTCTACTGACTAAACTGTTAATTATATTAAGAAGGAAAAGTGTTTTTTATTTTCCCAGTTGAAAAATGATAATCCCTGGAGCAATCGAAGAGGTGAACAGCTTTGAAGTGAGAAGTTTATAATTCAAAACATTGAATTTTTCTCTACGCTGTGAAGCGGATAGAATTTAAGAAGAATAATTTTAAGTATTTATTACTCCAAATGGATGAAAATGTTTTGCACCTTTTGTACTCGTTGCTAAATTACTCCTATTATTATTATTTCAGTCTGGGTTATTACGTTGAGAAGCAAAAATGTTTTTTTTTTATTTGTTTATGCTCATGTCGGTACTTGCCCTTGTCAATCAATCAATCCAGGTATTTATTTTAAAACTGTCCAATATACTACAACCAACTTTTACATAAATTCTTTGACCAATAATCTTAAAAGTTACTTAAAAGGATTTTAAGGCGTTTTAAATGCAACAACAAAAACAGCAAGTGTGTGAAAAATTACAAAATCTGGTTTGGTATGCTACGATACTGGTGGCGTTTACTTGGTTTATGGTATGTGGATTAACAATTTAATTTACGAAAATGTACAGGAATACAAAAAGGTTTAAGAAACTAATTGAAACATAAAAGGTATAATGTACATACATACCTAAGTCCTTAGACAATAGCTATCAGAGCATGGTTGTGTTAATTATGTATAATTATAAAATAAACTAGGATCCATGACAACTTTTGATTCGATCCCTTCGAGCAGCAGATTTACGTTTGTTACAGCGACAGCTTCAACTTTTATGTGTGGTACTTGCTTGTGTATTCGAAATGTTGAACCTATAGATAAAACCTACATATGTACTAATACAAATCTACCATACAAAACCAAAATATGTGCATTTAAATGAGTATTAAATATCCTTTTATAGAAATGGAGGCGGCAACAAGGACAGCTACAACAAAGGTAAAATAATACAAGCAAAATACAATTGAGTAATATATAAATTCATTTACTTTTCTACATCCATTTCTTGTCTTATGCGAAATTGTACAGAAAAACAGCAATACTTAATTTAACGTTAATTTTTAATGAGTTAATAACGTCCAATGCGCTTTCGAATAATCGCAATCCCAAAATACTGGTATTACTTGGAAAAATCGTAGGATTCTCAAAATATTTTTTTTTCGTTCAAACTTAAACTGTTGAGATTGTCCGAATCGTATAGATGGTGCTAAGTGTAAAATTTTTCGAAATGTCTCGAAAATCGCTGCGCAAATAATTATAAATTGAACTGTCAACTCCTCAATTTTAGAGTTTTTTTTTCGAAATTCAGAAACTATTTTGTGAAGCTACTTACAGAAATTTATAAAAGTATAGATTAGAACTTTGGTGGTCAATCTCCATCACTAGAATTGTCACAATTCCAATTTCCAACCGTTACAATTTATGTTCAATTTGATATTTAGGTATTAATAATTTAAAATTTAAGATATAGGCCATTTTTGAATCAACAGAGTTTTTTTTTTTTGAAGTATCGTATTACATTACTTCTTTTGCAGACGATTGAGCTAAGTAAGTGCGTCATAGGAAAGCTAACAATGAATTTATATTTAGCACAAAAAAATCCTTGCAATCTACTTGGTACAATCCGATGATAAAAGTTAGAACATCGGTGTAGTAACAATAAATGGAAGGTCACACACAACTTCATAATAAACGACACATCCATATGTTCCACATTTGAGTCCGATATTTAAGAGATATTTATTTTTGATCCCGAAAATTACGGAATTTTTTAAGGATTGCAATCCCTAATACGTATACAAACTATTCGTTAGTGTACCTGTCTTATATCATATGTTGAAATTTTATTCTTTTGAAAGAAAAATTTTAAATCAGCTATATATATCAATTTCCTTTATTAGTTTTCCCCTAAATGATAGGAATCATAGGCGCTTGTATCAAAAAAGGCACGAAAATATTTTTAATAAAAAAATTGTTACATTGGATTAAGTAACGTAAGTCGTTATGTGTGAATCAATAGGTAAACATCTGGTAGTAGAACAACCATGTTAGCTGAATAGCTTTATGAGCGTTATATAATTGTTACTATTTGTTTAATGCATCCAGTCAGTTGCAATCTAGCATCTGGGGCTCACAAACGAGTATTTTCTTGTGCTATTTTAGTACTTAGAAGTAGATTACTCTAACAACGCCTCGGGAAGGTCTGAGAATTGGTCAAAGTTTAAATTATGAAAGCGCTGTTGTGCGTGTGAACTTAAAGCAGATAAATTTCCCAACAGGAAACTTGTATGATTAAAAGGCAAAAGGACAAGAAATTCTGTCTAAAGTTATGATGGCAACATCATTTACTATACATTGAAATCTTTTGTGACCAGCATTTTTAGTGCGATGTGCTTGCTGCTGTGATTTCGTGTTGCATGTAGAACTCAATTCAGACTAATCTGTGACTGACTGACCAGCCAATCAAACTTCACCTCTGAGTTTATTCCACCGTATTACGATGAATTGAATTTCGATGTCATACTGCTACGTAAGGGCATTTCTCATGAAAACAGAAACCTTTTCATTTATATACATACATATATGGTGGCGAGCATAAGTGGATAATGTTTGGGAACAGGTTTACTTTAGGGACAACTTTCCGATTTTATATATTTTTTTTGGAGACGTAGACGTAGTGTATCATAAATAATTAATAAATCTGCAAAAAAAAATTGTCGGTCGGATTTGGTTTAGGAGATATAGCCATCCAAAGTTGCAGATATAGCTTTATAAAAAAGGCCATAAGTTTGGAACCCCTGAATGAATGTCATATTAAAGGTAATTTAATCAGGTATAAAATTGTTATATTAATAAATGAATTCCGATGGTTAGTTTTCGATATATGTAGAAATTTGTAGAAAGTTGACCTTTTTTAAAAAAAAAAACCGTTATTTTTTCCAAAAAATGCATTATTTTTTCCAAAAAATGTATTATTTTTTCCAAAAAATGTATTATTAACCTATAGAGATTGATAGCGATTTAGAATGTAAAATTCATTACCTTTAAAATGGTGTGCCATTTGTAGCTACTTTTAAAAGCATTACTCTTTTTTTAACGAAAAAATTCATTTTGGCCACGTATATGTCTATGATACATCCAACACCTGGGTTGCTAGCCACAGTAATTTTATATAAGAGGAAGGGTAAGTGGGCGGCCTACGGCCGCAGCTCAGGACTTAAAACTCCCAAAAATCCAACACCGGCTTCGCGGCGGCCTTCGGCCACGTATCAGTATATGATATATCCAACACATGGGTTGCTAGCCACAGTAATTTTACATAAGAGTAAGGGTAAGTGGGCGGCCTACGGCCGCAGCTCAGGATTTAAAGCTCCCAAATTAATAATATTTTTTTATGTTTTCCGGTAAAAAAATTTGATTAAAATAAAAAAATATAGTACAAATGCCACATCATTTTAAAGGTAATAAACTCTTCTTTTTAAATATATATGTATCACTATAGGTTAATAACACATTTTTTGGAAAAAATAACGGTTTTTTTAAAAAAAGGTCAACTTTTTACAAAAATATATCGAAAATCGGAATTCATTTATTAATATGACAATTTTATACCTCATTAAATTACCTTTAATATGATATCCATATTTTGAAAATTCATCCAGGAGATTCCAACTTATGGACCTATTTATAAAAGCTAATTCCGCAACTTTGGATGGCTATATGTCCTGAACCAGATCCGACCGACAATTTTTTTTGCAGATTTATTATTTATTTATGATACGCATCTTCTTCCAAAAAAAACAAATCAAATCGGAGAGTTGTCCCTAAAGTAAACTTAAGCCAAAAAATCTTCACAAAATTTGGGTTTTCACGTTGAGAAATAAATACTGTTGTTGATTATTATATTAGTATTTTCAGATATCCATTTTCAAATTAAGTGAAAGTTTTTGCAAGGAAATAAAACTTCTATTAATTTTAATAATTCATTTGCATTTCAAAAACTGTTTCAAATCAAACCATTTTAAAAAAAGGACCGTTCCAAATACTCTTTCACACATACATAATAACATTCCAATTTCGTAAACAATGGCGAAACTTAGTATATTACTGGACGGTATCAAATGAAACGTACATTTTTTCCAAAATCTCTGAAAATATCAAAAGTACATAGTATAAGAGCTGCCCCATTGTGTTTTTTGTTATTTGCCCGAGAAGATATCCATTATTTAGTTTTAAATAATAGTTTGCGACTTAAGCTTCATTATCAGACGTGCTCCCATTTACACTTTGTTTTGCGATTTGCGTTTTAGTACAAACCGTACGATTTCATTTCTAGGTGCTCCGGAATTCGTTAATTTTAGCTATCGATATGTTTCATTTGCACTTTGTTTTTTTTGGTAAGGTATAACAGCTGTTTCTTCATTTACAAAGGCAACTCTGTCAGACATATCGATAATTGTATTTATCGCTCAAAAGCAAATCGCAACTTATTGTTGTTTTGACAAATTTTTTAACATTAAAAATTGAGGTGTGGCCAGTAAATATTTACTTAAACAATGAAATCAACCTGAATTTTGTTTTTGAGTACGCCAAAATTATTTTAAAACATTACAGAAGAACATAAAAAAAATTTGGATTTAAGTCTGTTGTTTATTTATACGAAAACGGCAATTTACTTTTCATTTCACCGACCCAACAGCTTTCGATTTGAAACCGGAAACATTTTGTGATTTACGAAAATCGAAGCACGTACATTTGCTATTTGAAAAGTAAATCGCAATATTTTTGCGTTTCCGAAAATGGGAGCACGGCTGTATATGCATCTGTTGTATATTGATCATATATTCATGCGTGCATGTACATACATATGTGAATATGGGTACTCATAAAAAATCCAAAATTTAATTTTTTGTCATTTGGGACATTTAAGCCCAGTTAAGCTCCTTCCTAATATATGAATGAATATCGCTACTGGAGGGTTGCTCTAGCTTCCGTGTATTTTAAGCACTCTTTTTTTTCAGTATATCGATATTTTTATATGAATGTATTTGAAAAAAACTTAACTTAAATTTGTAAATGTCCTGACATCGAGAGTCTTCCAACATTTATTATCTTTATATATTCATATCGCTGGCAAATAGAAGTTTCAGAGCCTTCGAATTTCACTCTTTTTGAAGGCATTTTTCAAAAGATTCTTGGAGTTCTTAAATGTCACAATGCTTTGCGGGTTGACAATTAACTTTGAAACTAAGTACAACCAGGCTTTTACCGCGCCAAAAAAAGATCAAAATATATCTAGTCATGAATATTTTATAGCAGGATTCAAAGTCGAAGAAGAAATCAAACGCAAAAATGTTAGCATATAAAGAGAAAGGCAGTAGAAATAGAATTATTTATTAATGACAGTATTAACCCAGGAACTATAACCATCGTTGAGTCGACGAACACTTTGTTTTTTGAGTGTTAACTTTTTTTTTACCTGCTAAGCTGTAATTTCGTGTAGCTTCACTGATCGGAGAGCTGTTACTGTGTGCAGTAATGCAGTGATGTAAGTGGATCAGAAGTAAGCGTTTTGAGCAGATGTATTCTGCGAATATTGCTTTGTTTTATTATTGTTTCACTTGAACTTAAAACCGCTTCGGGACTCTGAGATTTACATTTTTTTAGTTTTAGCGATAGCATAGATTCTGAACACAATGAGAAAACGTCACACCACTGCTGAGTGATGCTGAAAACTTAGCTGAAAACGACTTTCTCAAGAAAGCGATATTGAAAACGTAGATGAGTCTGTACAAGAGAAGGATCTGATATCATTTAAAATTTTATTTTATAAATAGCTATGTGATATATTGTCATGCTAAGCCACTCTCTCGTACATAATTTAAAAAAAGTTTATATAGGGCTATTCAAAAAAGCAAACCATATAACGCAAAGTGTCACACTGAGTGTCACAACTTTAATAACTTCTCTAATGATGACATTGCGACAAAAGCGGGAAAATTTTGATCAGTACGGATTTTGAATTTTAACTTTTATTTCTGGGTAAAATTATTGTAAAATATCTTTCCCATGAAGTATGTATTACTTATAATTATGATTGAAAAATAAAATTTTGTTTATCCAATTCTCTTTCGAAAAGTCTTGTTTGTCCTTTTTTAAGAAAAACATGAGCTTTATTTAAATTTTTTCACAATACTTTAGAGAGATAACAACTGATCTACATCAAAAATTACATAACCCCAAGACAAAGAGATTGAGCACATTTCTGACGCACTTGTTTGCAGTTACTCTTAATTAAGTTGAACACTGTTATTACAGTTTAAAAAATAATATTTATATGTCGGATATGTATAATTTAAAATCTCCGTCAATGATTTTTACGAGAACTTGGATTTTTGTGGAGCTTATTTCACTTGTAAAATAGTTTCAATCGTAGTAAAATATGTGTTGTTAAACCGTCAAAACCGAAGATGAAAACGAAATATTCCTAAATATCGATGTAGAGCTATTATAATTTCCCAGGTAGAGCCTTGAACCAGATTTTTCATCGGATCCGAAGGGCGTGGTAAATAAAAATCTAACTCTTAATGAAGCATCATTATTTTGAAGAAATCAAATTTAACGTATATATATCATCTTTACTCAATGTTTTTTTTTTTTTATTGTTCAAAGTCGCCCAAGCTGTTAGTGTATTGTACATTTATGCAAATTATTGTACATCCTGCGACAAGAGAAAAGTGTCGCCAAAATGTTCTACGTCAATATGAGTGGTTGAAATGTTAATATAATTTTCGATAAAATTATAGATCCTATTTTTAACATAACATCGCACGCACTAGAAAAATTTTAACGTTATTTTCGTGACCAACAGTTTGAAAATAGTTAAAAATATTTAAGAAGAGTAATTTTATTCGATGTTATTATAACACCGTTCTCAACTTCGGCACCGATGTGCTTGCATATTTTAGTAGCTAGGTGAATATTAAGTTCAACAATACATATGGTAAAGTGCCCATTATACAAGAGGTTCAATTAAAAATTTGTATAAACCAAGTAGGTTCAACACAAACTATACTTAAATTGCGTATGAAATGAAGGTATGTTTATATTGTTGTTATATGGTGACTTAATGGTATTTTTGTAATAAATCATAGAAATGCTCTAAAAGTGTTTCAAATTGTTCCAATGAGTATAGTGCCAATATGGAGAAATATTGTTTTATATATATTTTCAACGAATGCTTCAAAGACTGAGTACCTAGAAACTTATATTATTTCTACTGGCAAAAATTTCAACTTCAATTTACTGGTCGTACAATAAGTACAAAAACTTAGAGAAATTATTTAACTTATTCAATGATTGATCGGTCAAACAAACGTACATTTCCATCATAAATTCCTACAGCGACGTGTTTTAATTTCTTTATGTTTTTACTACGCTATAATATCCATGTTTAATAAAATTAAACGTGCCTTTACAATATGAGATCAAAACTCTTCCCTTGCATATAGAAATTATTTCTGACAAATGTTAAAATGCAGTACACCACTTTTCTAACTGTTTTAAAGACTTGAACTCGTGTTTAGATTTTTAGCTTAAAATTTATTTAATAAAAGTAAAATTCTAACTGAAAAACCATTTTTAGGCAGTTATGGTGGTAGTGGAGGAGGTGGAGGAAATGGAGGAAGTGATATGGTAACCCAGGATGATACAATTTTTGTTTCTGGCATGGATCCTGCAGCCACTGAAATGGATATTGAAACGCATTTTGGTGCGATTGGTATAATCAAAGTAAGCTTAAGCAACACACCACCCTGTCTTATGTACTATATTTTTTGTTTAATTAAAATTTCAGAAAGACAAAAGAACAATGAAGCCTAAAATTTGGCTTTACAAGCACAAGGAAACTGGTGTTTCAAAAGGTGAAGCCACGGTTACATACGATGACACCAATGCTGCGCAATCGGCTATCGCTTGGTTTGATGGACGTGATTTTAATGGTTGCATCATCAAGGTTTCGCTAGCGCAAAGGCAAAACAATTGGCAAAAAGGTGTAGGTGGAGGTCGCGGTGGTGGCGGCTTTGGTGGTCGTGGGCGTGGTACAGATCGCGGTGGTAGTGGTGGCGGCGGTGGCGGTGGACGTTTTGATCGCGGCGGTAGTGGTGGAAATGATTATGATTCAGGTCGTGGTGGTGGTGACCGCGGTGGAAGTCGTGGCCGCATGGGTGGCAGCGGCGGCGGTAGTGGTGGTGGTGGTGGTAACAATATGCCACAAAGAGATGGCGATTGGAAATGCAGCAGTTGTAGCAACACTAATTTTGCTTGGAGAAATGAATGCAACAGGTATTCGTTCGTTGTTTATTAATTTGTAAATTTTGTACATAGTTTCGTAATTTTTTTCGTTTTTAGATGCAAAACACCTAAAGACGGTGGCGATGATGGTGGCTCATCTGGTGGTGGTAATGGTGGGTATGGCAGCGGCGGCGGTGGAGGAGGAGGCTACGGAGGTGGAAACGATCGCGGCAGTGGTGGTGGATACCAGAATAGAGATAGAGGAAGCGGTGGTGGTGGCGGCTTTAACCGTTTTGCTGGTGGTCGCGGAATGGGTGGGGGCGGCGGTGGACGCCGTGATGGTGGTGGACCAATGAGGAATGATGGTGGCAACCGTTCTAGACCATATTGAGTAACCATTTAAGCGATTAGATGTTTGAGTTATTGCAGACATCTTCAATTTAAATTTAAAATTAACATTTAACTTAATTTAATTGTAATAACTGACGAAACATTTTAAATGTTACATTTAATATTTGCTGTTTTAAAATTTGCTAAAGAAGTACAATAATCAAGTGAAGCAAAAGACAAGCAGCATTTAATTTGTCTAAACAAAAGTAATTTTATTAAAGCGTCAACATGTAAAATGTTTATTAAGAATATTTTTATATAATTTTTTTTTTCTTATAAGAAACCTTTAGAAACTTAAAGCAGAGGCAGCATAATTCCTAAGTGAAGTTAACTGAGTAGTTCGAAAACTGAAATTTTTATATCAGTTGCGTGGATACGGTTACATAAAAGGAGATAGTAAGTAGAGATCGGCAGCGTACGGTTGTGCCGTTCAAGTGTTTTTTGTTGCCTTTGATCTGCGTATGCTTAAAATAAATAAGTTAATTTAATTGCTGTCTGTGATGCTGGTTAACATTGCAGTTGGTACAACACTTATTACGCAAAGAATCACTACATAGAAAGCAAAAACTCATCCTATTTGCCAAAAATCGTAATCTTGAAAGCAGAAAATACCGACATCAATGTTGAAAACTAATAAGGACTCTTCCTGAGTGGCTGGTGGACCAGTAAATTTGTTTTTTTTTTTCAATAAGTTTGTTGCATATTGCTCAACAGTTTTTAAATGAGGCAGAAGGTAAAATTATGGCAAAAATAAGACTTGTGTGTATAAGTGCTGATGAACAAGTGGCATATTTTTCTAATCACGTTGCGACTTAGTTTGAGGTGGGTTACTTTGAAACCAGATGTATTTTGACTGATGCTTACAAAATTCCAGTCAGGAATTAGTTTCAATAATTCAAACATTAACGTGAATACTCTTAATATCATGATGCCTTCGTTCGTTTAGTATAAATGCAGAACTTATCACTATTCAAAAATTTCACTTACAAGTTTTACACACTTAAGAATACAGGATAAAATATACGCTAAAGATAGTAATGCATTTTGTTGAAAGTAACCTATCAGGGTTGCCTTGCCAAAGCTCGTCTCGATGACCGAACTTTGCCCAATTTTTGTTGTTTTAAATAAAACTATAATATTACAGCTCGAAATTTATGCCAAATAATAGAACTCGAAGAGGCCTAAATATGTTATGGTTGCATTGTCGAAACCTATCCTGAAGTGGATTGCCACCTTTTTTTTTGGGTAATTTTTTGTTAATGTATATGTCTACTTGAAATGTGTGCCAAATGATAGAGCTCGAAGAGCCTAAAAAGACTATATAGGGTTGCCTTGTCGAATCCTGTCTTAAACATGGGGTGCCTTTAGGTTTTAGGATAAATTTTTCTTAAATGAGTGGCAACCCATTTTTGGGACATGATTCGATAAGACAACCTGTTCTATTTAGGCTTTTCGAGCTCCATTATTTGGCACACATTTCAAGCTGTTAGTTTGATTAATGAAAATTGACCCAAAATCATTTGACATACATTTTGAGGTGTAATATTACACAGTTCTAATTATAACAAGAAAATTGGCTAAAATCGGTCATCGGGATGGGCTTTGGCTAGGTAACCCTGGTGCGTTAATTTCACCAAAATGCATTACTATCTTGCCTGTAATTTTATACACTCGACTTTTCTACACCGGGCTCTCCGCCTAAATGATAACGTTGAAAGTGCCGATTTTAAACAATGATCCTTTACAGAAGGTAAAGAGCTGGTGCAAATTGTTTTTAGTTGATATTTGTGAGAAATTTTGCACACCCAAATATTTCTGAATATAACGTTTTAAATTTGATATTTATATGAGCGATTGGCATGATCGTGAACCGATTTTGTCCATTTTCAGTCTCAAGAACCTTGCTTGAAGATGTGGTCTGTGTACCGAATTGCATTCAATTATCTTGCTTAGTTTCCACGTAGTCGTGCTTCATAATTCTTTATTAGGTGGTGACGCTGATTAAGAATATATGTTTCAGGCCAAACTAGTTTTTCAACTAGTCAAACTAGTTTACCAAAGCTTTTTCGGATGAGCCTGTTTAGCCTAGGATGAACTAGACTTAACTAAATCATCCCAACACGCTTCGGATGAACTAGTTTATCCTAATAAGTTTGGCCGGTAACATATATATTTTTCTATACCTGCCACAACCCCTTATATGCGTTACAAACGGAATGACAAAGTGAATATATAGTACCTTTAGTGTAGGATATAATTGGTTGTAAGTTCAAAATTGGAAGTAATAGGATAACAGTCGTAGTAATCCTTTTGATAAACCATATCAATGAGCTTTTTGAGTGCTGATATAAAGACGTTCAATCAAGCCAACGTCTGCAAAAATTAATACAAAACTCCAATTTCAACTTACGACCACTGGCTTGCATAGTATTTGTAGATATCAGATGTGGAAACATTATTTAGCTTATTGTCTGTTGAAATTCCGACATTCGAAGTAATGTAGGTCTTTTTAAATAATTATCTTGCACCATTAATTAATCGAAAATAGAGATATTAATCTTATATGTATAAGGTTAAGAATCGCTAGCGGGCTAAAAAGAATAAACGCGTAGTATTTGCACTTGCTTTGCATCTAATCTTGAGTTTCATTAGTGGGTTACAGAGTTTCGATATGGTCGGCCCAGCACGAACAGTGTTTCGCTCTTATCATGAATTAACATCACGGACGAATGTATACGATAAGTGTCGCGTGTAGGCACTGTAGAACAGAAACGGAATGGGTAATTTGTGGCTTGATAAAACTTATATGCATCCCTACATGCCTGAGCCGAAAGCACAGTCAAAACAGTTCCACTCTCGCGCATGCCATGATGAAATCGTTCAGTAAAGTCTTGGCTAGTCTCTTGGGACACGCAAGGCATTGATATTATAGACTCTTTAGAAAACAGTCACAGGCGAGTATAAGATTGTATTACTGGCCAAATTTGATGAAGAAATGCTATTTTATAAATAAAAAAGTAACATTTTTAATTTTTGGATTCGGGCACCTGTGACTTGTTTCTCTTCCTAAACATTATTAAAAAATTACATTTTTTTTTTGTGAATAAAGGCCACACAGCTCAATAATTAAAATCGTCGACTAAGAAAAACCCGTAGAATTTCCATCGATTAAAATGATACACAGATAACTAATTAATATTGCTAACAATCTGCTTCAAAAAATAAAATTGTGTTTATTTTCGCAAATTAAGTTTTCGATTCTTTCGGAATTAAGAACATCGCCCGTCAATACGACGGAAGTAGGAATAAGACTGCATATCTCGATCGTACCTATTTATATAGTAGTAATAAAAATCATTTTATTTATAACGTTATGTGTTTATTTAAATTAAACAAATTGTGAGTTTTTCTTGAAACAAACCAAAAATATTAAATAATTCAATTTTTCGCATGCTTAAGTCTACAAACACCAACTATTCCGTTTATTAAAAAGCTACATGTATTTGTTTTTAAAATGATCAAAATTTGGTAAAGATGATAAGAATTTTTGCTAGAATTTTTTATATATTTACTTATGTTTTTTACCATTTATTTTGTATTTAATTTAAAATTTTTAGATGTGTTCTCATACAATTAAATGTTTTTATTTACGCAAGAATGAGCAACAAAACAAAATATATCAACCACATTGGATTTGGATTGTTATGCAAATAACAACCAAGCAATGCAAAGGAAAGCCAGGTAGAGGAACAACTTTGAAAGTTGCTGTTCATCTTCGTACTGTGTAGTCCCACGGTTTGCAGCTGTTAAAACAAAATAGCAAAAGTTAATAAAAAACTATGTAAGTAATAAAAGTGTTTAACGCACCAACAGGACGTGGTTCACCAAAGTTAAATGACGATGCGAAGTATCCGAACGGAAATGCGCCAATACCAAAAGACATATGAAAACCATCGCCCAAACCAAAACCTGGAAATCCTTGCTGTGGTTCTGGTTCAGTACGTTGTCCAGCTGGGCGTGGGGGCACCTTATTTCTAAAAACAAATTCAATAAATATGTAAATAAGATATTTAAATTAAGTATATAGTTACTGATTTTATGTTATATGTATGAACATATATTGCGTTGCAAAGAACTAAGTAAATTTTATATTACATATTGCACACATTCTACTAAAGAGGCGCAACTCAAAATTTTTCAATTTTCAGAAAACGCCCGTGTTTTGGAACTTGTGAACTATATTTCAGATAAAAAGTGTGGATTATTTAGAAGAAGTTACTAAAAGAATATGGTTTAAAACCACTTGTGAAGCTTTACTTTTAAAATTCGACACAACTAAAAATAGAACACAAATAGGCATATTACAATCTAATTTCTATTACTACATGAGGATATATCTGATTTTTTGACAGCATAGTACAGCCAAAAATTAACTTATCTCTTTTGCGCTGGTAGATATGTGTATGATGAACAGTTTTAACGAGTCGACTCGAAAATGACAAGTTTTGAGTTGCGCCTCTTTAGCAGAATGTGTACGCTATATGCATCAACATATATTGCCATGCAAAAAATTAAGTAAAAATCAGTCAAATATATATTATATATACCTGGGATCCTCTTGCTTGGAACTGTTACGTCCATACAGTGGTATAACTTTCTCCTTACTGATTGCTGCTTTGCAAACTGGACATAATTTTCGGTTTGGTCTTGTCTCTAGCCATTGATGCAAGCAAGGCCAACAGAACAAATGGCCGCACATACTCACAACTGCATCTTTCGCAGTGTCTAAACAAATATTGCACTCGTATATGGAATCATCATTTTTGTCTTCATCAGCTGTTGTATTGTTGCTGGTTTTAGTATCGCTATCATCTTTCTTTAAATCATCAGCATTTATATTCGCTGTAGAGCCAGCACCTAAAGCGCTACCAGTAAAGGAATAAGCTGTGGATGTGGATGAGGATGTTGGTAGTGTAGTGGCTGTTTTTGCAGCTACTAGAGGTGATGTTGCTTCGGTAGTTGTATTTTCATTTGCATTATCAAAACAGTGCCAATCGGTAAAAGATGTTACAGCTTGATTTGATGTGGATGGCAATTCAGGTGCCGACGGTATAGGGGTGTCAGTCGACATATTGACAAGATCGAATCGTACACCGCAATACTTGGGTTAAACTGGTTTTAAAACTATAAAAAAAATAAATATCTTAATTCAATTTTTAAAACACAATTTAAAAGCCATTTTGTTCCAAATCTGTCTAACATCACTAACTTTACCTTCTAGTTCGGATTCCTTGAGAGTATCAATTCATTGGAAATGATGCACACGTATATGTCTGAAACGGTTTAACAACAGACTCCAGCAGCGAATAGAAATAACGAATACCTGAAACCTGGCTTATAGGAGCCTTGGTGTGGATTTAAAAAACAGGGGACTTCGTGATTTTTGACAAGTGAATCGGAAAATCTTAATGTGACCTATACAAGTGACAAGTGAATCGGAAAATCTTAATGTGACCTATACCAAATTAATCTTTTGAAAAATTCGATTCAATTTTCGATTTTATTACATTTAAGAGTTCTATAACTCAAAAAAATATCACGATTTATTTATTTACAATGTTTTATTACATTCTGTTAACTTTTTTTGCTTTTATGGAAGATGCCACGTTCACTTGTAAAAAATATAGCATAAAAATTTGCGTGAATAGTACCACGTGCATGAATCTCACTTTGCAACCACATACCTAATTTAACTGCAATCCTCTGGAATCTGTGATTCAAAATTTCTATTGGTATACGATGCACCTTTCACAGTGGATACAAACCACATAGCATAGCACATTTGAAGATTATTGATTCACCTTTCTTTCGAAGGCCGCTCACTTACCCTAACTTTTATGTAGAATTACTGCGGCTAGCGAAGCAGGTTTTAGAGATCATATAGACTGAATTGTGGCCGAAAGCCTTGTAAGCCTTGAGCCGACTTAGCTTTAATGTAGAAATACTGGTCCTAGCGAAGCCAGTTTGAATAAATTATGGACCGAACCGCGGCCAAGGGCCGCCGCGATGCCGATGTTAGACATACTAGAGATGTAAAATTTATTACAAATTATCCATCATTTTAGAGGGAAAGAATTAGGCTTTTTTGAGATTCTAAAAAAGTTATATATCAATAATAGATTTTTTGGAAAAAATACGGATTTTTGTACTACACCTTACAAATATTTATGTATCGATTTTATAACTTATTAAGTTACTTTTTATATGATACTTATATTTTAGAAAACTGTGTAGTGTTTCTTTACTTATATCGTATTTTATAAAAGCTATATCCGCAACTTCCTACTGCTTTATAACCGAAACTAGATCCGTACGACCCTTTTTTTTAGAATTACAATTTATTCCTAAAACGCTGCTTTACTTAAAAAAAATCGGAAAGTTGTCTCTAAAGAAAACCTGTTTCTTTATATTTGGCCTAAAATTGTAATAAATGCTCAGAAATATTTAAACGCAAAAAAAAATATTTATCTCCGATAAGAAAATTGTTGCGTATATTATTTGCGTCTTAATTAGTTCGCCTACAAAATGTTAATTATACCGATAACACTATTAGTAGCATCATTAATATTATGCACTCCAAAGTCTGGATAGCATATTTTCATCTTTTACAATATAGCGATATATGTTTTTTCATCATTTAGAGCAGCCCACTCGTCTACGAACATATATCAACATATCACAGAATTTATAACATATTGTTCTGAACAAATACCAACGATGATGTGGACTTAAGCCAGCTGACGTAAAGGGGCATAGGCTCACACTCGCAATATTTTGCAGTATTGCGTTTAAATTTTTTTTTTTCACATAGTGTTAGTTCAAGAATTCAGAATTTGCAACTTATCGGAAAATTTTCACTTCGGTGAAAAACTTACATTTTTTTCTTGTTTAGCTTTGCTTTCTTCGTTTGTTGTGAGTTTCACAGGGATTTTTTTTTATAAAAAAAAGAATTTATAATTAACAATTTTAATAAAAAAAATTTATAATTTATATTTTCCGCAATAATTTAATTAAACTGAACTATATTTTTAAGACGTTCTCTGTTGTTTTGTGACGTTTTATCCGTTGTACTCAGCCATTGAAATGTCATCCATCATGACGATTGACCCGTTTACATGGTTACCAAATTTGATCGTGTAAACATTAGAAACAACGTTTGACAAAAAATTTAATCTAGACTTACATATGAAAAATTATTAGAAGGTATGCTAGCGGAATATATTTGGAGTCTTCAAAGAGACGAGATAGATTTGCAACAGTCTCTTAAGCCAAGTAAAAGGACCAATTTGCTTAATTTTCTACTCGCTGCTTATACGTTCTTTCCACTTTTTTTTATTTCAAGTTGTTTTTTTTTACAGCCTGAAAATTTAACCAATTTTTTTTTTGACGAAATACTTTTTATTTCATTTCAAAATGCACAACAAACCATGGTAAAATTATAGTTAGTTAAATCATGCAATAAACCAACTACAAATATCCTGGGTGCAACTCTCTATGTATGAATTGCGTGTTTACACGCATCGTCGACTTGTTACGCCATCTCACAATTTCGTTGTTACACAAGCAAACCTATTGAATATTCTTGCAATTCTTATCTTATATTTCCTAAATAAATGGCATTCATTCATAAAATGTTATGGAATGACATTAATTAATTCACTTATTATAAAACAATAAATGTGCAAATACATGGTGGTTTCATAAATTTTAAAAAATAATGCAAAATATCTCACTTTGTATTACTCGTGCAGTTTGTGGGGAAAAGAATTGACAAACGCAGAGTGTGGCATCACTGAATTGTCAATCGAATATTTCAATTTCAATCGAATATTTCTTGATTGATTGTTTGTAAATTGTTGAAAATGGCTCAATAAAATTGAATTATGTTTATTCCACACATTTTTTATTAATTTCAATACAAATGTATTTTCCACTTTTGGCTCCATTGCAAATATGATATATATGCATAGACAGCTGATTCCGCACAGAAAGTGATTGCGTATCTGAGCGCAGAGCATTTGTGTTCCGCTGTTGTTAGGGCATTCACCGCACATACTTCGGCATTGAAGTGTCATTCATAGTTGACAAAATTCTCTTTAATTTTTATTTTTATTTTAAAATTCTACTTAATACTTTTTTAAATATTTATTTCACTTACATTATAATTTAAGCAGCTTTGACAGTTGAATGTCGACACACAAGTCCTTGTTCACACGATAGAACAATTATACCATGACTACACCGATGTAGAAAGATCGACTTAATTCGTACTTAAAGGCGGTACACATTAGCGATCATCTACGACAGTTTTACTTAAATTTCTTTTGTTTGTTTCAGTCAACAGTGAACCACAAAAATTTTTGCGGTTGCGTGGCGACCAGCGGCCATATTTTTTTTGACTGATGAATTTTTGACGAACGAAGTTCCGATGTGGCGTGAAGTCGTACGATTGAAAAAACCTTCTGAAATAGACGTACAATTAGTAAGTAAAAGTTACTAAGGCTTACATCAAAAAAATTTGAAAATCGTTCACATCATGGTAATAATAATTGTGATTCTTACAGCAAACTACAACTGGTCGAACAATCGCTTTATTTTCATTGGGAGAACTTTATTTAAACATTATTTTACTAACGAAGCGATCTCTCTTATGAGAATCGTGCGAAAGATTGAATCGTTAGTATGGTTGTATAACATGTTGTACCAGCGGTCGCTAGAAAAATTTAAATACATAAAAATATTTTAACGAATTGAATCACTAGTCGCAATATTTCTATGTACGTTGGTAAAGTTTTGATTCGTTTTTAGTTACGTCAAACTGTTGTGTGATGTAGACGTGTTTATGAAAATAGTAGATTGTGACGGAGGGTGAATATGACTGGAAACGATAATGCATAACCTTATGAGAAATCGCAGTGTTTGACCAAAAGAGCACAACCGATTGTACAGCACGTTGTACAGTTGGTCTCAACATTAGTACGAGGGGTTAAGGCCTGCCAAACATGAGTTGCCACCTGATTGGTATAAAAATTAGCAAACAAGCAGTTCAAATGGAATACAAATGTATACAAGGGCGGATTGATAACGATGCTGTTTTCAACAGATGGCAACACTGGGCATCATATGGTAATTTTTTTCTCCGCGTGTAATCTGTCAATAGGCTTCATGTAAATTTTTGGCGCGATGTGTCATTTAGTTTTTACTTGGCAGCCATATAAGTCGGATAACTTTTAACTTTTCTTGTAAAATGGATAAAACCGGTTTTAGCTCATTGATTAAACATTATTTTTTGCGTGAAAAAACCGCGAAGGAAACAAAGGAAAAGCTTGATAAATATTATGGCTCATCTGCTCCAGCGAATTCAACCGTAATTTATTGGTTTGCTGAATTTAAACGTGGTCGTAAGAACAATGAAACAATGCCTTCATCAGGAAAGCCAAATGAGGTGACTACTGAGGAAATGATCAACAAAATCCATGATATTGTTTTGAATGACCGACGAGTGAAGTTGCGAGAGATTGTCGACACTGTAAACATTTCATATGAACGTGTATTCAACATCTTACATGAACATTTGCATATGAAGAAGCTATCAGCCACATGGGTGCCGTGATTACTCACAAATGATCAAAAACGAAATCGTTTGACTACCTCAAAGCAATGTTTAGGTATGATGAGGCATAACCCAGATGATTTTTGGCGTCGAATAATAACGGTTGATGAAACATTGATTCATCACTACACACCGGAAACCAAAAATCCTGGTGGAAGTGCACCGAAGAAGGCAAGGACTGTGAAATCAGCTGATAAAGTCATGGCGACTGTATTTTGGGATTCCCATGGTATAATACTGATCGACTATCTTGAAAAGGGAAAACAATAACAGGAGCGTATTATGCTGCGCTTTTGGATCAATTGGACGATAAAATCAAGGAAAAACGACCACATTTAAAGAAGAAAAAAGTGCTCTTTCTTCAAGACACGCACCGTCACACACATCAACAATTGCGATGGCTAAATTCCATGAATTACGTTACGAATTGTTGTCGCATCCACCTTACAGTCCAGATTTAGCACCGAGTGACTTTTTTCTATTTCCAAACTTAAAAAAATGGCTCGCGGGAAAGAGATTCACATCAAATGATGAAGTAATCAACGAAACTCATATTTTGAGGAGATCGACAAAACCTACTATTTGGATGGCATCAAAAAGTTAGAATATCGTTTGACCAAGTGTATCGAGCTAAAAGGGGACTATGTTGAAAAATAAAACGAAATTTAAAAAATAAAGTGTATTTTCATTGTTAAACCGGATCATTATCAATCCGCCCTCATAGTACTTCAAATTTGGTTTAAATGTTCTTCATAATTGAAAATGATTATTATACTAAACTTTTCAAAAAGTGTCAGTTTTGGATATGGTACACCGAAAACATTATTCCAATCATCAGGAATAAGGTAACCATTTACTTGCTTTGAACGAATTGATCTGTGTGCAAGCTTTCCCAGTTTTATATGACGTTTCCGTTAGGCAATTAAGAACAAATGCCATGTTTTATTAGTTTTTTTAATTTTTCTCAAGACGAATCTATTATTATCATTTTATTATTATTATCATTAAAAAGATGATCAAATTGAAAATTGAAAGCTTTCAAAAATTAAAATTCACGGCGATGATACTTATCCGGGTCAAAGTATGAAGTAACAACAACGCGATCACTAAATTTTCGTCCTGTCAAAGCCTGTTGTGCTTTTTGACAATCTATAACTGAATTGAATTCAACGAACACTTTGCCACAACCAGGTACGTCAACGCCTTCAATGGGACGAGGTATTTCAACACTGCGCACAATACCATATTTATTGCATTCCTCTTTTATGTCTTCTAATATATCCTCATATTCATCTTCATCACGTAGTTCGTCAGGAGTTACCATGTTAAGAAGACAGAGTACTTCAGTTGGTGGTCCAGAATTAGCCAGCGATAAGCCAGGAACCTTTTTAGAAGTAAAAAAATTAGTAAATGCTGGAATTAAGAATATGCAGTCTTCAATGTAAAATTTGAATACCTGTATAGTAACTGGTGCAGATACTGAAGTTGAACTGTTTTGCGCATTTTTAGCACCAACACTGGCACGTTGTACAATCAGTTTTTTGTCACCCAATTGCATGCCATTCAAGCCAGCAATTGCCTGAAAGAATGTGTGTATGAAATAATTTGTATGTTGTACTTAATTGCTGTTACCTGATCTGTAACGCTTAAATCAATGTATTCACAAAAGGCATATCCCTTGCTTAAGCCTGTTGCCGTATCCTTAACTAAGTTGAATGCACGTAGTTGACCAAATGACAACAGCAGCTCCTTTACCTTTAAAAAGTTTATTTTTTTTTAAATCAATTAAAACATGTTACGCCCGAAAATTAAAAACACAAAAAAAAAATGTCAAAACACCTTTGTTATACATATTTAATAATAAAAAAATTAAATTTATTTAAAAACGTAGCTGATATACCAAATGTACAATACCTAAAGAGAACTAAACAATATTTTTAAAACGTATATATTAACAGAAGCGTTTGAATACATTTCATTTTCTTCATTGCCTTGTGGTTTGTTGAGTATGTTACATACACGTTTGTTTGAAAGTTTCTACAATGTTGCATACAGAAATAGATATTCATTCAGTGAGGATTTATTGAAGAAAGTCCGCGGGGGAGGTTTTAATGCATTTGGATGAAAACCCTCATTATAAGATCATCATTATATTTAATGAACTGACGTTAAAAGTAATTCTTTTCTCAGATGAAATTTGAAAGATCATTATACGTTTAAACGAGTAATAATTAATGAGTTTGTATAAATACCTCTATATTTGTAATATTTTTTTTCAAACGCTTCTGTTAATATAAACGCTTTAAATGGAGCGAGGCGCTATCTAGCCACTCATCGACTATGATTTTCTGACGATTAACAGCTATTAAATCATAAAAAATGATTTTCATTGATTGTAACCATGCAATCCCACTTACGGGGTTGCATTTACACAGACCAATTTTTGGTTTTTTTTTTGTAAGAGTAGTAACACACCATTTACAAAATAGCTAAGCATTGTAATATGACAAGCCCCATAAAATGGATTCGCATATTAAATAAAACAAAAATAATATAACAAAGATATTTTAACATAAGATTTGTACAAGTTCTGGCCAATAATATAACGATTGCCTCAAAAACGCCATTAAAAATGTTTAATTTTTTCACTACAATTAGATCACATTAGCCACAAGTCACACATACCTGTGATACAATACAATATAATAATTTAACAATAAACTTTGTGTTTTTTTTAAATAACCTTTTTAGCAATTTGCATATTTTTATTTTCATAATTTTTGTTGTCATTTAAAAAGTATAAAATGTATCGCGGCTTCTGAAATGTTTTAGAAAAAATTTTTGTTTGCAAAATAACTTGCCTTTAGAGAATTCAGTTAAAATGTTTCAAAATTGAATTCATATCATTGTGCTAATTTCGCATTTATCCGCGATTATTATGTGACAACGTACAACAACAATTTCGGCTATTGTGTGTAGGTAGGAGCATGGTAGGCTCAAACTAATCTATAATTACATAATGGAAAATGATCAGTATATTTTGACAAAGAAAAAAAAAACTTTTTATAACAAAGAGCTGAAAAAATTAGAGACGAACGGTTGGGCTGAAAAAATTATAGACGAATTATTGGGCTGAAATAATTAACGACGAATTGTTGGGCTGAAAAAATCATAGGCTGAAAAAGTTTTAGTGCTAAAAAAAATATGTAAGGAAAAATGTTGTTGTTATGTGAATCTGAAAATACTCGAAAAATAAAGCTGAAAAACGTTGGCATTTTTTGTATTTCATTTGATAGGTGATATGTAAACTCTTGCAAGCAGTTAAAATGTTTTCCTTAAGTGTTTCAAGTAATTTACTCTGCTTCCACATGGTTCAAACATACAGAAATATGCACCAAAATAATAGATTTATAGCAGGAGTGCTGTGCTTAAAACATTTAGATTTGATGTTGATCAAAAACTTTTATTTTTTTTAATGTTTTCATGGCTACAAAAAAAAAAATTTTATTGAAAAACATTTTAACTGGGGTCGGATAACTAATTGGTGCAAGGTAAAGTTTGATTTTTTGATTCGGTTACTTAAAGACCCTTGACCATCACGAATAAGTTTTACAACTTTACATGGTATAAGTTAAAAGCTACAATGTCATGACATAACCATATAAATTGAATTTAATAAAACTAGGTTTAATTAAGGTAGGGAAATTGAAATTGTTTTTTGCTTTTAATGCGCTGAAATTACCAAATTTGTTTAAAATTTGTTAAACATCATTATATTTTTGTTTTTCGACTTACCTGGTCATCATTAAGGTAATTTGGTAAGCCGCCAATGAAAATTTTATGTGGTGAATCTGGTACTACAGTAGATATGACGCCAGGATTAGCTTAAAAAAATTTTAATAAAATCAATTTGTTGTAGTTCCATTATTAAAAGAGCTGCAAGGAAGAGTGACAGATTACTCAGAGCTGCGAATTCAAATTCTAAATTCCCTTTTTTAAAAATTCTTTTATTTCTATATATAATAATTATTATATCCGTTTTTTTAATTACGTATCCATGCTTGTTAAAAGTATGTATGATTCACTTTTAAAATTTGTGTCAGGAACGCTTAAGTTAAATTTAAAAACAAAATATTTTTTTTTACTTCAAACAAACTAAAAAAAAAAACGCATGTGAAGAAAGATATAAAATTTTATCCAGAACAAGTTTTGGCCTCAATTTAATATTATATAGGGGTTGTTTAATTTCTTTTTTTCTTTAATAATTGACAATTTATTCCATTGTTATTGTTTTGTCAATAGTATAATCACTTGTGACGTACATACGCAGAAGATTTTCAATTTTACTAATTTGATCGCGCAATCTGTATATAATGGACTCAGGATTATATAAGCCATTTTAAGAGCGCAACAGTAAATCGATTTACAATCATTTGTCATTCTATTTGACTTGATTTCGATTTCTATTTGACTTGACAACGATGTGTTAACAAATGAAACTCAATTAAATATAGTTATTAATATATATAAATGTGAATGGAATTGTTATCTAATTTTTGAGAGAGCAAATTTTTTTAAGACTTCACCTTTAAAAATCCACCATGCTGTCATAAATAATACGGGGGTAAGTCTGCTCGGGAAACCAATTGTCATTTGGCTCTCAAAAGTTGGCAATTTCGGAATTTTCCTTGATGAGAAGATTCATTTTCCTAATTGGCCAAAATTGAGTTGTTGCCAATAACTTATATATGTATGTATGTACATTAGGGTGGGTTAAATTTTTTTGGCGTCTCGCTTAGTGAAAACCATAAATTTTGGATTATTTTGAGGAGCTTTCTCGAAGAAAGCATATACATACACACATATTTTTAGTTCAGTTTACCCCTCAAGAAATTTCAAAATAGACTCATCGACATCATTTTAGCTGCCATAACGCAACAGATTCTCTTGAATTTTATTTTGTTGAAAAGGCTGTGAAGGATAGTGCAATATGTATTTTTTTGCAATAGTAGGCGGCGAAAGGAAACAAGTAAATAAATTTCCACGGCTAAACTAATAGATCGATTTTGATGAAATTTTGTATAGATTGAGCGGTAAGGGTATTAAAAACTCTCTAATCTTTTAGTGGGCTTGCGAAAATAAGTTTTTACTGATATGCTAGTCGACCGAGTTTGATTAAATTTGGTATATATTGAACTCTAAAAAAAATAATAAAAAATGGGTGGTGCCACGCCCCTAACTAACTATTATATTTTCAGAGCTAAGCTAATGAACCAAATATGCTTTCACAGCTAAACTAACGTTGTCGATCTAAACTATAGTTGTTTCTACAAATTTATCTTAAATTACAAGAAGGTTCTTTGATATAAGTACATTTTCAAGCATATTTTCGCTGACTGAAATGACCCACATTTTGCTGTAAGCTCTAATTTTCGGGACATAAGTTGAACATATCGAAAATTCTATTTTGTTCAAAATGGATTTAAGAAGACTAGTAATTTAGGCATGTGTAGAACATAGAGTGTCCCTTAAACAAATGAATGGGTATGATTAAAATTGTGGACTCATTTACTAAAATAGAGTTTAGAACGGGCCAAAAACACCCTAAATCGTTATAAGATTCCTGCACCTGTATTTTTTCCTTGATGGTTTATTATCTTATAATATAGTCAAGGAGTACATACTAACTTTTAACACTAAAACAAGAAAAATACTTACGAACTGCTGCTGGCTTATTGGGTGGCGAATCAGTCATACCCGGCATTGGCTGATAATCATGAGGCCGCCTTATTTTCAAGCTTTGACCTTTAAAATTTATACCATCAAACGCCATCCCTTGTGTTGTTTCATCAATAGAGCGAAATTCTAAAAATGCAAAGTTCTTATCCAAATTGATTTGACATGCCAACACTGGATTGCCGGCGGCCTGTGCCAAACCAGTTAAATGCATCTGCTGATTAAAAAAGTCCATCATTTCATCTTCAGTGACGCCAAATGGGATGTTGCCTACATAAAGACGACGCGCCTGACGTGTGATAGTGGAGCCTACAACTGGCACGGCTGCCTGCGGTATTTCAGGCACAGTGTTTGGTGGTATTTGCCCCGCTGCCTGCATTGCTTTGTATTGCAATGGCGTAATATGTTCGAATCCAGGTGGTGGAACATCCCAATAAAGCGAAGGCTTACGCCTTGCAGATCGATGATGGCGTCGATCGCGGGACCTTGAAGATTCCCTACGATCACGGGAACGCGAACGGGAGCGCAAACGATGTCGTCTGCGATCTGTATATGCATATATAGTTATTGAATTTCTTGAAGTTTTGTTGGAAATACACATTTCTGTTGCACTTACCATCAGAACCCATTCTTTAGTTTTTTCTGTGTTTGTCAAACTTTAAGCGATACTGCTGTTTAATATTTTGGAGTAAAACCCCAATTACAATGATGACGAGCCAACAGGACGAGAGCGAGACGAGTATCGTTGAAAATGTCAAAATTACTCGTCATGTAGTGACGTGACGAAATTAAAATTTTTGTTTTATTCCAAATTTATTCAATTTTGCGTTAGCTGTGTGCAAAACTCATGAAAAAAACTTCCAACTGGACTGAAAATTTTGCAGGATTTTTTTGCAATTTTGTCCCAGAAAACTCCAATTAAAACTACGTAACGTAAATGAAAATCAGGCATTTGTTCCAAAATGTGGAATTCTGAATTTGTCCGTCCGAGTTTGTTTACATTTTTACACTTTTTTCATTTTACATTTTCACTTATTTGCGATGGGTTTAAAACCAAAATTTTTCCACAATTTGATTAGAATGGCGACGCTGTGTATTCGCGGCTAATTTTTTTAATAATTTTCGAGTTACTATTTTTACTAGTTTAATATTTTGGAGTTACTTTTTTGTATTGCGAAAATTGGGAAGTATTGCAACGTGAATAAAGAAACTAGACTAGTTTAATATTTCGGAGTTACATCAACAGTACAAAAGTCAATGTGTACTTCCACATACCAGGGATGAAAGCCATAATTTCAAATCTTGCCTAATTTTCCACTAAAATGTAGTTAAATGAGTGTGCGGTATCGATTTTAGGAGAAATTTTAGTTTTTTTCGTATAGTTTATAGTTTTTGTGCATGAAGTAAGTTAACATAGAGTAAACACACATTATATTGGCACGTATTGGTACCGATGAAATTTAATTTTTGTGTTGAGCAGCTCTGTCGACAGACAGACAGACTGCCATTATAGTGAATTCAGCACAATGTACCTTTGAATTGAATTAAGTTTTTGTAATAAAGAATATTTTTGTACGCTGTAAAGCATATTTTGAAATTTGAGATTGGTTAAATAAATAACCATTACAATTACTAAATACTTAAACAATTATCGAGTTACTAAGGTTAATATATCGACAAAATGCAAAATTTTATTCTGTCAATGATGGGCTTAAGATATCGAGTGCATAAGTCATCATCACTGCCTTTACACACTGTGTTCATTCTTGAGTTTTTAAAGTAATTCTGCACATACACGAAGAAATTCATTTCAAAAACTCTTCTTGTTTGTTGGCAAGAGGGGAAAACGTCGAGTACAGAATTTGTCGTACTCTGAAACTTATAAGCAAAGTAAAGTTAACTGCATGAAATCTTATTTAAAATTAAAAATTCCCACTAGGCATGACAGTCAACGCACATAGGTTGTATGAATTAACAAGCCAGTTGAAAAATCAGAAAATTTTGAAATCTGTACAACCTGTTAGAATTTACACGATCGAGGATTGATGTTGGAGAGCATGAAAGTGAAGTTACACACCATGCTTTGTCCCTTCATCATGTGGTTTTTACGCGGTTTATTTTTTACTACGCTTCTTTGCGTCAAAGCTTTCTATGAAACCAGTTGACAGTTGAAAAATTTTTGAACAGTAAAAATATGTTTCATGATTTGAAAAGTTTGTTTGTTTGTGAAACAGCTGATGACGCGAGAAAGTGCTCAACTTTTCGCGTCACACGCTTCTTAGCTCTCTACGCGTTGTGCTTGTAACTAAATCCATACGAATACCCTGAATCAACTTGTTCTGAGAGAAGCGTGTGTCGCGACAAAGCCACAAAGCGTGGTCTCTAACTCCACTTTGAGTGATAATATGACCTGCCCTAATATGTTGCCGTTTTAAATCAATGCTAATATTAAACAAGAATGTCTCTTTACCATTAGTGTCAGAAAATCCACATATGTCAATAGATGAATCAAAAACAAGTACTGACTTTTTCTCGGGCTTATTTTTTGTAATTAGTAATTGTTGTGTTCCATTGTAACAAAATATTAAATAAAATCAAAATAAAAATTCAAATTTTTAGTTGAAGAAAGTCGTTCCATGTATTTATATAATAATGATAGAATTAAAACGCCGCTAAGTGTGCTACAACAAGCGAAAAAAGTCGCAGATCAAAATGATAAATTTCTGTATGTGTTGTATTTGTAGAACTTGCAACTTAAAAACCTAAAAGTGCCTTCCTACCAACTATCGTTCGCGCTTGGCCAAGCCTACAATTAACGACAATGTAAAACATATATGTTGGAAAAATAAAAAAAGTACAAACGCTCGTACAACATGCCATTTTACAAATGCTTTCCATGTCTGAAATTCCAAAATGATGAAGTCATTACAAAACTTGATTTTAGTAATACGGCGCTGACCGATGTCTTTCCAGATGTATGGCAACATGAACGCACACTGGAGGAATTGATATTAACATCGACGCGCATAAATGCGTTGCCACCACAGCTCTTCTACTGTCAGGGGTTGCGTACACTAGCGGTGAATAACAATGGATTGGAGTCGATACCAAATGCAGTGGGCTCACTTCGTCAGTTACAACACCTGAATTTGGGGCGCAATTTGATATCAAATGTGCCAGATAATATAAAGACATGTAAAAATCTAACCCACTTAGACCTTAGCTGCAATAACTTACAGCGACTGCCTGATGCCGTCACTTGTTTAATATCGTTGCAGGAACTGCTATTAAACGAAACTTATCTCGAATTTTTGCCAGCCAATTTCGGACGTTTGGTAAACTTGCATATATTAGAACTGCGTCTAAATAACCTTATAACTTTACCTAAATCGATGGCACGCTTAAGTCAACTGCAGCGAATCGATATTGGTGGCAATGAATTTACTGAATTGCCTGAAGTTATTGGTGAGTTAAAAAATTTGCGCGAGCTCTGGATAGACTTCAATCAAATACGTCGAATTTCACCTAATATTGCAAATTTGCGTGAGCTGCGACATTTCGAGGCAAATGGCAATTTAATTGAGACGCTTCCAAATGAGATTAGTCATTGGCGTAATATTGAAGTGTTCTCCGTGTGTAGTAATAATTTGGAATCACTTCCATTCAGTATTGGTATGATGAAATCGCTTGTTACTTTTAAGTGTGAATCCAACCAGTTGCGTGAGCTACCAGATAGTATTTGCAATTTAGAGCATTTGGAAGAACTTGTCATAAGCCATAATCAGTTGTTGCGATTGCCCACAACAATTGGTATGTTACGCA
Organism: Meiosimyza decipiens; assembly: GCA_963680825.1. Classification (NCBI taxonomy): domain Eukaryota; kingdom Metazoa; phylum Arthropoda; class Insecta; order Diptera; family Lauxaniidae; genus Meiosimyza; species Meiosimyza decipiens. The sequence goes on from OY804258.1 coordinate 140,793,741, forward strand.
AGTTGCGATATTTGTTTATCGATGGCAACGACTTACGCACCCTTCCGGATGAAATTTGTAATTGCTGCAACTTGAGTGTGCTGAGTGTGAGTCGTAACAAAATTTCCGAATTGCCACAAAATATTGGTCATCTATCGAAGCTTAAAGTGCTGAATTTAGTTAATAATTTTATTGCAACGCTGCCAGTGTCGATGTTGAGCTTAATTAATCTTACGTCTCTGTGGTTAAGTGATAACCAGTCTCAACCTCTAGTTCCATTGCAGTATTTGGATATGAACTCAAAAACACAACTTACATGCTTTATGTTACCGCAGGGGGGACTAACACTGCAACAGCAGCAACAATACTTTGACAATGTGAGTTACTTTAAATTTATTTATCGCAATCGTAATTCTATCATTGATCTATGATCTTTACTTCATTTTCGTTTTAGTCATAGTTAGATTAAGCTGTTTCCGAGAAATGATGGACCTTCGTAATTATGCGATGATTAGGCCCATAAAAATAAAAATAGTTTTTCATGTAGTCCACCTAATTGAACCATTTCAATATTCTTAAAAATTTCAAAATTGATAATAATTCAACAACAAACTGAAAAACATAACGATGTTGTCAGACCAGAGTGCTTGTCAATATAATGTGCCCAGTTATTACACCAGTTAGAATTCTCAGATGAGTTCTGTTTAGTGAAACCGCGGTGCGTTCCTTTAGCGTTATATGGTCGTATTGGACAAGTTTAGTTGTGCAGACGTTAAATAGTGCTTTACAAGGAATGTAATCTAGTAATGGCCAATATGAAATAATTTTGTCACCGTGCTTGCTGTGAAAGGATAGATCTGGAATAAGATCTTAGATGAGTTTTTCATGTTTATTTGCGATGATTGTGTGAATATCAAAAGAGTTACAAAAGCAATTGTACGTAAAGGGGGAAAATATAGAGTTTTGGCGCACTGTGTTTGTTTTTTTTTTGCTATGGTTCTTAAGTGGTCAATACAGGAAATAAAATATAGTATGCTTGCAGACTCTTAAACGTCGTAGTGTATTTGTAATAGATGACCGTGTCTATAGCAGGCCATGACACCACCATGTTGACAAAACCATTTTCAATGTTCGCATTGTAAAAATCAGTTCTTATTTTCAAAAACGACAATCAAAAAAGCGAGAGTCGAATATCACCTTAGCGGATACCACTCCAGATTTGTGTAAAGGCGATTTGGCTTTATTCTGATTCATGCGAATATGTGGTTTCGGCTCAGTAGTTTCGGAGAAAACACCGTATGGGAAAAAGTGTTTTCAAGCGAAACGCGCATAAAGTTGTAAGCTCTTCAGCGCGCTCAAATAAAGTTGAGAAAAATATTTTTAGAGAGCTCGGAACTTTATAAAATTTTAATAAGATGTTTTTGAAGTGGTCTACTTTCGAAATCCGTAAAAAACGATTTGTTGAAGTTGACAAACTAGGTTGGCCCCTTAAATTTTACACAAATTCTAGACAAAAACGTCTGCCTCTTGCATTTATCTGTTTTTGTGTATGGATACATTATTTAACTTAAAAGGCTGACGCGATAAAATGGTTTATGATGCCTTTTATTTTTTTAGTTTCAAAGGGCTCTCAATAAATATCGCAAAGGCAACGCAATGGCACAGGTTATTCTTATCATTTATATTATTTACAACTTCATGATTTTCCTCCTTTGCCGCACGATAAAATCATAGCTACAAGCCTACTCTGCGAGGAAAAATAATTCCAAAGGCTGAATAAAGAAATACTTAATAATAAAACTGATTTTGACGAAATACACTTATACAATAGAAACCACCAAGAATTAAATTCATGAAGAGAATGTGTATAAATATTAACTGTTTTTGGGCCTAGTCGCAGAAAATTAGCTTAATTTTGGTTAAGATATCTACTTTTTCGTTTGGAACTGTGCGTATGGAAATGCGGCTTATTGAAAATATCTCCTGTAGGTGCATACAAAAAGTTTATACATTAATTGGTACAATTTCGTAAAATACATGAATTACATTTTTATACTGAAGAGAAAAGTTATTTTCAAAGCGACTGATACGTTAAAGCTTAAGTTAAACTGATTTGTTTTAGAATTCAAATATTTTAAGCAGACTTATTTTTCTTTTATTATACTTGCAAATCTTTGTGCCTAAACTCTAACAGTGTTTGTTTTACTTTCCTAAACGAGAGTGCAGAGTATCCAAAAGTGTTACTTATAAATGGAAATATTATAGTTGTAACTAATTTCTACATTATTTTCAGGAATACAGCAATGATGAAAACTCAGTATTTTTTATTCAGCAACAGCAACAAAATGCCAACCAACAGCAGCAACAATTATATGATCTTGAATCGCAGAAGTACGGAGATGACATGCAAGTGTGCGCAAGCCCTTCACGCCGAATATGTTTCGCAGAGGAAGCAACCATAATGACATCCACATCACAAAATGCCCAGCAGCAATCGACACCTAAAGTAGTTAGCAATGATGCATCAACCCAATCTATGCTAGACGAACCATTGGCAACACGGTTAATGCGTTCTCCAACGCCTTACCCGAAAGAGCTGCGGCTCATGGCAAAGTATGTGCGCAACAGTCAAAAAGTACTTACACAAAAAAATCCAGACTCCATTAATGTCAAAGAAGCAGCACTTGTTTTGTCCAATTCATACTGTGATACAACAACAAATTCAAATACTTCCAAGCATATAGAAGCGGACCTGCATCATGCATCACAATTGGCCAACGCAACAAATACAGAACAACAGTTAATTCACAGTGGCAGCATAAGAAGTGTCAATTCCTATGAGCATAATATTGCCATTAACAATAATGCATTTAATCAAACACAGCAGCAGCAACCGCCTGTGCAGCACCAACAAGTTGCAATACATTGTGCAATACCACAAATTATAAGTTATAATCCATCGTTGCAACATGACAATGTAATGCAGCAATACTACACGGCATATTGTCCTCCACCTAATTTGACTAACAGCTTATATGATGATGCGCAGCATGCTTATTATTTGGAGCAGCAGCAGCAAACGCATCTATATCCTCAGCAATATGCTGTTACTTCGAATTACGATATGCAAGCGCTGGTCTTTCAGCAGCAGCAGCAACGTGCCAACAATCTAATGGAACCGCCGCCATATCATATTGCGCGTGTTTTTACAAAAAAATCTCCAGAAGATTTAACTAACTATGATACATTACGAACACAACAGCAGCTTTTGTATGCTGATGATACATTGCAATTGAATGAGGCGCTATATTTGCAAAAACATCAACAGGAAGTAAATGCCGATCGCGATGTGATCAAAATAAATGATGCAACTCTTCTGAATTTAACAAATGTGCCAATGCAAGAAACGAAAATCGATGAAGTCGATGCAGCATCAGTCGAATTGAACAGTAATATCAATTATATGCATAATGCCGTAAACGGTAATACATTAGAAACTCGCAATTTCGATCATCAAAATAATTTAGCGGCACAGAACAACGCTGCAGCAGGATTAGATACATTATCTCCTTTATTATGCAATAATTCAACTGAAAAAATATATAATTCAAATGAAACTATAAGTGGACAAACAAGTACAGCAAGTAAAAGAAAGGATATTAATTGCCAATTACAAAATGGAATAGTGACCTCGGTAGAGCAGTTGATGGAAAATAACCATACAGCATTGACAACAAAAAATCCTAATGGTAATATCAATGCAAATCGCTCCTGCCAAAATTTAAATAGCAGCAAATGTAAAACATGGCTTTTTGGTATTCATAAGAATCCAACTGTTAAGCAAGTAACATTGCGTTGGGAGCAAACTGTTGGTTTTGAAATAGAGCAGCGTCAAAATCATGAAGGTATTTTTATTTCGGCTACAATGCCAAACACCACGGCTGCTACTTTGTTATGTCCGCATGACAAACTTCTCGAGGTGGATGGGTATGATTTTACTAATATATCTTTCGTTGAAGCTAAACAGATACTAGCAGATGCAAATCCCGTATTAAATATAATGTTATCCCGCAAGTAGTATAATTATGTATAAGTATTCTTCAATTAATTAATAAAAGGAGGTAAATTGCAATATGTATAGTTCATGTAACTATTTTCAGAGTTGTGAAGAAATGTATTGATTTTTGAAACCATTTATCGAATTTTCTTTAGCTACAATTCAATTTATGCACAATTTGATTTTGTTGCATTTGTTTAATCTGTTTTTGTTAGTCTACAGACATTACCAATTATACAATATATTTACATTTTAGAAATATATTTATATCGTTTTTGAAGCCACAATATTAAATTTATTTTACTTCAATTAGCATGAAAAGATTGTTATGTATTCAGTTTGAGACTTACATATACATAAATACATATATAAAAATATATTTACATATAATCTTAATAATTCATTTATATTTATTTTTTAAAGGACATGATAAAAGCATAGGATTTCAAATGCGGTGTACACAAACATACGTATCACAAATATTCCAAATCATGTTTTCATCTGGCAATATTCGAAGATTAAAAATTAAGTATTTGCACTGTTCTTTAGAATATAATATGTTACGGTCCTTTATACCAATCACATTTTGTAGCATTACCAGAAGGTTATTTCTTTCCAGTCTTAATATCTCAATTGCACATTTAAAAAATAGATTTTTCGAGTGGCAGCCGGATGGAAGTCTCTAATAACACTTTCAGCAAGGTAACAAAACTATGTTATTGTTACATTGTATATGAACATTAATCTTTTGCAAGCTCGTTTTATCTTAACCTCAAAAGTTGTCAAATTTTTTATTTTACCTTACTTATAAGATAATTCGACGCCGGCCGTTTATGTTAATTATCCATTAATAAAATCAAACCACCAAACAGATATTGATATCTCGCCAAAGGTGGCGAAAAATTTAATATCGCCTGATGCCATACATTTCATATATCGTCACCTAAATATTCTTTTGCTCCAATTTCAAAAATGGGACCAAAGTACGTTTGGAGATATATGATATATTATCAGATAAATCATAATGGATAGTTTACTCCATATAATACAAATCAATGACAAACTTATTTTTTCCCATGTAGTACTATATGGAGCAAGCCTGTATTTAGGAACTATTGCTATGGATCAAATAATGACTGCTTGATTTTACACTAAATATGTATAGAAATGTTAAGTATATGGAACAAATTAATTACAAAACATTTTTTTTTTTATTTAAAACTTGCTCCATAAGCCGAAATTGGGATTTTGCAAATAATAAATAAAAAAATGAAAGAATTTGGCTTATGGAGAAAACAGGGAACTGCATATTTCAGAATCTAAAACAGATAGATACAATATTTCAAAACCTATAGAACAAGTCCTAAGTCAAAAAGTGGCGTATGGAGCAAAAGAGAATTCAGGCGACGATATAGCATAATATTTTAACCGATATATGTGGCCTCTCTTACAGAATGAATGCCGTTACTTTTTATGTTAATGCTGTTAGCAATAACTTGAGGTGATCAAAACAACAGCTCCATTTTTGAGAAAAATGTATAAAAGATTTTTTGTTTTGCATGCACTTTTACTTGAAAATTTGTTGAAGTTTATAGCAGCAACTAATCTAAATGAAATTTTGGAGATAGTTCAAAAATATGAAAATTATTAAACAAATTTTCAAAAAGTATTTAGATATAGTATACTTACTTTTATCCTATTAAAATATAAACGAACCCTAGAATAAAATAAACTAAGTATTTTAATTGTTATTTTATTAAGCTATCAGTTCAATAACTTTTGTGTTTCAAACATCAAAAATATTACATTTAACAAAGATAAGATAAGATAAGATAGATGAGTCCCGCTCCCCTGGTAGCGGGACTCATCAGTAACTTTTAAGCCAATTTGTAAGAATTCACAAAACTTAGTAAGCAATATGTTTCCATTTTTGCTTAGATCGGCTTAGAATCCAAACAAAAAGTTTAACAAATAAAGCAAAATCTCTTTTTACTGTTTATTTATTCGAGCTGCCTTGATATTACACAAAGTATTTTATTTATTTAATTTTTTTTTTTTGATAAGAGCTCATTTTGTAAATTATTATAATATAAGACTAATATATAAATCTCCAAGATCTTACTGACATTAGTTATAAGTTAGTTAGCTATAAGTATTTACATAAAAAAGACATGGGAAATGCAAATATATTTGAAAGCATCTACCTCAAAAATTTATCTGTCCATAAGGTATTTAGCTGGCGGATGCATGCAATTGAGCATAAAAATTTGGCACATTCGTAACTTAAAATGCTTCACTAGATGTTCTGGTAATTCTCTCCGCTGTTATTTATGAGAAGCTGGCATTCTGTTATAAGACCTTTAATCATTGAACAATATAAGACAATTCCTGGTTATAAAAGATCGATGCTAATTTCCAGTTTAGATCGAATTTGCTGAATTTTTAGAATGATGTACGATGAAAGTTTGCATTAATACAAAGCAAAATTTTGGAGGTATAGGGCGCCGAAATTCCTTGAAAGACTCATAATATACCTGTTCATTCAAATTTGATACTCCAAGTGTTTTAAGGCATCCATAACTCAAACTTGGTACAAACTATCTACGTGAAACTTAAATTCTTTATGACTTTCAGTCTAACCGTCCTGAATAAGTCTAAATAAACAGAAGTCAGAGTTATGGACAGTTTAAAAGATATGGACGACCAAAATTTCAATCTATGGCTTATTTTTAACTCAATCTAAATAAAAACGCTCATTCTGCCGAAACATCAAGGTCCACTCATAAAATGTACGTGATTTCAATAAGTGAACAAGATTTGATGTTACTGCGAAATTAATTTTTTGGGATGTCTCCTAAATTTATCATTTTTGATTTAACATGACGGTATCGGTGGCGGTTTTATTTTACAACTGTGTTTCATTATTTATATTTATTTGTGTTTTTGTATATTTTTTGAGTTTTCTGTTTTTTCAAAATTTCAATGTTGAACGTTCCAATATAAAATCAATTCAATTTTTAAATTTTAATACAATTGCTGAAGATGATCTTCGAAGAAGATCAAAATATTTGTTGTGAAAGTTAAATAATAGAAGTGGTATATATATACAATCATAAAGCTCGATTCAATGGTTCAACAGTCGTAATCAATTGACTGTCTGGAAACAGCAACGAATGCTTTGTTTAAGTGCGGCCTATATAATGTTCGAGTATAAATATTAATTTGAATTTTTAAGCTTAGAAACATACATGGCTTAAGTTTTTCTTCAGCTCCCATTCCCCAATTTTCAAACTTTTTTATTTGGTTTTCAATCCTTAGAATAAATATGAATTCAAAAAGTGCCGATCGGATCTGGTTTCGGAAATATAGCCATCGGAAGTTGGCGACATAGCTTTTGTAAAAATCATTATAAGTTGGGAACCTTTGAATCGATAACAAAAGTATGGGTGCCATAAGAAAGATAATTTAATGGCCTACAATAATAGTTAGCAAATCTTTATAAATTTAACCTGTAGTTTTGGAGATATGGCAATTTTTCTGAAACTTTTCCCCAAAAATGTGTTAACCTATAACTTTCTTAGCATGTTAAGAAAACTTAATTTATTCTTTAATGGTATATTGTTTATTCTAAATTTTTGCATACTAACCCCCTTTTTCACCGGAAAACAAAGTTTATTCAATGGATTTTTATGAAAAATATGGACAAACACAAACAAAAAAAAACAGAACAACAATAACGAATAGTACAACAAAAATTAATATAAGATGATTCTCATTATAAAATTGTTTCTCTGTGACGCTCCTCTTTGGAGAAGAGAGAATCAAGCTTTCTTGACATTCTAGAAAAAATATAGTTTATTGACAGTTTTTGGGAAAAATATCGGTTTATCCTCTAAAAAAAGTTGCGCAATGGGAGCTTAAATAAACCTGTTCCCCATAAATTTAAATAAGCATAAAAATAAAACAAAAACATTTAATTTAACTAATTTATTTCTTTTTTTTAAGCTTCGGATTAACTACACCATAGTGTTGCGCTATGCTTGCTACTGGTGCTCGCTTCTTTTGTTGCTTCTCCAATTTTGTTTTACTCTTGCATTTGACCGATGCAGCACCTGTTTGATTCTTTCCCAACTGATGGTACATCTTGCGTTCTTCACGTATAGTTTTAAGACGTTTACGTTCATCCAAAAGTTCCTTGTAGTTCTTGTAAGGTTTTTTCGGTGGTTTCGCACCAAGCTTTACAGCTTGAAAGATTAGGATTTTCCGCTTGTTTTTCACGGTGCGTTGATTGTTCATCGCAAAGTTAAGCACCTCATGACGTGCCTTTTTGATATCGAATTCCAGTGATTCGTTTTTGTTTTGTTGAAATGAGTCTTTTTTTATTGCATCTGGTTTCCTCAGTAAGGTGCTAGAGTCCTCCTGCTCATTGTCGCTAACAAGCGTACTGGATTTTGAGTGCCTTTTTGGCTCTTCAAAAACTGTTGCGTGGAATACACTAACCTTATTTTGTTGTTGCATTGCCAGTGCGGCGCGAGTTAGTACCGGTTGAAATGTTGATCCCATATTCGTTTCCATATTTACCTTTCCAAATTATATTTTTTATATACGCAATCACACGCGCCAAAGATTACCGAAGATAGGGCTGGTTTACACTAGGAAACTCTTGTCTATTCTATGAATTTGTTTTGCGTTTAAAAATTTACCACACCCCCAACAAGCGAATAAAAATAAAAAGCAATGTCAAAATATATCAGAAAACGAACAGAAAGCCAACGTTTATACGAGGAAATTCGGTCAAACAAATTCTTTTCATTCACTTTTGTGAATTTGTTTTGCCTTGACACACGAAAACAAGAATTTTGTTTGTGCAAGAAAATGTCAAAGCAATTACTGCGTCAACCCGACACAATAAACGTAAATTCAAAGCATAACATCAGCTAACGAATAGAACGAAAGGGATTTCGCGTGTACGAAAAATTCTGTACACCATCCTTTCGTTTTTTCCTTCTTTCCTACAAACAGGAAAACTTTCTTTCAAGGGTTTCCTCGTGTAAATGAGACTTACACGAGGAAATTCGATGAAACAAATTCTTGTCTATTCTCTTTTGACAGCGTTTACACGAGGAAACTCTTCACAGAAAGTTTCCCTGTCTGTAGGCAAGAAGGGAAAAACGAAAGGGTGGTGTACAGAATTTGTCGTACACGCAAAATCCCTTTCGTTCTATTCTTTAGCTGATATTATGCTTTGAATTTACGTTTGTTGTGGCGGGTTGACGCAGTAATTGCTTTGAAATTTTCTTGCACAAACAAATTCTAGTTTCCGTGTGTAAACGCAAAACAAATTCACAAATGAGAATAGACAAGAATTGCTCAGACCGAATTTGCTCGTGTAAACGTTGACTTTGTGAATTTGTTTTGCGTTTACACACGAAAACTTGAGTTCCTTTGCTTTTTTTTATGACCGATCGAGCTTATTTTTTCAAAGATAAGTGATTCTTCGTTACCATGATTTAACACATGATATAATTCTACCATGCTTCGTTACCGCATGTAAACATTCTTCTGTTTTACTTTCCCGCGTGAAAATCTTACTAATGTATGTACGAGCGTTTTAGATGACAAGCTCTTTAATGGCTGCTCCTATGGCAAAGTTATAAAGGTAAGACTATCTTGTCAAACTTAAGTCAATGCATCCATCTGGGCTGCCAAGTCGCCGCTTTTGACACGGCCAGGCTATTAATTGCATGTCAAAGCCATGGGCCTTGTAAGAATTCAAAAACTTTGGAAAAAGCCGTTAATTGGAGTTCTTTTCGGAAAAAGCCATTAAATTGGAGGATTTATTTGACGAGAGAGAAATCTTTATATAAATTATATAGAGATATTGGCGAATAACAGAAACGTCATTTAGTTGTTATAATTTTAAGGAAAAAAATTTTATTTTGGGCACAGCTGTTAATTCGTTGATTTCATTGGCTTATCACTTTCAAAAATAAAAAAAACATCCAAAACAAGTTGAATTTGACAGATATGGTAGCACCGAAAATGAAATAGAAGAAGCATCCTTTCATCGTTGCTCTATACCTACTTCAGCGTTGTCGCGTCCACTGGCCATCTACTGCTCGTAGACGTCAAGCAAAGTATCTCAAAATCAGCTGCTTTATGACAACATAAAAAAGTTTACGTGGAGATTTGACAAATCTTCACATTTTTTAGTTATTCATAAAATTAGTAGACTAACTGTATATTAAATTAAAGTATAAACAATCTATAATAAATATGATTGAAATTACAGACTTACAAAGTAAGCTTTGAAGCAAAGGGATAAGAGTTTTATCTTTTCAACATTAAATGAAATTCGAGTGCATATGATGCATTTCATGAAAAGTCATGTTTTTTGTTTTTTTATTTTATTTACCATTTACAACATATGTACTGACTGCATTCATTATTGTGTTTTTTTAGAAATTGGTATTGGCCTTGCGGGATTTGGGGTATCGTTTCTATTTTTGGGAGTCTTGTTCCTTTTTGATAAGGGATTGTTGGCTATTGGAAACGTAAGTTTTTAAAATCATTTTCAATCTAAATTGTATTAACATACATACATATGTATTTGTTTTTGCTCCTATTGGCAACAGATATTATTCCTTTGTGGATTAGGATGTGTGATTGGTGTGGAACGAACGTTTCGTTTCTTCTTTCAGCGACATAAAATAAAAGGCACTGTTTGTTTTTTTGGCGGCATATTTGTTGTGTTGCTTGGTTTTCCAATAATTGGAATGATAATTGAATCATATGGTTTCTTTGTACTTTTTAGGTGAGAATAAGAGTTCGATCGTAGTGTATGTTTATTGAAAATTATTTTTTTTATATTTGCAGTGGATTTTTCCCTGTGGCCATCAATTTCTTGGGTCGTGTACCTGTGTTAGGTTCAATTTTAAATACTGCATTCATGCAAAAGGTAAGTCCAATATTCTTTTACTCGCTAAGCAAATAATTACAATGCATACAAAAATTTCAAAAAATTATAATTTTATCAAAAGCTTATCTCTATCCACCCCAAATCCAAATGTCTGAATCTCTGGATCTAGCCTAGTAAATTGTGTTTACAGATTAAAATAATAATCTTGAGATTTTTATAGACCAAATCATACTTTCGTTCTGAAAGTTTGAAAATAATGTGTAAAATAAACTGCTGTAAATGAAATAACTCCGCAAAATAAATAAGATAAATGTTTTGAATGCTGCTTATTCGTAGATTCCTCAAGCCGCAAATTAATGATTTCACACTGGCCAGTATTATTACATGAAATTGTAATAGTTATACATTTATGTATGTAATTGTGATTATCATATTTGTTTTAATGGTCTGACGTATATACATAGTTGCGTAAGGAACGATGTTGCCTTAATCTAATTTATATCAATGAAAGATCATTCAATTCAGACTGTTAAATTAAAAACTACACGTTATGTACTGATCATTTAAGAGAAGGAGTATCAAGTATCTACATTTATGCACTGAAAGTATACTTCTAACTTTTTTTTCCCCCCCAAGTATTAAGAGATGAAGAGTGCACACCATTTTTTATTTTTAAGAACTGAGAACCTAAGTAGTTCTGTAGCACCACCACAATTATTCAATGTTTTATCAGATGTAAACTATTTGTTTTAATATTTTTACTTCAAATTATGGCTAATGTGAGAAAGTTTAAAAAAATATTCTCTTTAAAGAAAATATTATTATTATAATTCCTTTAGAAGTGATTTCCAAATATAGCCTAATTTTGACTAAAAAGAATTTTATAAAGATTTTAGACTGATTTCTTACTGAATAATAACGAAAGGTTTATCAAAAGCAATATCTTTGAGATACTGCAAAAGCGCGTATCTAGATACGTTTGATTACTTTTATTATGCAGTCAGAAATCAGACTAAAATCTTTACACAATTCTTGTTAGTAAAAATTAGGCTGTATTTGGAAACCATTATTTGTAAAGAACTTACTATATTTCAAGTTCATGCTTTTAAAAACAACTATATTTTTACCTCAAGTAATTTCAAATATACATATTAAGTTAGTTATCAATGTTACATACAAAATTTTCGGGTTTCTCCGACGAAACGTCTGAGTTTTTTTTTCGTTTCAGTTTAGAAAAAATATTTTAGTTTTGTGATAAATGCAACCAGTAAAATTTGAAAAACTCGATATTTTCGAAGACAACTCCAATACTCGGGAGCATGAATTTTCTACTTTCTGAGGCAAGGACTTAATATGGATATTTGCATATTACCTTGAAGTACATTACGTTAAAATTAGATTCTTTTAGTTTTAAATTGAATTTTATTTCAATTTTTTATTTTAACAATTAAATCAAAGTCATATTTTAAACTAAATGAAACAGGTTTGCTCTTAATGATTCTTGTTCCAATCCTCACGTTCTTCGCGTTCCTTAACCACCTCCTTTAGGTAGGGTTCAAGGTACTTAACGTCTTCTTCGTATCTCGTCCATTGTTCCTTTGGTAAAATTGTCTTGGTCATGGACAGATGTAAGGCGCGCATGATGCGATAGTTTCTTTCATCGTACAACTTTTGCGGTAAGCGTTTGACGGCCTCCTTGACATCGTCATTTTCGTAGAGACAATCATCACGATGCAGACCTGAGACAGGTTATGATTGTGTAAAAATATTTTTTAAGTAACTTTAATCAAAGTCCACTTACCATATTGATTAAACCCTGACATGTTGTAGGCCCATCTTCCTAAGCTGGCTATAAAAAAGAAAATATATTATTTTCTACGCAATATTTTTGCAAAAATATTTTACGTAATCAATTTATAGAAAATTTAACGCAATATGGTCTTTGAAAAATTTAGCACTTATTTTTTTTTATTTAAACTTACAAAAAACCATAGGACCCTTCCTAGCAACGTAGCTTGCCATAATTGTTAGAAATATTAATTCACACAAAATTTATCGTGAACAAATTCGTAAGATTCAAGAAAGATTTAACTATTCACATTTCATTATAAATGAAAGTGTAACGAAAGAATGTCAAAAATAAACTGACAGTCGAAACCCGATTGAGCAAAGGTAGTGATGCCACATATTTTTAATACTAGTACTGCTGTTGATTTTAATGAAACCAACTTTATTAACTTATTAAGTGTCAAATATTTAAGTTTTTCGATTACAGGAACGCTTTTCGGACTAAATCTGACTAGTCCACGAACGGACCTATTTGAAGTCTTAAACACAATTGAAACGAGATGCGATAGCGAGAGCAATGTACGCAATAGATATATTTTTTACGCTTCCATTGCGCATCTCGCTCTAGCTTATAGAAAAAATAATGTTATTTTGTTTTTTGCTCGCAATCGCATCTCGCTCCAATTGTGTTTAGAACTTGAGTGTTTGTTTCAGTTGAAAACATTCAATACAAAATCTCCCCTATCATGGATATTCGAAGGAAAAACGATTCTTTCGGTTTTATTTTTTCCTGAGAGTAAAATTTTGCAATCATAAATAATTGAGGAATGTAAAACCTCATATCCAGTCAGTGCTGCCAAAATATTTCCAATTAATTTCAATGAGCCAGTAATGCAACTGTTATTTTGCATATTTGATATTAGCTTATCCGTCAGCTAAATAAGCTTATAAACAAAAATGATGTGCAAAGAATGAATTCATATATGTAATAACATGAAATCTGTACAGAAAAATTGTGAAATTTTATCCACATTACAAAAACAAAAATCACCTAAAATAGAGAATAGCATAGCTTCATAGTTTGTCATCTACTCCTTTGGGTGAAGCATTCTGCGATATTCGAATTGGACTCGATTTGCTGGACCTATATCTGCAATTGTTCTATATTTGTGTTGTTTAGATCTTGTAAATATGAAAATCTTTGGAACAGGTTTACTTTGGCTCACATTCTCCATTTTATTTATTTTTTTTTTTGAGCAAAATAAATAAAATTTATGAAAAAAAACATGTCGCTATTATCTAGTTTCGGAGATATAGCCATCGCAAGTTCCGGATATAGCTTTTGTAAAAATGATCATAAGTTGGGAACCCATGGTTACAAAAGCTATATCCGGATAGTTATAAAAATTGTTAATCTTAGCTCAATATCTATTTTATATTTGAAATAAAGCACAAACAAACAAACAAAAAAAAACAAAAACAAAACTTCCGATGGCTATATCTCCAAAATCAGATCCGAGCGACACTTTTTTTTTCATAATTTTTATTAATTTTAACCCCCTTTTACCTCTAGAAAAAAAATAAAATTGGAGTATGTCAGCTAAAGTAAACTTAAACCAAATCTTTATATCAAATAAAATTACGAAATATAGCTAAAACTGCGATGATCCTCATTAAACTCCTCGCTACAAGGTTGGAGAAAAAACTTGCGAAATACGTCAAAAAATTTCCCTCAAAAATTATTACCGATAGCTCATATTCCAGGGAATTTTTTCTCATTCCCCAAAACTCTTCCACGATTGCAAAACAGGGAAATGGATAGGGTTGAATGTAAAAGTAGGTATGCAATCTTTGTTTAAGTTTTCTATTGAATTTTGACAACTATGAAACCATTTTTCGATCTGAAATTTTTATCGAAAAATCAAAAAAACCCCTCTTTGAATCATGGGAAAAAGTATAAAATTCATTGAGATATTTTGATACTACATTGAGATATTTTGATGATTCGGGAATACAGCAAAAAGAGTTTCAGATGAAAGTGACTTCTTGAAACACAAAGTTAAATAGGGCTACCAGATTGCTGAAAGACAAATCGAAAACGAATAAATATTATTCAATGTTACCAAGTACACCAAAGCCTCGATTTGCGTCGTTTTCGAAGTTGCGTCGTTTTCGAAGTTGCGTCGCTTATAAATTTTCGGATTTTCAGAGTTGCGTCGTTAAAATTTAAATTTTCTTTGAATAGTTTTAAAATATTTTTTTCAGTGCAATTATCAGGGCTTCATATTCAAAATGCTTCAAATTCTAATTATTTAATGGGGAACCCAATTTTTATGAGTAAATCAGATGTTTTTCGATTGAAAATTAGTTTTAATAGATTTTTGATACAGAAACATCTTGAATTTATATTAAATTTAGTTTTAAAAAAATTTTAATAACTTATCCGCAATGGATAATAAACGAAAACAAATAAGCTTGGAACTAAAACTAGAAATTTTCAAACGTTTTAAATCTGGTGAAAAGGCGATTGAAATTGCAAAAAAATTTGATTTGGCTCCTACAACTGTGAGAACAATCTGAACTTTTTAATTTAAACCATTTTTAATTTATATTTTATGAATTTTATGTTCTTAATTAAAAATGAATACAATTTTTGTTATAAAAATATTAACTTAAGACTTAAAAAGGTGTTGTTATTAAAAAATAACCATTTTTATCATAAAACTTACAACCAGGAACCAATTAACAAAAAACTAGTACAAATACATGCAAAAATGTTATAAGAGATAAAAAATGATTTGCATGAGATTTAGAAAAAGTGAAAAAGTTGCAAGTTTGAGAAAATTTCTCATCAAGTAGGATAATTCGATTTATTTAAAAAAGATGAGAATTACAATAGGTTCTGGCTTAAATGGGGTATTGAAAAATTGCAGACTTAACTCGAAACCTTTTTTTTATTTTTATTTTTTTGAGTACTTTTCGGACTGTGAAGCCAAACACAACTGGGACGTGCGATTTAGCTTCTGTCTCAAATCGCACCAACAATTAGAATTTGTTCATTATCACTGTGATAAATTTTGTAGTGTCAATTTTGTACTGACTATTGACGTATAGGAAAATCTGGACGATATCGCGCGTCCCAGTTGTGTTTAGCTTCTAAGTCCTGTAAAATTAAAAAATGTATTATTTTACCGGAACGCTGCTTTTGCGATATTTGAATTTCTTATGTAAACTATTGAATAGAGTCAAAGCTCACATAATTACCTAAAAAATTAAAATACATATTGTGTTTCAATTTTTTTGATACTAGCATATGAAACTCAAAAACTTGTTACGGCCTTTTGAATTTCGTTATTAAAATCTTTATTGGACATAAGACTTGAAAATTTTGTAGTTTAATCAAGTGCATCATAATCAATAAAAATCTCGATATTGAATTTTTTGTGGTTAGGTGACGATACTTAAAGTGAATTTTATGAAAGAAGTTCTATTTTAGCAACTTATTTTACGAATATGAAAAATCAAACAGTGAAACTTATTAAATTTTTCTCTTGTATTTACAGCTTACACAAAAACTTGGAGGTGACACAAATCGAACGACGGTATAGTAATGTCATCTATGGATGCATTTTTTATTAAGTTTATTTCTACAAAGAACAAATCAAAACTCAATTTTTTCCCAATTACAAAAAAGTTTCTGTGTATAATAATAGTAAGTTAAGCATTTCCCAATATAAGGTTTTTGTCTATTGACTTTCTTTTATTTTCAATTTAGAATTAAAATAGACTTAATATTTAACAAGAGCAATATTAATCTGCATGAAGTTTTATAACGAAAAACTGATGAATATAAATCTTTATTTGCTGAAATCAAGATTTTTATGTACATATCCTTAGCATGTTGTTTCACTTAAGATTTAAAATTTTCCTTCTAAAATTCTTTGCACAATATTTGACAATGATGTTTGCTCATGCGTTAATAAATCTTTCAGGACTCCACTTTCGCATGAGAACACTCGACCCAATGATGACGATTTCACACTAATAATGAAAATAGACATGCGCATTTGATTGTTTCCTGATTGCAACAGTGGTGATGGTACATGCTGTCTATGTTGCAATTGTAGACTATCTGACAAAAAGATTTAACACAATAAAATGGATTTATAAACTGAAATACGTTTTTTCTATTTACTTATTTCGTAGAAATTGCCACTTATCCATTTTAATAGTATCTCTAAAGGAAATTCCAAAATATGACGCCGCTTTACTTTAAGTACAAAATTAACGAAGTAGATACAGAGACGCAACTATTTATTAAATAAACACTATCATTACAGGTACGAATTAGATCAATAAAAATACACACCGCAGTGAAAACTACATAGTAGACAAGTATAGTTGGAAATAGAAATAATAATGTAGTAAAGAAAATTGTTGCCAAATACAGTTGACGATTCATATAATTATGTGATTCCACGCGATCTGCAAATTATACTTATAGTTAGAAAGAACAAATTTTGTGAATTTAATAATAAATACATTACTTTTGAGCAAATTTTGACGTTTTCCTAAAACAACTTTCCACAGAACTTGTAGGCCTTTTATTTCGACTTTGTATAAACTGAAAATACATAAATATTGTAAGTGATAATCTTATAAATTATAGCTTTGTAATTTCTTTTCCAAACATTTTCCACTCGTTTTAAAATTTAGTTATTGCATTAAGTGAAAATATATTAAATTAATAAGAACAGAATATTTTTGGAATAATTATTTTATATTTTGCACATGCAGGCATACCACGTGGAAAAACGCGACGTTAAATAAAACATCGTTAAAAATCGGCAAGGACAATTTTTTAGGCTGCTTTAAGTACGTCGATTTCATAATTTAAGTAAATATGATATTTAGGTATGCTATGTATATAAAAAATTTATTTTTTTAACACTAGTCATCGATGAAGTAAAGTGGGGAATAGCTTAAAGCCATTATTAAGGCTACTCCTAACTCAAAAATAAATAGTATTTGTCCAGGAAAACATTTTACTGTGCCTATTTGTGAAAAATATTAATAATAATTCTTTGACAACGTTTTAGCAAACAACGTTAAACCGGAGTAGGCTTGTATTTCATTAAAGCTATACTTACACTGCAGTATAAATGTAAAAACAATGTGCATGTAAGCCAATTACCGCTATCAAATCAGACAGCATTGCCAGTTGATATGAGAGACCCATGGCTCCAAATAGAGCTATTGGCACAAACAATTGTCGCACAGCTGGTTCTATTAAATCTATTGGGTATCAAAGATATGAATTTTATTTTTCAAATGTATTCTTAGACTAAGGACTAGCAATGCCAAAACCTAGACAATTTTTTGCTCACCAATTTAACATACATTTTTAATGAAAATTTCAACTTATCGTCATCTTATTACACAACTTCTTTAAGTTATAAATGTCTTATAAGATCATGCATGTTTTGAAATTGCTAGCCCTTAAGACTATTAATTCTTACTCAAAAATGTTGCCCACAAATCAATATGATAGCTAAAACAATCCAAAAAGAAATTATTTAAATGGACGTTCAACTTCAAACCGATAGGACTGCCTTTAAGAGCATGAAGTAAAAGACGAAGTTCTCTAATTACAAGCTGTAAGTTAAAAATTAAAAAAAAAAATCAATTAAAGCAATTCTGTTGCATTTATGTAAGTCGAGAAGAGGTCCGTGGAATGCCGCATTATCTATTTTTTTTGTTTTATGTAAAGGTTTATTTATAAAAATTGTCAAACAATTTTATTTTTAATTACGTTCTTAGTTTCGACCTGGAACCAGAGTGGGCACAATTGCATCCAAATGAAATTTTTTTGCCAGTTGTAGTAGTACTAGTTAGTTAGTTTTCTTTCAACAGAAATAGCAGCAATAATACATTCAAATTTTGTAGTGTCAGTGATAACTTGTTGGTGATATTTTCAATTTATAATTTAAACAGTTTTTAGAAAAATTTGGCTTCTGCAATTGTACCCCTTTGGTTTTAGTTTCGTCAATTATCACATAAAGGTTTAGAAGCCAATAACAACATGTGTTCCAACTGGACCTTTCCCCACTTAATGTATAATATTTTATTTTTTCTCTTTAAATCTGGGCAATTACTTACTCAAAAATAAGTCTTTCTCTTTATAACTTTGTATTCATATGGTAAGGCAAGGATTTCTGTGATCTCGACCATTTAAAAGCAAAAATTTGTAAAGATTCTGAGTGCATAGCATGTGAATGTTAAAGTCTTCGTTATTTTTCAAGTTTATTTAATGTAGAACCCAGTTTATATTATGCTTAAGAAAATAAAATGCGTTAAAAAATAGGTATTTAGCCCAGTATAGCGTGTTACTAAGCATTTAGCTTTTTTTAATCGTGAAATAGGCTTACAGAAAAAATATTACATATTTCAGTGTATTTTATGCTTGGGATATAACGGCCGCTATATTGATTATGTGTATGCATTCGGAACAAAGTGTTTACAAATATCAATTCACATGAAGATACTTTCACAGTTTTTTGCGCTTTTAAATTCAAATGGATTTCAAAAAGTTCATATAAAAGCTGTCCAATTTCAAAGGAAAAAACTCTAATAATATACTTTATTTTGAGAGCATTCCTTTTAATTACATTGAGGACAACGAGAGAAAAACAATTCTACAACATACTTTAGAGAAAAAATTAAAAACATATCTTACAGTTCTGATCAGCAAGCTTACCTGTGATGCTTGAATCAAATAATCGCCTGGATGTGGCACACAAAATAGTAAAATAAACATCACGCAAATGCCTAGTATTCGATCAAGGGCGATATTATGGTTACGTTTTCTGGAAAAAAGCAAAATAACTTCTTTGTAGAGCAGGGATTGTAGGTGTCCGCTATTTTGAAATAAAGCTAGCAGAATGGCGGTAATATATGCCAGACCTACCCCCTTAGTTTTAAATTCTGTGGCTGCACAGGCTAACCAGATAGTCCCTTTTCCAAAAAATTCTCTTTAATTCTATCTCGTCAAATGTTCAAAATTCGAAACCGCATCATAGATACTTTGGTACAGTTACGAACTGAAAATTTTCTATTTTTATGTAAGTTTCATCCAAGTTGATAACAAAAACAGAATGCCTGGTCTAAGCAGTTTGTGTTCAGTTTTGACATAATCAAGCATCAGGTAGTAACAATTATAGTTCTGCTTTAAATTTTATTAATAAAAGACAATGAACGTTATACAATGAAACGATTATTTAAATCAAGTTTTCGTAGTGACTGCCAGTCAGATATGTCCACGATTACTGGACTAACGAGTTAACTCACTGATCGTTGCAACTTTTTGGTAAACAACAAAGTCTCTGTCAGAGATTATAAACCTATAAACGTATTTTGAATTATTGAACTCACCCTCAATCTGAAAATATTTCCAAGTGAAATTTTTTTAAAAACAAGACCTGGTCTGACTGTCCAGGCAGCTACAGAAACATAAACCTTAAACATACCCAGTTTTATAAAATTTTTTCCAGTCCAAATAATGTTCATAGAACACAGTCTTTTTAACAAAAAATACAATGGGTTCACATTCTATAAGAATTTGAAATATTTTGTTAATTGCTTCTAACGGTAAGGTCGCTGCAACACAAAATAAATCAATAATACTACGTCCACTACGGGCAGCTTCATCATGTTGTAATTTATAGCAACGTTCCAGTATATAGTACAACATATGTATATCATCATATTGATCCGCATCGAAGGAATTTTTTCTGGTGGCGTTGCCGTGCTGTTTGTATATCTTAATGGGTTCGCAATATAACTGCTTTAGTTTCTCGACATCATATAGGAAAACATTCGCGTTTCTGGCATTAACCGGTTTAATATTCATGTTGTTAAGGTAGATGTTCGGTGTTACTGCATCATAAGAGAAACTAATCGAAACATCACGTTTCCATTCTTGATTAGTGAAGCCAGCAACATCTGTTATTTGGCCCAAGTGCCGCAGTTCATTGTAGGCAAATTTGTTACCATCACCTGAGTTAGAACTGACTGCAGTTATCACGAAATATGAAACGGAATTGTTTTCATTAATACGAATTTCTCCGTAGATATCAAAGTTTTCTTTTACGTAAAACAAATTTGCGGGTAAAAATATTTTAACACTCATTTTTTTTAACTTTCAATAAAATATTTGTAAACATCTTGTGATTAAGTGTGAAAGCGAAATAGGATTTGACAGTAACAGTGATGCCACCTTCGTCGATATTATAAATAAATAGAACTTGAGGCGCAACCACATTTTGAGTTTACATCGTCCCCTCAGAGTGTAAGTATTCTTTCTATCAGCAAAAACATGAAACGGAGAAAACAGGATTTTAAAAATATTTAGTTAAGAGTACCTATCTTTGGATAATCTTTGTTAATTAGTCTGAGATTTGTGACTAAGGAAAATAATGTTTTCTTATTAGTTTTCCTCATTGTAATTATCTACACGGTATTTGGAAACAAATTACCTTTAGTTTTTCTGTTAATCACTTAATTTGCATATAGGACACAAAAATTTCTTAAATTATTTGTATTTGTATGAGTTAGAACATTTGCATTCTGAATTCCAAGTAAAAGGTATGATACGTTCGATCCAAACAAACAGAAAATCTTTTTTTTTTTATTAGCAAACATGTTTGATAGTGGGTGTAAAAAAACCGGTGTATAGGAAAATTTATGCAAGTTCTCGGCACGCTTATGCTAGTGTTATATTTTAGACCAAAGCTGAGCTGAGCCGATTTTGACAAGCGAAGTGTCGTTGTTTCATATTACCAAGACGAGTACTTTAAATTTCTGTTCACAGAAGTCGCTGTACGCAAAAAATATTTAATTGGATAGCATATACTATCTTCTAAACTAACTATTTGTACATATGGATGTAAGTAAATAAATATAAGATGTTTAAATGCTGAATTCAACGAAAACTGTACATATGTATATGGAAAAATACAACATTAAACAATTTTTTCATATGCTTTGATGGAAAGAAACCATTTTTGCTGAGGGAATCGTATGGGAAAAGAAAAAAGAACAAAATGAGAGAATTAAATAACGCAAATTGAAATAAATGTTTCTAATATTGGTATGGGTTTTTGAAGTCTGACGTTAGGACCTTTTTTTTGGTCGCTTTTGTAATCAGGTCAGATGCTAACCCTACCTTATCCTCAATTCATTTTCAACCTCCTCCAAAATGTAGTTACGACCTCTTCGCATCAATTGGTGCTATATCCTTTTTTCATTACATGAAGCCTAAACGATAGCAGACACCATACGTACTTCCAAAATCCATTTTCGTCCTTTCAGCCAAATCACCATCTTTTCCGCCCACCTTCTAAAGTACATTTATTCTTTTGACCTGAGAGCGATTGTTTATTGTTTAATGAAACTTCAAAGGCAAAAGTGCAGTTAGAACACTTGCACTCCGAGAATTTATTCTGAAAGCTTCAGTTAGGACATAAAGCATAGTGAGATCTTTGGAACGGGAAGAGGTAGCCATATTTTGAAAGCACCAAATGAAAAAGTGTGTTTTCATTTCAATTTTGCCAAAAAGGGAAAAGTATTTAAAAACAAATTTGATAAACATGAAATTGTAATGAAAAATTGACATGAAATTGTCCTGTTAGTTTTCTTGTCACACCTGCCGATTAGCCACTTGAGTACCTATTTTCTACTTCGAAATTCGAGTGAGTAAAACTATCAAATGTGAAAAAAATATTTGTATTTCTTTATCGGAACTTTGGGCTATAAATCTTGACGTTCGCTTTGTCTTACTTCACCCATGCAGTAAATAGGGAGCCGACGATTTCAACGCTTGGTCACATATTATCCCAATGCAAAATTTACTTTGGATGTAAATGACAGCACCTTTTCACCTGTTCTCTAACTAATAATTAATTAAAAAATGCTTTATAATTAAACAAAAAGTTTACAATTTTTATTATTTTTTTATTTTTAACCTTAGTTCTTGTTTGAGGGTGAACATGTTCTAATAATGCTGGCTAATCATCTCTTTCACATTGTTACAATATACTTTTATTATACTTTATACTTGTTGTTCTAGTTTTTTGTGTGTGTCGGTTTTACAATTAAATTACAATTCGTTTAATTTAATAATGTACTTTGTATTGGTTTTAAATTAAATAAATTTGTTTATAATAAATGTAGGTGTTCTTATTTAATTTACAAGACTTTCTTGATTTCATCATAGAGTACAAGCACGAAAGCACCTCCAGTACCTCTGAGTACGTTGGAGAAGGCGCCCTTGAAGAAGGCTTTACCACCTTCTTGCTTGCCAATAGTAGCCCAGCAGTGAATTGTGTTCTTATAAATAATGTCAGTTGCCTTACGACCAGACTGCATCATCATACGACGACGGACTGTATCGAATGGATAGGACACAATACCAGCAACAGTTGTAACACATTGAGCAATAGCCCAGCTAATATAGATTGGTGTGTTCTTTGGATCAGGCAGCATACCGCGGGCAGTATCGTAGAAGCCGAAGTAAGCAGCACGGTAGATAATGATACCTTGCACAGATACCCCGAAGCCACGGTACAAACCACCGAGACCGTCACTTTTGAAGATCTTAGTTAAGCAGTTGCCAAGACCGGTGAATTCACGCGCACCACCCTTGCCAGTATCAGCAGCTAAACTGGAAATAGGAAAAACATTTCAAATAGAAAACTCAAATGGTTTTATAGCAAATATTTATATTTACCGAGTACGGGCAAAGTCCAATGGATAGACGAAGCATAGAGAAGTAGCACCAGCGGCACCACCTGAAGCCAAGTTACCCATAAAATAACGCCAGAACTGAGTGTTCTTGTCAACACCACCCAAGAAAACCTAAGAAAAGTCAAACAAAACAAAAAGTTAAATACAAATCGAATAGTCATTTCCGTTCCGTTTAAAAATTAGACGATTCATTCTGCGATATTGTTTATATATGTATACATTTCGCAATGCATTGCACAACATAAATTTTCCAGTCTACGAGCACAAACAGAATGAACACTCTTTCAAGCTACTTTCATAAAAGCGACTAGTAGCGTAGCAAGCGCCACGTGTGCTTTTATACTTAGTCGTGCCATAAGTTCTGTTACAAACAAAATATAATGTAAAAATTTAAAAAACGACTTTTTAAATTATTTTGCAATTTGTTAAGTTAGAGATAATCTTTCTAAGAATACCAATAATTATTCAAAATGGTTGCCTTTTGCTTTGATGCAGGCTCTTAAGCGATCTGGCCATTGGGCTATAGGGGGACGTATAGTTTCCATTGATATTGATGACACTGCTGCAATAAGCGCTTGCTTGAGACTTTTCAAATTTCGGTGGCGAGCTTTGCAAGCCATACCCTCTAACTCCGACCATAATTTGTAATCAAGAGGATTTAAGTATGGGCTTCCAAAGGGCCAATCTTCAGCAAAAATAAAAGCTGGAATATTATGTCTCAACCACTCTTGCGTTGTTTTAGCTTTATGAGCTGATGCAGTCTTGTTGAAAACCCCAATTGCTGAATTTTTCACAACGCCTTCCAAGACATCTTGGACACTTTCGCTCTAGTTTTTGCACCTTTTTCACAAAAATGCAGGGATGTGACGCCTTTGCACGATACTCCCCACCAAACCATGACGTATGTAGGATGATGATCTCTCTGAACCCTAAACACTACTTTTTAGTTCCTGAGATGTTCTAGCATAAGCTTTGTCATTTTGATTATTAAGAACTTCCTTCACCGTACAAATTTTTTAATCAGTAAAAAGGATATTTTCATGGCCATTGCTTTCGTGCCACTGCAACAGCTTCTTGCATCTTTCCAATCTTATGTGATTTAACCGTGGAGTTAAAAGATGACCAGTGCTCCTTCGAAAAGCTTTCATATGGACGTCATCACGGATTAGTCGGGACATGGATCTGGAAGACATGATACGATTACGATTTTCTTTTTCGCCCCCCTCCATATTATCGCGGTGAAATTCTAAACCAAACTGACATAAATTTAAATTGCAATGAAATATTTTAAAAACGGGACTTTTTAATTTGAAATTTCAACACCTACTGCTTTGAAAGTCTTGTAACAGAACTTATGGCACGACTAAGTAAACTAGTAACAAGTACACTCGCAGCCGATATTCTTTGTTTTACCTATAATTATGAAACTGAACTAAGATGAACATACTGAAAACTTACTTGCTTGTACTTATCCTTGAAGGCAAAGTTCAAAGCCTGGGTTGGGAAATACCTGATAACATTGGCCATGTTACCACGCCAGTATGAAGCAAAACCTTGTTCTCTTGGAATGCGGACAAAGCAATCAACCATACCCTTGTATTGTTTATCGGGGCTGATTTGTTTTGAAATGTGTTGAACTTGCAACAGCAATTTCACACGTTCAATGGGGGCCACTGCAGTCTTTGAGACAGCTGCGGAGATACCGCCAGCAGCGAAATCTTTCGCGAAGCCAACAAAATCAAAATCTTTGCCCATTTTGCTGAAAAAAAAAGAAAAAATTAATCAATGAGTTAAATAATAATAAATTATAAGAAAAATATGTAACAAATTACATCATGAAAAGAAATTGATCAATTCTAACTAGTTTTTTCAACTACATCCATATGTTTGTTACTGTGCTTCACGATTTGCGCTCTTAGCTACAAAAACAAAACTATTGTTTTCTTGTTCCTTTATTAGTATTTTAAACACGTTGAATAAAAGAAATTGATGAAATCATTCATGTCTTGCTGAGTGAAAAACTGGTTTTAGTTACTATATAGTTACTATAGAAGAAATTTTAACTCGTGATTGAATCACCATTAATTCAGCAATATGTTTAAAACTAGCACGTCTTATTTTCATATATTTTAAAAAAAGATTTAAGGATATTGAATTTTAAAGTGGTTTGTTTTAAGAATTACTTGTCTAAAATTATTAAAGTTGAATCGTAACTGTGACTTTAACAAGTAATTATAGAATGTTTGTATAAATATGTCAGACTACAAGTCTCTGTAAAAGTTCAACGGAATATTGATTTAGACCTTTCACTATTTAGTTAATAAATTGTCACCGCATTTAATTATATTGAAATTGCGTTCACATGCCAATTACTGTTTCCAGGGAGAAGTCATCCTCCCATAATAGAGTTTTCTTATTTTGAACAGGTTCTGATTTTTTAATTACGATACTACCTACCCCTTTCCAATCTTCACGCAAAATCTTATTTATCGAGTCCTGATAGCATTTTCTTGTTTATCGAGTCCTGATAGCATTTTTTTTTGTTTCAAATGAAGGTTGGTGGAAAAGAGTTGGATGTGAGAAAATACATCTGTGTAGATCTTAAGCGCCTCCACTGAGGCATGTATAGATAAGTTCGCAAACCCAACGTACTTGGGAACGATGTTAGTCTTTATGTGCGACATACTTCACTCAATGAATAAATCATATTCTAAAAGTCATTCTTGACATACTGTATCTAATTTTTTGATTACATTTGATACCGGTATCCCTTTTACATATCAAGTCTGATCGACAATTGTGTCAAACTCAAGACCCCCAATGGCCTAAAAAAACGTCATTACAAAATATTTGTACCAAAAATATACACTGAACATAAACTGAACAATTCAGGTTTCATGCAAATTAGTCTTTGTAAGTAATTAGTAAGCCATATTTTTTTAAAAAAGTATTGCAATTATCTTCACAAGAATCCCCAATCCCAATAATGCTTACAAACAAAAATTTGATATTGTTTTGGACTAAAATCGGTAAAAAAATCAAAATTTAAGAACATTTTTCTTATTCGGTTGTACAGAGTATCCGTAGAATATGGTTGTCTGATTTGAAAACATAAACAAATCAAAAAGAATTAATGTTCAAACATAATTAATGAAGACAATTTCATTTTTTTATAGTAAATCATCACAACATCATATGCTTTATTGCATAAGTATTGCTTTATTTTTTTTCGTTATACAAGAATTATAAATCAAAACGAATACTAGACCAAATCAAATTCATTGCCAAAAAGCATGTGAAACTCAAGTGATTAAAAAAATATATTCAAGTCCATACTTGTTAAATTTAGATTTAGTGAAAAATTGTAAAACACAAATTGAATTAGCATATATCGTTAAATGCGTTTCAAGTTTATGTAAAGATGAGTAGGAGAGAACATACAATGGCGCAGCATTAAAAAAAAAATTATATTAAAGCTTTACATTACATTGGCACCTGACTAGAACCGTTATCACATTTAAAAAATACGAAGAAGTTGAATTTCACTTTTTCAGTATAAAACAAAAAAAAAGTTATCTAATCTGCTACAGTTGAAGATGATAATTGCACGCAGACTTTTTCGTGGGATGGGCTGTGACATAATAGTCAAAGGTTGTCATGGAATTCTAATTGAAGAGCACGTGGGTAAAGAAATTTTATTTGAAATCTTTCTATTTTATTTGAATGGAAAGTTTTGTTTCTTCTTTATTTCACTTTAGTTTTAAGCAATAGAACGTTACGCATTAGTCCAAGTACAACGTAGTATACAAAGGTTATATAACAACCATTCGATTTTTATGTGTACATTTTATGTAAGAAATCTTTTTTTCTTTCGTTTAGCCTCCACCTACTTTACAGCACCACCAATACGCTTATAAAATTTAATAAAAGTTCAAAGTTCAATATTTTGAGTGATTATAAATTATCATTACGAATTACACTATTGCTTTTATTATTTTATTATTAAATATATTGCATTCTTTTCAAGTCCGCTTCTGGTTGCATTTTATATTCCACAGTTATTAGCTTATTTTCTCTGATTTCTGTAGTTTGTATTTTGTTTGTTTTAATTATTTTACATACTTTTAATTTATTTTATTTTATCACAGTAAAAAAAATAATCCAAATCTTTGTCCCCTTCCTAAAAGAAGGTATGCACCTCACGGCAACTTAAATGTGTATGGAAAGATTGAATTGCTACAATTGCTCGAAACTTTTACGCGATGCCATTGAAACGTCAAAGCTTACAAGCTTCCAACATCACCTCGCTCGCAATATTTGGAGGCCAAGAGAGCACAGAGATGTGACAAATAGGAAGAAAGAGTGCAAACAGGAACATTTTACAGCTTTTTCAAACAAGAATAAAAATGTTGTCTTTAGATTAATTTGTAGAAAAATTTATTTAAAAAAATAAACTCGTGAAACGAGTATCCATTAGCTCTACCACAATTAATTTCTAGGTAGATACTGCCTTGGTCAATAATAATACAGCAGCACGAAAGAAAATTCTTCATACTTATTGATATTGAATTTTTTTTCAATTCTTAAAAAATTATAATTATTGTCAGGCGCGTGCGAATAAGCTTTTCAATTCTCGAATAAGTCTGAGCGCAAAGTATTAAAAAGCTTCTCAAATTATATAAGAAAATGCGGTAAAAGCATTGAAAACTGACTTTGAAAAAATATTAGATAACTGTAAAATTATTAAACATAATAATGCTGAGTAAATTACGTTCTCAAAAAGCTTTTAATCATTCATCTCTCACAATCGTGCTCAGTTTTTATGTTTAATAATTTATAAGTAAATATGTGTATTAGTCATATGCAATCGAAGTAATTATTTAAAGCTCTCTCTTTTGCTAGACATGTGATAATAAAATTATGTCGGATTCTCAAAAATACGTAACTTCTGGTTGAGTTTTACCATATCAATTAAAGTCGTAATTAAAACTTCGCATATCATTAGAAATATATACATATTTAATTCAATATTTTCTCTTTTTTCCTCAAATTTTACATTCTTTATTAACGTTATGTAAGCATGGAGAAAACAAAACGTTTTTATTTACCCCATTCAAGGTTTTCGTTTGAAATTAAAATTGAAATTCAAAAGCAACATTTTGTTCTTGTCGAACCAGACATAATTTAAAAATAAGCAAGGAGACATGCGACCGTGAAAATGTATTACTTAAGACACGTTAAATAAAAGTGTTCAAACGTCAGCAAGTTGGCCGGAAAACAAAGGATTGGCAACAATTTTTAGTTTTATTACGTAGAAAATTTTTATTCACTAAATAAAAAAAAAAAGAAACACATGTCAACTAAAATTTCAAGGCCAAAGACTGATTAGATTAGGTGACAAAGTTCTAAAAGTTTATTTTATAACAACAGAATCTGACGTTATGTAAAATTGCATACTGATAATACAAAAAAAGGCCTGTATAATTTCAAGTTTTTATAAAACTGTGTAATTTAAAAAAAATATACAATGACAAAAATATATGTATATCAATTCACTAAGATCAATAAATTTATTTAGGTAAATCGATCGTTTGAAAATATGTTCTATTGTAGTACCAACAGTAAACCAGAGTTAGGCGAAAAGAGCTTTAAGTTAGCGAATGAAATTTTCAGATAAGTTCGATTTGTGAATTAACAAAATAAATGTTTTATTTTTAAGATTCTTTATTGAGACAGGAAGCACTTAAATATTTGATTAATTTGCAGAAGTATAAAACCAATATTCAGAACCGATTTGATATTACAAAAAAAAACTGTTTCCAGAAACATGGAGATTAAAAAACAGAATTTTTTATGTTCGTCGTAATTTTCAATAAATTTTCCTTAAATTCATCAAACTTTATATTATTGCATTTTATTCAAATACATATACGAGATTTAAAATATCAGGAAGTTTTTTATTTACTAAGAACCTATTTTACAATGAAAGAGTTGGGTCAATTTAACTTATTTTATTAGGACCAGTTTTCGCTAGCTGTAAAATTGTGGTACGAAAATTTTAAAGCGTTTCAGGAGTTTTTAAAATATTTCAAATCTACTTATCTTCGTGCAGTTTTTGTTTCTTTGATTTCACTTATTTAAATAATTTTTTTTTCAGTTTGGAAGTAGCAGCTTAACGGTTAAGATGGTAAACATTTCCACGAGAATTGGAATGAATTCTGTGATATTTTAATAAGAGAATTGGAACGAATTCTGTAATATGTTAATAAGAGCTAAGATATCTTATTATTTCGATACTGAACTTCATAAAGGTCCTATAGATAGAAAGTATATAAGCGTTTATAAGAAAGATCACATTAAACAAAAACGTTTATCCTTGCCTAAATCTATAATATTAAAAACTTGAGTATTCCTCAAGTAGTTTCATTCTATACATAAACATTAATTTAATTGAATTGCCTAATTTGTTTTCATCTGGCACTTCTTGGCAAATTGCCTCAATGTTGCCGACATAAGTTTATAACAAAAAATAAATGCTTTGTCAATGTTTACAATTGCAATGTTCCAAATGAATAGTTAATTTCAACTTCACATTGTACCGAGATAAAATCAATGTTAGGGACGAATTGATACAGGGCAATGATTTTTAATTTTCAAAAGAGATCTTCATTGAATTTTCTTAGTCAACGATTACACACAGAAACTCTTTAGGAAAAGTTTGCTTGTTTGTTGGAAAGAGGGGAAAAACGAAAGGGTAGTGTACAGAATTTGGGGTAATCGGAAATTCTCTTTCATTCTGTCCGTTCGCTCATATTATGCTTTGAATTTACGTTTATTGTGTCGGGTTGACGCAGTAATTATTTTGACATTTTCAAGCACAAATAAATTCTAGTTTTTGTGAGTAAACGCAAAACAAATTCACAATAGAGAATAGACAAGAATTTTTTTACCGAATTTCCTGGTTAACTTTGACTTATGCAAAATATTCCTAAGTCAACGTTAACACGAGCAACTTCAGTCTGAAAAATTCTTGTCTATTCTCTTTTGTGAATTTGTTTTGCATTTACTCACAAAAACTAGAATTTATTTGTGCTTGAAAATGTCAAAATAATTACTGCGTCAACCCGACACAATAAACGTAAATTCAAAGCATAATATCAGCTAAAGAATAGAACGAAAGGGATTTCGCGTGTACGACAAATTCTGTTCACCACCCTTTCGTTTTTCCCTTCTTGCCTACAGACAGGGAAACTTTCTTTGAAGAGTTTCTTCGTGTAAACGCTGTCTAACAATTTATCAATATAAATAAGTAAAGAGAAACAATTTACATTTGAATGAACGTAATACATCTATCTACATACATTCGTGTTATGGTGAAAACCATGGTTAGTTAAACCATGGTGAAAACTGAACATCTGTTGCTCCCAGCTATTGATAATGCGCTAGGATTCATTCACTTCTTTATTTTAATGCGTTCACATTTCGAGCGCAAATTTTAGTAATGAGGCCCTCCCAGGCTTTTATGGATATTGATGGTGACGGCCTTCCCTGCGCTGAGTTTCTAAAAAAACCTGTGACGTTCAATCCGTAGAACGTCCACATTAGAACATAATTCGCTGTGTATGGGCAGTAAAACTAAATAAAA
This sequence comes from Meiosimyza decipiens, assembly GCA_963680825.1. Classification (NCBI taxonomy): domain Eukaryota; kingdom Metazoa; phylum Arthropoda; class Insecta; order Diptera; family Lauxaniidae; genus Meiosimyza; species Meiosimyza decipiens. The sequence continues at coordinate 140,824,932 of OY804258.1, forward strand.
TATACAAGAATCTGCTTTCAATCTAAATCTCAGAATATACACAAATATGTAGGTATTTGAATTTTTAAGCTCTTAATGTGTATAAGATTAAAATTGATTTACATTTAGTATGATGTGACTCGTACTGAAATTTCAACGTAATTGAAAAATACATGTCAATTCAAAGATGTGTATGCAACAAATGCTGATTTGACAAATCAAACGTTTTTTGTTATAAATGCAAAATCCATAAGCATTGGCTTGCATGTTTGGATAGAGCAGCATGCGTCATTCAACATAGAGAGGAGAACGGAACGAGTGTATGCACCGATGAGTAAACGTATGTTGGAAATTCTGGAATTTTAGAGCGGCAGCGCAACCTAGTATTTTTTATAATGCAAGGCAATATGTGAAAATCGCGAAATCAGTCACCAAAGTTTTTTTTTCAAGAACGAACACATGTGTGATTTTCACTTCCAAAGTCACGAACAAAAAAACGACTGGAAGAGAGATTTTGCCACGAGCGCGCTGGTGAAACTGGAAATTGAAAGTATGGTCATGCGAAATAGAAGAGTTGGAGCGGGACATGTGCTGAACTGGCAGCTTTTGCTAGTGTGGTGTTATGCCTGTATATACAGTGAATTTAGAATTAACTTTTTTTAGTAATTGAGGTTAGAAATTTTTTCCTTTTTTTTTACTTTTTAAGCCCTGTTCACCTTGCGGGCGTTAATGTAGACTTTTAATTCGATTGTAATCGAACCATTTTTTGAATTTTATAACTTTTAAGCAATATAAATTCCAATTTTTACGGGATTATATAACTTCAGCACTAATGCAATTTTCTGGTATTCAAAACTGCAATAGAATATGGAGTTATAAATTTTTATTAAAATTTAACAAGAAATAATGAAAATTTAATGACATTACATAACCATAACTACATGGCATGTGACGGAAAAATCAATGGCTGAGACATTTCACAAAGAAAGCAGTGCGCTTAACAAGTAAAACCACTTTGTTTCTTTAAAGCTAAAATAGCACTTCAGATTTGTATATTATTAATTAAAACATAAATATTAACGAAATACCTTACTTGTTAAAAACTTCTTACAAAAGTTACACAATAAAAATTTCTTTTGTAGAAAAAGCAAGATTTCCCCTGTTTGGCGTTGACAAGTCGCGTGCTCACTTAACGAACGCGATTCGTAAAGTGAATGCAGAATAGCGAATCCAACAGTGCTACCAACTGTCAGAGCTCTGCTGGAAAGCCATGATCCCGTTCAGCCAAGAATAGTAGTGATTAGGGGCGTACATATGACAACATTTTTCAGCAAACTGTTTGACGGACAAAATTATATATTGAGTTTGATAAGAATTTGAAAATGTGAACGCTCATCAAATTGTTAGTCGAACTGTTTGAGGAAAAACAAAAAATTTTGATTTTCTACTTGATTAAAGGTGTACACATGATCAAATTTATCATCAAATTGTTTGTCAAACAATTTGACAGCTCAGCGTACACATGATCAAATTTTTCGTCAAATTTCAGTCTTTCTCCGACCACCATAGAGAAATCATCGTGGCGGCGGACAAATTTTGATGTTCGTGTAAGATGGTATGTTGATGAAAAAGGATTTTAATTTCACCTTAATTAAAACCTAATGTCCTTTTCAAGACCACAAAAACATTCGGTCATTTTTGTGACCACAATACCATCTAAAATAAGAGATAAAATTTTACACAAAAACTAAAAAGTCTCCGAAAGTCGAGGCAATTATAAGTTAATAAATTCTGTGGTTATTTAAGTATAAAACTAGTTTTAATTTAAATTTACATCCTTTAATACAACCAACGTTGGCTCTTCTAGCCATAGTAAATATAAAAAAAATAGAAACACCCTTCTAATGTGTAAAATAAAAAATAGCCGCCTACCATTTCATTAACCGCGCGAAGTGCACTCGTTGAAATCTTTTTTCAAATGACAAAAATGTAATAGCAAATTTGACGAGCGTACACACCATCAAATTGTTGGTCAAATTGTTTGTCAAACAAGCAGAAATTCAAAATATTTTGTTTTTCATCAAACAATTTGACCCACAAAATGATGAGCGTTCACATCTTCAAATTCTCATCAAACACCATATATTTTTTTGTACGTCAAATTGTTTGACAAATAATTTGATGAGTTGTTTGATCATGTATACACCCCAATTGACAAACAATATGATGTACTAGCATATTCGTTAATTATTCGTTGAATATGCTAGTAAATTTTTGTCACTTGAAAAAAGATTTGAACGAGAACACATAGAGGGAAAATGAAATGGTAGGTACTTACTTGACTTGTTAAAAATATGGTTTTATTGTTTTGCTTATAACTGTCTGGAGCTAATGTTGGTAATTCCAGAAAATGTAAATTTTAATGAAAACTAAATTTCTACTCTTATAACGACACAAAGAATTTACTTATAATTGCTGCGATCATCGGAGACGCTTTAGTTTGTGTTTAAAATTTTATTTCATTGTTTAGTTAATATTGTGAACATTAAAATTACTGATTGTTATTGAGGTCTTGAAAAGGACATTGCATATTAATAAAGTTAAAACTAAATTCCTTTTTCGTCAACATATCTACTACTTTCATTAACATAATAATTTGTCCGCCATCAAGATGTTTTCTCACCGGTGGTCGGAGCAAAACTGCAATTTGTTGATAGTTGTCAAAAAATTGATCAAATTGTTTGACAAACAGTCAAATGAAAAGTTTGATGGTTTGATCCCTCTTAATAAGAATTTCGCAGCAAGCAGCGATGCTCAGACCATCCAAGTGTCATCAAACCCTCTCACATAAACTATGCGTTAAAAAGAATACGAACGGGGTCGGGAAATCGTCAACGGTTACTCGCTGTCAAAAACTACTCGTATAACACACTTCACCATATGAATTGGAACAGAATTGCGATGTACGACTAGAAACCTGCCGATGGTTACCCTTTGACTTAGATTTAATTCTATATTAATCGTCGGCAAGCGATGATAAGTGTTGCTTGTGTCAATTTTTTTGATTATGTTTGTGGAAACAAAATGGCAGATGAATTTTCCGTCGTTCGTCGTCCGCCGTAATTGTTTCTACTTCAACTATTTTCCGACGGTTTTTTTTTGATTGCTCATCTGATAAAAAATTTCGTTTCAAATTGTGTCTAGAGGATATTTCCGATATTTAAGGATGTAAGTATGGACTGAACTAATTTTCGCACTCTTGTTTAAATAATTGTAGCTATTATCGAGCTGCAAAACCACCATTACTTAAATAATCTTACTCAATAATGAATACCAGTAATTTTTCCGTGTACTGCAGCATTTTTAATAATCCTCAACTGTCAGCTGTCTATTTCATTTCAACAACAACACTTTGCCGTACAAATGGCGTGAGTTCAAATTATGCGTGAGCTTGGGGATACCCTTACATCGTGAGCTTATTGCCTAAACCAAAATAGATGTGACGAGACGCAACGAGTAAGTTCGAGTATATGTAAACCAATGTTAATAAGTCAACGTTTATACGAGCAAATTCGGTCTGAGAAATTCTTGTCTATTCTCTTTTGTGAATTTCTTTTGCGTTTACACACGGAAACTAGAATTTGTTTGTGCAAGAAAATTTGAAAGCAATTACTGCGTCAACCCGCCACAACAAACGTAAATTCAAAGCATAATATCAGCTAAAGAATAGAACGAAAAGGGATTTCGCGTGTACGGCAAATTCTGTACACCACCCTTACGTTTTTCCCTTCTTGCCTACAAACAGGAAAACTTTCTTTCAAGAGTTTCCTCGTGTAAACGCTGTCTAACCAAAATAAACAAACATAACTGATCGAAAGTGAACGAAACATTTTGACGAGACGAACTTGACACCGTCACTATTCGTCATAATAGCTGTTTCGATTCGTTGCCTAGCGTAACATTTTGGGTTATATGTCAAAATAGACGTAACGAGTGCAAACGTTCGTTCAGCTGCTATCATTTCGTCACGTCTATTTTGGTTAAATTTTATTTTGGAAATGCTTCAGTAATGCGACCAAATAGCTGTGCTTCGGAGTGCCACTGTGGCCTCTTCATAAATCGCGAAAAAAATCTTTAAAGTCACACAACTTTTTAGTCAGATGTGTTCGCACACCGTTCACACGAGCGTTTTTCAACGCTTTGTGATTTGTGCAGAAATATTTTCTAATGTTGTCAACTTTAAATTTGACGTTGAAATGCAACTTCAATACGAAACGCAATTGTTCAACTCAAATCATGTGTTTACATTAGGCCCGTTCCTGTAGTATTCAGATTTGAAGGACTTAGTCTGAAAAGCGTTGCCGTACTCGAAAAACCTTTAAATGAGTGCACAGATGAGAGAAAAATTGATACGGAAGCAAAAAATTCAAAAAAAACTGCACGTTTTTCATAAAATCTGTTACAATTTGATGAATATGTCGAAACGTCATATTTATTCACCGACTGTCAATATATTTTGTTGTTCGTGTGTATGAAAGCTGGTGGATTGTGAAGGCAGACGTGAACGCATTTAAGTGAAATATATTTTTTTGCAGAGAAACAGAAAAACAAGTGAAAAATGTCTGGCCGTGAAGGAGGAAAAAAAAAACCGCTTAAAGCACCGAAAAAGGATTCCAAAGAGATGGATGAGGAAGAATTGGCTTTTAAACAGAAACAAAAAGAACAACTTAAGGCTTTAGACGCAGCAAAACAGAAAGCTGGCCAGAAAGGGCCACTTGTAGGTGGAGGTATCAAAAAGTCTGGAAAAAAATGAGAAAATTTCACCTGCATCTTTTCTTTAATATATTTTTAAATAAATTATTGTAATCGAGTTGGACCACCTATCATAACTTATTTCAAAAGGAAAATAAAAAATGGACTAATTTTTATACCAAAATTGTTAAAATTTTATTATAGTAATAATTGTTGAATTTTTATTGCAGTGTTAATTTAAATGGCCTTCCAATCAAAATGTCGCTTATCTATTTTTACATCTATTTGAGCAGAAGTAGGGAAGCTTATTTGTGTACCTGGACTTTGAACGGACTTCGCTGCTACTTCGCAAGCTGCACCGATCTGTTGATGTAAAGGTAAATCTGGGTATTTTGCTATATAATATGCAAGAGATCCAATAAATGCATCGCCGGCACCAGTCGTGTCAATTACTTTATCAACTTTTTTTGTTGGTACATGTATTACAGTACAAGGATCACGGCTTGATGAATAAACAGCGCCTTGTTCACCCAGTGTTACGATCACAGTGTTGGCACCCATTTCAACAAGACGAATAGTTGCTGCTTTTGCTTGTCTAGTATAGAAAAATTATTTAAAAAAAAGTACACATGTACATATGCAAACTCCAATTTTGGAATTACAATTTTAAAGATATTCTTCATTTTAAATTTAAAGTTAAAACTTCAAAAGTTGCGTAGGTGCATGACAATCAACAAAAATATTGTAATTTTGAACATTATTACTTGAAAACCAAGGCCGAAACCCAGTTTCAATTGTAAATCCAACTTAAATCTTGAGTAAAAATAACAAGTCGTGTTTTTTTTTGTTCAGATATTTTAAAATGGTTTTCCTTAGCGACTTTGGTAGAGAAGATTAATTGAAGATTTCTGGTGACCTAAGATAAAAATGAAATCCATCGTAGCAATTCAATTCAATATTCAAAATGCAGCAAATATAAGCTGCGTGTTGATGATTCATTTAAAAATCCGCTTTAGCAAAAAAACTTCTAACGCAACGATTTGTTGAAAAATTTCGGTTACGGATTTAGGAATAAGGACCAAGAAGTCTTAGTTTAACCCAAAAAAAGTTAAATGTTAATTTTTATTATTAATTAAATTAAATTTATTTGCGTTTAGTGCCGAGAGTTAAAAAATGAATTCTAACATTTTTTTTATGCAAATTAACTGTAACATTATAACAGTAAATAAAGAGTACTCCTTTGGAGGTAAGATTTATCCGCCTCAATGACACGCAATGCTATGAAGGAGTTCAAAATACATAAACCTTGAAGTAATAGGGAGGAGAATAGGGTAGGGATTATAGAACATGTTTGTAGATACTTACTCAAGGTTTGAAATTTGTTCGCAGCCAGATGTTAGCGCCGCTTCCGTTTCGTTTACACAGAAAATGCTCGCTGCTTTAAGCAGATCTAATGGCATGTTTGCCAGTGCTGGTGCTGCGTTAAGTATGGATATTCCTTTAAAATTTTTCATTGCCGCTAAAGTTGCTTCCAAAGGTGTCTCTAATTGGCAGATCAAAATCTGCAATAGCAAAATATTGTTACGTAGTTTTGGTAAAATTATTCGTGTTTTGTATAGTACTAAAATAAAATATTTCAAAGAAACTTAAAGAGATAGGTAAAAACTTTGAAAATTAAAATTGCATTCATTATTTATTTATTGAATTATAATCTTAGAATATCTTTTTTTATAAATACTCTTTTACCGATTGTATAGTTGTCTGAGTACTTATCCATAAAAATAAAATACTAGTGCACAAAATCTTGATAAAAAGAACATAAAGGCCATACCCAATTTTTTCGAGCGGCTTTTAATTATTTTATTTTAAGGCAAGATTTTGATCGAGTTTACTTGCACACGGTAAAATATTTATTATTTTTGTGTAAAAACATTTTAGAAAATAACAAAAAAATTTTAATAGGTGCTCGCCAGTTAAGCATGCAGAGTTGTACTTGTGACTGTTACATTGCAGCTTGATTATATTACGATCCCCACCTTGCTTTCAATTACAATTCACGATTGAACTCTTGTAGCGGTTTCATAAACTACCACAAACAATAAATTCAGCAAAAAGCTACATCTATTGGCTACCATTTACTAAACTTTGATCTTTGTAAAAAAGGTAGGTAGACTGTAAAAAATAATACAATATACTTAAGTCTAAATGCAGTAATTCTTGCTTTCTTTTACTTTTACAGAATGGTGGTATTTTACATATTGACCAAATGATAAATTTAGCCCTCGAATATAAATGTATTTAAGGCAATATTTCTTTCAGGATAGCAAACTGTGCAACATATTAATTTTAATTAAGCTTAACGAAGACAATTTTAATATTCATAAGTTCACATAAGGACTGAGACCCATGAAATCATATTCTTTTCGAAGTTATAGAAAATGTAAATGTAATGTAAATAGGTCTAAAATTAGATTAAAAGTTTTAAGTTTAGAGTTCATAGCCGATAGGTCATTTTCGGTAGCAGTAAATTTTAGACAAGACTTCTTACCAGAAAAAAAAAATTTACATGCGACATAAATACATAAATATTTATGCAAGATATATCATGTTACTTTACCAACGTTCGAAATTGTAACATTTATTCGTCCGGGTCTGTATTTTGAGTCCCACAAGGTGGGCTTAGATGATAAGATAAGGTGTAAGATATTTTTCTTTACCAATATACGTCCCCGAAGACGAAACTATATTACACTAATATTCAAGATTACTTACTTTGGCTGTGTCAAACATTTCACGTGCCTTAGTAACATCATTAGCGCTAAGTAAGTTATTGGCTCCTACCACAATTACGATATGATTTTCACCGTTATCAGCTACACAGATTTGGGCAATGCCTGTAGTCTATCATTTTATACATAATGGAAACACATTTAGGAAGTTAAGCAAACTGCAATCCCATATAAAGTCTGCGTACATACTTGGTCTTTGAGAATTTCCATGTGATCCGTATTGATACCTTCTTTCTTCATGTTCTCAACATATCTCTGACCCCAGGCATCATCGCCAACCTGCCGAAAATATTAATTGCAATACATTTTAAGAATTTCTTTTGCATTAAGTTGTTTATATGTACCTTTGCGATCATTGCTGTTTGAACTCCCATTTTGGCAGCAGCAACACATTGGTTAGCACCTTTGCCCCCAAACCCAGTTGCAAACTTGTGTCCATGCAGCGTTTCTCCTGCCAACGGTAGACGCTGCACGTAGCTACGATTGTAATGCGAAATAAATTATGTATCTACATATTTTCACTTTGACATATATAGAATTACCAAATTAAATCCATATTTGCAGAGCCAAAAACGAGCACCTCCATATTAAAAAATATACGTTTTGTTGTGTCAATCAGCTGTGAAGAAAAACACTTCTAAGTAGTAAAATTTTTCTATAACCTGCTTTATCTCCATTTGGCAGTTATCGCTGTGAAGTATTTTCGTAATCTTTCAAGTTTGCTTGTGCTGAAATAAAATAGGGTTCTTATAAATTAGCACGTCTATACACATAAAGGCATCTGCGTCATTTCGACAGAATCTCTTTCATTAAACAATTTTGTTTGTAACGAAAAATTATAGGAGAATCGTCGGTTAATTCATGGTTTGATGTGGGAAAAGTTTTATTCATTAAAAAAATCTTAATAAATTAATTCAACAATGTAGATTTAACACACGGGACTATAAGTTGAATTGATGCAAGTGTTGCAATGGTGTAGTGAAAAATGTTTTGTTCGGACAAAGCCGCAAGAATCAGAGTGCAGTGATACGCGATGAAATCCAATGCGGCTTTTTAACCACTTAAACATACATATATATATGTATGTATGGATGCATTCCATACGGCATTCGTTCATGATTTCGAGATAAATTTGTAAAAAACTTAGTAGCACTGCAAAATGAGGTGCTTAAGCGCAATGAAACTGCCGTGCTTATTACATTAAGTAAAATATTGAATTGTTGCTGGTTATATGTACATATTGGAACACATATGTTACCGGCCACACTAGTTTTTCCTAGACAAAACTGGTTTTTCCGAAGCGTGTTAGAATGAATCAGTTTTGTTTGGGATAAACTTATTTAAGTGAGCGGCTTTCGGCCACGGCCCAGTGTTTACATGCTACAATATGTCTTCGGTCGCGGTTCACTATAGTATTTCCAACACTTGTTTTAACGAAGCTTCTATTGGACATAGTATAGTGAGCCGCAGGAGTTTAACCCTGAGGTTCGGCCAAAGGCTTCCTACTTACCATAACATACTAAAATATCAAGAAAATCGGAAATGAGGCCGTTAAATTAAATTATCTTTGTTCATCCTATGCGAAACTGGTTCATCCTAACACCCTTCGGATGAATTAGCTCCAATCTTTGGGAGTCCAAAGGCCAGTTATGTACCGTAGTCTATACAACATATTGCTGTACGATTTTCCACATATGAACACTCTTTTTCGAAAGGAATCCATCGTGCAGACCAAGTCAACAAAATTAATACCTTTTACAAAAAATAAATCACCATAAATAATTTGAACGTGCTTCAGAAATGTAAATAGCAAAGACAAAGAGGAGCAGTTAGAGAAAGCCGCCACCTCCAATTGGTCATTGACGAAGCTTTGATACCCTTTAAGAAAAGTATTAAAAACTTTTAAGTCAACACTATTAGTCTGTTCAAATTTAGCCATCCTGCTAGGCTCAACATTGAGAAAGTCAGGAATTTATAATTTATTACAATACAATAAATGAAATAACCATGTACACTAAAATTTAAATTTTTTACTCAGATTAAGCTCTGCAAAATATCATAAACGGATGAAAAATTACATTGAAAGCAAAAGTCAAGTAATTTTGAACTACTGACCTCTTCAATTACATCTTATCAGTAAAATTGTTTATATTTATATATAAAATATATGTTGAATTAAAAAAGTCAATCGTAGCATTTAATCTTTTAAAGAACCTCTAACAAAAACGAAGTGTTATGACAAAATGAAGAAAACATTCATTATTCTGCTTTGGTAAATCATAGTTGGCCTATTCATATTAACCAAATAATACTTGTATTTTTTACCATTTCGCAGTACTTTTTTCTCAGTTCTTGCTGATGACGAGTTAGAAAATGCAAATAAAAAATGTGAACTAATTCATAAAATCGGCAGTCAATACTTTCCAGCAAATTTTTCATTTGGAGTATCTACAGCAGCTTATCAAATTGAAGGTGGGTGGATTGAAGATGGCAAAGGGCCTTCAATATGGGACACTTTTACACACAATCATCCAGATATGATTGACGATAAGTCAAATGGTGATGTTGGCCCTGATTCATATCATCGTTTTGAGCAAGATCTTGCCGCATTGATAGAACTCAAAGTAAGTTATTCAAGTCAAAAGCAAATGAATGATTACATAAGTTATACAGTGTCGAGCAAAAGTGAATAAATGTTTGTTACTTGTTTATTAATCTGTCCATTAAATCGTAAACACAATAGTGAATTTTATACAACGTTTTATAGTGATGTTCAATCAAGGTGTAGGAATGAATAATGCTAAATTTATTTGCAGTAAAATACTTAAAAACTCATATTTTTCAACTTTTGCTTCTTCATTTCCCATTTTGAGGTACCTTAGAGTATTCTTAACTAAAAACTTATACTTTTCATAACCATATTTAAAAATTTCTAATCAATAAGGTATTAAGCTCTGACTTCACTCTTTATAACAAGGGATATCAAAAATGTCTGATATAGCCTGGTAAGAAGAAATGTTAAAAGAAGTGCTAAGCTCTTAAAACTTCTACACAAAATGCTTAGATAAGAACCAAAACCAAACTAGATCTAGATTCTAGAACCATGTAATTTATTTTTTTTTATATCTATCATTTAATGAGGAATTTTCGATATTATATTCGAAAAAGGCATATTTTCCAATTAAAACAAAACCCATTTTCCTCACTGACTGAAAATGGATTAATCGTTTAGGCCAAGCGGATCATATAAACTTAATATTTTCAAAATAGTGTTTTAAAACTAGGCACAAGGAAACAGATTGAATCAAGCACTGTCTGAAAAAAAAGCGTTTGAAGAAGTCGCTGTGGCACCTCGCCAGCGCTGCAAAGTTGAAAATGCCTTAAATTTTTTTTGTTTGCATAAAAAAATTTTTATCTCCAGTTAACGGCTTTGGCATCCAATTAACGGCCTGGTCGCGTCATTAACAGCCACTTGGTAAGCCTTCACCTCCCATAGAAGCAAAACCTTAAGAAACCATATTTAGTGGAAAGTCGAAGTGGCATCTTTATATTTTACAGTCAATTTTGATGAAGTTGGACTCATTTTAGCAAATAATAAAGCTGGCTTTATAGCAAAATGTACAGTTCTCTTTAAAATGCGAAAAAAATGTAAGTAAGTGTTGACGTTTTCAGCATTTAAAAAAATTTAAGTTTTGAAATTTTTTTTTGAAAATACGATAGAAAATGGTAATCCTGAGCTGAACTGATCGATGTTTGTACCGTGCTTAATGTTAAAGACCATATAATCCTTCAATGAAACATACATACATGATAAAATCGTGTTTCGTTAAAATATTATTGAAATTTATACATAGTTTAACTATAATTCGCAATAAATCAAAGATTTATTTAATTAACCTTTTAACCTGTTTTTAATAAAGAAATAAATGTAAACTAAAAGTGGAAATGTGTAACGATACTATTTTGACATTTTGTGACAGTGTGATATGGGTGAGTGGGTAAAGAAAGCTTGAAAATTGAGTTACGTAATATGCGAAGACACTCTTATACTAAGATGTTTAAAAGTAATTAAACTGTTCCAACAGGAAGGATATCTTAAACAAACCACTTTGATCGTGAAAAAATTGTCATATCTACAACGACGTCGATTATTTGAATCCTTTTGATTTTAAGTAAGGATTCAGACCAAATGAATACGCATTCCAAATCACATTAATAAGAAATTGGTTAAGAATATTTTAAGGTACCTTAAAGAAGGAAAAAAATCAAAGCCGTGCGGACTAAATATAAAAAAAATCAGCAATAAATGTATTTTCTCTTAGAGCGAAAAATTTAAAAAACCTTGGTAGACAAAATGAAAAACATTTCTGTTACGCACTCGACTGATTTTAAAAATATATTTTGTTTTACAAATACATACTTCCATTGTTTAGGTGAAGCACTATAGATTTTCTATATCGTGGTCAAGAATTTTACCTAATGGTGACATATCGTCTAAAAATCAGAAGGGAATTGATTATTACAACATGGTAATTGATAAACTAAAAAACAACAGTATAGAGCCAATGGTAACAATGTTTCACTACGACTTGCCTGAGGAGCTTAATAAATTCGGCGGGTTTACCAATTCATTATTAGTTAAGTATTTCAGATTTTACGCTGATACTTTGTTTAAAAATTTTGGTGATCGTGTAAAAATGTGGATAACATTTAACGAGCCTTTCGATTATTGCATTCCTGGTTATGGAAATGCAAACTATCCACCAATGATTCATTCCCCAGGTATTGCTGATTACCTTTGTATGGATACTTCACTGAGGGCACACGCTTCAGCGTATCGTCTTTACAAATCTAAATATTTTGAAGAACAGAAGGGTAAAGTTGGCCTTACAATAAGTAGCCGCTTCTATTTTTCGAAAGATAAAAATGAGGATTTGATAAACCGTGGAATGCAATACTCCGTAAGTAAAGACAATTCTCTTTAGTATGCTTAGAAATAAATATTTCATATAAATAAAAATAGTTAGGTTGGCTTGCGCACCCCATTTACAGTACACCTGGAAACTACCCTTTTATTATGATCGAAGACATTGTCAGTAATAGTATGAAAGAAGGACGTGCATGGTCACGCTTAAAACCCATTGGTGGCATGTGGCATGATATGCTGAAGGGATCTGGAGACTTTTTAGGTCTAAATTATTACAGCTCTCGATATATAGAAGAGGCTTCACCACCAAGAGGTCAAGAACCGTCTTGGGAATATGACTCACAAGTTAAATATTCAGTAGATCCAAAATGGAAACGTGCAAAATCATCGTGGTTATATTGCGTACCAGAGGGCTTGGAAGGAATACTAAAGTAAACGGGAAGAAAATGATTTGAAAAAGTACTAAATTGAATTTTGTATATTGACAGATGGATTCGTGATGAATACAATAATGTGGAAGTTATCGTAACGGAAAATGGTTGGTCAGATGACGGACAATTAGATGATGGTGAACGTATTGACTACTTAAAAGTAAGTGATATTTTAGTCTGTAATTTGTTTCTTATATCATAATGATCATTTCAGAGCCATTTGCAAGCGGTTCTTAATGCTATAAACAGTGGTTGCAATGTCACAGGTTATACCCACTGGAGCTTAATTGATAATTTTGAGTGGCAACGTGGTTATACGTAAGTGAAATAATTGGTTTCAATAAAGTATAATATTAGGTAAGTGTATAACAAACATTAATTTTCAGTGAAAAATTTGGGCTATATTATGTAAATATGTCAAGTGTAAACAAAGAGCGTGTAGCAAGAAATTCTGCTGGATATTATAGACAGGTTATAGAATCAAGAGTTTTACCTGATAAGCTTTAAGTGCGTTTTGATTTTTTTACATTGTATTTTTTATTAAAAGAAAATAATATAATAATATTTTTAAGCTCAGTCTAAGAGCTTTGCTGTGAATCATTTATTAAAAAAACTAGCAAGGTGTTTGTTATCTTTGGCATCGCGGGTTTTGAAAAAAAAGTCTATGGCCTTGCCAAAAACTTAAGGATCTGTGATCCTAGCATTTTTCGATACATTTTGGCGAAACAAAACGAGCAGGACTCTTAAAAAAAGTTCATACCCTTAATTTAAAAAAAACTTGATCCTTATTTTTTCCCTCGTTTAACAAAGTATTAAATTCATGTCACAAATATTGTGCAACACCCGGCTACATCACCAATTTTTGGATTTCTACCAGGCCTCCGGCTTGGACAGGAAATTTCCGGGCACAACACAAACATTTCGGTATTTTTGTGACTTTTAAAATCAATTTTTCTGAAGAAAACAGCAAGAAAGCAAATAACGGCATTGGATGTGTCTGTTCCTGAATTAGTTAGACAGCGTTTACACGAGGAAACTCTTGAAAGAAAGTTTTCCTGTTTGTAGGAAAGAAGGGAAAAACGAAAGGTGTACACCACGAATTTGTCGTACACGCGAAATCCCTTTCGTTCTATTCTTTAGCTGATATTATGCTTTGAATTTACGTTTGTTGTGGCAGGTTGACGCAGTAATTGCTTTGAAATTTTCTTGCACAAACAAATTCTAGTTCCCGTGTGTAAACGCAAAAGAAATTCACAAAAGAGAACAGACAAGAATTTCTCAGACCGAATTTGCTCGTGTAAACGTTGACTTAGAATAAGTCCGAAAAGTTTTCCTGTAACACCATAATAATAACAGCGAAATAAAAAAGCTGCTTCTTCTAAAAGTAGGTCTAGATCAAATTGTATTAGATTTTGTTTGCGGTTTTTGGTTTGAATATGAATTTTGACACTCAGGCTTTCTAACGTTCGATATGAGTTTGACAGCTTGCCAGAACTTTAATACTTAAATCATGTGTGCGTGCTTGGTTTAATCATTAAACCATGATGTGCGCGTAAATGGCTGAGTAATGTATTCAACAGAATTGGGACGGGGTCGGAAAATCGGCAAAGATTACTCGCTGTCCAAAAAAACAAGTCGGAAAATCGTTGGAGTAAACAATTCCAGCGGACGACAAACGACGGAAAACTCATCTGCCATTTTGTATTCACAAATCTAAACAAAAAAATTGACACAAGCTGATTCGAAGTGCAACACTGATCATTGCCAGCCGACGGTGAAAATAGAATTAAATCTAAATCGACGGGTACCCGTAGGCAGGTTTCCAGTCGTACGCCGCAATTCCGTTCCATTTTATATAATCAAGTGTGCTATAACTTTTGACAGCGAGTAATAAAGCCGCTTTCCCGAACCCGTCACAGTTCTGTGAACACATATCAGACATGTGAGATAATTTTGACATTTGATGGGCATAAATTTCACATTAACGGAAGACTTTGACAGCTTGCCTCAGTGCGGAGTATAAAATGTTGGCTTCTACTAAGTTGATTGCGAAAACCATTTTAAAGTTATTGTGAAATTACAAGTGAAGTGTATTCTCATCTTTGGTTTTTTTTACTTTTGTTTCAATTTGACAATTCACAAAAGTCATTTTTTTTGTGTTCCAAATTTATTTGAAATAAAGTGAAAATTATGAAAAAAATTAGCGGGAAAATACAGCGGACACCATTTCTAATCAATATTGTGAAAAAATTTTGGCAGTAAAACAAATGTAAAAATCAAAAACATGTAAAAATGTAAACAGACTCGGACGGACAAATTAAATTTTCCACTTTTTGGAGCAAATGCCGTACATTTACGTTACGTAGTTTTAATTAGAATTTTATTTTTTATACGCTGGGACAAAATTGCAAAAAAATGATGCAAAATTTTCAGAAGAAGCTTTTGGAAGCTTTTTTCAAACTTTACACTACACTACTTTTTTTCGATCGAAATTTCGGATTTCTAAAATTAAGAACTATTTATTCGATAGTTGCGCTGCATTGAATTTTTCTGTGAGTGAATCGTGGGTGCGGAGTATAAAATGTTGGCTTGCGAAAACCATTTTAAAGTTATAACAGTATAATCAAAAGTAACATTTTCTGTGCGAACTAAGTATTAGAACAAAAAATTTAATAATAAGAATAAAGTTTAAATAGTTGGAATCTAAGGTGACATGGATTTGCGTGCAAACATACTAGCTCTTTGCTTGCTGGACGCACTGGAGGATGAAAATGAAAAGTATGAAGTAATAATTTCTTTGCATTCGATCCTAATATTTTAAATTTTTAGTATTTTAAACAATATAATGGACAAATATGACGTTGATCCCACTTATGTGCAACCAGAACGCGGAATCGCGCCGCTACACTATTCATGTGGGATGACCAATTACAAAGTTGGTGAAAGAATAACAAAAAGATTTATGAAGCGTGCATGTATGTACTAACTACTGCCCTAATCATTACTATTTTCACAATGCCTGTTTTTTCTCAAGTTATATTGTTGCACAGTTTCTAAATTATTTTCAAAAATTTTACAGACAATCGATTAATCAGCAATGTTGTTGGTCTTGGTGAGATCAATGATCGGACCATAGAGGTTAAGAATCTTCAAATTGACCTTTGACCTTTAGAGGC
Source organism: Meiosimyza decipiens (assembly GCA_963680825.1). Lineage (NCBI taxonomy): Eukaryota > Metazoa > Arthropoda > Insecta > Diptera > Lauxaniidae > Meiosimyza > Meiosimyza decipiens. The sequence continues at coordinate 140,840,986 of OY804258.1, forward strand.
TCATAGGCGATATTTATAAATTCAATAGGGGATAAAAACAACATACATATATACAGCTAAAAAGTTTAATGGAGTGGTTTTTGAAAATTTTGATATATTTTTTTAGATAGCTTTTGGGTGTAACTTTTAAGGTAGTAATAAAAACGATATATGTTGATTTTTGATGCCTTTTTTTTAAATAATTCCGAAACGTTACCATTTGAGAAAAAAGCAGAGATGTGAGGATTAATAGTAGTTAAGATAGTATAAAATTTAAACACAATTTATCGAACATCAACTAATTGCAGCGGATGTCAATGTTCGCACTGATGAAAATATGACACCACTACACGTAGCTGCAATGTATGGACGTATAGAAATCGTCAAGCTGTTGCTGGTAAGTTGAGATATCAAATAACAAGCGAGTTTTGCCTGGGTCAAACAAGTTTTTCCGCGGCTAGCCAAACTAGTTAACCAGACTTCAATACAGAAATACTGTGTTTAGCGAGCCTGTGTTTATTTAGTACTTTATGTAAAGTCAGATTTGCGGCCAAAGACCACCCACTTACTCTCAAATGAGGAAATAAAGTGAATCGTTTACCCCAAGTCTCTTGGTATGTGCAAAGGTGCGGCATTAAACCCAAAAATGTATTTGGCTATCAACAGATGGAGCTAGTTTTCTTTGCTCTTCAGTCTCGTAACGTGTAAATCAAGCAACCCTGCTTGACCTCTGCATTTGGTTCATTTTCGCCGAGATGCGGCATTTAAAGTTATCGTTTTCACTGATTTTGCTGAGAGGGGCATTAAATTTTAATTTGTATTAAATTTTAATTTAATACTTTCCGTATGCATGCAAGCATTTATGAAAATTATTGTATTTTTAAAAATTATTTTGTAATCGCTAAAAATTTAACAGATGTATTTTTTTACTAGAACCCTAGTATTGTCACTGCCAGGAATTAATTCAAAAGACAACCAATTTGCCTGCAAATCCCAACGATGATCTTACTTTCAACAAGAAAAATTAGTTGTTATAGGAAAATTATTCAATCCCACAATATCAAGCCACCTCTGCTTTCTACATTTGGTTAACGCCGAATTGGCCCACATGCGGGAAGCAACAACTTGAAACTTACGCCGGTGGCGACTGGCCTAACATAGAAACAGTTATTTTTTAAATTAAATAACCAAAATTTACCAAACGTTAACTAATGTAAGCTTAGAAAGTTTTTCCAAACGACTTGTTTCTTAACAAAATTCCAAATTAACATTCAGAGCAATTAAGTTTGAAAATCAAATTTAGAACTAAGTAAATCATCCGTCATACAACTTGGTGTTGGTTTGGTGTTTTACAATTGCTTGCAATTATCTTCCGACTTGGACACAACTTAATGGTTTTTTATAGCTAAATTAAGCAGAGACTAAGAGATTCGTCTGATGTTTATACTTACATATATATTTCTGAAAGTCATTCAACGTACGCTGCTAATCTAGTCAGAAGTAAAGATTTGCAGTACTTGTATTAAAACAACGTACAATATTGTTGTAAAAAGCTTATACGTATGTGTTTATTCTGAAAGAGCACAAAAGAAAAATTCGGGTACATAAGTCGCGGCTAAAGTCCAAAATTTGGCATCTTTTAAACGGCATATTTTGCAGTCCAATTGATATAGTTTTTCGCTATGCTATGCAACGATTAAAATCTTAAAATTTTAGCAAAGTGTATAGATCCAATTTTAAGCTCCGTTTTGATGATTCAAATTTAATTACAAGCGAAAAGCAAATGTTTTGTGTAAAGAATTTTTTTATTATTCAGTGAATAGACATACAATTCTGGGGCAAAAAGTAATAAAAGCTAAAGTCGAGTTATGGAATTTAGAGTTAAGGCCATTTTTAAGTTACTTTTGCACGAAATTTCATTTATGTATTTATTACATATACTTAGACCTAAATATGAAAGTGAAATTGCCCTCAGAACTAATGAAAAATTGGCCTTAACTCAATCTTACTTTCACTTTCCTTGACGCGACTTTAATTTTTATTGCTATTTGCCACAGACTTCAGATGGTAAATCTTGTTCATTACTTTTAGCTTTGGGGGAGGCGCTAAAGCAACAAGAAGCTACGTAAGACAGCCGCTCTGAATCGACTTGCTCTAAGTCTGTTTCAAAATGTTTTACATGCTTTGAAATTTGATTCGCGGTACTAGCTTGTCGTATGTTTCATCTTTGCGAATAGCTAAAAATTTTAAAACTATACTGTTCACAACTTCCTGACACTTCGTTATTTCAGACCAAAAAGGCAGGCTTAGCCACTCGCTCGATTGGTTCACAAGAGCGCTCTTATTTCCTCCATATTGTACCCATATTTTATTACAATTTCATAAAAAAGTTAACTTTTATTCGATGCTAAAAAACTCTGTACCTTTGTAGGAAGATAATTCAGAATCATCTTATAATAAATTTTGAGTACAAGTATAAGAAAAATAATTTTTCAAATCTACTAAAACGAATCCAAAAATATGGGTTAGTTCCAAAAAAACAATTATTGTCTCAAATATTGATATTTTCATTCTTCTAGGAAAATGGTGCAGATTTAAATATTCAGGATAATGAACGTAGGACACCGGTTATGTATGCAGTTGAAGAATGCCATTTCGAAGTAGTGCAACTAATGCGAGATTACATTTTTCTAAAAAAATACGAACTACGCAAACAAGTTCAGCAGGAACAATTACTATCAGAAAATCAAGTTCAGAAAGTTTCAACGCCAAGTAAAGGCAAAGATTTTGCAAGTAGTTGTCCTAACAAAATCTTATTGGCAGTCACTGATGTATTAAATGAAAAATACACACCAAACCGCACACACTACAACTATGATGTAACTTCTCCATACTACATTAACATAACTCATCGACGAAATAAACCGCAACCAGTTTGGCCGGCAGAAAAGACAATTGATGGTAAAAATGATGAACCGCAAGTATTGAACGGAAAAGCGGCACAAGAAAACGTGGTATGCATTTTGCATTATAAGATGTAAAATCCAGCATTTCATTTAATTTACATTATAGACTTCGAACTTACCAGAATCCATTAACATATTTAGCTTAACAAAAGACAATATGAAACAACTTTCTAACACTCTATCTGCGGCAGAACGGTCACGTCTATCTTTAATCGAAACTTGGCGAGAAAAAGTGCATCGTTCACGTACGCGTGATTCGATTAAGCAATTTGATGACATTAAAGAAATGATAGACACGTTAGTGCAAAATGATGATCTAAACTTTACAAATACTGTGCTGCGAAATTCATCGAAAACAAATTTAGATATTGCGGAAGTAGACAGCGGTGCATGTGGAAGTGAATCTGTTGTTTCTTTGCCTAATGAAGATACTAAATATGCAGAGTTGCCACAAAATTTGCGTCACAACATATCCTTGGGAACACTTATACAAAAAGTAGCGCAGGCTAAAATTGTGGATACAGATCCAGTATCAGAAACGGAAATTAGTTATAAAACAGTTCCAGAAATGATAAACAATAATCAAAATACTTTGGCAGTGCCACCGGGTGATAATATAAGTTATTCCGTACCCGCTGCAAGAAATAATGAATATTTTTTGCAAATGACAGAAGCTTATGTACACGCTGATGATGACAATGGTTTGGTTTTTTATGAAACAAAATTGTTGAGTAACAATCGTGCGGCACAGGAAACAAATGGGTAAGGTTGTTGTATTAAGTCATAAGTTTATTTTAATAAATTTTGATAAAAAAATAGTTCATCTAATGCAAAGCCAAGCAATTTTAAAGATGAAATTCAGGACCCTAATACAACTACTACAAGTAAATCTACAGAATTAACAGTTCCTGCAGACTACGAAACAGATGCGTTGCGTGCAGAGCTGAAAGAATTTGGTGAAATGCCAGGTGAATATATACAATGAAATTTAAAAAAAAAAATCAGTAAAGAATATAAGTTGATAATTCAAATTAATATACTTTGCTGCTGCATGTCCTAAAATTGCGGTAATGCATATGCTTATACGATTTCAGGTCCCATTACCAAAAGCACTAAACGCCTCTATCTAAAGCGTCTAATTAAGTATAAACGAAAACCTTATGCAATGCTAAAAATGTTAACGGAATATAATGCCAATAAAATCAGTAAGTTCCCCAAGGAGTTTTAAAACTCAAAATATGTGTCAATTGTGTACAAATTTAAATTTGTCTTGCAATAATTTTTTATTTTGTTGTTTAATTACTTTTTTACTTTTTTAATTTAACAAAATTATGTTTTTAGCAGCAAAATTTTTAAATTCAATTTTACAACGAAATTTTGCACAATTAAACGTACAAGTCAAGCCACCAAGTTTGTAATATATTGTGGGTATATTTTAATAATATGAAAATCTATTAAATTTTTAGAATTTTCGGTTGAACTGCATCACTCACTACGTTCACTTGAATCTTATCAACGCATTCAAGAATACATGAAATATGAAAAACTATTGTCAACATTTTTTGCTAGCAACGCGGAGAGACGACAGATGCGCGAAGGTCACCTGAAGCATAGTTTTATTTATATGCTTATTGACCCGCGTATATCATGCAATTTGCCTGGTGAAACTGTGGTAAACTTCTAATCTGACTGTCAATATTTATGCACACACAGCAACTGAAAGAAATTTATTCGGCGGGAAGATTAAACCCACTTCGAATGGGCAACTTTTTGTGTGCGGGAAATTGCGCCGATTGATTTGACAGTCGCAAGGTCTTAAATTTTGGCAGTCTTTGTTGTAATGAAAATGTTTTTTGTTACAGAATTCTCTAAAATTAATATTTTTTTAGCTGATGGATAAAATTGTTGTTTGGAAACGTTTCCTGGATTCAATTTTTTATGTTGGAAAAGGTAAAACTTCGCGTCCTTATTCTCATTTGTATGATGCTATTAAAACGCATTCACGCCTACAAATGGAACAGCAGCAGGAGCAAAATAAAGAAAACATCCAGCAAAATCCTTTTGGTAGAAAAGTTTCGGGTATGTTATGTCTACTTTTACAATGTATTGAATAAATAGATAAATAATTCTTAATTCTAACAAACGCATGATATTATTTTTGAGCGCAGTTAAAAAACACATAAATGTCGAACTATTTAAATCACCTCCAAAGCGATCATCCGACAACAAAAAAATCGATCGAATTCTTAATATATGGGCCAATGAAAACGGTGTAGTTTGCCTTCATGTCTTTCACAATATTTGTCCAACCGATGCGTTTACGCGTGAGGCAGCTATTATTGATGCTTTAAGTTTACGTCACTTGACCAATATGAAACGTGGAGATTATTATGGACCTGCACAAAATTGGACAATGAAAGAGAAAAAGTTTTTGGGAATAGCCTTACTGTATAAAGCAATGCAAATTTATTTGGCTGAAGGTGAATCGCAACTATCACCAAGTGATTTGATTAAATAAGTTTCTTAGTATTTTTCAACATGTTTGCTACTGTGATGTATCTCAATTTTGATTAGTACAAAAAATATTTTTTAGTAAGTTTATGTATGTGTATTTTTATAATTTATCAATTTGTGTATTTTTTTAATTTACTAATTTTTCACAAACTAATAAAACATTAAATCAAAATTAAAAACATTGACTCTATTTGTAAAGATGTGATTTTTCAAAGATAGTTGTATGTCGCTGACTACGAATAATCCAATTTCTAATTCTAAGTCATCCTTTTATCATTTTAAATTTGGTCAAAAATTATTTTTTTTATTTTATTAGACCACTTCTATATTACCGGTACCATTGGATAAATATAGGAGAGATGGTGGATAAGCTACCCAAGTCCATAGCTTATAGAAGAATAATTCAGCAATACATTATACATATAGTACATTTTAAAAATCTACTCCATAAAAATATTGAAAAAATAAAAATATTTTAGTTTATTTTATTTAATAAATTTTTGTATACAAAAGCATGTATTTCATCACCCGCAATTGGAAAAAAAATTATAACTTCCAAATTTTTTATAAAACTCTTTTTAACCTTCCCAACTTTAAGATCACTTCTTTTGTTTTTTCTTTTCGGCTTCGTCTTCTTTCTCCTTTTCGATAACTGCAACATACTTTTCAATTGTTTGCGCATCGAGCATTTTCAATGGCTTGTTCTTTTCCATAACAGCAATTTCAAGGTTCTTTTGTCCAGTTTGTGCTACCTCCAATAGCGCTTTGATGGCTAGTTTCACAGCACCATTTTCGGTCAGAACTTCTTCATCTTTGTATTGTTTCTCCAAAAATTCACGCACTGTTTTTGCTGAACGTCCAGTTGCGTTAGCCTTCCACTCGTAGTAAATGCCAGATGGTTCCGTCTGGAAAAGATGTGGCGTACCATCGAAGTCAAAGCCACCAATGAGGCATGATATTCCAAAGGGGCGGCGACCATTGCTCTGTGTATATTTTTGTTTCAACTGAGCGATATATCTGCGTAAGAAATAAGAGGTTATGATCAAGTTAGGATATACATAAATGAAATGCATAGATTTACTTAATTAATTAGTTTTTTATTTTAGATTTAAGCATTCTGTTGACCCTGTCGAATGTTCCTGTATGATCTGAATTTAATTTATGGTATGTTAGTTAAGTTTTAGGAGTTTAAGAGATAATTTTTTAAACTTTTTATCAACTCCATGTTTATCATATATTAACGTTACCAGATATTTGTCACCGAAACGCGGAGCAGGAAAAACTTGATCACATTAAGTTTTTTTAACTGCAAAAAATTTTGTGTAGTATAAAGAAAAAGTTCCTCACTTTCATATTCCGAAAAACCTGGCAAAATCAGATGTTTACTATTTCCAATTATTTTTATTTTATTTTCACATCCTGAAAACTAGCAAAATCTGATGTTTATTTACTACCTCCAAATTATTTGTATAAAACAAGGTCCTTACTTTCACTATATAAATGAGATTTCTTATTTCCAATGAACAGAAAATCAAAAAAGCGAACTTGCTCGGTGAAACGCGGATCACATGGTCACATTATCATAAATCTTTAAAAAGAATCATTCTTATTGCACTCACCTTGTGATATACTCCAGTGTAACTGGATCTTCTACATTGAGCTTGTGACTCTGGCACTCTACCTGTGCGCGATTAATCAGTATTCGTGCATCTGCAGTCAGACCAGCAAAAGCCATTACTACATGATTATCAAGTGGGCAAATTTTGCGAACTGTACGTTCTTCTTGCAATTTCGCAACGGATTTCTTTTCCACACCTAACACTACACAAGTAGTACCTCGCACACCCACCTAAAAAAAAATTAGTTTAAATAATTGCATATTAGACATTAAAGAGCGATATTCTGGGTTTGGAACGTATTGGATCGTTAAGCATCTGTGCCAACGATTAAAATCTACAAAGATAATTCCCAAAGGATTTGTTTTTCAATTGCAGGAATTTTCTTTATTAAATATCCCAAGTTTATCAAACGTACCGCTTCAGGAATTAAAAATCGATATTCATTCGTTAGACTGCAGCTTTTACTTTTTGGCACAAGATTTAATATGTTCAGGAATATCGTTTTTTACTTATTCTTTGATATTGTTCATTAAGTGACAAAACATAATTGAAAATATTTTTAAATTTGAGGTTATGTTGTCAAGTTCCAAACGAAAAAAATAACGCCAATTCATTTACCGCTGTTGAACCCTTACGCACGGCTTCCTGAGCGTATTCGACTTGCAGCAAATGACCATCAGGTGAGAAGATGGTAACAGCACGATCATAACGGGCAGACATTATTTATTTTATATTTTTTCTTCTTGAAATAAACTAGAAAAAGTTATTTTATTCACTTCGATATCGACAATGCAAATAAATGATGATTGGAAAAATATCTGCAGGTCAACCACAGCTGTCAAATGTTTATACCATTTTTATGTTGCCAGAAGTAACAATTATGAAATATTTTCTCCATGTTGGACATATGAGAGAACGAGTATATATGTATTTATCAAGGAACGTTATGTTGCCAAACAACTTGTTCAAACATCATTTGCAGAGGTCTTTCGTTTTGTCCGTGAACGAGTACAGACGTGTTTTCGTGTGTTTTCGCTCGCATCGGTCTTAGCGTCTGACCCGTCCCACGTGTTTTTTTCAAAGCTGTGAGACGTATAGGTTAAGAACGAATTCAATCCCAGTGGGATATCAATTTTAGCCTTAAAAAAGGCGAACGTTTAATTTAGTGATTAACATCACGACGATAGTAAGGACTCAATAAAAGCCTCGTGTTTCTCGAGTCCTTTTTTAGGTTAATATATATGCCTATCGGAATGATTTGCATATTGTCAGAGAGAGAGAGAGAGATCATTTGCAGAATAATTTTTAAGAAATCACTAAATCTTAATTATATTATTCTGTGCGGTTAGAGGATCGCAAATAATCGATAATCTTTTCGTGTTCTATGCGGTTAGAGGCATATCTTATTACACATTGTTCGAAGCATTTGGTTGAATCTCTTGCATTTTTCTGAAAGCGCTTTATATGTGTCGCATTTTGATTTCAAGTTTCTCTAAAACTTCTATGTAGCCCAAAAAAGTTATTCAAATCTTTTGAATTTTGAAATCAACGCTCTCTCAACATAAGTGGTATAGCTGGTTTTATACAGGTGAATATGATTACTGGGCAGTCTCATTCTACAATAGCTGACTATAGAGAAGCCGCGTTGGATTTACATCGCAGAACTATTTAGTTGCACGTATTGGTTTTTGATTTAAGATTCATGATATGAAGTAAAATTTATGAGTTCAACGCGAAATAACGATTTTTTTAAAGAGATTAAAATGATTATTTCACCCATAGTTTCACAATCATTTACCATTTCACTGAAAGCAAAATGATTGCAAACATTTAAGCGTCCTTGTGTTTATTATTCCAACAAAAGGATTTTTTAGCAATTCATAGAATATTACATACAGCAGCTAACAGTTACATGGCAGCAAATACCAATTCTTTAGTTCAGGTGGCAGCTTTGGAAGAAGGTATGGATGCATCTCGTTCTATTTACTAGTAACTAGTACCGAGAAAACTAACTGACAAAATATTCTATTGCATTCACACAGAAAAAAACGAGCATATCAGTTTTCTTTTGAAGTCTGCTTCGTGATACGTGATTGAATTAGTTTTATTTTCGTTTATTTAGATGGTTTTCTTAAAACAAGTGAAGATAATTTTTTGTTTTTATTGTTTAATACAATAGGAATAAAAAAATAATTTTGTTTTTAGAACTATAAAAAGTGCATATTGGTTTTTTGTGAAATGATATATTTAAAAGCACCCAAAATAGCAGTGCAAAAAGTATAAAAAAGGAACTACATAGTGGAAATTGATAAAAAAGTGCAGACGAATGTGAAAATTCTTGGATGTCGATTTTTTAGTTAAAACAAATTAAAATAGATTCTGCCGAGTTAAAAAAAAATTAGTTAGAAATCCTAACGACAAGGTGTTTTAAAAGAGGCACTAAGTGATGGCATTACCACGAAAACTAACATTAGCAAAAATATGTAAGTTACAATGAGGTGCTTCTGAGACAGCGTGTCGGAAAATTGCTTAACAGATTAATCAAAAATTTCCCATATAAAGAAAAGCTGACAAAAATATGAGAAAAGAAAAAAAATTTAAAAGAAATGTAAAACAAATGCTAAAGCAGCTGCAAACTAAAACGCAAGGTTGTGCAAATTTTTTTTGCCTTTATGTGCTGTCTCGAGAATTTTTTTTTTTGCGAACGCTCAACTTTATATTGACCATCAGCACTATGTTGTCAGATATGGAATTTGATAATTTCCATAAACCCGAGCAAACGCTTCAAACGATTTTTCCATTTTCCTTAGCAATTTTTCGCACTTCTGTGGGATACTTAATTTTTTATTTTTTTTATATATGTTTATGTCGAATGAATCAAGCAAATTACTTTTAATTAACGAGCTAACCTTAACAAATGTTATCTATTTTAATCCTTACAGATGACATAAAAGCTCACAATAGCCATGTTACCAGTTTAGATATTGGCGAAACGGGACCTGTTTTGGTAACTGGAGGTCAGGATCGGAATATTAATCTTTGGACTTCTACTAACAACGAAACATGTTTTATGGTCTGTTTATTGTTAGAGGCTTATAATATTTTATTTACCTAATTAGCACTTATTTTTTCTTTATTTGTAGTCACTAACTGGACACAATCGACCCATTGATTGCGTACGTTTTGCTTATGAGGATAATATAGTTTATTCCGCCGATGATATTGGAATAATAAGACGCTGGGATTTAAACGCTCAAGCAATTTCTACAACCTTCAATGGTCACATGAAAAGTGTGCGTACATTAGACTTCTATCCATGGAAGGAAACAGTAGTTTCAGGCAGCAACGATACGACTGTTCGGTAAGTTATTTTTCAAATAGATTTTACAAAAAGTATTGCCTCATTTCTGTTTGCGAATGAATAATCTAAATATGTATGAAATTTTACATTTTGTTCCTATCAATGGTTTCTGATTTATAACGATTACTAATTTATTTACTTTTTGAATTTGTGGGCTAATAAACCAAGCAAAATCGAGTTTTTAATAAAATAATTTGCTAAGCGAGAGATTTATTAAAGGTATTCAATCAAATTTCAAACAAATAGAAAGAACATTTTGAAAAAAAAATTGTGTGCATATCGAGAAGAAGACATGGCACCGCCCATGTGAGCAAAATCTTCAAAACGCAATACAGAAAGCCTTATTTAACAATGCAACCAAATTTCACTGTAATACTAGGAGTAGTTCGGCCTATTACTGGACTAAAATATGACTCATTTTATTATTATTATTATTTTTTTTTGTTATAGTAATTTATTAGTATTTCCATACTTTATAACACAGCAGTACCATTACATTACACATTATACAATTTTTACTTTTGATTTTACAACTCTCTAAATTTGTTCCATTTCTAACTTTAACACATTTGGTAATTCATTACATAATTTGAATACTTAATAAAATAAATTATTTTGTATAGCTGTTGAATTATGATGTGTAAGATATTTACGTTTCTCAAAGCCGTTTGGTTGCGTCTCTCCTACTAAACAAAGTTTATCTTGAATGTTTTTTCGGTCCTCTGATTAACTGTTTTAAATATAAACGTGCTTAACTTTCACGAGCATTTTTACTGTTAAGGGGTCGGTCATATGTTACGTTACGAGGTTTTCTGCCTTTTTTGATTGACCCCTCTCCTCATATTAACGTCCACATCATATTTCCGCATTTTTTCTCGTATACTTCTGATTTATTATTAATTAAACTTATAACAAAATATTCATTTATTAGTATACAAAACTGTAATTATATCTACTATATGGTCATGCGGAACCCAGCTGTGGGAACACAAGTTTATCGAATATAGAACCATTCCAAAGGCTTCAATCAAAAATAAATCAAGCTATTGATTGACCTTGGTATACCTTTTATTAAAAAGGTCTATGAGGGCAGAATGCGGTGATATTAATACAAACTGCAGCAACATCCAAACGTTACCAACCTTTTAGCCATTATATGAATATTGGCTACACATTCAAGAAATCCAGACATTTGAACAAACCACAATCACCAAACACCTCCTCAAAGGCTAGAACGCTCCACTAGTTTTTTAACATATGCGAGTTGGTACAATAAATAAATAATAAGCATGAAAAAAATAAATCCTATAATTTTTCTTAGTAGCCGACTTCAAAATGTGAAGGCTTGAGCAATTCATTCGATGAAAGTACTGTCTGTGCTCAAAATGTATGTTTTACGGCCTGCAGTCCTAGCTAATTGTTTCTATAAACCAGGGTGACTGTTTTTTGTCTGCTTATGCGAATATGAACAAAGTTAGTTATTCAATACGAGAACCTGAACAGGCCATGACACTCTCCATAACTTATTTTCTAAACGGCCTTTAGTATTATGGATCACGTAGATGAAAATAAGCCACATACAATTACCATTTGTGTAGTCTTTATAAATTCTATTGAGTTTTAATGTTCAACCCACGCAATTTCATTCACAACTTGTTTCAAACAGAAAGGGTACATCTGGCCATTTTTTGTGTTTGTTATTTTTTGTTTGTTTTTCTATTTAAGCCACTTGTATTCAGCAGCGGAAACTTAATTGATTCATGCTTTTACTTTATTTGCTTTGAATTTTGCATAAGCGCTATTGTAAAGGTTATTCGAAAACTGGTTTAATGACTGTAGTGAACTCTCGCTGTTGATTTTCTACTAGTTTCTTTGTTATTTATTTAAGTAATTAAAACTCGCATCTTTAAATTTTATAATTTTCGCTAATCATGTTTTAATAATATGTAATTACTGCGTTGAGTGTTTAACAAGTTTTGTTTTAATCAAGAGAAATAAACATTTCTATAACTATTAATGAAATATTTGTGTGAAAATGAGTCTTAGTTGCAGCTTGTTTTTTACTTATCCTTAGACAACCAGTTAGATCTTCAAATAAATATGTCAACAAATGCCCGTTGCCTTAACAGAACTGTAGCAGTATTTCTAGCTTTGTAATGTGTGTAACGAATTTTGCGGATTTTGCACTTGAGCGTAGACCTTGACTAGATTATGTTATTGAACTGCAAGTTTGTATAAAACAGTTCAATAAACTTTCATTTAACAAAAACTTCTTTATGTAATTAAGGAAATTTACAGTACATAAGTACATTTTTCTCAACAAAAGCTGCTTTCGTTATATTGTCATTTCCAAATTAATTTTTAGAAAAGTCAATCATTCATCACACATCTAATTTAATTGAAAACAAATTTGAAATGGCCATAATTTTTAAGAAATGTAATAAGCGAATAAAATAAGCAATTTTTCAACGATAAATTTTTTTCAGTGGCAAAAGAATTTTCATATAAAAGAAAATTACTTCTACATAATTTTTCTCAAGAAGTATATAAAAATACAAGGTGTCATTTCAAATACTATACTATAACTATAATTTGAAAGACAAATCTATAGTAAACTACCTGGTTTCACTTGCTATGTGTTGATATTGTTAATCAGAATCAGTTTCTATTAAAAGCCAGTTTTTCTCCTTCACTTGTTATGATTTCATAAAAATCTACCATTACGCAATAAGTTTGGAGCTTCGTTAAATTTTTGAATGTAGTTTAACTTGAGTGGTCTGTAATCTGAATGACCATAAACGTGATATCACCCGATGCAATAAAACTATTAAAAAAATGGTCGAAACTGAAGGTTGGTATTATTACCCTGCACCTCAGACTTAACCGTGCAGACGTGATAAGCGGCTTGTCTTATAGTTTCTCTGACTTTCTGGACCATGTTATGGCCTTATCCACATACTACAATTGGCCATTTAAATCAAACGATGTTCAGCACTGCTCACATGCATATCCGTAATCGAAAAACTGTGATTGTCAAGTTTTGTAGTAGCAGATTGCGCGACAACATTTTGTAGTAGTATCTTAAAATTGGCTCTTCGAAGTTATGTGGTATAGTTGGTGGAGCGATCCTGTCAGAATGTACTTGAACGGACACCCTACAGTAGCAATGAACAAGCTAAACTATATGTGCAGAAAGCTTTTGAAACTGGAAATATTCGAGGAATAACGTTCATTATTGCGAACAACCCCAAATATAAAATTAATCGTATGCCAATCAAAAGCTTCATGCACTGCTCGACAGCTTTTTGAACTTCTGAAATTACAATTTCTTAGCTACTTTCTACGCGTTAGTTTTGCGGATCAATAATTGTGTGGTATTTTTATGTCTTATGTGACAGAAAATTTTCTTTCTTCTCTTATTTTGACAGAAATTTTGGCCTATTTTTTCAAACCAAACGATGCAGAAAACCTTTCTAAGCTATAAGAAACATATGGACTTAATCTTTCGGTGATTGGTCCAACGGCTTAGGAGTCCATAAATGACACAAACACACATTGACTTTTATACATATGTATATAAGTAGATATCTTCCAGTAATTTTTATAATTTCTGTTTAACTGCGGGAAATAATTTGTTTGGAGATGTGGCTGTAGGATTTAAGATTCTTTATTAATATCCGCATATTTGGTAAAAAAGTATCCGTAATCAACTATTACAATTTATTCATCAAAATTGATTTTGTTGCCTTCAAAATATTTCAGCGAACTTGTTTTTATGGCTTCAGCCAACACAAAGCGACTTTTGCGAAGTTGTAATTTCAGCTTCGGGAACAGGAAAAATTCGATGAAATTCGTTGAACACAACGATGTTTTTATGCGATGATGCAAAATTATTCTCTGACATAAATAATGCTCCTTATTTCTTTATTTGTGGTATTAGTATCGATATATCATCGAAACGTGTTTAGTTTCCCACAATTATTGTGTTTGTTAGTGATTATTGACTGTTATTAAGGTGTGGTCCCATATTTGGCCTCAATAATGTTCTTTTAATATATCTATTTTATTTTTTGATGAATAGATTTGAGAATGTTATGTATGATCTGTAGTATAGAAATCAGAATCTAAAATTTAAATTCGACATTTTTTTAGCCTCATCCTTAGACTCCCAATTCTGTTAAGCCTGGACGATTTTAAACTGATTACAAGTTTAGCCCGCATTTATCTTACTTTCGGAAGGCAAATGATATGAATTTATTGTTAATTACGATATAATTAAAATCGATATTGTTGCGTTTTGGTGATGCAATGTAGGCAATTTGAGCGGAAAAATTCAACTGCTCTAAATCCATAGCAATTTACTTTTGTTTTCTTTATACAGGATGGTCCATCTACTTTTTCGAATTTGAACTACTGGATTTTTTGAAGTGGTAACTCGTATTATAACAGAAAGTTAGCTTTATATCTCAGATTAAGGAAATGGGTCGATATTTTTATGCCCTACACAGAGGGTATATATTTACTTTGTCATTCCGTTTGTAACGCATAGAAGGGGGCGTGATAGGTATGAAAAAGTATATATATTCTTGATCAGCGTCACCGCCTGAGTCGATATAGCTGTGTCCGTCTATCTGTCTGTCTGTGTGTCTGTCTGTTGAAATCAAGTTTACGGGAAACCTAAGCAGGATAATTCAAATAAATTTGGCACAAAGGTCACACCTTCTTGCAAGCTGCTAGCATATAAAAATGGGCGAAATCGGTTTACGGCCACGCCTACCGACCATACTCTGTGTAATTATACCCAAGTCCATTTTGAAAAAAAAGTTGCTACGATTTTGATGAAAATTGGTGATTTGGTGAAGATGGGAACAAAATTAAGACTAGGCTAGGTTCTAAGTTTGCAAAGGCTCTTAAAGGGGCATGGCACAGCCCTAAATTTTAACTTTTATAACGCCATAGCTCGTAAACCGTGCGAGATATTGTGATGAAATTTGGTACGCGAGTACAGATCTTATGAATCTTGAATTGCGCATAAAGTGGGCGGAATTGTAAAAGTGGGCGTGTCACTTCTTAATAATTAAAAATTTGGATTTCGTATAACTCCAAAATGTCACATACGATTTTCGTTAAAATTTTAGGAATGATACCACTGGAAGTAGTCAACAATACAAGCTACGTCAATATACTGGAAAATGTTTTTGAAGGGCATGGCACAGCCTACAATATTTATAAACGTTATAAAAAGAGAACTAACAACGCAATCGTTATGAAATTTAATAAGGCAGATATACTTGCTAAAAGGTGTCTTCTTGGCTCAATTGTGCCGGTGGGTGTGGCACCTCCCATATAAGCGAACTACGTTTAAAATGTGCTATGAGAGTAATCTTCATAAAATTTTGTGTAGAAGTGTTGGTTACTATAAGCTTCGGGATTAAATGAAACTTGACAAGATTACATCAGTGGGCGTGGCACCTCCCTCATTAATATAAAGTTGTAAGTGCTATTTTAAAAGAACTATTGGAGCAATTGATCTGAAATTTGATGTAAGTGGTTTACTGGGTATTAGGTACATATGAATGAAAAGCTGGCGAAATAGCAACAGTGGGCGTGGAACCTCCTATACAATTAAATCACTAATAACTATCAAAATATATGAGCAATCATACTGAAATTTGGTGGAAGAGGTTAGTTTATAAAAAGCTATTTCAGGATCAAAATCGGACTGGAGTGCATCAGTGGGTGTGTCACCACCCTAAATTTTAAGAATAATTACGGCACGTATCGCAAACTATACAAGCTATTGTAGTAAAATTTGGTTTGTTTATTGAACCCAAAGGGGGCGGAATTGGAGAAGTAAGCGTGGCATATTTCGTGTTTTTCATTTCTATTCTTTTTTTTTCAACATTTCCCATATTCTTTTGACATTTTCAATCTTTTACCATTCTCCTTCTCATTTTCTTTATTCATTCACAGCATTTTTCATATATTTCGACTTTCATATATTTCAACTTTAAGGGTTTTCATATTTTTTCAACATTTTTAGTTTTTTCCAACACTTTTCAACATTTTTGAACCTTTTTACATTATTTTCGACTTATTCAACCTCTTCAACATTTTTTTAGCATTTATTTAAAAAGTACTTTCAATGCAGTGTAGGGTATGTGAGTTTCGGCCTGGCCGAAGATAACACCTTTACTAGTTAGTTTTCGGTTTCGGGTTTCTGGATCGGAGGTATCATCTTTGAAGATGAGTTACAAAGAATGGTGAGCGCTACCGCCCAATGATAACTGATTATTTGTGGCCTGTTTTCGACGATATGAAATGGACAGAATTTGGTTTCAACAGGATGGCGCGCGCGTTATTAGCCATTATGGTGATGTGCATTGGCCTTGCGCCGCTGCGGTTTGACTTAAGGACTGTCCCAGAACAAACTTACGTTTTCCTTTTTAGTTATAAAAAAATACCCAGTAATTTTTTTGGTCTTTTTTCATTTTTTATTATTAATGGCTAGTGTTCAGAATATAAATAACTAAAAACTAAGTAACAATTTTTTTTTCTGTAAATATTTCTTACTTTTTTCGTAAGGCCCTTCATTAAATTTTGCACAGTTGTTTCATCGACAGTACGGTAGGATCTTTTCAAGATAAGTCTGAAGTCTTGTAATTTTTTTGCAGTCTTACCACTCTTTCGAAGATCTCTTTTCATTAGAACACAATATCTTTCAATTGGGCGAAGCTCTGGGCAGTTGGGCGGTTTTGCTATTTTTGGTACACAATTGATATTTTAGCTTTAGAGCAATGAGAGTTTGCTAAATCAGGCCAGTACATCACGGTACCCTCATGTGCACGAATAAATCGTAGAACAAGTTTTTCGAGACACTCGTCTGTATAAACTTTGGAATTGATTGTGCCTAGCGTAACAAAGAAGCTGCTTCTGAGACCACAGGTGCATATGGCGTGTCAAACCATATATTGCTTCGGAAATTTCGAAATTTTTTTTCTTTGAATTTACCAGACACATGCAATTTTTTCGGTAATGTATAATATTCGTGCTTAGGTAGCTGCTTAAATCTGCTTTGACGTAAGTTTCGTCGTCCATAACACAGCAATCAAATTTAGTCAGGTACCTTTCATACAATTTTCGGGCTCGCATCTGAGCCATCAACTGCTTTTCATCAGAACGGTTTGGTGCTATTTGAACTCTATATGTCTTTAGCTTAATTTTCTCCTTTATCTTTTGTACATCAGATTTTGATGTACCCGCTCTAGGCGCCATATCTCGCACTGAGGTGTTGGGATTTTGCTTAAAAAGGCGCTTCACTTTCGTCGCTTTCGTTAGAAAATTCTGGTTTTCTGCCTGAAACTTTTTTTCGTGAAATAGATAGACGCTTCTTATAATTAGAAATGACCGTAAAAACAGTTCTTTCTGATGCACTTACTATTTTTGCTATAGCTGAATATTTTAATTCTGGATTTTGCAGGTATGTGGACAAAATCAGTTCGCGAACTTTTTGTTGCTTGCTAGATATCTTTGTCGATAGAAGAGCGATCTTTAAACGTTATACATCATATTAAACGTCACTTTATATAGAACAAATATTGTGTCTTTTTGGACCTATAAGATTATCAAGTAGAGCATAATACAAAAAATAAAAAACATAAGTTTTTTCTGGGACAGTCCGTAGTAAGTGTTACGGTAACAATCCAGCAACGATTGAGATCTTAAGAACGAAATATTGAGACTATTTTATGGGCTACTGCAAGGCCAGTCAAAGAAATCATTTGAATGAAATAGTGTGGGAAGGATTGTACTTCCAAATAAAAAATAGCACATTGGAAAAAAATTATTAACTTTTGTTTATAGCAAAATCGAATTCCAAATTATAAATGGTTCAATCTATATTTGTCAGGCTTTTAGTTAATTTTTCTTCCTCTCGTAACCAACTTCTCCAGAGTTTTTTTTTCTGCGGCAGATGTATCGAAGTGTAGTTTCTTTGATTTCAGCATGTTTTGGTGAGCCATACTCTTTTATCAGCATTTCTAGCACTCTGCTTTTCTTGAGAAGGTTCTGAAAATTTTCTATATTGTCCCGTGTAATTTTTTAACGTATGTAAAAGAATTGAAAGCTTGTGAAAAATCATGGTCAAAATAATGCTCACAGGAAGATTGCGGACTTGTATGTCTTTTGCATTTGGACGTAATATAATAAATCTAAAAATGCCGTTGTTATCAGGGTCTTTAAATTTGTTATATTGTAACCGTGTTGAATAGTGTAATCAGTATGCGATAAATGATAGTGTATAAGACTTGATAGATGTTATGGGTTTGTGCATGTGTTAAATCTTGTAGGTCTAGTAATACCGATTTTGTTGTTTAGTAATGTGGCGGTAGTTTAAGTAAGGTTTTGTTTTTGCGAAATATCATTCTCTTACAAATTATGATTCCATCCAAGAGAAAAATTAATCAGTAGTTTCTTTAGTAGTATTTAGTCTTGCATGTAAATATTAAAGATTGCTAAAACTATTTAAACTGTGAACCACTAGTGCGACTTATGAATCCGTTATCAGATTTATGTGATCAAACTTTATCAAATTCTGATGTTTCTGAAAAATAATACCAAATATTTAAATCGATGACGTATTTCTTTATTGATGACATGTTACCCTTCAATATTTTATAATTAACTGTTTTTAAAAATTCCATTCAATCTAAACTACTACATAAAGTTATTTTCAAATATAAAAAATTATAGATCAAATACCGCGATAATAATCAATAAGTAGAAAAAATGTTTACAACTTAGCAGATGCTTCTTTCAACTCTACATATGCTCCAGTGATTACTTCTTTTCCAGTTTCCACAATCAAAGTGCGGAAATAAACACGTTTTCCTTCTTTCCACATTTCTACCTTTAAAGTTTGACCTGGCAAAACTGGTGCTGCAAAACGTACTTTAACCGCCTTGAACAAGGAAGCATTATTATCAGCATATTTTGCCAAAACAGCACGTACTGAGAAACCCATTGAGGCTAGTCCATGCAAAATTGGTGTATTGAATCCAGCTAAAGCGGCAAAGTTGGGATCGATATGCAGCGGATTCAAATCTCCAGATAGACGATACAAAGCGGCTTGATCTTCCGTGGTTTTGTACATAATAGATGAATCAGGTGACCGTTTCGGTGGTGCAACAATTGGTACGACTCCTTCTTTAGGTTGCTTTTTGCCACCAAATTTACCAGCGCCAACAACAAAGATCGAACTTTGGGCCTTTACCAGCAAGCGTCCATTTTCGTCATATGATTCACAGTTAGTAACGACAACTGCACCAGAACCTTTGTCCATGACATCGAATGCTTTACCAGTAGTTCTGAGATTGCCACTAGTTGGAATGTCATCACAGATTTCTAGGTACTGCTCACCGTGTAAAATATCAACTAAGTTTGCTTTGCCTGAAGGCAAGGCTGATGCCACTAAATTCGTGGTCATACTTAGCATTAGACCAGGCATAACGAAAAAAGATGGAATGGCGGTGAAATCAGGATCATTTTCATACAAAAATCTTAAATCGTTGCTATCCTTTACAGTGGCACCAACACCCAAAGCGTAGAGAATCAAGTCCTTTGAGCTAAATTTAAAGTTATCCTCAACACCTCCGATTTTGCCTGCTTTAAGGTTTTCTAAAACCTCCAGTAAAGCACCAGAAGCATGAGCAATTGAATCTAGATGTTTGGCCTCTGACATATCAGTAATCTTTGACCAAACGCTCTTTACGTACTCTGGTGTAATTGTTTGTTGGTCTATGGATGTACGAAGCACAGTGCCTTTGCCACGTACAATGTGCACTTTAGTAGCCCAACCAGCAGCACTTTCTATATATGAGCCTGAAGTAAAAAAAATTTTCAAAATAAAAATCATTTCAACTAAAAATATTTGATTTCGTAGCAATATAAGAGACTGACTCTGTAATACACAGATGTTGCAATTTCATGGAAAGTTTTAATTCCGTGGAAGATAAGTCACATTCATTAATTTTTTAAACTAAAATTCAAGATGTCAAGTATGTGATTTGACGGAGGCAAATGATAGCTAATATTCCTGTATAAAGAATTTGCTAGTGATTTGAAATTGAAAAGGTTCTGTTATTTGATAGCCTTGGTATAGAATTTTGTGTAATCCAACGTGCGTAAAGGCTAAGAAACAAATAAAAATTCAGATCTACTCACCATTATCTTCGCATGATTCGTGACACAAGTACCCTACGACTGGAGCAATTAGATGTGGTTTTAGTTCATTAAACAGCATATCTGGCAAAATACCCTCTGTCATGCGACTAGCTGCAGTTGGTATGATGACATTACAGAAAATGTTGTTTTTTCTACCTTCAATGGCAACAGTGTTCGCTAAACCAGCAAGACCCAATTTTGCAGCAGAATAGTTGGCTTGTCCAAAGTTGCCATAAATACCAGAGTTGGATGAAGTCATAATAATGCGTCCAAAGTTATTTTTCTTCATGTGTGGAAAAGCAGCTTGGGTGCATTTGAAACTGCCTTTTAAGTGAACATCATGTACCAAATCCCAATCTTGATCAGAAGTTTTGGGAATACTCCGATCACGTAAAATACCGGCATTGTTTATCAAAATGTCAACACGTCCATAATTTTTAATAGCTGTCTGAATAACTTTGTCTCCATCCACAACAGAGTTATAATCAGCTACAGCGGTGCCACCTAGAGCAACAATTTCATCGACCACAACATCAGCGGCACGTTTTGAAGCACCTTCACCTTGGAATGAGCCGCCCAAATCATTGACCACAACTTTAGCGCCGCGTGAACCAAAAAGCAAAGCGTATTCACGGCCTAAACCAGCACCGGCACCAGTGACTACAGCAACGCGTCCATCGTAACGAAGTTGCTCTGCTGACATTTTATTTTTATGAGTTTTTCAAAAAAATTTGTAACTGTAAACTGTTCTCCAATGTGGTTGCACACCAACTGAATATGAAGTGGGACTGAAAATTGTTAAAATATGCATTAAATTGTAAATTACTTAGAACACTCGCTTATTTAAGTGAGAAGATATGAGCTTGTTGGTGTATGGTGTATGTACATATGTAAGGGAATGAATTGCAAATCCATAGAAGCAAAGTTTCTTTCTGATAATGATATTGAATAATGAATGATAAGCACTGCGATTAGTTTAATAATAGCAAGTACTTCAATGGAGTATGGTCGAGTAATATAAAACATGATAGTGAGAGAGAAAGAGCAATGTTATCAATTTTAGGTACATTTAAGCTATGAAATTTCATAATTTACTTTGTTTTTATATCCTTTCGATTTCAGTAGAGTATATCTTTTAAGGAATTGTTAGAGAATAACTTCAACAAATGTAAAGGAACAAAAAATGGGCAACTAGCTGATTATACTGGTTTCATTCACCGCTACGTGATATCTTCAGTAAGCTTTGTACGCCGACGTTTAAGAGCCAGTTAATCATCATAGTGCTTGAGCAATAAAATTAGTGAGTTTCATTCAATTCCTTTTATTGAGTCTATGGAACCAATATCCTTACATACTAGTAATTTTAACATTAAAAGATAAAAATAAATATTAAAAGTAACTGCTTACATTTTTCAATACCTCCTTATTTAAACAGAAATCCTATTAAATTCAAGTAAAGCTTTGTTCAATGGTTCATTTGCGCTTCAGCATCTATGATGAACCTTAATATAAAAAAGGCTAGAGTAACGCAGGGATTTTAAAGGCACATTAAAGTTTATTTTACCCAACAACATACTACAACAAACTTTGCCACAAATTAGATCATATACAAACATTAACGTTTGGATCATACGCCTACTTTTTAATGATTTAAAATTTAACAGTAGCCTTCAAGCACTATACGTGGGTGTAAGTAAAGTGTAGTGATCTTAATGCGAACTCCTCCTTATTCATAATTAAATGTACCATGATACGAATCTTAAAGAAAGCCTTATCATATGCATGACCAACAGTTTAATTTCAAAAGGTCAAAGGAACAATAGTTCGCTTAAAATAATGTCAAAGTATTTCTTATCATATCAGTTCTCAATTGCAATATTTCGAAATTTGTTTTTGGTTCCAGTGTGAAACACCTAACAAAGCGGTGGCCATTGTACTTTGCCCGCTGCCTATCTCACCCAAACAGGTAAACTGTAGTTTTTTTTTCGTAGGTTTTCAACTGTTTCTAGTATAAACAGTGTTTTATATTATTTCTATTTATTTGTTGGTATATGCTGTGTCATATGTTCACCACTAAGAAAGTTCCAAAATGTTTAGTGAGTTTTCTAATATGTGTCCTTACCTTTTACTATTTTTAAATTTTTATTGCTTTTTTATAAATCAACATAATAACTTACGCTGAAAATGGTTCCACTTGTACGAATACGGCAGAGACATAACACAATCATTTCAACTTTTGACATTTTCTCCAATTATCGCTTTCGTGATTTAACAACCAGTATCTAAAGTGGAAACCACTAATGTCTAAATTTCTCTTATGTTATTTGAGATGCTTGCTAGCAAAGCTTTGCTAGTGCTGGGCATGATTGAATAATAGCTGTGTTTTATTCGTTGTAGTTAAACCAAAATTTAATACAAATGCGTGCTCAATTTCTAGTTCAATTGATTGAACTTTTTTGGTGTATGCGAAATTTGAAGCATAGATGTCGCACATTGCAAGCAGCTGTAGACACAAACCTAAAATAATCAAATATCTATAGCAAGTTTGAATTTGCAGAACCCATTCTAGCTCACGCGAGGCCCTTTGCAAGCAGTAGATTCTAGGCCCAAATATTAAAATAAAGTCATGATAAAAAGAAAAATGGTGATGAAACAACAGACAATGATCGCTGCTATGGCTCTGCTTCAGTTTTCCTTTTCAATACAGTGTCAAATGGTTTTGTTCTTCACCTTCTATCGTCGATTATTATTTTATGCTCGGAAAACGGAAGAAAAAATATTAGTATTAGAGTCTACGACGCTATAAAATCAGTCAAAATCGTTTGATAGCAATTTTACGAAAAAAAAAAAAAAAAATTAAGTACTGACGCGTGAGGCCCCTTACCGCGCTAGGCCGCGTTCAACCATACGAGTTTGTCGGCCATAAAGCCGGCTTTGAATTCAAAATAGAAGATTTGTCAAACACTGTCACGCCTAAAAGTGGTCAGTGGCAGAATTAAAAAAGGTTTAACTTATGCCTTTTGTTCACTTAGGTTTAACCAAAGCGAATAAAACACGGCTAATACCATGTATGACTCATTGCATATAGTCTTGTGTTGTGCTAAAACGCGCGTTAGCTAACTAAGACTTACGGAATATTTTATATTTTCGTATTCGACAGGGGGAAAAAACAAAACGACACAATTGGTATCATCGTTGTCGTTTTATAAAATCGACAGTTGTCAAAACGACAATTTATTACAAATTTCTAATCATCTAATTGAACAATATTTTTGATCGAATTGTACAGTCTTAGCAGAAACCGATATTTTTGTGTGAAATTTCACAAATCGGTCAATGCTTTTTAACAAACATGACAGAGACTACAAATGGAACAATTTAACCTGGTAATTGGTGACATATGTTTCGGCTATTGCCACGTATATACATATTCACATACATATATACATAGCCTCATCAGACCAGTTTTTGGTTAATTTGTACACGGATTTGAACCCCGACCATTCCATGAATTATGTTTGGACAGCCGCTCTTAACACTTGAGCCATGAAGGGAGTTCTCCAAGACGTGTACAAAGTGCAAATTTGTTTTTTAAGCACACAATGCACCACATGCCATCTCTTGTCATTTCTTGTTTGCCATAGCTTTGTTGAACCGTCGGTTCAAAGACTTGCTATGATGAGATTTTTTCGTATAGTTGTGATTTGCACCACTTTTCATATACATAAGTCTTCTGCTAAGACTGTACAATTCGATCAAAAATATTGTTCAATTAATTAATAATAACAGTCGACTAATAACAAATAAAATTTCTAATCATCGTAAAAAATGTAAGATCTCAAAACGACATTTTTTGTCGATGTGAAATTTGTAGACGACGAAAAAATTTTGAATTATTTTAAGTTTTACTGAGTGTTTTTTTAAATTTGTGGTGTGATATCGTCCAGAAGATCCTATATGTTAGTAGTGAGTACAAAATTTATCGCAGGAAAACTGAACAAATTCTATTTTGGTGTGATGTAGCACAGAAGCTAAATTGCACGTCCCAGTTGTTTTTAGCTTCTGAAGTGAGGGCCGTCGCAGGAAATTTTTTTTCAGGTGTAGTACTTTTGTAAACAGGTCAGATGGTAACCCTAGCTGCAGCCACTATAGAGCTCTTGCAACTTTGTTTTAGAAATGTAGCTCCTGGAAGTGACATTGTGGGTAACCATCGTCGAGAGAACCATTCACGGTATCAAGCATTTGGACAATCATTTTCCAAAAGTGGTGAGCCAAGAACTGGCACAGCTGCGAGAGTTTGCTATTTCCTGGTGTAAGGACTGGAGATGACGCATCTTTTCTATCATATGTTTTTTCGAATGAAAACGTGGTTTGACTAAAAATCACAATTTAGTTATCATCAGGAAAATTACCACTTACAAGAAGCTACAGGAGCGTTACTCAACTATTCAAAAACTGTTGTTCACTAAATCTTGAGTGAAGGCCGTCGTATCTACTCAATCAAAACAATTTTTTACTTCTTTTTTGAATCCGAGATTTCGTTATTTGACGATCAGTCTGAATTTTTTTAAATTTAAATTAAAATATTAAAAATAATTTAAATTAATATATTAAAAATAATTTAAAAATAAAATAAAAAAAAAAAAAAAAAACCCATGATACAAATTAAAAAACGAGGCGAGGAA
Organism: Meiosimyza decipiens; assembly: GCA_963680825.1. NCBI lineage: Eukaryota > Metazoa > Arthropoda > Insecta > Diptera > Lauxaniidae > Meiosimyza > Meiosimyza decipiens. The sequence continues at coordinate 140,866,331 of OY804258.1, forward strand.
AAAATCGTCAGTCGTCGAAAACGAAAAACGACTACGATGATAAGGGTGAATCTCTCTTTCATGCAAAGAAAAATGTACATCACTTCACAATGAAAAAGCACTGGCAAGTGCTCCTCTCAAACAAACCAGCTATAATTATTAAGTTCCTTTAAAGTACTCGTTTTTCAGCAACAGTATTTATGTAAATTCTATTTAAAACTTTAAATGTCCTTTTGTAATTTTAGTCTTTGGGATGTACACGATCGAAATAGATGCATTAAAGTCTATCGTGGTCATATTGGCTATGTTAAATCGGTCAAATTTTCGCCTGATGGCATTTGGATCGCGTCTGCAGGTACAGAAGGATCCGTCATCATTTGGGACATTCGAGGAAATATACCAGTTATGGATTTCACTGAGAATCCGCCGGCGGATGCAGTAACCTGCGTGCAATTCCATCCAAATGATTTCTTACTAGCAGTTGGTCGTGTTGACGGAACAATTTGGATTTATGATTTAGAAAAGAGAATATGTATTTTAAAAACAAATGAAACTAGTAAATTTTATGGTTATCCAATCCAGTGCATCACTTTCAGGTAAGTGTTATAATTTAACAATGTTAATGTGCTATCTATTTAAAACCAACATGCTTGGCGTGTAAATATTTTTCAATCCAAATTTTAAAATTATTAAATTTAAAAACTTTATGTTAGTGAAAATGGTGAATGCCTTTTTGTTGGCACAGCAGCGAGCTTGAATGTGATTGGTTGGGAACCAGAACGTGAATTTGATTACATCAAAACTTCCTGGCTTAAACTAGGAGACATGAAATTGGTCAACAAAAAGCTGGTACCATTACATCCTTTAAGTGTTATTTCTCTCAGTATTAAATTAGACATTTTTCTTTTTAGTATTGTGGTTCCTATGAAAATGAATACGTATCGATTAGTTGCATAAGTGTTGATCGTATTTATCCATTTTATAATCCTTCAAATGGGCCAGCTTTTAGTCACAACTCTACTACACGGAAAAGTTTTTCACGTGGCAATCAAAAGTTACATTTGTCCATTGTACATGGACCAAAACCTTCCCGCCTTGTTGAAGAGAATGAAGACAACCGAAGCCCAACTCTTGATGGAAAGCCATCTTCACCAATTTCAAATATCGAATTGGTTGATGAAGCTAATTCAATAAATGTCTGTGGTCCAGGTGGTGTCAATAGTAACCTCCAGTTCAATACCTTTTACAACCCATCAAATGAATCTATGCATGAAGTATGTAGGAATGTACGTGAAGCGCCGATAGCGTCAAGTAATGCTTACAGTTCGCTAGCTGGATTAAGCTATGAGGGTCCCAGCTCATTAAAAATGCCCGGAGAGCGTGATTTGTATCGGCTTGAACAGTTTGTAAATCATCAAGCCAATGAATTTCAGTTCAACATGAATGACAGTAATCCACCCATTATATCTAACTATGAACATACAGAAATGGTAGAAGATTTTCCAGTCAATACAAACAATCAACAACAACAACCGTCTTCAACGACTGGCAATGGAAATGCAGCAGTGCAACAGATCAATATACAAAAAACTTCGAAACCCAAACCATCCTCAAACATTCAAAAGCGTAGTTCACAAATTGGTATTGCATCCAGTGGAAAAACAACGTCCAGTACAAATTTACAACCACGTAATAAATTATCGCAAATGTCATCGGTAAGCACAACGGAATTGCATAAAATGGATGACAATATGTTATTGAAAAAATCAACTTCATCACATATTGTTAACAAAGGTGCTAAACGCGCCATTGATTCTCAGTCAAATTTGAATAAAGAAAACGCACGTCACAAAAATTTTTCAGTGCAGTTTATAACAAAACCTATAACAAGATCAAAAACTTCATTGGAATTACGTTCACCGCAAAAGCAACAGCAATTAGCAGCGGCAGCGGCAGCGGCACAGAGACAATCAAATGTAAGTTTTTTTTTAGTAAAAAAAAAAAAATCTGGGCCCTACTCCTTAAAGCGATTCCCCTCTTGTCAAGATCCACCTTATGGAACTGCCTTAGTATAGTGTTTCAAAGTTGTTGTTAGCATGGAAGTTGCCAGTTAAAATTTGGTTGCATTACTTAAATAACTCCCTTGTCATAGTGTATATAAGATGTTGCTTGTGTGTAAGATACAGCGCCGTGTCAAATCTGCCCAATTTTTTTTTAGTGCCTGTCCAAACTATTTCAGCTTAGTTTAGCATTTTATTGTTTTCGCTTATATTCGAGGCATTTTGTTAAAATCCGCCTACTTTTTCTGTAGTGCTTGTCTGAACTTCTACTGTTATCCCATAACTCTGTTAGCAGCGTAGGGAGTGAATAAAACTTGTGTAGCTTTGCCGGCCCCTGGTTCGATTTAAACTGCGAGTTCGTAGCAAATTTTGACATCATATCACTTTTCATCATTCAGCATCATTATATAAGAGAATAGTGTGAAACCCATTTCGACCTTTAAGATCAAAACTACAAAATACATGTCGATACTTGTTTAAAAAAAAGCCATTTCAGTTCATTAAGAACACCCGTTGATGGTATGTAGTTCCTGAGATATCCTCGAGAAAAGTTTACACTTGTATGTGCAGTTGGTGTGCCCATGAATTGATTTCATCTATTTTCAATTCAACGAGGTGCAAATGAGAAATCACCTGTGTATCAAATTTCATTAAACTATCCTCCTTTGTTTTCCCACAATTGTGATTTCCAGAGACTGACAAATGAACGCATAGACGGACAGAAAACAGACAGACAGAGAACAAACAGACGGACAGAGAACAGAGAACAGACAGACAGACCGACAGACAGACATACAGACAGACAGACAGGCAGACAGACATGTAGTCATGGCTGAACCGACTCTTTTTAGTTTGTCATGCTTTCTTCTATGCGTTACAAACAGAAGGATAAAGTGAATATACTCTGTATGTAGGGTATAAAAAGCTAAGATAGTACTCGTAGATATTACATTGTAAAATATAGTTTAACATTTCTTTATATTTTGTAGAGAGTTTCCAGCTATGCATCTGATATTGACACAACGAATGTAAGTTGAATTTAGTTTGTTAAAGACTTTGCGTTATTGAATTCTTTTTTTGTTACTAGATCCCCATAAGCTACCGTCCAGATCCTTCGTTGTTAACGCAACCCGGACTTGTAAGTATAATTTAACTTAATTACTGATCTATAAAAAAACTCAAAGATAAACCTTAAATTTTTCATGATTATACTAAAAATATAAATTTAAAAATTTCATGGACCGCTTTGACAGTGCTTCATTAAAATATAGCTTGTTTGTATGAAACATTAAAATCGAAATTTCCCAAAATACTTTAGAAAATAATACGTTTTTAACCAGCCCACCATCCTAATAGTATGTGTTCATGAATGCTCTAAATAAGCATTCTTTCCCATATAAATAGTTGGGAAAACTAAAACTCGATGAGCCACCAGTAAATATTAATATGAGTTCTACTAGCACCAGAATTTTGGTATCATATACATTTAACTATTAAAGCAGTTTCAAGAAAAAAAAAATTGAATCACCTTAATATGTCGACTGCGATTCGAAGAATGCCAAGTATTTTAATTTAGAACAATCATCTTATCAGTGAAATCTAATATATTGGTTTTGAAATAATATAATGGAAAAGAGCACGTATGTTGACGTGCGGCTTACGGCATTCTTTTAAGCAAAAAAAATACATTAAAACTGATGTGCCATGGTATCGGCGATAAAATAATATGGGGCGATTTCTCAACTTTAAAGTAGAAAATCGGTATTTTTTCATTGGTTTCTGGGCAATTTTAAATTTTTTTATAAGAAAAAAAGAAGATGAAGAAAAACTAATCACGGATTCGAACTCCTCGATCGATAATAGCCCGAAAATCACCACCACGAACATACATGTAAAATATTTTGAGTTGATTTTCTTGGGATCTGATAAAACAGATCTGCTCTTTGTCGAGTTAAATTGCTAATCATTTTAATAATACTAGAACAAAATATACAGCCCGTATTTGCAATGTATCACTTTAGCAATAGACATAAACGTAAGGGTTGTTATGAAATCTTAAAATTGCGCTCACACCGATTCAAAATCTTAGCAATTTAATTCGAAAAAAAGACCCGTGTTAAGATGCCATACTCATATACTAAATACAAGAATTTAAATTACAGAAAAGCTTTAACAACCGTAATAACATAGACGATACTTCGGAAATTCACATGTTATCTTCGTCACATGAACAGGTTTATCAAGAATTAAGCAATCGTCATGCTGTGCTGCAGTTAATAAGAAGTTCAACAAGGTTCGTATACTTTCTAAGTAAAATTCACTAACTACTGAAAAAAAAAATCGAATTTAGTTTAATGCTCTAAGACTGAATTTTAATCTTCGTTGCAAAAAATTTTTTCATATCAATTCAATGAAAGCTAAACATACTCAAGACATGGAAAAATGTTACAAATCTCAAAAGAAAAAAGATATTAAAACTATACCAGAAGCAAAAATAAAACGTTCCCTATGTCGTAACAGAACCAATTTATATTCAATTTGAACGAAAATTATTAAAATTAAGGCTATAGCTTTTTTGGAATAATTCCAAAACATAAAAAATCAAAAAGATAAGGTAAAATTGTAAATTTAAGTATCACTTTTTATTAACCAAAACGCAATTTTTTCAGTTATTGATTTATGTACATGAAAAATAAGTATTTAATCTAAAAATATATTAGGAACAAAGATATAAATTTGAAAAAAATGCCAGTTTTTGGTCATTATTTATTTATTGATAAGCTTTTTACTTGACTCCAAGTTTCATGCTAAATAGCTAAAGAGGTTAATAACTGTAGTAGCTAAACTCTGTTAAATATATAAAAATTATGATAAGTGATCAAACAGTAGTTCGCAGAAACTGGCAGCTTAACCACGGCTTACCCAGGATAAGTTAAAGCCAGTTAATTACAGTAAGCCAGTTTGTTAAACCCATCCTCGGCAGTTTCTGTACCTGTAAATGTGAAATGTGAATAAAATGTTTTTTATGCCGACATTCTGAGGTGCGAAATGATGTGTGATGTAAAAAAATGATATGTTATATATATATATCTATATATAATATGTTCTTATTTTTGTTTATTATTAAATTAAATTCCTATTTATATGATTAAAACTTGAGACAAGGTAATTGGAAAGTCTACAATGTACGAGTATGTGTCTCTGGTATTGTATTGAATTGAATTGTAAAAAAAATTCTTTTTAACACAATTTGAACACTAACCAACTTGGAATATTCAGTTTTCGAAAAATGCCAATCTCTTTTTTCCTTTGTGGGCAGTTTTAATAATTTGTTTTCATCTGAAATGTGTGCTTAGTTTTTCTATATTTTGAATATATTTGGTTTCCACTGAAATTATTTGGAAAAAATGATTGCAACGAAAATAAAACATGTTGACTTTTGAGTCTTTGTCTCTGGATCTGACGGTAAAGAAGGTGTTTTTTTTAAATAAGTGGGACGAAATCACAAAAAAAGTGTATTTGAGCTTTGTAACTTTTTTTATAGAGTAGTCTTATTGACCACGGTTTTTAAACTTTTTCTTTTCAAATATTTATAGATCTCAGGACATAGTAGGTGCTCTAAAAGAAGCTATCAAAAGAAATGGGCGTGCTGTTTTTGTCGATCTTCTTGGAGCAATTTTGGAAAAAACGTAAATTGCAAATTACATCAGTGCTTTGTCAAATTTGAAAATGTATTTGGTTTATTAATATTTTTAGGTCCTCGTGGAATTTAGATTTATGTTTAATATTACTGCCGGAGATCTATCAACTTTTACAAAGTGAAAATAAATTGTGCGTACTTTTCTTAAATAGTTTTCTTATATAATAATTTATTATAATAATTTATTATAATAATTCCAATTTTCCTAAACAGTCACTACACGCGTGCATGTGATACATTACGTGTGATACTGTCCAATTTCTTGCCAATAATACAAGATAATATTGATCCCTGGGCGGCAAGTGGGTTAGGCGTGGATGTTTCACGTGAAGAGCGCCAACGCAAATGCATTGAGTGTCAACATTGGCTGCTGCAAATACGCAACATACCAGAAAGTAACCACTTAGGGACTACACTGATACAGCTACAAAACATGATTGTGAATTTATAAATCCATTAAAATAGAATTTTTCTTAATTACAAAAGTCATGACATAACATAAAATATTTTAACCTATATTATTGATTAATTTAGTGTTTCTTATTTGGCTTGTCCATTGTATTGGTATTGTAACTTTTTGTTTTTTTTTTACGAATATATAATTCGAATCGATGTGTTATCAGATAAAACCAATTCTAACTAATATACATCAAATAAGTTTCAATACTGAAAACACTATTAAAACACCAAAACTAATTTTAAATTTGTATCGTATTTATATATATCTTAAGTTAAAAATCATTTTTATGCTACTTGAAACAGGGTCAAACCTTTGTTAATTTCGCAGCTAAACTTTGATTTAAGTGAAAAGTGAACTGTTTAAAAAATTTGTGTTTATGGCAGGCTTTGAAATAATGTACTTAAAATTGTTTTGTGAAATGTGTGCCTCTGTGCGTACATGATTTGATATGAATGTATTTACGAGTATTTATTTATATTATTAATATTATATGGACTAATTGTAGTAATTTAATAAGTATTGTAAGATTTAAGTTATCCTTATTAACATTGTATTTTTTGATTTGATAGTGACTATTTTTTTGTTTTCATATTTAACTCTAAAATTGACATTAATTAATTAAAAAAATCTATGAATACATAGCAAAATAAGAGTTGATATTTACTTGATAAATTAGGATTTTATTTTGACAAAACGAATACTGAATTTTTTCCCTATTAAACTACATGCCATAATTTTCAAACATAAAGCTTCAAATCGTCTTACCATTTTTCAATCATTCCCAATTAAATTATTTTGCATACTCATTAAGACAGAACTAAGAACAACATTAATATAATTTTGCTCTCAATTTAATAATAATTTATTGCAAAGTGCCTTTTAAAACATAAAAATACTTTGGAAATGAATGCAAATTGTTGATACCAGTTTTTGAAGGTAGCAACAATAAAATTGTTTTGCTATGAGAATAACTTTTTAAAAGTGTACTAAATATTTGGAGTGGTTTATAAATACACATATTTTTAATAGAAATAGAAAATAATACGATTTGCAAATTTTGAACATTTACACATTGATCATGTATGTAATAAAACATCAACAAATATTTTTATACGCGAGCACAGTCAAGTTAGCCCGTAAAAACATATAGTTAAGTTTCAATTCTTTAACACACTTGACAACATATCGAACATAACTAGATTTATCAATGATTTATTGAATTCAAAATGTACAAGAATAAAAATGGAAATCATTTGGTTATTATTAAAACGTACTTTAACTATACAATTAAAAAGCAATATTAAACATTTAATTAACACTTACAAATATATGCAACTTTAACACATACGATATTTAAGTATGTATAAATCATATTTTTTCAACATGAGGGTATAATTACGATTCTAAGACACTTATTACTAATGCCTAAAGTGATTTATTTAATATTTGAAATAGCTTTATGCATACATGAAGCTTCAATATTCATAAATTGTACTTATATTTACTTATACACTTTAGAACATACCTACTTACTAATAAGCCTATGTACATCAGTTTTTTGTTTATTAATTTTAAAATTACATATTAATAATTTAAGCATTTCAGTGTATTTTATTAATAAATTAAAAAAGATCAATGTAACATAATAAAACAGATTTTTTATCGAACCAAGTTTTATTTTTTAATTTGCATGATATTTCGGGGGGCACCAAAACTTTACTATGCTGATATAAACTTATACGTTTTTTACTTATCACTTGTAACACGGCCTGAAAAGATTTTATCGTTTGCTGGATAATTCAAGTCTGCCTAGAACTTGCGTTATTTAGATTCCGTTGGTCTTCTGGAAATTTGTGCTACAAATAAAATAAATGTACCAAGTTAAAGTTGCAGAAGAGCAGAATCCATTGTATTTCCACACGAAAATATATAGAATATGCGAGCATTTAAAAACAGCTTAATCAAGGATTTTTTGGTGATAATAGTGGGTTCTAGGTTTATTTTCTGTTACTCTTCTGTGAGTCGTACCTACAGAAGCCATTCCCGGCCTTCTTAAAAATTTTTCCTAGCTAAAATTTATTAAAAAATACTTGATAAAATGATAAAAAGCTAAGTTGTTGTCTTGTGTTATATATTTTTGGGAAAAATTGCTTTGAGTGGAAGTAGTTGTTCTAATCCACTGGGACAAAAATTAACTATTGCTATTTTGATTTGGATGCAAATGTCATTTTTTTTAAAAAAAAACTTTCAGCGGTTTTTCAATTATTGACACAAAAACTTTAAATGCGCATAATTTCGCAAAAAATGTTTTTCAATCAAATCAGTGGAAAACGTGTCCCCTTATTTCCTCTGAAAAACAACACATATAAACGGCAACCAATTCCGCAATTTGAAGTTAGGCCGACAGCATGGTTTGAAATGATTTTGGTCTTCATTGTAAAATATTAGTTCTAAGAATATATAGTCATCAAATCAAAATATTGCCCTTATTTGCCTTCACATGATCAGCAAGCCACCTACTCTAGATCAGACGATTTCTATGTTCATTGGGATCCGGTCGGTTAATCCTGGTAATCCAGGAGTTACCAGGAGTCACGCCGACTGCAGTAGTATGTTCTTGGATAGAGAATCCAGGAGTAACAAACGGAGCTATACCATTTTTATTTTCTTATACTCATCAGTTCCTAAGGTGTATAAATCTATGCCTCTACTTAGGTCTAAGAATATGCCATTCGGATAATATTATTAACTACGGACACCAGTTTTTTAGCAATTAAATATTCATATATTATAAAAAAGAAAAAAGTGAGCATTTCTTAATGGCTTTTTCTCGCAATTGGGTTATTTGCCTGCTTAAAAAGATTAATACCGCAAGTACTTACATATGTAAAAAAACAACTATAAAGAGACTACTGAATAATTATGGTATGAAACAAATAATTCTTATGGTTGTTAAAAAAACCACAAAAACTGAATGCATCAAAACAAAAGCCAGATGAACAGAATTATTCTTGTTGACTGAGGCATGATTTCGTTAAACAAAGAAGATGGAAAATGACAGACAAAACCCGTGTTAATGTGAAAATTGTAAATGAGATGAAATTTTCAAACAATTCATATGCTAATTTCCAAAAAAAAAAAAAAAAATAAATTAATAATCTTCTGCCGCAACTGACTAAACAAAATTATAAAAATCTACCGTATAGACCTGCTCGTAATTAGTTGACTCTTGTAAGCTGAATTGTAGACATGTTGATGTGGATGAAGTGTACCCTGTGTACATAACTAATTGGAACACAAATAAAAAGTAGAAGTTAAAGAATGTGGTTAGATACTATAAAAGTGAAAACAAGAATAAAATCAAATCGAATACGTGAATTATAAAGAAAATGTTGTGGTTAACAGTTTTACTCTCACTTTTACTGCAACACATACAGATCACTTTTACGCGTTCCCAGTTTTATGGGAACAGCACACCTTTCAAGGTGGTACGTATACGTGCACGTGGATTTTTACCTTACGAACAGGATATATTACCCTATGCGGTGATAAGTCGCTTACTAGAACAACAGCAACAATTGCAGCGAAAACGCTTAGAACGTAATTTGCCCTGGATGACAGCAAATGTACAAGGTTATATAAGCTCACAGTTACCACCGCCGATACCAATGACTCAACGTCAAATACGTCAAATTGAATTGGACAATAAGGAGGAAATAACCAATTCGAATAGCCCAAGTCGCATGCATGTCAATGCAAAACGTTACCGTATCTATGATGGTGATGATGGAGAACGTTTACTGGACTTAAGAATACATCGCCATGCGGACAACGAAGAGCCGTTGTCTCAAACCGAAAATAAATGGAAAGTATCAGCGCCACTAACAGCAATCAAAACTTTAAGTTCAACACAAGAGCAGAAGATCGTGCAACACTACTATTTAAACTTGAGATAGGATGCGCGCGCGAGTGAGAGGGAATACAGTGAGAGTGACAATGAAGATAGAGCTGCAAATAATGATCGTTAGTAGGTGAAGTGATGTGTTGCTTTTGTATAATTGTTTTGTATTTAAATAAATTATGATTAAAAGAAATTGTTAAAACTTAGGCTTTCAACATAGACTTACTTTTTTAAGAGTAGAAAGAACATGCTAATTAGTTCTATTTTGCAAATTAGGTTAATGGGCTAAATAGACGACACAAAATACATGCGACAAAAAGAACACTGCACAGAGCAGTAGTGCTATATATGGAGCGACTTCTGCTATTTGCGCAGTGAGCTGTCTTAAAAACCGCAACGATTTTGATTTTCAATTTTTTAAATATTTATCGATATACATATATTAACATCTTGATAAATTTTTTCAAAACGATACCTTCCGAATTTTTCGATGTTTTTTGGTACAATTTGATACACATGGTCTTTAATCGACTTTTCGAATGTAATTCGGTTTCTACCGACTTTTCAATGTGTTTCGATTTGTATCGACTTCATTGACGGTTTTTGATACTTTTCGTCTATTATCAAATTTTTCAACACTATTCGATACTTTTCGACTTTTATAGAGCGACACCGAACATTTAATTTTAGTTTATTCAAACACTAGAAGACTTATGGAAAAAATTTTAATATTTTACTGTTACTTCAATATATAAAAAGCAACTTTTTATAATTTTATTCCTAAGTTTGCGATTTTGTTTTTGCTAACATATAAAAGTTTCGTTGTTAGCTGTAGGTAACTAGCAGTGGATGGCAAATGATCGACGTTAGGTAGACATTTTTCTGTTTAAATTTGACACAGACTATTTAAGGATTAAGGATTGTTAAAATCTTTAAAATACATTCATTCGAATAGTTTTCAAGTGTTCAAAAACCATTACACGCACGCTAAATACTCTACACATATTTTTTGTGCACTTTTTGTGGCAATCTTACATACAAATGTCAGTCGAATATTAATATCAGTCAGTTATGTTTCTTTTACAGATCCAGATTAACCACAACGAAAGGGGAGCATAGAATCAAAAACGCTGCACTGTGAGAGTTTGAAATGGAAATTTTAAATTCGAAAAAAAATGATTCAAGACCTCCCACATGTACTTATATACACTTTAATAATAATTTTTAAAGATGAACCTTTGATTAATTGTCAGTATTAGAAATTGTAATGCTTATCAACAAATTTCCCTTTTTGTTATCAATTCCTATAATTTGTACAATAGTTACTTACAGTTAACATACTTTAGTTCAAACTAAGAAGGTGGCAACGCTTGTAAACTGTCACTGCTTAGTTTTGATTTAGTTTATGAAGTGCGCGTTAAGTTCCAAATTCAGCGACACAAATATTTTTAACAAAATTCACAAACGGTAGCGAAATTTGTGTCTACGAGTTTTTACAGATCCATATGTACGTAAATTCAAAAAAATATTTTTTTTTGTCATTGAATGAAAATATGAAATTTTGCCGCAAGTGCATGTGTAGTGTTCTCTGGTTTTTTTTTTCTTTCTGCAAAACAAGCTATTCCATTGACTTGAATATTTTTTCAAGTGCTCCGAAAGTGCAACAAATGTTTAAAAATTAATTTTATGTATCTAAAGTTTTGCCAGTGTTTGTTTTATTTGTGCAAAATAGTTCATTGAAAAAAATCTTTTCATAGTGTGAATACATTGCTGTCGTAGTGGAGCTGCGTTTCTTTCGCAAATGTTTTGGCAGTGTTTGTTCAATTCTATGGCAATATTTCTAGTTAGAGTGGGTAAGTTTGCATAATTTATTTCAAATAGCTAGTTAAAATTTTCCTCTGAATACTTTGAATATTATTTGATTTGTTGTTTAATTTTCATCAAGGCCAAAAATCTTTTATTATTTGATAAAATTTATATGAAAGTGCATCAATCGCATCAGCACGCAATTGTGTGAGAGCCTCACTAAGCAATTCTTATATCAGATTTACTGGTATATATAGGGTCTGAAGCGAAAATTTGCTTGGGATGGCAATTCTGCCTCCGAACTTATATTCAGGGGCTTAAATAACATGACAACACGAAATTCTTCACAAAAGTGGCAAACAGAACTTTGTTTTTTTTGGTGAAATAGTTATTATAAGGAGAGTTTCACTAAAATCTCTTCAGGTTTTGAGGTGATATTTTCGAATTCAAGTCTTTATTATTACAATCCTTTCATGACAATATGCCCTGAATTTCGAGGACAAGTCAGCAAATTCGGAGAAGTGTGTTCAGATACCTTCGTGTTCTTGATCTATGTCTGTTTGTCTGCAAATGTCCTCAATATTTAAAATTGATTATCTTTCTTATGTTGCTCTTCAATTTCTAAATTTTTAAAAACGTTGGGAAAAAAAAGTACAAAGACTGTTTAGTCAGTCAGAGTAAAAAGCTTAAACTTTTCTGAACGTGTCCTCGATTTGTCCCTTGATTATCTGGAAATCCTACAAACACAGATTTATGAATAAAAATCTGAACGCTTTTTTTTTCATTTACATATAATTTAATATTATTTGGTATTGCTTCGTAACTTTTCTTAAGCTACACTAAAATCTAAAATCAATTTACAGTTATAAGTTGAAATCACAGTCACTTAATTCCAGCCATGATGTGAATCATGTCCATGAGAGCTATCTTCTTGATGAATAACTTTAATAGTTTTAACTTCATGGTGCCCACCATGTTCAGCATGCCCATGACCATGTCCACCATGACTTCCATGTCCACCTTCAGAATGAATAACCTTAATGGTTTTAACTTCCTGATGGCCGCCATGATCATGACCATGATCGTATCCACCACCATGTCCTCCTCCGGCATGAATAACCTGTACAGTCTTAACTTCGTGATGACCACCATCATGTCCGCCGCCATGTCCACCGCCATGTCCACCGCCATGTCCGCCACCATGTCCACCATGACCGCCTTCAGCATGAATTACTTTAATCGTTTTAACTTCCTGGTGTCCGCCATGCGCATGACCGTGATCATGTCCTCCATGACCTCCATGAGAACCTTCAGCATGAATTACCTTAATGGTCCTAACTTCTTGATGTCCACCATGACCATGGCTATGATCATGTCCTCCATGTCCACTTCCATGACCTCCTTCGGCATTAATTACTCTGATGGTTCTAACTTCTTGATGTCCGCCATGTGCATAGCCATGGTCATGATTATGTCCACCACCATGTCCACCGCCATGTCCTCCTTCAGCATGAATAATTTTGACAGCATGAACTTCTTGATGATCACCATGATCATGACCATGATCATGTCCACCACCATGTCCACCATGACCTCCATCTGCTTGAATGACCACAGTTCTAACTTCTTGATGACCGCCATGATCATGACCATGATCGTGTCCACCACCATGTCCTCCTTCGGCATGAATAACCTGTACTGTCTTAACTTCGTGATGACCACCACCATGTCCGCCACTATGTCCGCCGCCATGTCCACCGCCATGTCCGCCACCATGTCCGCCATGACCGCCTTCAGCATGAATCACCTTAATAGTTTTTACTTCCTGGTGCCCGCCATGCCCATGACCGTGATCGTGTCCTCCATGACCTCCATGTGAACCTTCAGCATGGATTACCTTAATGGTCTTGACTTCTTGATGTCCACCATGGTCATGTCCATGACCATTTTCGTAACCACCACCATGACCACCTTCGGCATGAATTACTTTCACTACTTTAACTTCATGGTGACCAGTATCATGTCCACCAGCAAAACCACCATGATGCCCAGCCTCCTCTTGATGAATAACTTTAATGGTTTTCACTTCTTCGTGTCCACCGTGATGACCGTGATCTGCGTAACCGCCACCTCCACCGTGATGTTCATCTTGTTGTAGTACTGCAATAGTTTGTACCTCATCATGTCCACCGGATGAGTGTCCAACATCATAACTGTATCCACTACCACCTCCTCCTATAAGACCAGCGGAGCTGGATGCAGCCATGACAGCTAATATATAGACAAGGACCTAAAAATCAAAAAACCAGAAAATCACTTTAGTATAGGTGTTATTCCTAGTAATATTAGCTTGGTGTCCATACCTTCATGCTGGAAGTTGCTGACTTAATTTTGAATATGGAACTTCTCTAAGCTGAAGGGTAGTTAATGAACTGATGACAACTCGATCATTTGTTTGCGTTTATATACTAGGGCTGTTAAGTCAAAAATTATTATCAGGCGGATTTTAAATTTGAATATTATTACATATTTTATTTGCACAACATGATGATCGCTTTATTTTGGGCTATTGAAACACCATTTGATATTGTAAGCGAAATACTATTTTACTTATAATGGAAATTACGTAAATGAATTTGATTTCTTGGATTAAATGAATTGGTAGCTTTATTGTTGTTGAACGAAATCGTATGCAGCATTTGCATATATTCGGCAACAAAATATTTATGTAAATTTGGTTATAGCTGTATGGCTCGATTTATATTTGGACAAAAACATATGCGAAATCTGGATGATGAATTCTATTAAGCAGTGTCTCAACAATGGTTCACACACTCGTAGTAAAAAGATTTTAGTGTAACTTGAAATTGATTAAAAATTTTTTGAATAAGTAATTTAAAAACACTTGAGCGGTCAAAAAATCAGCTCTAAGAATAATGATGAACAGTGTAGTACCAAAGAATAAAAAATCCTTTCAAAATGTTTCGTATTCTACGTCCTGCATCATGGAACTTTATCAAAACCTTTTTATACCCTGCACTCAGGGTATATTCACTTTGTCCTTTCGTTTATATCCCATAGAGAGGGCGTGAAAGTTATAGAAAACTACATGTATTCTAGATTAGCGTTCGTCTGTCTGTTTGTGAAATTTGAATGAAATTTGGTACACAGGCAACAACATAACTCATGGGATTGAAAGTGAGCGAAATCAATTCGCGGATATTAATAGCACCAAGTAAAACATTTAAAACGCTTTATTGAGAGAGTTATTTGATTTAATGTAACCAGATTTCTCATAAGTACTAGAAAAAGCTCGGAAAAATCCTAGACAAAACATTGGAGATCTTCGACGAGAGGGCGTTACACCTTCCATACAAGAAAAAACTTGGAAACGCTGTTCACACATATACTAGAAATGATCCGGAAAAGCTTTAGGTAAGGAATACGCGAACTTCTACAAGTGGGTGTGGTGCACTACATAGAAACAAAAACTTTAAAACGCTATACTGAGAGAATTATATAAAAGATAATGACACCAAATTTCACACAAACATTAGAAACCATCTGGATTAGATCTGAACAAAAAGTGAGTGAATTTCGATAAGAGGGTGTGGTCCTTGCCGATGCAAGCAATAACTCCAAAACGATATGCTGAGAGAAAGATTTAAGGTATTGTTTCCAGAATTCATGCGAATACAAGATACATATATCTCCTTGGATACCAGACTAAAAGTGGATGCATTTTGATAAGCGACAGTCGTACCTACAAGCAGAAACCTCAAAAGAGAGCTATTTAAAGTACTTCAATGATATTCCTCAGATACTTGGAATATATACATACATATAGAAATATTCAAAAAAATTAAATGAATTAAAAGGTACTTTCAATTCAGTGTGGGCAGGATAAAGATTGGAGCCTTGTGGTGTTTTTTAGGAGAAACGAAACAGGAGTATCTTTTTTTTGATCCCTTTCTATTTTAGGTATTTAGGTACATTTTTCCGAATCGTATCAGTCTCTGTAGGAATTTTGCTTCACTCAATCTGAGCCCGATTCTGGATGAATTCGAACAATCGCCGGAGTTCAATTTAGTGATCAAAAACTCATAGCCGCTGTAGATTTTCGGAATTTGAAAACGTTTACCGAAAAACTTCAATATTTTTTCAGTGCCAGGTGAATTTTCTACTGATTATGACTCATTCCAGCAACGCCATTGGGAAAGAGTGGAACTAATGAAACAGTTAGGAAAAAATTACCTATGAAAAATTATCTTATTTATAAGGTATTACATTAACTTTTTATGCAATGATACCCTGTGTCATCAAAAGTTTCTGTACTAAGTTTGCTAACTTCTTATACTACTGTTAATTATTCGTTGTTGTTTTGCTGTAAACTAAAATAATTTTTTATATAAAATTTTTTTCACTTATCAAATATTTTTCTACGTTTTGTGAAATTGTCAATCCCGAATTTCTAAAAATGCTCGGTATCGTAATTTAAGCTTTTATTAGGTCAATATATAAATTAATAGAGGTAATCATATAAAATAAGTTAGTTTTAAATGGCAAATATATTGCATTGTGGTCAGTTTAGCTGCACTACCATGAGTTCCATCCATTTCCATAATCGGTATAGAGTGGTTGATCCTGTTCGTGTATAATTTCATATACCTGTGCTGGTTCCGTATTATAATAAGGTGGGAATGCGTATGGTCTTTTGGCATGCCAATTTGCACTTGGTCTAAAACTGGCAGGATAGATATATCCATCACCAATACCACCGTGAATTTGAGGTCGATGGTAATAAGTGTTTTCAGTAATAAAACCAGCTTTTGTTATCGTTATTAGTGAGTAAAGTATGATTGCGAAAATCTGAAAATGAAATAGAGTATTAGCTGAAAAGTTTTTAAAATGTAACGATTATAAAACGAAATCAAGAGAAACAAAACTCAAATGGACGGTCACTACGTAGTATATCCTGCTAAATGCAAAAATAACATTTTTAATTCACTTCAGGCCTGAAGGAAAGACTTACTTGCTTGGCCGCTAAAACACTGAATTCAAACTATTTTGCAAACAAAGATATTTTGGTTTTACATACATATTTAAACGGGAGGTTTCGGCACCTCGTCTGTTAAATTCATCCCAAATTCAATTGTTCCTATTCTAAGGACACCCAGATGAGGAAATGCTGAGTAATATGCTTTAAGTTGTGCGCTTCAGGTGGTGCTTTTAGTTTTAAAACTGCACATATAAATAACTATGGTTTTTTTTATTAGTTTTCAGAGAGCCAACAGGACTGACAGATATAACCTTTCTTTTTTTAGTAGCTTCAAGTTTTAAGCACTTTAGCAAAAGATGCGACTAAGCGATTTTTTTACCATCCTCAATGGCTCAAGTATTTGAACTTTAGCGTATCTCACACTATCCTGACGCGTTGATGACGTTAGCCACATAAAATCCTTGGAACATAGTCCAATCTTGATATAAAGTGATTTTTTAAGCGGCTGTAAATGGATTCTACTAAATATTTATAAATGAAAATGCTTCAGGAGAACTTCATCGTTTGCGCGAAGCACCGCAATCTCTTTCCACATTTTTCATAAGCACTTTGCCATAAATAATTTTATTTCCCGATTCAAACACTTTTCCACCACTTTAATTGATTTAGTTTGGCACTTTCAATTTACCTTCATATCGTGGGGTTTTTTCGTACTTAAAATAAATAAAAAAACACTGCCTTGTTGAATCTGCAATGAAAGACTAAATGTTTGTGCAAGACCTTTGGTATCTTTTATGCGAGTTTTTTCGCTTTAAAGTTGAAGCCGTTGCGGTCGATATGATGGTGCTTTTTTTTGTGTAACCTCAAGAGTATCATTAAGTGGTTCATTTCTCATTCGCATATCAAGAGGCTATTGAAGCTCTCCTGATCAGCGTGAAAGTTATGTAAATAAAATGACAAACGTTTTTTAAAAACTTAACAAATTTTATTTTGTTTACTTATGTAACTAAAACTTAAACAACTAATAACAACAGATTTTGGCTTGATTACAATGAATTGAGCTTATTGCCAACCGCCTGAGGAAGCTGGTGGCAGGTAAGAACTTGGTGGTGGACCATATGAGGAAGGTGGTGGACCATATGAGGAAGGTGGTGGACCATATGAGGAAGGTGGAGGGCCATACGATGCAGCTGGAGGTCCATATGAGCTTGATGGAGGTCCGTAACTGCCACCAGCACTTGCACCAGCGCTGGCACTTGAACCGCCTGACAGGGCACCAATAACCTTCAGAGACTTGATTGTTTCAATTGCATCATCATAGCCTCCAGAAGAGGCACCTGCGCTGGCACCGGCATATGCACCAGCGTCAGCATAACCTCCGCTTGAATGTCCTCCAGAGGAACCACCTTGTTCGTGAATAACACGAATAGTTTTTACTTCTCCACCAGCAGAATCGCCGTGAGATCCACCATAGCTGTAGCCGCCTGCGGCATGTCCACCAGAGCTATAACCGCCTGCAGCTTGTCCACCGGAGCCATAACCACCAGCTGAACCTTGCTCATGGATAACCGTTATGGTCTTAACTTCTGCATCACCGCCGTGACCGCCGCCATGACCGCCGCCATGACCGCCGCCATGACCGCCGCCATGACCGCCGCCATGACCGCCGCCATAACCACCGCCATAACTGCTTGCGCCAGCATCAGCGTAGGCGCTTGCACCAGCACCAGCATAGCCGCCTGCTCCTGCACCAGCATAACTACCTGCTCCAGCATCAGCATAGCCGCCTGCACCTGCACCAGCATAACCACCTGCATCAGCATAGCCACCTGCACTTGCACCAGCATCGGCATAGCCACCAGCATCAGCACCACCTTGCTCATGAATGACTTTAATGGTTTTTACCTCTTGATGACCACCGCCGTGACTACCACCTTGGCTAGGACCATAGCTGTAGCCACCGCTTGCAGCATGACCACCACTATGACCACCAGCAGGTGCTTGTTCGTGAATTACTTTGATTGTTTTAACCTCAGCGGCGGCATGACTACCGTGTCCACCGCCATGTCCTCCATTATAGCCGCCATGGCCGCCACTTTGCTCATGAATAACTTTGATAGTCTTAATTTCTTGATGACCGCTTCCATGACCGCCGCCGTGACCACCACCATGACCACCGCCATGACCGCCGCCGTGTCCACCGCCATATCCTCCTGCAGAGCCACCATCCTCATGTATGATCTTAATAGTTTGAGCATCGCCGTGACCGCCACCGTGACCGCTACCGTGACCACCACCATGTCCGCCACTATAACCTCCGGCCGAAGCACCTGAACTACCGCCGCCGAATCCACCGATGAAACCAGCAGAGCACGTGGCAACCAAAACTGTTAAAATGCACACGAAAACCTGCAATAAAATGAAAAAAACCGTAATCCTTGAATTGACGTTTGCTTTGGCGTTATCCTTGTACACACCTTCATTTTGAAACTCCCTTGCTTAAATGAAATGGGACGACGAAAACTGTAGTGTATTGAAAGTGTAGTCTCTTACTGATATTAGTGACCTAACTACCATGCATTTTTATACCAAAATAAAAGATCGTTGCATACCGCCCATCGTGAAAAACCTCAACGGTACATCTTAGTAGTTGTTTTGTTTCTTCTTTCACTTCAAATTCGTCTTCACCTTAATACCCACATTTACGGTTTGCACAATCCGCTTGAGAAAACTCGAATTCGGTTAATTGATGTGTCCGTTGCGGCGCCTGATCTTTTTTTTTTGTCGTGGTTTTATTGAGTGCTCTTTTGTAGCGACGATTTGTTGCCTGTTTGGCTTTATTTTGAGATAAGTTACCACATGAGCATTTGTATCAAGAGTTTTTTCTTTGAAGCAACTTTATATTTTTTTTACCTTAATATGTAATTAATAAATTTTTTTTTGATTATTTGGGCTATCTAACTATTGGTTGGTTGACAGGTGAGAAAGATTGTGCGATTTCTTCGTTATTTCCTTTAGGCATTTCTTTAAAATGAATTATTTTTGCTCTCAGATTTAGGTATTAGTAAGCTATATGAACCTAAACTAAGTTTAGTATAAATATTGAAATAAGTTCTTTGAATAAATTTATTGAATCAAGAAAAATGAAAACTAAGTTTTCGAAAGATTTTCGTTGTTGAACCATGTACATATGCGAGCATTGCAAATTAATATATCCAGATAGTGGTCATTTCAAAAAGGTCGAAAATCCAAATGGACATTTCTCGCTTAACTAATATATATCTGAGATAGCTTTGATTGGGTATGGAGCTTATGGCTGTGTGACACCCTGTGGTGTCATAATGAATCACATTTGGTCTAAGTAAGTCGATCTCGTAACTGACTGTCACTCCTAATCTAACCTATGTCCGTGTTTCAGATTTTACTTGACGCTTTAAAATCTAAAATTTTCCCATCTGAAAATAGTTTCTAATTTGATCTCTTTCACACATCGTGGGCTCAATGCAAAAACGCAATTTTCGAGTGAACTTTGGACTATAAAATATAGCAAAATTAAAGGCGATTATTAGATATTTCTTATGTAGAATTAACCTCTAAGTCTAATGCCAGTTCTCAAGAGTAGCAAAAACTGATTTTTCCATCGTTACCAATGAGTGGAAATTTGCAACATTTTCCGCAAATCTGCCCATATCTTCCATACGAATCAGGGCTGCCAAGTTGAAAACAAGGATTTTACGGGCTACCAAAATAAAATAGATTTCCCATAAAATGCTATAAAGTTTAATTTTTTTTTACTCCGGTATTTAAAAATTTAAAGCGAGTGTAAGGCTTACTCATTTACGTAGCAACGCATAGTGCGTTGAATTTCATTTGGGTTTCCGGACACGGTGGTGTCACAGGAAATGAACTAGCGTTGGATCAATGCCTTTATAGGCACTGCGCGCACAAGGAGGTGGTCTGACCTATGAGTAGAATTGCAAAATTTTTCATGAAAGGACCGTCTAGGAAAGTAGCGAAGTTTTTTCTTCACCTGGCAAGAGGACCTATGACCTCTGGTTGGGTTATCCACATGGGTGACATCACCGATCCAACCTGCTAATCGTGTCTTAAGAATAATGATATTATAAAGCACTACCTCTTCAGCTTTCCGGCTTTCGTAAGATGCAGAAGAGTTTGGTTGGATAGCGATGTCTTGCGAGTGAGTTACTCCATTTTCTTCCAATGCTTCTAAAATTTCTTAAAAAACAAAGAAGTTTGAAGAGAGTTCTACCCTCTTTTCTTTCGCTGATATCTTTTTAATGCTTTTTTTTTAACGAATTAAAAACTTTTCAATAGAAATAGAAGCTATAAAAAAACTCGCGGACCTGGAAATTATTAAGTTTTTTAACTTTTTAGTTATAAGCCTACGTTTGAGCAAAGAAAAAATACTGCTTTTTATTTTATAAAAATGAATCGCACAATGACTAAAATTAAGATTAAATTTTAACAAAACTGAAGTAATTAATATTACAATATTATATTAAACAGCCTTTTTTAATTTTACCACCATGTTGGAGGTAAAGGTAAGGTGGTAGGGTGCTCCAGTGAACTATGTGTCGTGTTGTAGATGTAATCTTCCTTTGCGTAAATTCCAGTTACTGCTAAATCAGAGGGTGAGATACTTGCAGAAATTATATTGCCATTTGTTTCAGTATCATGCCTACTTGTAGCACTTGCAGCCACAATGGCATCCAATAATCTCAGTGTTTTGACAGGTTTCAAATTAGATTTGTCTGCATTTGCAGTTGTGTTGTAATCTCCTGCAGTTGACTCCGGTAATACTCTTATGATTATTTCTTTCTCGGTGTTGTGTGGTGCTGCAACAATTGGTCTGCTTAGTTGATATTCCATGTTGTGACCGGAATCGGGCAGTTGTTCATTTTCTTGTTCGAAAATAATCTTGAAGTTTTTTGCATCTTTGGCACTCAAAAGAAAGTAGATATTATCCAGCATGAGTGGCATATTTGCTACATTCGATTGATCCTGATTGCTATTCCTAACTTGTTGATATTGAATGGGATCAGCGCCATTTTGCATTGATTTTATCATTTGATTTTGGTTACCCATATTTTGCTTATAGCTATAAGGATTGTTACTTAAAATTGAATTTCTTCTTATAGGCCAGCGTGAGTGTGAATATCTATTTTTGCCATATGCTGCTTGTTGATAATTTGGTGTTGTTCGATAAGCATTTCTGCTCTGCATTGAAGGTATATAGAAGCGATTGTATCCAACTGAATTATCATGTAGTGCTGTATGACCTTTAAGTCCTGTCATCGAATGTAAGTTTGGAAAATTTATAGAATTTCTTCGGGACACTCTGCCGAAGTTGAAATTTGGATTGTAACCCATTAGGCCGGCGTTAACTTTGTTAACCAAAATAAGTGGTAAAATTAATCGTAAGTGCACCAATGTAACTTTCATGTTTATCTTTTTTAATTTTGATTCCTATGAGCGATTTCACAATGCAACAAAATTTTGTTTTAGAAGCTTTACAACAAACTGTTTTCATTTCTAGCTCAGCATTATATTTTTATATCAAAGTATGTAAAGTGAAAATGAAAGGAAATTTTTTCATTCTTGTGTACCTGCATGACTTTGATTTTGTAAAAATAGTAAAATACTTGTAAAAAATGTATGTAAGAAATGTGTAGCTTTTGATCAACTTGAGATTACAACTCATTTATTCTTCCGTTTTTCAAGTAAGTAGTTGAGTTTTCTACGAAACTCAAAACTTTAAGCTATTGCAGATATAAATACAGAAGAGCTGTAAAATTGTTACTTACAACTTACTTCTGGCTTAATCCAAATCAGAGTACACTGAGAAGATATCGCCAGCTTGACGAAGAAAAACTGTACTATTCTCAAGTATGAACATCAATTGAACGACAGGTCATGCATCAGTGGACGATATTTCCAGCGAGTTTTATTGAAATACATGAGGATATCGTCGTTCAAAGTGCAAAAAGCGCAACAGCTATTGCTTGCAGACCGCGAACCTTGTGTGTACTACAGCCAACCACTTCTTAACCTCGGGGGCGATCAGGATGATTTTTCATTAAAAATGATGTTGATGTTGTGGAAACTGCACATAAATGCATCCAAAGTGATAGTTATCGATGTGCCTTGTGAAGTTTAGCCTAACACTGCGTTGAGCAATAAAAAAATGGATGGGTACTGTGCGCCACATAAACGAGGAAGATCATCAAGTTACATACGATGCGATTCGGGCGTCCTCAGGCTAGTTAAATGCAAAAGATACTTCGCGATTATCTGAACGTCAGGAAATGCTTGAAAAAGGTCCTTGCTTTACCGACTGTTATCGTAGAATGATTAATGTATAGACTGTAATTTCGAAACACAATGAAATAGTTTACAAATATATATTGATTTCCCTAATTCTGGAGGACGATAGAACAATACCTACGTATTATAATACAAAACTCGTCATTTCCAAGTAAAAATTCTATCAATTATTTCCAAAAACAAAAAAATTAAATATTTCTTCATCACCATCATTCATCATCGGTGCATGTTGGGTACCTATATGATAAAATATATCAATCATCACAAAGTACAGTATGGACAAGGTAACGTGTTTGAATTGGTGCGCAAACGTATTGGTTTAATTCACCACAAAACGATGCGATTTTATCTTCACTATAACTTTGAAGTGGAACGGCGCCATTTCCGAAAAAATCTACTTTAAATGGAAGGGAATGACTGCCACGCCTACTTTTATATTTGCGGTGTAGAATATTTGATTGGTCAAAGAAAGCAAATTTCTTAGTTTTGCTTTTGAAAAAATGTGTTTCTATTAAAAAAAAACTGTAAACAATAAAATGGAAATTTCACCATTTCATCAGCTTTATTGAGCTTTAATTCATAGTCTACTTACTGCTGTGGTTTTTTTGATGATCCGCTGTAATACTCTTATCATATTATTTCCAGTGTAACATGGTAACAACTTTTGCTGAAAGTAAAAGTATTTTTTCTCAATTTCCATCTCTGAAGCTTTCGAACGTTTGGATATTTTTTTCTATATTTTTTTGGTGTGTGCCACTGTTTGACCCACACAAATTTGATTAAGTGGAAATTTAAAAGACCACAGGCTTTAAATTAATTTATACAATTTGTTGATTTAAATAAAATATTGTGTTACAAATATGATCATTAACGAAAGGCAAAACAAAAGGCAATACAGAATAAAATTTAGAAAACAGAGTTATAAAACGAGGCGGTGGTGTTTTGTCCCTGGAAGTGCGAAATGGATAGCAACAATGTCTGGTAAGATTTACCATATGTAAAAACTTGGAAAAAAAGTTGTAACATATATATAGGTATGCAAACTATATATATATAATATTGCAAAAAATAGAGCAAAACGTGCTTTTGCCAATGGAAAATACAGTGGAATCCCGATAATTCGTAATCGCAAGGGACCAGCAATTTTTTACAAATTACAGGGGTTTTCGATTTAACGAGGCTTCGATTTAATGAGGTTAAAATAAGGACAGTACGAATTAACGAGATTTAGATTTAATGAGGTTAAAATAAGAGTAATACGAATTAACATATTTTTTTATTTATTTAGCAAATAATAAAGTCACTCTTTCTTTACTGTGTTTACCACCATGGCACCTTTCATTTTTCAAGCAAAATGTGCGATCTGGCAGGCATTTATAAAATAAGCCAGTCTCGTCTGCGTTGAAAATATCCTTGGCATTAAAATTATTTATAAGATGATTTCATTCTTCTTTCCTTAATGAATAACGGCAGAACTTTCACCGAAAATTTTTTTAAATTTTACATTGTTCCGTTTTTTAAAACGATCGAGCCAACTGCTGCTTGCTTTCAAATTATTCACGTTCAATTTTTTAGCAAAAAACAGCGCATTTTCCATTAATAATGGGCCTCAAACAGGAATATTAGACTGTCGGCACTGGGTAAACCATATAAGTAGAGACTTTATTATTTCCAGATTGCATTATAAATATTCTTTCCATCAAAAAACGTGAACGATAAACATAGCCGTAGCTGCCTACTATGATTGATTTTTTTTTCAAACCATAGTTCCATAGAATTTTGCTTTGCATTACGAATTATAAGAGGTTGTCAGATCCAATTACGATTGATAAGAGGTTAAACAGACTATTGAAAAAAAAAAAAAAAATACGAATTATCGAGGGTACCAAAATGTAAGCAATTTTTTCGAATTAAAGCGATTTTTTCAAGAGACCAACAGTTTGTTACGAATTATTGAGATTTTCGAATTAACGGGTTACTAATTATCGGGATTCCACTGTAGTAATAACTTACGGCCAAATAAAAGTTTTGTTTGGTTCAAAAAATGGGAGATTTTTTCAAACAAAAAAGAATATGTAATGAAATATTCTGCACTGAATAGAGTTTCTAAGATAAAGTCGGAAATTGCGCATGTACAATTTTCGAAAATCGCCTGAAGTTTGGGTGGTGTCATTTGAAAGATGTTGATTTAAACAGAAGTACTCTGACTTGCTAAGCCGGCTTTTGCATACTGTAGCGTGTATTAAAACTGTACCATGGCCCATCATACTATATGTAGTATCTCCTTATTAATGTTAATAAGCAAAAATTATTAAAATTCGCACAAATATGAGAGAAAATATTTTTAAAGGGCACTTTAATAGCCCTTTCCTATTTTTGATATTTGAAAATACTGCACTGCCGCAAAGTTTTCAAGTTCAATGTCTAAATCTCAAATGGCACTATCACTATATACTAAAGTATAACTAACTCTTATATTTCATGAATATTTAACTAATTTGTTGTTGATGTAGTCGCTGTTATGCTGATTATTGGTGCAAGTTAAACATGATGATGATATTATGGTTTTTGTTACCTATTAAATGTGTAGAAATAAGGGAAAACGATTAATTATGATTTAACGATTGTAAAATCAAAAAGAAAAAAGGTCGTTACAAAATTAACACGTACCAAATATATAAAAAAAGAAAAAAACTAATTAAAACTCCAGCGATAAAAGCAACAACAGTTATTTGATTAATTGCTTTCATTTCTTCTTTGGTTTATTTGCAATTTTACCAAATGGTTAAGTGATGTTTGTTTGCAGGCTATTTGGGATTTAAAGGCATCGTTTGTATCTGCAAAATGTCTTATTATAACCAATTTAGCTACGCATGAATCTCTTACTTTGCGAATTCAGAGTAATGCGAATATAATCGCGACTAAATGCGACTTATTTTACTCATATTAAACGAGTTAAGGACTGTAATTTTGAGACGTTTCAATTAAAACTTAAAATAATCAAAAAAGTTGCCCAAATTTATGTAATTTTTTCTTAACTGCTGTGATCAAGAGTAAAATCAAATGCTTCATGTGTGGAGAATCCATATAAATTTAATCACTAAAGACTGTGTGGTACTGTCTTCGTTACTTTAGCATTTGGACATCGACGATTTAATAGTGAAACTAAATTGGTAAAGGTTTCACGCAATCGGCTACGTGGATATGTAGTCTGTTATTGTTACCGAAAATAGTTCAACAGAAATCATACAATGCCATAGTGTTTAAGCAAATGACCCTCTGCATTAGAAAAAAGTATCCAAACATAGGTTCGTTATCTCTAAACGGGGCCATCTTTGAACTCCAAAGTAAAATATCTAAGAACTGTTCCGGACAAGACATTGACATTGAAATTTGCAGCTTCAATTGGTTTCAAAAGGAGCTACAAATGTCATATGGGCTTTTCTATTTGGGAAAGCCTGTGGCCTAAGCCCGAAAACGATTTTCTAGATGTATAACGTAATCATTTTTTCACTACATTATATAACTCATTTAGTTGCCTAAGGTAAAGTAGAAAACTTCTATATCGTAACTAATCAAAGTTCAAAGACTAGCGTTCATAGGTATAGCTGGAGCAATGCGCATACATCCTATAGCTTAAGGACGTCTTACTAAATTTCTAAATGGAATCATCTATGACTCTTTGACCTGATTACTAAGAATTTCTAAGAACTAGAGTTTCGCAGCTCAAAGGTCACTGATGATTTCATTTAGCAATGAATGAAACTAGTATGACTAGTCTTAGCAGTTTTTTATTGTGTTGTTCTTTGATCTGTGTCATTTTCTAAGTAAATTTTGGACCAAAGTCCAGTTTATTAGGAATTTGTTTATACATAAAAAAATATTTTAATTATTTTTTGTTTATTTTATTTGGATTATATATTTTTATACAATTACTTAAAAAATTTCCTACTAGGGTTTGGCAAAAGCAATTTAACACATTTAGACTAGTTCAGTAACTAAAATGTATTTTAATGATATTTTAACAATTCATGAATTTTTACTTAAAAGTTTTATTTACAATTTTAAGTTGTCAATAACACGACAAAACGTTTATAGAATAAAAATGTTTTATTTTCAGGGCAAAGACAGACGTTTAATGAGATACCTAACAAAAGACATGAAAAAATCATAAAAGTAATTAACATTTAAATGTTTCATAAAATCTTAACTAAAATATTTTCATACTTATCTAACTATATAATTACTTAAAAATTACAAATATTTTGCAACAAAGCTCTTTCAAAATTTACTTTCAAATATTTTATTCTCCAGATCAAAATATTTTTTTTTAGCAAAATAAGCTGGGTTCTTTTTTAATTTATGTCGAAAAGCATTTTTCAAAAATTAAAAGTTTCAAAGTCCAAAAATTTCGAGAGCGAATACGAATTAGACAGTGGTTAAAGCTTTGTTTCAAAACTATGTGTTACATTCAAATCACTTTTAAATGGTTAATGAAAATGTGACCAATTTGAACTTCTTAATAACTAAAATTTGTTTAATGAATCATGTGCATATGGTGTATATATAGTAAACTATAAATAAAAATAAGGTATTTTACAACGTACAATTTCTAATAAATACTGGCGAAATTTTTTTTATAGTTTTCTTACAAAAAAAACTCTTTTTCTTTTGAAACAACAAAAATGCCGAATTTCATTTGTGACCAATTTTTCCAATTTCTTTTTATGTTTTGAAACCAAATCCTACAAAAAACCAAAAAAAAAACAAATCGCATTGAAGCGTTAATCTAATGTTATATGCGGATTTGTGTAAGAGAAACCATGGAATTGCTTCTGATCCATGGATTGAAGTATTTCCTTATCAATAGGTGTAAGACGGACGCGTTCTCTGGTGAATACACGATCAAAGTATTGCGTGTCTAGCGGATGTTTCTATGAGGAAAAGCATTGAATATTAAAAAGATTCCTTACGCGATATAATTTGCTAACTTACCACTTGTGGCTTGAATGGCGGCTCCAATTGTCGCTTATCCAAAAGATTCCAATCAATGGGTGTAAAAAATATATGGTCCGCTATATCACCAGCTGGACTATATTGAGATCCGACACGTTTTGTATAATCTTTCTCTAGTAACTAAAATATATATTGAAAATTAATAACCTGCTGGTAAGATTACTCCAGTTATTTTAGATACTTACTCCCTTTAATATGCTGGTTGCTTCTGCCGTTATATAAACAGGAAACCATGGAATTTCATTACAAATTGACCAAAACAATTCATCTTCATCGCAACCACTAAACGGTGACTGTCCGATGAGCATTTCGTAGAGTAATACACCGAACGACCACCAATCTACATTTTGATTATATTTCTCACCCTGTTAAAAAAAATTATTGTTTTTAAAATATTTTATAGCTTTTCAGCTGTCTGACGACATTCTCTAAAAATATATTACTTACCTTAATGATTTCGGGCGCCATATAATCAGGAGTACCACAAAAACTGTCGGCTGTTTTGTCTAAATAAATTTGCAATTTACACATGCCAAAGTCAGCAATACGCACATGACCATCAAAGTCTAACAGCACGTTATCCAATTTGAGATCCCTAAAAATATATAAAAATTTCAATATGAAGTTTTCTTTTGCATAAAGTTTTACGGTCTAACCTGTAGATAATTCCTTTTTTGTGTAAAAATTTAAGTCCTGATATAATTTCAGCTCCATAAAAGCGTGCACGCTCTTCAGGAAAACGACCACTTTCCTGTATATGAAACATGAGATCACCGCCGTTCAGGTACTCCATTACAAAGAACAAATGACTCTGAAAAAAAAGTAAATAATTTGTTTTTTTGAAAAAAGTACTACATTTCGGAGATGTTATTTCTTTGGCTATTGAGCGGCTATTAAATTCGCCATGTTTCTGAACTTTTATTCAACTGCCAAGTACATTTTCAATCAGTACCTGCTTCGTAAAATAATTACTACATTTTTTTTATTCTAAATAGCGAGCCTTATACCACGGCTGACAGCTTGTTAGTTTCGTTTTTCTTTATAGTTCTCAATTAGTTTATGGGAGTTTTGTGACAGAGTTTGATTATTAGTTAAATTACTGAGAATTTACGATGTTCGACTTCCTGTAAAGGTCGAGATCTTTTGATAAAATTGTGATTGCATCGATATAACTCTTGTTCGGGTTGATTTTATTTCCGTGTGGTTGAGGGTTGACAACAATTTACTATGGAGCATCTAACGCAGTGTTGCCAAGTTGAAAATGAGTGATTAACGGCCTTCCAAAAAGAAAAAAAATGTTGCAATCCGAAAACTTTTTTTCGAAAAAAGTTGTTGACCTTTTTTTTTTGTGGTCAGCAATATCAATAATTTGTACAATGAAGTACTTTATATTTTTGAGGAAAAATGTATAACCTTTTTTGTTTTGCTTGTATAAAAATATTTTTATCTGGAATTAACGGCATTTAAAAGTCCAATTAACGGCCTCCTAAGCGGTTTGCGGCTTTAGCATCGAATAAACGGCCTAACCGCATCAATAACGGCCGATTGGCAGCCCTGATCTAACGCCAGCGCAACTTGTTGAAAGTATTAAAAAATCTTTTTCAAGTAATTGAGAGAGCGCGGAGAATATTTCGTGACTTTTTTGGTGTTATCATGTGCCGAGTAAATTGATTATTCAACGTGTAATAAATAATTTTGAAAATTTATTTACACTGGGACATAAAGTTAAAAGTATATAGTGCGTCATTTGGGCCGGAAGCATCGTTGGGCCATATTTCTTTGAGGATGCTAGAGGCAATACTATACAAGAGGCAGCCACTTGACCGACATCATATTCCAAATGTTTAAAATCATATAATCAATCAATGAGATATAAATTATAAAATATTTAAAAGTAAATAAAAAAAATATCGATCTGGAACATAAAACGCACCCTGCGCAAATATTTGGCAATGAAAGCAAAGCTTTTCTTTGAAAGTCAGCGGAACAGGCCTTACTTTCTCTTTTCTATTTCGAAACGGGCACGACAAGTTTACTCTTCTCCATTTCAAATGAATGTGAGCACGGAAGGTAAATGTTTCCTCCTTTTGGGACCAAATAAGGCATAGGTTTGGTTCGGTGGGAATGGCGGTCAACTCAAGTATCGAATAACTAGAACTAAATGATAGTTTGTATCGATACGATTCCTTTGAGGCATAAAGTTAAACATATTTGATTGCTTCTTCTTCTTCTACTGCGGACTTATTTATTTACATCAATTTTTTAAAACTTAACTCCTTTAGACGGCTAGAAAGTATCTAACACAATAGAAATCTTGTGAAATCTAATCTTTTTTATAAAATTTCTAAACCTAAAAGTCATAAACAATTAAAATTCTTCTTTCATTAAAATAATGTCAATGCGAAATTGTCCCAGTTTTTTGGTCACTTTGCAACATTAAATTCTACAGGTTATTTACAAACAAACAAAGCGATATGTAGGTATATAGTAAACAAAACAAACTCATGATGACCATCAATGTTTGCCACAAAACTATGCAATTTCGAGCATGTTATCAGTGTATCACCACCACCAAACTACATTTTTCTCTATAGATCATAAACAAAAAGATACCAAACAATCCAACACACAGCATGTACTATATCTATCTATCACGCAATATGTGAATGTTTCTAATACAAATTACTCAACATGACATTTTGGCATTTTTTTTCTACTTATCGGTTGTACGATATTCTCGTAGTTCCTTCTTATCGTAATCATTACGTACTTTAAAATAAAATGCCCTGATCTATCTAAAGCGTGGCCACCACCGGTCGATGGTCAATTAATCTAAATATAAAAACTATCTTGTATTCGTACCTTTTGTTTAAATGCGTTCTAAATACTTATTGTTAGATTTCATTTAAATTTGCATTTAACGCGACGCTACTCGTACGTTCGAATGATAATTGTGGGCGTAACGCATATGTGTATATGCATGTATGTTAGTATTTCGACAGGTGTAACACTGTCTGCTGTCAGTGATTTTGCGGCAATGCCTAGGGTCCGTTGTGATGTTTATCTTGTGATTTTGGCATGACAATTTGATCTATTTCATTTTTTTATTTTCAATTTTGTTGTCATTGTTTGTAATGTGCTGTTGGCGTCATCATGAAGGAATTTGTCTTCGGTGGTTGCTATATTTTAAAACAAAAGTATACAAATCTGTGCATATAAGTGTAGCGAATATGTCCGAGAGCAGTCCAGGCATGTACATATGTATTTCCTATCATTTTTTTTTAGCGTGATAGAATAAATCTAGAACTATCATTGCGATGAAGCTCATTTAAAACTAAAAAAAAGACAGCAGTTTAGATTTTGCAATTAGATTTGCAATTACCACAGATTGATTTGCAAGGAAGATTGTGAGAATCGGTGTAGATGTGTTGGGTGACGAATGAAATAAATAGGCCAATTATTAGGCAAGTTTTTCAAGTCGATATGGTATCTACCATAAAATATAAGAGAAAAATTATGGAAAAAGAGAAAATAAGTTGTGATCTTATGAAAACCTTATGCAAGCTATTACGCTTTGTGTTCTAAAGCTTAACTTGTGAAATAAAACACTCGGATTAAATTCCATATTACAGGTATTCACTGTTTTTGCTAAAATACTATATATTGATATATTATTTTCATCTGCAGATAAAGTTTTAACAGCAAACTATTTGATCTAGGATGCATGATCGTAAAAGTTCTGACTCTGAGGATGTTTAAATTGAACCGATTTTTTTTTTTACTTCTAACTAGATAGATATTTTTAGAAGGGTTGTATGTCAGTTGATGTTTTCACTTGTTTTATCAATATCCGAATTAAACTTCTTCTTAATCTGAGACATCCCACTTTCTTTTTGGTGTTTCTATATGATAAACGCAACATTAAGTGGCTTAGTGAAAGCATTGAATGCACACTTTTTTGGTTTTAAATACCTTAATAAATTTGGACATTAAAATACATTTTTTCTTGGTTTTGGAAAAAGTGAATTTTCGTTCCAGTCTAGGAGACAAGTGTATTATGAATAAAGGATACGCATCTCGTGCATTTAATCGTTTTATTATTAAATATTGGCGCCCCCAGCTTTGGCGTCAAGGCGAGTGCCACACTACGGCTCAGACAATGGCCAACGAATATTAACGTCAAATTGGTCATAAGAATTATAGTAAAGAACAAATTGACACAGGTATGAATTATGAGGAAAAAACAAATTATTTTATTTCTTGCTGGCATTAGTGCCATGAATTATTACGGCAAATGTAATTCACTCAAAATTAATTGCAATGGTAGTCAAATTAATTGCTTCATTTTTGATTTAATTCGATTTTGGCAGATTTTAAACTAATGGCGAATTCTACACAATATTATGATACATATTCATTAGACTGTTACAATAAAGTGGCCCTCTTTCGATTTTTTCAGCAACACGATATAAAGTCTCACTGGTATATCAGCAGTACCCCGTAAAGAAATGAGTCTAAAATCAAAGAAGCGATTTTATTACATTTTTGTCTGTTTCAACTTTTAGGAAATCTATTTCCATAACTTGTGATATCTTTATCTCTGAATATATATTGATTATTACGATGAGCACTATGATATACCAAAATGTAATCGATTTCGGAAACAAATATGTACTTTAATTTAAATACAAAATTACGGCAATTTCGGTTTTTCATATTTTTGATATTTTTTTTTTGACTATGGTAGTTAAATGGACAACACTACTGTATTTATTTCTGAAAACTATATAAAATTAAGTTTATAGCTTATGAAGCTACTATTCAAAATCGAAAGAGCATTGGTTTTTTTGTATCAGTCTAATACACATGCATGCATATATGTTGAAGCGGCTTAAATTATCCTAAATTCTTATAGTGATACAAAAAATCAGACATCGAATGCATAAATAAATTTTGCGCAATTATATCAGAATAAATGTATGAAAAAAAAAAACATTTAACTTAAACGATTTCCTAAATAATTTGCAATTAGGAAAAATATGATGATAAATCACGCTGCAAATAAGTTAACAACGGGATGTAAAACGCTTAAGGTACTCGTATCGTAAACAATCAAAGCAAAGATGGCGCATTGGTCAGTGTACCAGCGCTGTGTTACCCGTAGTATCTGCGAGTGGTATTGTATACATTGCAACAACACTGATTAATTGCAGCAGATAAAATATTTTATTTTAAGAAATTCTTTAATGGCATTGCTGATGAATCCTGTATCGATATGTGCAATAAAAATAGCTGAGAAATATGTGAAAAATGGCATGACATAAAAACTAACCTCCGTTTGAAATGTACAAAACAGGTGACACAAATACGGATGTTTTGTACCCAAAGCCAAAACTTTGCGTTCTATTAGCGTTGAGTCGACGTCATCATCCTCAAGGACAACATCTTTCTTCAGACATTTAACAGCATAGTAGTATTCGGTGTTACGCAGCTCCGCTAGTAGCACCTGTAACATTTGTTAGATTTTTATGTTAACTTATTAATACATCACATAGAGTATATAAATGTTGTTTTCATTTTTACCTTTCCAAAGCTTCCTTTGCCGAGCACGGCCAAAAAATGGAAATCTTCAACGCAGTATGTCTTAAATCTAGGTATAACTGTCGCCGGCGCTGTGAAACGGCCTGATTTTTGGAATTGTGAATATGTATACGAAGTTTCTAGAAGTGATATTGGATTTGTAACTTTACAATTACAAAAACGCAAATGATTGCATATTTATAGATTAATTCATTAGTAATATGATGTAATGATAATCAAATGCCGATTATTGTTGATAACCATAGAGATTAATTTGATGCTAGACCATATGATCACATTATTTGTATTTGAATAATCGCTTTCTTTAAACCTTAAAAAGCCAATGGGCGCCGATTTTAGTATTTTATTTAACTTTTGGGTAATTTCGCAGTTTTTCAAGTAATCACTTAGAGACGAGCTGCTCCAACTTACTTTAAATTGTTATTTTTAAAGATGACGATAAAAAATAATGCTCTACTTTTGTCTTAAAAATCTCAGTTTCAGAGATATTGCCATGCTATTTTGATACATAGACCTTTTTTATGAAACTCAGAAAAAATCAGAAAAGATATATAGAAAAATAATTTTGATGCAGTTAAAGGCAGAAAATATCAAAGTAAAAAAAAAGTCCGACATTTAACCATTGCAGACATCAAAGATAACAATTTCTTCAACTATCCTTGTTATCTCAAAATTCATATTTTTGCAGTTTGCCTATTGCTGAGCATTTATCAGTTTAGTGCCAAAATTTCAACTTTGGATCTCAATAGGTTCTATTTTTATATCATATAAACTTTATACGAAAAACCTGGAAAAACAATTTTCAAAAACATTGAAAAATTGAGTCCACTGAGATACCAAGTTGAAATTTTGACAGTATGTAGAAAATGACACCAGGTAAAACTTAATGCAAATTAGAGAAGGTCGAAAAACTTTATTTAAACTTTCAGTAGGATAATGTTGTTAAATATATTTAATATGATCAGATGAAATAATAAGATCTTAACCAGATTTTAAGCTATTCGCGTTCACAATTCTCAAAATATTCTCCTACATGGCTTAATTTCAGAGGAGAAGAGAAAGTTTTCGGTGAACGCAGACGCTGCAGTATTTAGTCAAAATCAATGTGATTTGACAGCAAAAAATATTTTGCAAAATAACATTGACAAATGAGCCAATTTTTGTAGTTTGACCTAATTTCCTTGCCATTTTTACTTCAACGCTAGTCTGTCTATTAGGTGATTTATTGTTCATCAGTTTATAATATAGGTTTTTGACTTATCTCAAAACAATATCATTAAAAGCACCAAAAAGTAAACAAGTAGTTACAAAACAAAAAAAATAGAAAAGATTCGTAAATCGATATTTTTACATTTGTGCTAAAAATATTGCGAACAATTTCAACAAAACTATACGTTCTCAGCGCATATGTTACCTATTTCAAAATGTCTTATATACCACAACATCATAAACAACAGTGTTCTATGAATTATTAACTCATACCACATAATTATAAATAATTTACAATATAAACATATTTACAAAATGATGTTCAAATTGTAAATTGCTAATTCTGTAAATTTGAAAAATTCTGCTTCATAGATTTATACCAACACCACGGATGTGTTTCATTTATTACCATTTAGCAGACAGTGATGTTGTACACGTAAATTGCAGTTGTTATTTTTGTGATATTTGCTGGTGCTAATATTTTTAACTACTGGCACTATAAGATATTTTTGATCAATTTTTGTTCTTTTTTTGTACATTTTTTCCGTCTAATTTGTAAAATCATGTTTAATCTTGTGGATACGGCTTTTTTTTGTTGTTGTAGCGTATTACCAATCATGTTGGCGTGTTTGTTTTAATTATGATAATTTTTTTATTATCATTGATTGTGGAAAGTAAATGTAAATTTATATTATGCGATCATTGTGATAAATGAATTGAATGGATTTTTAAATATATTCGTTAGGATGATGCAAATGAATTCAAATTATTTTAGCTGCCATAACGGATAAGATAACTTGTGCAAAAAAAAAGTGTTTGCGAAAAATTAGATCATTTGGAGCGATTTCTTATATGTTGGTACCCACCTACATAGCTAAGTTAAATAAGAAAAATATTTTAAGTAACGCGTTAAATGGGGTCGAATTAAAATATCAAATGTCTTAATGCGTATAAATCACAAAAGGAACAAACTCTTTGAAACCCAATTATAATATATACTATACTATATACTTTACTATCTAAAGAGTATCCGGTATTGCTAAATAAAGCTATTCATTCCTGAACATTTATTTTTACGCCTTCAAAATAGACCCCACGGTTTGCAATACAACTACGTTGATCCCGTTCTTCAAAGACTTTTCGTAGACCTTTTGCCTTCACAGTATTTGATTTTATGGCTCAACCGATAAAAAGCGTCTTCCTCGAAGTAACAATATTAGCTGCGTTAACATGGAAAAACTCACACGGACTTATATCAGTTGTAGAAATTGTTTGGTCGATGACATTCGTTAAATTATTGGCTAAAAAAATTACATAAGTTAAGTTATATGAAAAGCTTAGCTAATTTCAGTGGAAAACAATTTTCATAGGAATAAGGAACTTTTAAAAAAATATTTCTTTTTAACTGAACCAAATTATGCTTTTTTTTAAAGAATTATAGACTGCTGATCTCGAAACCAATGCTCATTCGGCTCAAGTTAGGTTTTTTTTTGAGAAATTTTTTAATATCTACTTACAAAGGTATACACATTTTCCTGCCATAAGAAATTAGATGAAATCGTATTAAATGTTGATGACAGAGTTGCCAAGAAAACAAAGAATTTATGGCATTTTCATAACAAAACTTTTTCTTAAAATGGTAAAAAGTTAAATTTTTTTTGGAGAGAAGTCTGTTTTTTTAGTCGCCATTATTAAAATTAAATTTTTGGTCAGTAACCCCGGTTTTGAGATGCAATTGACGGCATGGACGCCTTTAAATCAGGCCACTTGGCAACCCTGATTGATAAAATGAAATATTTGTTTTTTTGTAGAAACTAAAATCAAAATGTTGAATTCATTTGCATCACCCTAATGTTCATTAAATATGATTAATGACTTGATAATTTTATTAATATATAATAAAACTAGGAAATTCACAAGGTGTAAAACGTTAGTCCTAATTTGAAAATATATTTCACTGTTGACTGATTCCTCCCACGAAAATTCCATTAATGATCAAACTTTGCTTTGTTTTTCTCATTTATAATATGATATTTCATATAATATTACTAAGTACCTAAAACATTAGAAAATAACAATTTGCATAATTTTCTATGTTACTAAGCGTATCGGAGATAAGTTCATCACATTGCAGCACTCAAAAGTTTGCCGCAAAATAGTTTAATTTTTACAATTAGTGGTACATAATATTTTTATGGTAAAAAATAACATAAAATCGTACAAGAGGATGAATTATTGCAAAATTGCTTCAGTGTAAAACTAACAGAATAGATACCATGACACTGTGATTAGCCCTATTATGTAGGGTTATTTTCATATGAACCAATTATAACGATTGTAAAATTTTGTTTTGTAACATACGACACATTATGCCACCTTGTTAATTCCTTAATTTTATCATAGCTAATTTAATGAACTTATGGGCATGACGATATTCGAAAGTTCTTGGAATATATAATTATTAACTTAAGTCTCATGCTATTCGTAGTATTAAAGAAAGTTACCATACCATCTTGTTCTTCATTTGCTTCAATTTCATATGCCGGATTAGAGCTTGGCGGTGTACTCGGTGAATCTCTAATTTCCTGTGCGCCTATTTTGTGGTAAAATCAGTTGAAATTAATAAATGTAAATAAACTTTTACGTGGATTTTTAAGCGCTTTAATGTCATTAGTAGAACATCACATGCGTTTTCAATGTTTATCTTCTATTCGGTTGGTATTTTTCTAAATTTACTTTTGTATTCAAAGTACTGAATTTGTTTTCTTGAATGCTGAGTGCGTTTTCTATGAACATAACTAGCTATTTCAGATTATATTTGGCTTAAAACAGAAAGCGATCACATGAGTTTCTATAAACACTGTAATAAATTTCATTGCTAATGCTTTTACAAACAAAAATTCTCCGTTTTTTGAGGTTTTTAAAAATAAAGTTGCGTATTTTCGTGGTATTTTTTACATTTTCGAAACGCATAAGTAAATAAATAAAAATGCGCCATTATTCGAATTTTCTTTAGATATTTTATTAGTTTCTGGGTATTTCTAGTGAGCTACTTATATCTGTCAATAGAACAAAGATGAAACAAACACCTTCATGCTTGTCGAATATAAAGATAAATATAATTTTTAATAAATCTATTCATATTCATAGTCGTGTTTTAATGACAAGGCTATTTATCACAATTTTGTTCTTGAAGTTTGAAGGCATTTGTGACAGGTAGCATAAGTAAACGCATTTTTTTTAGGTCAATATAATTTTTTAAGTTTGTTTTGCTAATTTAGTTAAAGAAGATAATCATCGGAATATCGCACGAATCAAGACTAATTAAATCGTTCAACTATCGCAGAACAGCCTTTACCTAAATACAATTAAATATTTCACAAGCTTCGAAATGGATAATCGGCAGAAAAAAGATTTTATTGTAAATCATTTCCATTTAGAATTTTAGATTTCAAGTTTAAATAGATATACAAAATAAACAGCAAAAAATGTTGTGCTTAACTAAAAATAAAATGCTAATTACATCACTTTGAGTTCATAAAGTCAAACAATAGTACTAATCAATTACCTAAGTGTTGGCTGAAATTAAGTGAATTAAATAAAAAAAACATTAAAAAAGAGATTTATTTTGCTTGACGTAGCAAATACTACGTTGTAGCGAAAAACGCATGTGATGTTCTAAGGCGGAAATAAAATTATTAGAAATGATAGCCCTATGCTCACATTTTGTCAAAGTTTTAATTAACAAACTCAATAAAAGATAAAAAATTATGCTTTCCTTTTGCCTATCCTTATAAAATATAATTTTGCTTCAATATATAAAAAAAACAAATTTCTTGGCCATTGCTACCAATTTTTTACCTCGTCGCACACACGCCAAGGCTTCCACGATCAACTTCTGATTGACGCCGCATAGATTCGCCGTTAGACGTTCGCATTTCTTGTGACAATTTACGTCACATTCTTTTGAGAAAATGTTTTTAATTAAAAATTATAAAAAAATGTATTAATAAATAAATATGAAACACAAATAGTATAGTTCGAATAATGTTAATCTATCAAACGAATTAATTGGTAACACGATTTTCACCAGATTGCATTTGTCGCTATATTAGCCATATAATTCCCAATCAGTTTTTGCCTATTTCTGTTTCAATAGGAGCGCGTTGTTGCTGGTTGTTGCCAATTGAAAATATTTCTTTTTTTTTCTCTTTATAGCAATTTGGCTGATTTTCTTAATTTAGTTTACGTTTGACGTTTTATTGTTAATGTTGTTTTATTTCTTCCTCTATATTTTTACAAATCGTCTAATCAATCTCTTTTATGTCGCTTCATCTCGTGACGCAAATGATGACAGCAAAATAAATTGAGTTGCATAAACAAAAAAAAAAGAGTTCTTTCGAAAATTTTTCCAAATTTTTTTCAGTTTCGCGTTTCAGAATTAAATATTTGTATTTCTTTATATACCATACAATTGTTTCGATTGGTTTGAGTTAAGAGTTTTATTTTGAAAAATACATAAGTTAAGTTACAATACAACAAAAAAAGGTCCAAACTCAAGTGAATTACACTGTCGTGATAGCCTGAAGCTCACGGCCAAACCACACAAGATAATTTCAAACCTTAAAAACGAAAAGAAAAATTTGCCCAAAATTAAAATAAAATTGATCCAAAATGAAAGCAAAATCGATACTGAATTTGCTATTAAAGAGATATCAGGTTTTGAATTTTGTTTCAAGACCTGAGATCTTATTTTGCAGAGGAATAATTATGCAAAAATATAAATGCAAAAAATTGCAAGTAAATCTTTAAGTAAATGGCTATAAAGCTATGTGCATAGGAGGCTGCATCTTTATTGGCGACTATTTCGTTTACATTTCTCAAAGGGTGCTTCATTATTATTTAGACCTAAATGCATATACGTAAATGCCCATGACTTTGAAACCGTTTGGTTAAGATTGTTGCGTCGTAAGGGCTCAAGTTCATGTCAGCTTAAAATGAGTTTAGTTTTGCGAGGAAACATCATAAATGATAATTTGAAAGCTCACAGACCTGTTTCATAAGACATGGTTTTTCCATATTACTTATATGTAACAGGCTCTGGTGCCACCTTTTAAAATTGAGCAACAGAGCTGCTTTTGCGTGAATTTGTTTGTCATTTAATAAAATTACCTTTCCATGTCAGAATTTGAAAAAAAAAATTTTGAATCACCCTAATGTACGTTAGCAAAAAAAAAAGTTATCAAGAACGTTTCTCATATTCATTTTATGTGGACAACTTGATCAAAGGCAAACTTTTATTTTCAATTAAAATTAAAATGCAAAAAACGCATATTTAATAAAATTCACTTCTCTATTTTCGCGCTTCATTAAAACTGTGCCACTACCACAAAAATAGTAATCTTTGTACGAGTAGGTACCTTGTTTATTATAAGCAAGTGTTCTTTCAGGTGCCAGTGAAGTGCTCATCGCCAGACAAATTTACGCACAATTGCATATAATTATATTTATTTCAAGAATAATATTTTTCCAATAAAGCTTGATCTAGTAAAAAAATTTCTTACATTACATTACATTTTTTTGTAGTTTTATTAGATGTAGAATGATGTAGAAAATAACATACTTTTGATTTATTTTAAGAATTCTTAGTATCTAAATAGTATTAGAACAGTGTTTGCGACCCCTATACGCATGGGAATTTCAGATGTTCTACATATGATAAATCCCACACTGGGAAAAACGGTTCCATTAACCGCGCAACACAGAACGGGAAAGAGTTAGCGTGGCTCCCTCCCGCTGATGAGTCCAGTTTTTTCCCAGTGTAGGTCAGTGTTCGTAGATTGTAGTAGAATTCTGTATATAATTCTATAGAAATTCTACTACAATCTACGAACACTGGTGTAGGGGTACTTTAGAAAAGGGATTTCCGTATGGGGGGCCCCAAATTTACTTGTTGCCCCAGGGCCCCCGAGGCTCTAGCTACGGCCCTGGCTGTAACCTACGAATGTTCCGATTATTAAAAATGAAGTATTACACAAAAGAACAACGCGTTATCATTGTGAAAACCCGATTCGTTCAATGTGCAATGGAGCAAAGTGAAGTGAATGCTGATTTTTCGAAAAAAGTCATCTTCACCGATGAAGCGCAATTTCATCTGAGTGGCTGCGTGAATAAACAAAATTGTCGAATTTGGGGCTCAGAAAATCCTCACAACATTTGATCGTTCTAGAACTTTGCAGATCTTAATGAAGCATTTCTTAACAGCTTCAAAAAAGAACTACAATTTGCGCAAAAGATGCCACATTCCATAGAATTCAATATATTTAGGTAATTCAGAGTGACACTATAAACAACTTTTTCAATGATTTGC
The DNA here is from genome assembly GCA_963680825.1 of Meiosimyza decipiens. Taxonomy (NCBI): domain Eukaryota; kingdom Metazoa; phylum Arthropoda; class Insecta; order Diptera; family Lauxaniidae; genus Meiosimyza; species Meiosimyza decipiens. Next base: position 140,907,777 of record OY804258.1, read on the forward strand.
TAATTTTGGATTGATTTTAATTGATCTAAGAGAAAAATTTCACTAGTACGGAAAACAATCTGAAAAACGTTGATATCGTCATATTCTTGCTATCATTATGAAATTTTCGTTATGTTTCAAAAAGAATATGTGTGCTTTATACCATAGATGGGCAAAGTTTTGGAAGCAGGCAATAACGCCAAGTATCAAAGTCTATTCAAAGTTAAAGTGAGTTTTTACGTAATAACCTAACTTTTGATTCAACAAAAGTATTGAAAGTTTCAAGCTCTGATATGTTATTCATATAAAAGTCAGTTTTCAGAATTAATACCAAGTTTGAAGTCAAACATTTTTCTCAAATTCATTTAAAACGGCATTGTTTTTAATTAAAATCCCTAAAGATTTACATACTTTGTCAATTTTACTTATACCTCTTGATATTTCATATTTATATCAAACAAAATTATTAATTGTTACTCTTTCGCAGAAGCGCCCTTTTCTTAAAAAATACCAGAATTTGCAGCTTTGAGTTTATCAAAAAACTTAGTATTTAGTATTACTTTGATTGTAGTTAAAAAGTCACTGGCTAATTTTTCCAAAATGTGATAAAAGTAATGCTTATTAAAATAATTGAACCAACGTAATTGCATCATAATCAGGAAGTTCGATTGATACTACCAGCACCCAATTAGTTTTGCCCATACTCCTTTAATTAGGATTTCATTATTCTAAAAGCAAATCCTACACTCGACTTTGACTAAAAATGTGTTGGCGGTATTGTCAAATCTATAGCCAATTTTCGACAGCACGTTTAAGTATCCATTGTTTATTACTAACTAGCATAGTTAAGCATATGAATATAAAACGATATCTGTATATTCTGGGAAGCTGCTTGTATCTGTGCGCTCGTGGCATATGTTTGTAAACAAAAATAAAAACAAATATTCTTTCAAATTATAAATACCAAACAATTAACCCATGTTAGTTCTTGATAAGTTAACAGATAAGTATAAAAATTTATATTATTTTGCTACAAAGTTTTTACTACAAGAACGTAAGAAGTAAAATCCATCAGTTTTTTTCATTTCATAGAAAAGTATCCGAAAATGCTGAACCTTCACTTTTAGAGTCCTCCAGCGGCTACATCAATTTTTGTCCCATTATGGGACACAAAGCATTTAAAAATCTTACTGTTCTAAATTTTGATTTTAATACATGTTTTTTGAAGAATGTCTCAAGACATAGTCAACATAGCTGTCTTAAGTATCAGCTGTCAGTTGGCCGCTGACAGTTAAAATATCATTTGTAAATTCTTTTGTATGTTTTGCAGTGCAGCCAACTTAAAAATATTGCATTTGACAGTGAACTTAAATAACGGAACTGTGACATTGAAAAAAGTAATCACCATTTTCAGGCACAGCTATTACCTAAATTAAACAATGATTTCAGTAATGATTAAGAAATCGAGCCTTTAAGAAAATTGAAAAGTCAATGTTTTATAGCTTGGGCAAAATTCATTTTTAAGAAAAATAAGGATGATCCACTAAGAGGTCCCTTCTCCAACTGGGTTGTTTTGACCGCTGTCATTTGTCAAATGGCTTGTGCATATGACGTTTGTGTTCAGTATTCAATACGACACTATAATGAATGGACTTACTTCTGAACAACGTTTATTAATTGTGGAAACTTACTACCAAAATCAGTCATCAGTTAGAGAATGTTATAGAGTTCTTCAACCTCATTTTGGTCGTTATGAGCGTCCAACTGAGCGCACTATTCGTAACATCATCACCAAATTTCGAACCAATTTTACACTATCGGACATTCATCAGAGTGCACACAGCCCGTAATTTTGAGAGTGTTCGTGAAAACCATGAACTATCGATTCGTCGCTGATCTCAGGCTTTGGGCATCTCTTATGGATCATTGTGACGTGATCTTGTTCTGAAGGCCCATAAAATACAGCTCGTACAATAATTGAAGGCTGCTGATATTGGTTTACGTTTTAATTTCGGTTTATGGGCCTTACAACAATTTCAAATTGATCCATTATATTATCGAAAAATTGTGTTTAGCGACGAAGCTCACGTCTAGTTGAACGGCTACGTTAACAAGCAAAATTGCCGTATTTGGGCCTATGAACAACTAGAAACAATCCAAGAGCTTTCAATGTATCCCGATAAATGTACTGTTTGATATGGTTTATGGGCAGAAGGTATCATCGGACCGTATTTCTTCAAAAATGCGGATAGATCCCGTGTTACGGTCAATTGTGCTCGCTACAGAGCAATGACCAATGAATGTTTGTTGCCAAAATTTCAGGATATTGGTGTAGCCGACCTCCGGTTTCAACACGATGGAGCAACATGCCATACTGCTTGAGAAACAATCGCTTTATTGAGGGAAACGTTTGATGAAAACATCATCTCAAGAAATGTTCCTGTTAATTGGCCACCAAGATCATGTGATTTGACACCATTGGATTATTTTCTTTGGGGATATGTTAAATCAATTGTTTATGTCGACAAACTCGAAACTATTGACGCTTTGGAAACCAATATAACTCTTATTATTCAAGGAATACTGGTCGAAATGCTCGAAAGAGCTGTCGAATATTGGACCCACAGATTGGACCATTCAAGAACTAGTCGTGGGCAACATTTGAACCGAAATATCATTCCAAATAAAGACTTGCATCAATACATTGATTTTTATGTATTTAATTCAGAAATCAAAGTAGGAACTACTACAACTTTAAATATTCAGTTGCTTATTACAAAGATAAATAGATAACTTGCAGTGCAATTTATACAGCGTATTATGCTTTAATAGACTTCAGTTCCCATAAGTTTTCAGTAAAGATTTCTTAAATCAAAGGTTTGCAACTCAGTAGAGGAAGCCATACCCTTCTTGTTTTAATCAACTGTCAAATTTGGACTTGGCTTGATCTATCAATGGATTTTATACTATGATACCTTAAATTTAAAGAACATTGATCTGAGAGAGAACAAAGCTTAAACTTTAATTAATAAGAATAATTTTGTGTATCGTAGCATTGAAATTCCTGTGTTAGTTGATTATAAGAAATAATTGATTTAATGCATTTCTTAAAACGTAGCAAATGAGTTTTTGATTTTTTAATTGGGTGTGGACAGTTGCTCCAAATATTTAAACAACATTTTCCTTAAAAAAACATTTCATTCATATACGAGTACATCCATAAACAATTGAAAATCTGATTGTCCCTCCCAGGGTTAAAATACATTTGTTCTGCCCGTGCGAACAAATATCAATAAATGCAATTTTTACAAAAAACACAAAAATTCGCCACATTTTTCGCTTACGTCCGACGGAATTTATTATTGAAGTGAAGAGCCAAACAAATTTTAATACCTATTTTTATGTGTTTTTTTTATCGTAGAAAGCGAATGAATTAAATGTACGATATTGAATAATGTACAGGGTGATTTTGCTTAGCAGAGCGGAAAAGGACTATCGAACGACGTGGCGTATTTATTTATACAACGACGCACCATACAGTGCATCTGTTAATCTCTATGGTTATGCGTCGAATGGCATGAATTTAAATAGAAATGCTTAGATACAAACTTACCAAGCATTTTCTTGGGGCTAGACGGTGCAGTACCGCCTTCAAAGCCCGAATCATTACTGCAGGTACTCATGCGTATAATTGCTGAGTTTTCAGTGCTGACACTGCTGCCAGCACCAATTGCCGAAGATGCTGATGCTGTACCTGATGGATTTGATTCGTCTTCGTACTCTTCAGACGTTGTGGAACATTCTTCACTATCTTCGGTCTCCTCGGTGGAGCCGTCCTCATCACTATCACTATCATCTGATTCCGCGGGATACACGATTTTTTCACGTTTCCATAAGGGACGCGGTGTCGCGATGAGCGGATAACGTGGCGCTTCTTCTTTCACGTAACACTTATTCGATGGATCGATAGTTATCTTTTTCTTTGGATCAAAGCGAGCCTTTTCGGCTGCTTTCTCCATTTTCCGACGTTGCTTCAATTTTTTCTTCATGCTTGCACTGAGATTTTCACAACCGTCTACACTGGAGTAGTTGGACGAACTGTCGTTGTCACTATTTTCTGCGGACGACGGTATATAGTCGTCGAATTCGGCATCTACGTCTTGTAAATACTGTGCCAAATTCGATACTGTGGCGAACTTTGATAAATTATTGTTGCCGCTGCTGTCATTGCCATTGTTGCCGCCGCAGTCGGGTTTTGGCTGAGCAACAGCTGTTGTTGTTGCTGTGGCTGTGGTTTTCGTTGCTGTTGTTGCTGTGGCGACTACAATTTTTGGTGATGTCGATGTTGTTGCAGTGGCTTTAGTTGCAGGGGTGGAGGCTATTGTTGTCTTGGTTGCTGCAGCTGATTTCATTGTTGTTTTGGTTTTCTCTGGCGTGCTGGCGGTCGTTGTTGCCGTTGATGACGCATTTGTGGCAACTTTTGCCTTATGTGTTGGTGATGCGACTTTCGGCGCAGGGGGAGCAATTGAAAAGAATTGATCGACATTGATTGGTGTTGCTGTTGGCGAAGTTTTCGCAGTTGGCTTATCGATTGCGGATGTGGCAACTTTTGGTTTTGTTGCCGGCAACTTGAATTTATCGCTTGTTGTTGTAATTTTCTTTTGGGGTGAAGGTTGCTTTTTTGCAATTTCCGTTACCTTGGCGATTTTCAATTCCGGCTGAGTTATTGCAGTGGCTGCTGCTGTTGTTTCTGATGATGTTGCCAGCAACAAGTTGTCAGCGACTTTCTCGCCTTTCTCTGTTGGCGCAATAGATGTTTTTGTTGTTGTTGTTGTTTTATTAATGGATGTTTTGTCTTCAGTACATTCTACTTTTGCTGTTGTCGCTGCTGCCGCAGCAAAAGTTGTTGCGATTTTAGTCTCTTCTATCACTGTTGGCGTTGTCGCGGATTTGTTCGCTTGTTCAGGTGACTTGGCCGTTTGCCCAGTATTTATTTTCGGCGGCGTTGTTATAGACGTTGGCAGCATTGGCGATGCTGTTGCTGAAGTTATTATTGTTGATTTTGCTAATGGTGGTGGCGTCGTTGTCTTTTTGGCGATGAGGTTTGTTCCAACTTTAGCTACAGATACTTCCTTGGTTTGAGATTTGGGCTTAATGTTTAACTGGTCTATTTTAGGGCTAACTGATTTTGTTAAACTTGGTTTTTTATTTGCGTTCTTATCTATTGCTTGTGCTTTCTCAATTGTAGTCTCATTGAGTTTTCGTTCCAATATTGTTTGCTCATTCTTTAAAGCGGCTTTAACTTCAGTCTTGGTTTCATCAACTATATTGTTCGCGAGCTCCGTTATTTGTTCTGTTGCAACAGTCTTCGGTTCTTCTGCAACCTTTTCTTCCTCCTTCATCTGTAAGTTTTCAATTCTATCCAACTTGTCTTCGATGAAAACCTTTTTTCGATTTGTCATATATATTGTCTCACGTGAGTCTATTTGTGACCAAAAGTCTGGACCACTTTCGGATTTCTGTATAGCTTTTCTAATAGGCTTTGGAGATGCCACAGGTGCTTGCATTTCTTCAACACTCAACGATTTTGACTTTTCCAAAAGCCTTACTGCTGGGAGCAGAAGAGTGCTTTCTTCTATATTAAGCGATTGTGTTTTCTTGAGGTTTTTCGTCGTTGCAACTGAATCTTCAGAAATGTCAGTCTTTATTTCAGGATTAACACATTCTCGAGACTGTATTGCAGTATCTTTGTTGTTTGTTCCTGAGGATAATTGCAGTTTTATAGACTCTTTGTCTTTTTCCTTTTCTAAAATGTTCGTAACTATACTTGTTTTTGGTATCTCTAAAGACTGTAAGGCCACTTTTGGCTCCAGCACTTGTGTAGCTAAAGGTATCTTTGGAGTTTCCTTAGGTTGTACAACATTTTTTGTATCCGACGGCTTTATAGTTTTTGGCGTCTTTGGAGATTCCACGGACTGAAGCGCATTCTTTGGTTCCATAACTTTAGTAGGAAGTGGTGCTTTAGAAGTTTCTAAGTTTTGAATAACATGCTTAGCCTCTACTAATTGTGCAGTTGTTCCTATCCTTGGTGTTTCGATAAGTACTTCTTGTTTCTCTTCGTCTTTCAGCACTTCCTTTACACTTGCCTGATCGAAAGTGAATATTTCTGCAGCACTAATGAACTTTTCTTTCTTTGCTGCCGATTTTGGAGTTTTTGGTGAAGATTTTAATTTGGGCAGTGCCTGCACAAAGCCTTCTGGTAATATTATTTCTTTCGGTTTCGTTTGCTTTTTAATACTTCTTTTCTTGGGAAGCTTAAAAGTTTTGTGTATCTCGTGATGCTCCTCAACTGCATCGATATTGCATGAAAACGTTGGTTTCGGCGACAATGGCTTCATTGCTACCGCATCTTCTTCAGCACATTCCTGTATTATGGGTATCATTGGGGAGTTTTCTACCTCCACTACCGCAGTGATTTTATGCCTGATCTTCTTTGAGTTTCTTTTGGACTTACGTTTTGTTACAGAACTCCGCTGACACTCATCATGTAAACTTTCATGACTTCCCTGACGTTCCAAATGTATAAATTGAAAAGTGCCTGATTGAGACTTTTGCAATTGATTCAAAATCTCGTGCTCTTGTTCTTGAATCAATGATGCACGTCGCCGTAGTCGTCCAGCGTTAAGATCATCATCAATTTTATCTGATGAGATGTCTTCACAAATCTCATGAAAAGTTGGACATTGTGGGTTACTCAAGCGACGTACCGTATGATGTAGTTGATCAACTTCGATAACAACTTGTTCGATTGTTTCTTCGACGGGTGGCTTGCGTTTGCTTGAGATTGGTGTTCCCTCCTCGGTACTCTTCACTTGTATCAAATAGCGTTCACGTATTAGATCACCTGGTGATTTTCTTGCAGGACCAGTTGGTATGGCTGCTAGCTCATCAGCGAGCTTTTCACGCCATGAGAGTTTTACCTCAGGCTTGGACAAAGGCGTATTTGGTAAATCCTTAAACTTATTCTCGTCTGGTTCATATGCTGCAGCTTTCGAGTTGCGATCTTTGCTGCGTGAACGTACAGTGGAGAGGCGTACAACAGCACGATTCCGTTTTATGGTAGAACGTGCTTCTTTGCGTTCAGTTTGTTCCGCAGAGTTGTCGATGCAGATTTTCGGTAACAGATCAGCAGAAACTTTCTTAATTTCGTTGCTACCCTGTCTTTTGATGGAAGATGTCGGTGACACTGCTTCATCCAATGCTTTCTTAGCCGCTTGAGTTTTCTTTTTCTCCGCTTCATCCTTCTCGTCTGTATGCTTACGAAAACGTGAATTTTTGGAAACATCAATGTCCGCGGTATTTATCGCAATGGGGCGTGGTGGTATATACTTTGAGGCTAGCGTTGAAGATGTTGTACTGGGTGCGCTGTAAGTGGAGAATTTCGGCGATTGCATGCGTGTTAATGGTATCAAGGTATTGTGACGTCCGCCGCCCATTTCCGTAATGGTAGAAAGTTTGGGTTGATAGCGCGAAGATAACGCATGTGTTGTGTATGTAGGGGAACGTGGTGGTGTAAGTGGTACAACATAGCTGCCGCCAATAGCGCGATTATAAGTAGAGGTGTAGGAGCCATACGAGCCACTCGATGGTGAAGAAGTTGGAGAACTGTAAGATCCTGGCGAATAGTAAGGCGAGTAAAGTTGGCTGCTACCGCCGCTATAATAATAATTTGAATCCGAGTAGAGTGGCATTTTGCAGAAAGATTAAAACTTATTAGATCTGGATATTTTTTTTCTCCGTACAATAAACTTTTCAGCACAATTCAAAATTTCACTACACTTTGCGAGAAATTTCTTTAGTTTTTAAAAAATTTTTATTTTCAAATATTGAGTTTATTTTTTATTAAAAATTCGCTTTTATTTTTCAGAATGTTTCCATCTACACTTCCGCACACGCTATATACTTTTCTTTGTAACAACTACGCGTGTCTTCGGCCAGAATCGCACTAAAAATACACAAGAATTTTTCTATTTTTTGAAAAAATTTTAAAACATTTGATTTGGTTTTTTTTTGTTGTATTTTTTTTTTCGTTGACTAAATTTGTTTTGTTTTCCACAAAAGCCTTGAAATAGTCATTCAGCGAGTTTTGGAATACCTTGTCACGAGTGGTGTCGTCTTTTTAATTAAAATTTTCAATTTTATTTTGAAAAATCTCCTTCCTCGTAGAAAGTCGATGACGCTGCATTTCCATCTGAGCATGAATTTCAACGAATTTTTTTTTTTTTTAAATTTATATTAAATGTTTTGTTTTATGTTTTTTTCATCGATGACTTTTATAATGCTACAATTTAGTATTTTGCTATTAAAGCGATTTTAACTGATCTTTATTATGATGTTAAAATTTATGTATTTCTAAGACTCGTGAGTGTTGTTTTGCCTTTTCAATAAGTTGAAGCAAAAACAATTATTATTTGTTATTTAATTTTTTAATTTACGCATATTATAAAATAGTTTTGAAAATTTACAAAAGCTTTACCTCAACGGATTTTTACTTGAATATTTCTCGGAATTATTGCTCAAAATACAGAGTGGTAAAAAGGCTTATAAAAAAAATGTTTAATTTGTTCTGGTCACTCTCATAATCAGGCATGTCCATTTTTTCATCATTTACTGATTTAATCAGCACCATACTGATTTCGAAGTCGAGGTGCTGATTAAAACGTCGTACCGATTTTTCATAATTTTCGGTCAAAGAAATATATCGTCGCACGATTTTTCGGCACTTTTCTAATTTCCTAATTTATTTTTGTTTTTTAATAACATTACTCTCGATGTTAAATATAATGCTATGAACTTCATCAGCTAATAGACCCAACATTTCAAAATATTCGATAGCTTCTCATTGGTCGTTTTGGAACAACTCCCTAAAAACTTGGGCGATCCTTGAGCAATTCGGCTATGCGAACAGGTATTGCTCGGCTGACAAACTAGTGGAGTGGTGATCAAACGATTTTGCTGATAGGAAGAAATGGGCGGGGGTTTTCAAGCATATGGAAGCACCGAACGAATTCAAAAAATACGCAATGATTATCGATTTTAATCTGGATATTTCCTGCTCTTGGGCTTCGGTTGTTTTCGGTAAAAGTAAAATGTCTAGAAGCAAGAATCGTCCCAGTTTTATGTCCGAGTAAAATGTTGTAAGTTAAATGCAGATTTGTTGCGGAAAATCTTATCTGAAGACAATTTTAATATCTCATCCATTCCCATCAGATTTTGCTTAATTTGAGTTTAAGGGGTGGCGCATAAGTCATGCATTGACTTTAATAATTCATCTCTTTGAGATTTCGTAGTATTTCAAAATCATTAAAGAACACATAATCCTTAGAACGCGTTTATTATAGAAAATTGTACTTTCAAACAGCGCACCGAAATCTTTAAGTTTTACTATGAAAATCATCGGTTATCATGATTTTTTTTTGTAATCTTAAAGGATAAGGCATCTATTTTTCTTTAAACATAGTTTACCAGTCTTGATCTACGTGAAAATGTTTTTAAAATGTTTTCTGATTTTTCCCGAAAAAGTTTGATCGCACAAGCCCAGCCACATGCTCAGCGTTTTCGGCACCCAAGAACGGCTAGTACTCAAAAAATCATAAAAGAAATCTTTGATATGGCTTTCCAAGACTTTTGAATAAAGATTACTGGCATGTTAGCTGAGGAGGCTAATTTGACTTTAAATATTGATTTCAGTATGTTAAAATTATCTGCCGCTCTTATTTCTTCCAGATCAAAGAATATTTATATTAAAGAATTTTTGAAGAGCTACCGCATACCTCATGACGCAGATTAGTGAAAGTAAGAGTTACTATCAGATTTACTATATCTACAGTTACTGCAATATCAGCAACCTTTACAAAACGTCAGAAATGCATAACGATATTTTGTTTTACAGCATTATAAAATTCAAATTTACGATTTGCTTTAAATACCATAATCCACATAAATCGTATTGTCGGAAGCATGAACTTGACATTGAATGTATGTAGATTGAAATCTTTGATTTATTAAAATTCGTAAAACAAAGAAACAACTTTTTTTTTCAAAACAAATTATCGCTGATATGAGAAATTTTGAAGAAATAAATTAAAAATTTTCTTAGTAAAATTTTGATAAATTATTTTTAAGAGAAACTGTGACGTAACATATTCTATCGAATAAAATATTTTAAGAATTTTTATTTGAAATAATTTTTTGTGGTATATTAGCTTTTGTAAAAACTTTCAAATGCATTTTATAATTTTGTAAATTAGTAATTTATACTTTTATTTTAATTTTGTGCACAGTAACACCCGTACGCTTTTAGCCACAATAATTTTGACCAAATTAAAAGAGCCGAAACCGACCGTAAGTCCGGAAACTACAGCAGAAACTGACAGTGTGTATGGCTGAAACTTTTCCCGATTGCTACAATAATCGAAATTGAATTCGACAATGACAGAATTTTCGGAATTATTATTCGACATATTCTGCAAAAAATAAAATTCGACATGAACACACACACAAAAATTGAGCCGCTATACTTACGTCTAGACAGAACAAATTTACTCATATGCTAGCAATAAAGAAGAAGAAGAATAAAGGAACAGTAGCTAGCTAGAGGCTTAGTTAGGAGAGCATATTTAAGTAAAAATAACAAAATTCTCTACCCACAATGTTGGCTACCGCAAACGGCAAAATTTCGATTTCGAAAAATGTGTGCGTTTGCAAATGTATCCATTCATGACTCCCGCATGAAAGAAGGGAGCAGCATCGCATATAAATGGAAAAATCTGGACGGACAATCTCATGATCATCGTTTGCAGTCTACAAAATTTAAGATGTTCTGTGGGAGATCAATGAGAGCACGAACAAGTTAAGCACTTCGAAAATATTGAGTACAGCATTTCTGAAAATATACTGAAAACTTTTAACATGTCATATTAGAAGTGAAATAATATTTTTTGTTTAGTTTGTTGTTGAGCCTCTTGATTGTAATGTGACGTTGAAAAACTTTTTCAATTTTTTTGCAAATCGCGTCTTATGCGAAACCGAAATGTTTCACTGAGGCGCATTATAAATAAATTGCAATTGACATGCATTTGGCAAACAAAACTCTGTTGATTTTTTGTTGTCTTCAATTAATTAATTGCAAAATTATTAATATTTAACATTTAAGTTATCGGGAAAATATAGCAGGTGTAAGGGACCACTATGATCATAAATTCATTTTGTTTTTTGGCACTTTGAATGTAAAATTCTTTTTTTAAAAAATTTCTTAATTATTATTGAAAGAAAAGTTGCTACCAGATCCGAAATAATTCATTTCACATTATTGTGCGCCAGAATTTATATTTATTTTTTTCACTGGGTGGTATTACTTATTTTTGAAAATATTTAAAAGACATAAATATTTAAAAAAATATATAAATATTTAAATATTGACAAATGGATTCCAATGGCGAAAAAGGCACAAGTAAACAAAAACATCAACCATTGTTGATATATTTAACTTGAAATTTGTACATTGTACATACATTTATTAAATATATATAGACTAAGATAGCAACAACTTGCGCATATTATTATTATTTAAAAAAAAATGCTTCATATTTAACTTTAAGCTTTCTTTATTGCAAGTAACTCTTCTTGGAAGATTTTAGTTTCCTTTCAAATTGCTACTGTTCGTGCGTACAACAAAATTTTTTCATAGTGAACAGTCCTTAGGTCGAAATTTGTTGACAAATCCTTCTTTCAGACGAATCCGTATTATGATAAAAATGGAGGGCTTTGTCTTTTACAGACAATAACCTGACTAAGCTTTTCAAAATCTTCATATGTACAAAATTAATCAAACCCAGAGAATAAAATAGTTAAGGATATTAGGGTACATATACAGTAGAAACCCATTAGTAAATAAATTATGAAATATGTGATAACTCATGTTACATATTGTCGTAACATTCGTCACAATCAATTTGTAGCTCAAGTAACAACTATTTTTTGATACTCGGTAGGGCTGGGGAGGGCATTGGCCTCCCAAGGATCTGATACTAGTTGTCATTCAATACATAAATTCAATAAAACCATCTAATAGTGGTGGAATTATAATTCTCGTACTGACCACCCCCACAAGGTTTTGGAAAAATTACGCTACAGCATAAAATAGTTTTCAGTGTCAAAAAATTTCGGTATAATGAAAGAAGAAAGAGCAAAATAAGTATGTAAAAGAAGTAAATAAAAATTCCTTTGCATACTTTCAGTTGTTAAAGAAAGGTAGCTATGTGAGTTGTAAGATAGGAGAAGAAAACAATACTGTGCGATGGCGGGCGGTTGGTGAGAAAAGCGAACAGGGGGCGGATAAAAATGCTCACCAGTTTTTGCAACATTATACATCATTCAAGAGATATTTGATAAAACGTGTTTTCCAAAATGGCATCTTAAGCTACTGATCGCTAGCGGCACCAACTAGAGAGCTTACAAGGAACCTCTATATTTTACTGGAACGAAACTTTACTTGTCTTCAGAACCATTAAAATTTAATGAGTTCTCTAAAATTTCCGAGTAAATATTAAAAAAAAAAAACACGCGACACCACTATATATGCCCTTAGATATATAGAATCATAAAAAACAATCTGAGTTCGTAGCAGACGCTTATACAGTTTAACTTTTCGGAGTGGGGTCTTACAAAAAAAAATTTGACTTTTACGATACCATAGTAAAAATCTAAAATAAGGGAAGGTTTCGAAAACACAGGATGTTTCAGTTTAGTTCTAATAATTTGTTACTTCCAACAATCGTAGTCAATTTATGTGTTTGATATAGACATATGTTATCAAAAAAGATTTTCTGAACTTTCCCATAAAATTATGATATGAAATTAAATAAAAATTAAAAAAAAATTGGTGGGAGAACACTGTATAAAATTAACAAGTACATAGCCAGACACAAGTAAATCAACCTGCAAAAATATCATTAGAAAACAAGCGTCCCTCACGAACCCACGTAACTTCTAAATATACGATACAGTTGTGTATGTATCCATGTATCCACACAATACATTGACTGCCGAAAGTTATAAGACAACAACAATAAACCATGACACTAGAAATTCATTTTAGGCAGAGTCATAAAAACTGACTGGACCACTGCACTATGGGAGATTTTGCATTTCTTTAGCATAAATTCAAGACATTTAGAAACTATTCGATTTCCAATCTACTTCATCAATAATAACGTCGATTAAAGGGATGATTAGGTCATAGCTCCTAGATACCACGGTTGTGAATCCAAAACAGATGGTCTATAGTATAAACTGAAACTCTTCGGAGACATCTCGACTTCATTAGTGACAAAATCTTAGTATTTGCGTCTATTTCATTTGGTACATTTTTGAATGTGAATAAGGTGCCTTCTATGTTCCAAAATGCCACAGTTATGCCAAAAGCCAATTCTTGTGTACTGCTATGAGACAAGTGTTTGCCAAAAATGGTCTTCGTCGAATTCTGAAAATTTGTTGAGTCAGGATCATCTTCAATATCTAAATTAATGCGGACGATATCCAATTGAAAGGGACACACATTGCGTAAATCACTAATTTAAGTCTGCCGACAAGCGTTAGAGTGAAATTCTCAGGCTAGCAAGAATCACGATGACGGCAAGTCATCATAAAAACAATCGGTAGAACAAAAAATCTATGAATCGGAGAAATGCTGAATAGAATTGAAGGCACTCTCTAAAGATCATGCGCGATGAAAGAGTTTTGCTCCGTCGAGAGAAACATAAGGACACAGAGGAAGAAGTGATAAGTCAAAAAGAAAAAAAAAGCCCAATTCTAAAAAGGGCAATTCTATTCAAAACTTTTCGCCCATAAAACTCTGCCGCTATAGGCCTGGGGCTATTGCACATTACCCTAACTTCAGCCTTGAGCTGCATGCATGGTTTATCTTTCAACTATTGGGATCTTTAGCATTTGGGTTTTGATCTATCGAGTCCGGTAAATATTGTTGGTGGTCAAGGTCTTGGAATAAGCTTGCACCAGAGAGCGCAACATACGTCTATCAGACTTTGATATTTATGAATTACAACAGAATGTGAGTTAGGATTTGATATATTCATTAAAAAATGTTGCTGTTATAATTGATCACCCAGATCAACCAAATATTTAATATGGCATGTAAAACAAGCACCTACAACATTTTTGTGTGCGCATTTATTTTTTCTTTTTGAATATTCAATTTAAAAAAGTGTTTCTAAATAATGGTGTTAATGTTTTAAATTGTCACGCAGCATAATTAATTTTGACAACACCAGTCGTGTTGAAATGAAAAGCACATTCGAGCAAAATTTATATTTAGCTTAGACTGAAGCAGAAATACAAAAGTACAATAATGTGAAAATAATTTCAGAACATTCTGAGTTGTTTTTGTTTTCTGCAATGAATTTTTACGCACCTTTGAGTTAATATAATGCAATTAACATAAATAAAATTGAGAAAGTTAATAAAATTGTGTAATTAGTCGTATTAATTAAGGAAACTCAAATAAATTTCACTGAAAAGTTCAATGACCCAGCTCTGTATGTAATAAAAATGGAAAATGCGGTAACAATTAAATAATTTCTGTAAAATAAACATTGAAAAACATAATGAACAGCAATAATATTGTTATTTTTAGAAAATTACATTTCCATTTGTACACCTACGTTTTCAGTTGAAAAATAAAAAGAAAAACCACCACAGTCTACTGAAGCGATTCCTTGCAATTTTCCTTTGACATCATGTTTCGAAACTGACAGTTTTCGGAGAAGAAAACCCCATCAAATCTTTGGAATAACAAAATATTTATACAACGTACAAAAATAATCAGAATTTTATTAATTTGGTCGAAATTTCTCTTTGGATTTTTGTGTCTTTAGGCGCTGCTATGTGGAACACGAAATTCGATTTTATACGACTTTCAAAATATTGATATAATTTTGCATACTTTGAAAATCTCTCTGTTCGATTTTACATAATTTTTGATAAATTATTCGTGCTCCCAGCTAGGGCACACCAGATTTTTGCAACGGTTACGTAATTTTTTTGGTGCTCAGTAATGTTTTTTAAGGACCATAAATTTCTCTAGATGCATTTATTTTGTTAATCATTATATCCATCTTAGTTAATTGTGATATTTATTCTAAGAGCGAGAGGCTTGGATTAAATTCGGATATATAGCCATTCGAAAAAATCGTGTAAATGTAATCGATACAAATGTAATTTGAATTAAAATTCTATAAAACTAAAAAAAATATTTAAGAAGCTTAATGTAGTAAGTAAATCGCTTTTTTTTAGCGATAATGACAATATCGTTGCTTTTTGCTCCCATAGGCCTTAAGCGTCGCACTTTTTCACAAGTATAACAGTATGTTTATTTTGGAAATCTTGTTGGTTTCTTTTCGTTTTTTATTTGACCTTTGTTATATTATTGGGTATTAAAAATAATTTTCACAAAATTTCGACATCCTAGCTCAAACCCGTACACGGCGCGAACAGAGTTTGTGTCCCATTTCATATAAAGGGTGTTTTTTTTAGAGGTATAGAGCTTTGAATTGAAATAAAACACAAGAAAATCGTTTTAATGTCCATCAATTTGGCTTTATTGGAAGGATAATTTTATGCCATTAATGTTTAAATATGATTTCGGGCATGTGGCCGCCACGGCTGGCTCGAATAAAGCCAATTCTACAGGTCCAATTTTGAACCACTTTTTCGAGCATATGGGGCCGTATGTCGGCAATAACGCCACGAATGTTGGCTTCCAAGTCCCCTAACGTTTCTGGTTTGTTGGCGTAGACGAGCGACTTCACATATCCCCAAAGAAAATAATCCCAATGGTGAATGTTTCCTTCAATAAATCGATTGTGACGTGCGCTGTGTGGCATGTAGCGCCGTCTTGTTGGAACCACAACTCATCCACATTCATGCCATCCAATTCGGGGACAAAACAGTCGGTTATCATGGCTCTATACCGGTCTCCATTAACGGTAACTGACTCTCCAGCATTATTTCGGAAGAAGTATGGCCCAATGACTCCACCAGCCCATAGAGCACACCAAACAGTCAGTTTTTGTGGATGTAATGGCGTCTCAAGGGTCTCATGTGGATTCTCTTCACTCCAAATGCGGCAATTTTGCTTGTTGACGTAGCCATTCAACCAAAAATGAGCCTCATCACTGAACAAAATTTTGCGATGAAAATCAGCATCGAGATCAATCTCATTTTCGGCCCATACACCAAAATCACGACGCATTGCATGGTCTCGCGGCTTTAATTCTTGCACAAGCTGGATCTTGTAAGGTCGCAAGCCAAGATCTTTGCGCAAAATCTTCCATAAAGTTGATGGACAAAGCTCCAATTGCTGTGCACGGTGGCAAATCGATTCATTCGGGTCCTCTTCAACATTTTGCTCTACAGCGGCAATTGTTTCTTCGGTGCGCACTGTTCGACGTCTCTGCGGATGCGTATTATCACATAGAGTAAACGTAGTGCGAAAACGATCCATGGTTAACCGAATTAATTGCTCTGATGGACGATTATGTCGACCATAAAATGGACGGAGCTTGCGGTAAACTTCGCGAACTGAACCATTATTTTCGAAATAAATTTGCACGATTTGCAAGCGTTGTTCTTTTGTCAACCTGTTCATGATAAAATGGCAAACCAAACTGAACATAAATGACATTAGAGTTGCCAGATTTGACCATAAAATGCCAGTTTTATCTCTATTCGAAAAACAAACCTCTAAAAAAAACACCCTTTATATTTGACAAAAAACTGACCTATTAAAAGTACGATATAGCGTTTTAGTTATTTTAGTTGTATGGGAATGCTACGCCCTGATGCCAAACCACAACCACATTTTTCGTGCGACTGAAAATGCGAAAAATATATATCCGAAGGAGACATTTTTTTTCGTTCCTATAGTCATATGTTCTAGCACAGGATCTTGTGAAAATTCTCTCAAAATTTCAGCTTCCTAGATCAAACTTGCGTAAGTCAGAATTTGTTTCCCAAATAATTAACTTGGAAAAATCGTTTTTTAAATGTTCCTCTGTTCATATGGAAAACATTTTTGCACATTTCGGATCACTCGAAGTAATAAATAAAATTTCCTTCCGTGGTTCCACTTTTTTGAGCAGATATAAGAAAGATTTTGTTATCATAAAAAAAACCAATACCAAAATTTAGTTACTGTTCTGGATTTTAGTTTTTTGCTTAATGCATCGAAATTATTATCTTTGCGTATTTATTGCGCACAGACAACGTTATTGATGCATATGAATGCCTTTACATTGCAGTAAATTTTTTGTGTGATTTCAGGAACTTATGACCTTGCATCGGATGTTTTTTTTAGGAGTTTTGGAGCTCAACCATTATGTAACTTTGTTATAAAACTTTGTACACATGTATTTCGGATTTATCGAGTTAATTTAACTCTTTCGGTTTCCGTTTGTTCTACCCACGCTAACCTATGTTCAGATCCTAAGCTTAATTGCCTGTTTATTTAATTGATAGCGAAATGTGTCCTTTCATAACCGAACAATGCGCTTTTATATTTTATTTATATTTTATTTGATAAGAAATTGGATGTAATCAGCTCATTAGAGCAAGAGCTATTATTTAAAAAGCTTTTAAGAAAACTATTTAAAAATCAATGGTGCACCAAATATCATGTGCGTGTATCTTGTAAGCATGTGCCACGAAAAATTATATTTTGATTTAATCGTTGATACGTTTTTCGTGATTGCAATGCTATGTGTAACGTTAACGCTATTTCATTTCTCTCTCTCTCTCTTTCTTACAAAATGCAAATCATTCCGATAAGCATATATATTAACCTAAAAAAGGACTCGAGAAACACGAGGTTTTTATTGAGTCCTTACTATCGTCGTGACGTTAATCACTAAATTAGACGTTCGCCTTTTTTAAGGCTAAAATTGATATTCCACTGGGATTGAATTCGTTCTTAACCTATACGTCTCACAGCTTTGAAAAAAACACGTGGGACGGGTCAGACGCTAAGACCCACGCGAGCGAAAACACACGAAAACACTTCTGTACTCGTTCACGGACAAAACGAAAGACCCGCTATTTCATTTCATTATTCCGTAAATATTTTGTGTAACGTTAACGTTTTACAACACTGATACAATATGTCAAAGCATCCAACCACAACTGTCAAATTTGGTTGAGTCCCTGAAATAATTGTTTTGGCTATGTGCCGCTTGATGACGCTAATATCAAAATATGGTTGGTGACTTGACTAAAGATGATAACATTTTTAGTAATGAAAGTGAGCGCTAGAGGTTGATACAAGAGATAAACAAGAAAACTGAAGAATTATATCAGAAATTTAAAATTTGTTGAAATGCTAACCCAGTAAAGAACGCGATTACCTTAATATTCAGATGTAGGAAATTTTTTAAAAATACTTATATGGAAATTGCTTAAAAAAACCTAAGTTTCAGAGAACTAACCGCTAAAACAAGGACTTACGCCAAAGTAAGCACGGTTTGGTTGCAATCTTTAAGAGGCTATGCTGCAGCATAAAATAGTTATACCTTGCATATATCTTGCTATCGTTTACCAATTAATTCATTTTTTTTAACAATTCATATAAAAAATAGGAGTTGCCAAGTTATGAAGAATAATTTATCGCATATAAATAAAAAGCAAAAGTGTTGGGCCATGGTCTCCATTTTTAAAAGTTGGATATAGATATGAACATACATGTTAGAGAGTGTACCGATCCTACATATTATTTGTGAACGACTTTTTTTGCGGAGCTCAAAGTAACAACACATGTACGTTTTTTCCGTCAAAACTTACGCTGATGAATTCTTCGAAAGTTTCGAATTATTTATCTGAACATGGCAAAAATGTAATATTTTTTTTGATTTGTATTATTCAAAAATCAAAGAATTTTTTCAAGACTTTGACAATATTTCTGAACACGCTTTTAGTATACAACCTTAATCATTTTCAAGATATCTATTTTTTAATAAAATGTACACTGATATCTTCTTTGAAAATAAATTTTTGGCCTTTTTTTTAAGGAAATTCTTTATTTCAATATCCTATGCAACTTACATATATGAAGTTGATAAAAATTGGAGCCCATGATCAAAATTTTTTGCTTTTTATATAAAAAAAGAGCGATATGTGCTACTGATGTACAATTTTTACATGAGCAACTTGGCAACTTTAAATCAGCATGATTTGGAACACCGATTTCTTTTATGGAAATCGAGGCTACTTTGTTGTTTTATAAAATTTTCAGAAAACTTACCTTCACATTTAAGACCCTGTTTAAAAAAACCGCCCATTAAGGAGCCACAGTGATCACAGAATGTTGGCGACATAAAAATATAGGGCTTAAAACGATGAGGCATGTCAATTTTGAAACGTTCGCGTAAAAACTGTTAAAAAGATGCAGGGTTATATAGACAATAATCCATCAGAGAACACTTTTTTTACTTACAATTGTACTCGCAGAGTTAAAAACTGATCCAGAACATTTTCCCAATAGTTTTTCATGGCACTTTTTATGCACAGAAGTTTGGCAGGCTGTAAATGAGAAATAGAATAAATAATTCGTAACAAAATTTGATAAGTTTTCGAATTGGATGTTAATAAATAGTAAAATAAATAAAACATTTCGCAACGAAAACTAATGAAGAATAATATTAAGATGAAAATTACTTACGAAAATAAATACTAAATACTAACATTACGAGCGCAGCATTAATGTTTAGTTGTTGTTCCTCTTCAATAAATGTTTTATGTTTTATTAAAAAAAATAAATAGCGTTTGCAATAAAATCCAAAATTTTAACTAAAATCCATTAACTATTTTTATTTGTGCTTTTTAATTTTTTTGTTTTTCATTTGCTCCCATCAGTAAAGTAAAAAACTTAAGCCTCTTGTTTTTCTTCATAAAATTATGAAAGCGTGTTGAGTATTACCATAATTTGTAGTGGTTAATAAAAATATTTTACGCCTATAAAACTAATGGCCAACAACAATTTTCAATTACGCGTAAAAAATTTCAATAAAAAAATCAAAAATCTTAGAATTTTATGTAGAAATGGGGCGATCATTTCATTATGATGGGTGGGAAATTCGAACTAATGTTCTTATTTGTGTTTAAATGTTAGATGCAGGTTTAACTTTTGCTACGCGATTCCATATATTCGGTGAAATGTCCCAAATTCTGAAGACCTACAAATAATATTTCTAACACGAAACATTAAAAAGTGTAAATCACAAATTCAACAGCAGCAAAATTGGGCATTTGTTGGTGCTGAATTAATTTGCATATGTCATCCTCCATAGGAAAAGGACGAAATCTTTAATTTTTTCGAGACTGAGGTATTGAAAGTTCCCTTATCAAAAAGAACTCGGTGAGCAATATTTTAATGCGATCACTCGTCCCATAGCTATTACAGTACTTTTATGATAATTTCTTGATAATGCATCGAAAAATAAACCTCAGTTTTAGGACTTTTTGATTAGTTTTCGATATAAATATATCGTAAAACAAACATTGAATAAGAAATAAATACCTCAACTAGAGAGTAAAGTTAAGTTAGTCTTCTCCCAGGTTGATGTTGTTGGTTGTTGTTCCTGAATCTTTTATAGGACATTGAGGTATGTAAGCAACAGCAATAAAAAATTCTGATGAAGAAATGTATCAACCAAACGAAGTCTGCACGTAACAGGGGCCACAAAAGCCAATAATATGTACATATCTTTTTTAGTTTTTTTTAGAATACTCTTTCGAAAAGCCTTAATAGCAAATATTTGATATATCAAATTTAATAATATCAGATTGTAAGCTTAAAAAAAATGTTTTGCAGTTGCCGGCTGACGCGTTTTTTCCTTTGGACTTTGCGAAGATCACAGTGAGATTAAGCCAATTTGTCAGGGGATTACCTAAAGCACCGTTGACATTCTGTCTGTGGGAAAGTTGGTTGCATTACCATAAATAACACTCTCAGTAAAGAATTTAGAAATTTTTCAGCCGTAGGCGTGCCCATTATACGCATTTATCGCTCTTCAATCCCACCAAGTGCAACTAAAGAAGTAACACGTGTTACAAGTCCATCAAACTACCCTTATTTCTTTTTTTTATGGACCAACGAATTGATGGACGGACATGGCTATATCGATTCAGGAGATGAGGTTGATCAAGAATATACATATATACTTTTTTAAAGCCTCCATAAATGCAAACTTTTATATGATACCGGGATGTGAAGGCACATTCCATTGACAGCACTAAGTTCATTTGGTTCAGGCTCAAGTTTGTATTGAACCGATTGACATGCATTTGATCACAGGCGAGTCATGTTGCGTTTCATTGGTATGATCCAATTTTGAATTTTTGAGAACTACACTCATTTCTTTAAACCGATACATGAACCGAGGGAAATGAACGAATAGATACTGACAATGTTTAATATTGTTCCATGTTTTTTTAAAGCAATAAAATAAATAAATGCTTCAATAACTTTTAATATACAGTGCGGCCTCAGTCAAGGTAACTAATAAAAACCAAGCCCGTTGTAATAACCGCGGTAGTTGCAATGCTCGAGTCAAAACTATTTTGGTATCCGGGTGTAAATGTTAATGATTAAGAAATAAACAAATAAACAAACTCTCAAATTAATCTTTTTCCATTACCAGCTTCGGTATTGCTAATCGTCTTTTCTAGCGCAGCTTTCTTATGGCTAAATCGGCATATTGTTGATTTATAGTATGTACAGGACACGAGTATTCAAACTATATACATTGCATTAAGCGATGTAAAATTTGTTTGAAAAGTTGCACTTACTGAGTCTGTAATGGAAGAAATCTACTTGTTGCAAACAACGAGGAGTTGCATTTATCAAAGGTTGCGTTGACCGAGGTCGCACTGTATATCCATTACTTATTTATATGAGGTAATGCAATACCTTCTTTTTTCAGATATTCAAAAACAATTTTATGCCTGAATCAAATTGCTGAAGTATTCAAGATGTGCTGGCAAGTCCTATGACTTTAACTAAAAACTTTTTAGAATTAAAGGGTGTTTTTTTTAGAGGTATAGAGCTTCGAATTGAAATAAAACACAAGAAAATCGTTTTAATGTCCATCAATTTGGCTTTATTGGAAGGATAATTTTATGCCATTAATGTTTAAATATGATTTCGGGCATGTGGCCGCCGCGGCTGGCTCGAATAAAGCCAATTCTACAGGTCCAATTTTGAACCACTTTTTCGAGCATATGGGGCCGTATGTCGGCAATAACGCCACGAATGTTGGCTTCCAAGTCCCCTAACGTTTCTGGTTTGTTGGCGTAGACGAGCGACTTCACATATCCCCAAAGAAAATAATCCAATGGTGTCAAATCACACGATCTTGGTGGCCAATTGACAGGTCCATTCCGCGAAATTATGCGCTCATCAAATGTTTCCTTCAATAAATCGATTGTGACGTGCGCTGTGTGGCATGTAGCGCCGTCTTGTTGGAACTACAACTCATCCACATTCATGCCATCCAATTCGGGAACAAAATAGTCGGTTATCATGGCTCTATACCGGTCTCCATTAACGGTAACTGACTCTCCAGCATTATTTCGGAAGAAGTATGGCCCAATGACTCCACCAGCCCATAGAGCACACCAAACAGTCAGTTTTTGTGGATGTAATGGCGTCTCAAGGGTCTCATGTGCATTCTCTTCACTCCAAATGCGGCAATTTTGCTTCTTGACGTAGCCATTCAACCAAAAATGAGCCTCATCACTGAACAAAATTTTGCGATGAAAATCAGCATCGAGATCAATCTCATTTTCGGACCATACACCAAAATCACGACGCATTGCATGGTCTCGCGGCTTTAATTCTTGCACAAGCTGGATCTTGTAAGGTCGCAAGCCAAGATCTTTGCGCAAAATCTTCCATAATGATGGACAAAGCTCCAATTGCTGTGCACGGTGGCGAATCGATTCATTCGGGTCCTCTTCAACATTTTGCTCTACAGCGGCAATTGTTTCTTCGGTGCGCACTGTTCGACGTCTCTGCGGATGCGTATTATCGCATAGAGTAAACGTAGTGCGAAAACGATCCATGGTTAACCGAATTAATTGCTCTGATGGACGATTATGTCGACCATAAAATGGACGGAGCTTGCGGTAAACTTCGCGAACTGAACCATTATTTTCGAAATAAATTTGCACAATTTGCAAGCGTTGTTCTTTTGTCAACCTGTTCATGATGAAATGGCAAACCAAACTGAACATAAATGACATTAGAGTTGCCAGATTTGACCATAAAATGCCAGTTTTATCTCTATTCGAAAAACAAACCTCTAAAAAAAACACCCTTTATATGCAAAGAATTCATCTTCATGTTTTATTTATTCCAAAATATTGACAAAAATTGTGTCCATTAACTTCAAAAACTTCGTCATGCCTAATAAACCCAGAAAATTTTTCTTAGGGTATTGAACCTGAGCAAAATTTATTTTTATTAAATATCGGAAAGTAGTATTGATGACAAAGAGATTGCTCTTGTTTTCAAAAACAAAGCCAGATGGGTGTTACATTTTTGGTGCAAGTCAGAGACAGTTCAAAATATCTCCTTAGTTTTTTTTTTTGAAAATAACAAGTGCTACATGCATAGATTACATTTAGCTAGAAAACATAAGTAATATTACTATACATAAGTATACATCTTTGAACTTACTAATGCACTGATATCCTTGCTTGCCGAAGCCCCATAAAAACAAATTGCAGAAAGCACAAAATGTTGGTTGACGAAAAAACTTTGCCACAAAACGATGTCCATTTATCTCATGGGTTCTAAAAAGTTAAAAAAAAATCATTTATTGACATTTAAAACTATTCATTAATAAAAGTAAAATAAAATGAACAAACTTTTGCTGCTTTATGGCACCACGACGGTTTGTTATGCTGCGCGGTCGTGTGCGTCGATCGACAAAACTTCTTTCGTAATACGCATCCTCTTTGGAGCGTTGTTTTTGCAAAGTGCCGGAATGATGCTTGTTATTGTTGTAATGATAATTGGCGTTCGAATGAGCAGGTGAGTTACTGTACGGATCACTGTAGTAACCACTTGATGTGGCAGTAATACCAGATATAGCTGAGTCACGATCACGCTCACGATCTCTATCTCGATCACGATCGCGTGTGCGTCCCATAGTTGAGCTTTGGTTGGATTGGTTGTAACGTGGCTAAAATTAAATGAAAAAAAAAAGTGTCGTTTTGTTTATTTTTGTAGGCTGTTTTTGTTTTGTTTTGCATTTTTTTTTATTTTATATTTACATCATAGCTATTGTAACCACTGCTAGCGCTACTATTTCCGCCGATTCCACTACCGCCGCCATATTGATTGCGATTCGCACGCGGCCGTTGACTGCCAGTGTTACCATTCGGTCGTTTCCGCACTTGTGCGCGTGTAAACATCATATTTTAGCCGTTTGTTTTATTGTTGCTGTGTTGTTTCTTGTTTTTGTTTTTATTTTTTGATTTTTATTTTGGCTTAATTTATGCTCTCCTATTAAAAGAATTTAATTTAATTTTTTTTTAATTTTTTGTGTCAGCTGTATTTTGTGCGTCTCTGAAACATTTTCCTTTGGATTTTGTTGCTATTTCTGTTATCGTCGTATTGATTGCTGACTTTTAATGGGAAATTAACAATAAATCACTTGATTTTCTTAAAACATCTTAAACTGTAAATAAAAAGAGAAAGAAATATTTAAATGTACTTTGTTTTGATCAATTTATAGCAGTTTTTTAATGAATTTATAGGAAACGAGCAAGGTCAGCAAATGTTGTTTCATGCTATGAGTGTGGATGTTCGACAGTTGCATGATTTAATCTAAACATCAAATGCGAGCATATTTTTGAAATTTTTTTGTCAAACAAGAATATGTCAGATATACAATAATTTTGTTTCAAATGCAAATTCTTACACTTTCATAAATTTAACCGTTTAAATAGTTTCAAAAGTAATGAGCCTGACATATAAAAAATCTATGATACTTTTAAATACAAAAGAAGTTTTTAATAACGACAAAGTTTCGAGAAAAATGCTCCTCTAACGAGCAGAATAATCATAATAGTCACTAGTGTGATTGATTTTCTCTAAGCCGGTTTCCTTCTGAAGGGTCGAAATCTATATTTTTTTATCAGATCGAAATCTAACAGCGCGGAAGAGTTACTCACTCAGGCCAGTCATTCACGTGTAAATTTGATTTGACTCATGATAAAAAGTTTTCATATTTTGAGATAAGAAATAAAAATATTATGTTTCGAGCAAAACCATTTGTTCCTAAGTCAGTCTTTACCTTGATGAACCTTTCTCAAAAATGCTGAGCTTTATTTGTTATACAGCCCGGGGCGAACTTACAATTTTTGCGATCTAGGCTTCATAATTCATGTCG
Organism: Meiosimyza decipiens; assembly: GCA_963680825.1. Classification (NCBI taxonomy): domain Eukaryota; kingdom Metazoa; phylum Arthropoda; class Insecta; order Diptera; family Lauxaniidae; genus Meiosimyza; species Meiosimyza decipiens. The sequence goes on from OY804258.1 coordinate 140,933,282, forward strand.
CCTTTTTTTATAAGACTTGAGATAAAATTCACTTTGTTTTTCCACAGAAATTTAGAAGAATATGTTTACTACCAAAAAATTTGCTGAACAAGGAAAAAAGGACATAAATTTTTTAATAAAAACTAAATTTAATTTTGCTGACCAAAAAAAAGTCTTCAGCTTCAAAATTGATATTTATATATTATACGTAGGCCCCCCTCTGCGTACAGCCTTTAGCTAAATATTCAATGAAAATAACTCGTTTTGAAATTCCAAAATACTGTGACCATGAGCTGCGATTCTTGATATATAAAATTCATTGGAGGCTGTCCCTTCCTCAGATCACTTTATTGATTTCAGACTATCCTCAAAGTCATACTGCCTAACCCAAGTCTCACATGGGTGGCAATTCAAAAACAAATTTCGTCCAAATCGTCCTAGTGACGATTCTAAGAAAATTAAATTTTCGATGTTCGAAAGTAAAAATTCTGAGGTTAGTAAAGAAATGCAATATTCACAAAATGTCTGCCTCGGTTCTATCTGCAAATGGTAATTCTATTGATTAAAGTTATCATCACGTTATCGCATAATTGGGGCTATATTTCGCGAATATGAGCACTGATATTTTCTTTAAGTGCTGGAATCATTGGTGGATCATTATAGGTTAAAATATACCAGAGTATATAATATTTTTTGATATCAAATACATACATATCAGTACGTGGCTTGAAAGATCATTTATAGTACTTTAGTTATTACACAGCACCAGTAATCTGAAGATGTGAGCACACTCAATTAGGTCTAAATTAATTTGCACAAAAAAAAAAAAAATAATGAAAGCTACTGATTTTTGCATTTCAATCAAAAGAAACTCAAATTTGAATTTTGAACCTAAAATGTATAAAATATAAGGATCTGCTATGTGTTTCTATGGCGCAGTGGCAAAGCCATGCGCTTGCCATCTAGATTTTCAGAGTTCAATCCTCCGTCAAATATTTTGATTTATTTTTACTTAAATTAGCTCTTAACCCACTCACTCTCTCAGTGTTTAAAAGCAAGTGTGGAAAAATACTCAAAACAAACTTTCAAAATATTTTTATAAACTAAATTTTTGGAAATTTGCAATTATCCGCAGTTTTTATTTTGTTCTCGCCAATTTTGTTTATTTATTTATCAGTATTTCTGTGAACACTTTGATGCGATTTAATTTTGTAAGGTCTTTAAAAATAACAAATCAAAAGAAATGTTTATGTTAAAACTAAAAGGATTGATCAAAAGTAAATATGCAATAGCTTAGATTTATCGGTTTTCTAATGTTCACGTGTTTCGAATTAAAACTTTGTATCTTATCGAAGATATTGAATTCAAAAAATATTGCATGTGTACAAATTATAGATAGATATTAAAAGTGTAATCTCGGTGTATGTAGTGTTAATTTTTAGGATGTCTTTTTTTATGAAAAGAAAATCTCATATATCATACATTCGTTCCGTCTGTTGTTGTTATTTTAACAATTTTTTTTATACCCTACACGCAGAGTATATTCACTTTTTCATTTCGTTGGTAACGCGAAAAAGAAGGCGTGGCATGTATAGAATAGACTATATATCCTTGAATAGCGCCACCGTCTGAGTAGATTCAGCCATGTTCGACTATCTGTCCATCTGTCTGTCTGTCTGCCTGTGGAAGTCATGATGAAGAGAAAACCAAACAAGAATAGTGAATGAAATTCGGTACACAGATTACATTTTCAAAAAATATTCTTCTGAATAAATTTTGTTGAAATCGGTTAACGGACACGCCTACCGCCTATACAAATAAAACATTTAAAACGATTTATTGAGAGATTGAGTTGATTTAGTGCTACCAAATTTATCGCATAACACCTCCCATACAAGCCAATGGTATCCTTAGAGAGCAAGGTCATGAAGCTCAAAAAGTAGTAATATTTAGAAAAACTCTGCACATCACTCTAAGAATAAAAAAACCCTAAGCGCCCAAGTTCACAAAAATTAAAGAAGTGGTTCGACCTAGCACCAGAAAAAATTAACATATTTTGAAAAGAGGCGTGCCACTTTTCATATGAGTTAAAACTTTAAAACGTTATACTGAAGGAGTAACTTAAGGTGGATAGCATTACACACCCGGAAGAAATACCCTCTGAATAAAATTTTAAGACTTACGCGCACTTTTACTGGCAATGTGGTGTTAGCGAGGCCAAACATAACACGCTTTCTAGTTTTTATTATTCTTTTCTCTTGATTTTGTGATTATTATTTTTCATCTTTATTTTGCGCTGTCACTCACTTTCATTTAATTTATTTTTTTTTATCTTTTGCTCCTAAAAAAAAAAAACTTGCGGAAATTTAAATCATTTGGCTTGAGGGTTGCTAGCGCAGGGCGGTGACGTTTTTTTTTTTGGCAAATGATAAGATTTTGAAACCGATGACATATTGCAAGCGAATAGATACACCTTGACGACGATTACAGCGATATGAGTGAGAAAAATGGTGAAACCCGTAGATATTCTTATGTACTTCGTAGCGCAAACATTTTTTTTTCTTATAAACATAAAAATAAAAACATTTATTAAGTGAATATATCGCTCTATCACATTAATAGAATGCGTAACTAACCGACAAGACCAAGATAAATGGCTCAGATCGGTCAGAAATTCATATCATATATTCAATATTGATTAAAAAAAAATTTGTATATTGCCGATTACAAGTATCATAGCTAACAGAGACCAAAAATATATACTAAAAAGTTGTTAACGAATAAAAACAAAACTTAATTATTACACGAGTGGACGTAAATTTTCCATAATGATCTTAAAAACTAAACCAATTTACTGTTATTCACCGCCACAAATGACATTTTTTATCAGGATTCATTACACTGCCAACCGGGCACTGGTATACTCGGCTAAACTCTGGAAAATTGGATAAAGTTCTCCTGACGCGTTCACTATCTTCGCCATGTTCGCCGGTTTCTTGTAACCGCATAGATGTGCCACAGAAAAACTGTGCAAAATTAAGAAAAAACAATTCTTCCGGTGACAAAAACGACCATTCCAAATTCGAGTACATCGACATGGAGTTCACATTGAAATAGGCATCATAAGCCAAGCGCAAGCCGCTAACATCAGCTATTTTCTCATCGATATAATACGGTTGATGATCACGCATACAACTGAGACTACTGTTAAAGCGTGAATTGGACTTGAGCAACTCCGCAGGACCCTGCATGTTGCCAAAGCGATCAAACTCAAGACCGCTCTCATCGAAACCATGAGTAATTTCATGGGCAAGCAAAAAACCAATAGAGCTGAATTTGAAGACATCATGAAGATTCCGATGGAAAATTGGACGTTGTAGCAGACCGAGTGGTACGAAAACCATATTGCTGCGAAGCAGATAAAATGGAGACGAACTGGCACCTGTTTCGGCATCTTCCAGATGAAAAAAATTTTCACTCACTGACGTATCTCCTTCAAGGCGCGCATGTTGAGCGCGTGTATATGCCCACAATAAATCTAAATGATTTTGGTAGAATGCGGCTGGTGAGGAATTCAGTATGAGTTCTTTGTAAAATTGCTTAATGACTTCTATAGAATTCGGTAGATTACCAATGCGTAGCTGCATTTGTTGTAATTTCGTTTTCAAAAATTCCACCAATGTTGGATTCAAGCGGTAGTTGTTCGCCGAGAATGTCGACGTAAAATGTTCCTTAAGCTGATTGAAAATTTGCAGCACATTTTCACGATCTTTATTCAGCATTGGATAGTGCTGTTGGTATAACCAGGTCATTGCTAGTGGCAACATACTACGCAAATGCTCTATGCAGCCTAACTTTGAAAAAACAACTGGTCCAGTGCGATGTAGGTGCAGCAGGAACTTTAACATTATATAGCGGCAAACCATTTCGGGTTCATAGAGATCGACTGTGGAGAACAGTTTTCTAAGGTATGGTATATTCTGCACTGTCAACTTGAAGGTACCTGGCAGCGTCACCTCCAACAGCGTTTCTAAGTATTTCTGTAACTGTGGCATGTTGAGTTCATCCAGTGTTAGCTCTTGATAACCTTCGTCGTCTTCAGTTTCAGTCAGTTTTAGTAGTACTTGCTCAAAGTTCGCAGTCCATTCCCATAGTCGTTGAACGTCGCGCTTATTTTTAACATCCAAATATTCCAAAATGAGTTCAAATTCAAGGCGTACAAAAGGACGAAAACCTCCATCTAGCACTGGCTTATCCAAGTCAATAACCGCTTCCGTTGCATTATACCTGCGCTGAATTACAGTCTCCTCGAGAAAAATGCCATTCAAACCGTATCTGCGTAGTAACGCAAGCATTTTGAGCCAATCGAGATTGTCATCAGCAAGTGTCTCACTTCTACCTCTTCTTTCTCTCGACAAATTTTTGATGTGCATCATTGATGGCCATTCTATGCCTTCCCAATTTTTCAACTCCTGCAAATAGAGGCGTGGATTATATTCGTCAATATTCAGACAAGAGTGATAATGGCTTAGCACGTTCCTCACAAACTGATTTGATACGCCTTCTTTCGTTGTGCGTATTCTTTTTAAGATCCTTGCAAAATTGAAATTGGTCTTTTGATCTAAGTAGCCAATTGTTTCCTGATAGTCTTGCATGAAATGAGTTTCTTCCCACTTGCCGCAGGCATATGAATAGAAATCTGTACAAGGATCGTAGTCAGTGTCTATATAGCTCACGATCGTTGAAAGTTGATGCGAATTAATGTTTTTGGTACCTCCACCAGGTGAGTGTGTCAAAACTATGAGCACAAAAAGTGCCCCAGAAATATTTTTTATCATTGCTGAATTTTTAATGGCTTAATTTGTAAACGGTTTTACAACCGTACAGATTACTGATTCGCGAACTACTAATTAAATGTAATCACTTTTCATACTAAAGTTTCTATTTCGCATAGAATTTTTGATCTTTGTGATCCTGATAAGATTGCGCTATCACTTTTGAATATCACGTTTTGCAATTTTGTTTTATTTTCATTTTGTTATAAACACAAATTATGACCTCATGCTAAACCTATGTTTACAAACGAATTCCACGGAAACGTTGCGTTTTTTAATCAAGTGCAATGATAAGGTTTTGTGCAAATAATGAAAAACTCAGACATTTAGGGTTCTTATTTTACACTTTCGCTCAAAAAATAATCAGTGAGAATAAGCGTTTTTAATTAATTGCTAATATGTGGGAAATGATATTTTGGGCTAATTTCATTCAATGTTGGGTACTATTTTTTTTTTAATAGATAAGTTTTGGGTGCTGAATTCGAAAATGACCACCTCGATTAGTTTTTGCTCTCAAGTTACAAGTCGTTAAATATGTGAAAAAGAATCATTTTTTATTTTACGGACACCGGTTTTAAGGATATACTTTTTTTCCATATAACTTTGACTAAATTTGAGAAATGCTCTTTTTAATCTTCTTCCTCCGACTTACTTTTATCAAAAGAAAGCTTTTCAAAATATAACGTCTTGAGGCTATCGAATATTCTGGTGTGATAATTCGTCATGCGTTCGCCATTTTTCGCTTTGTTGTTATTATTGGGAGTTAGCTCTAATCATAGTTCACAAAATGTCACATGTTGAATAACATGGCCTGACCACTTTAATGCTTGACCATGTGAGCGCTAGGCACAACCGCTTGGCAAGCCTTTGTATGGACTTGAAAAAGCCTTTTCTGGCTTTTTCAACTACACTACCTGTGAGAGTGCAATTTGTCAAGCCTAGTGCAATTTTTATATCCTACACTCAGAGTATATTCACTTTGTCATTCTGTTTGTAACGCACCGAAGGAGGTGTGGCAGGTATTGAAAAGTTAAAGCCATGTCCGTCTGTTTGTCTGTCTGTGTGTGGATGTCACGATTCCGGGAAGCAAGATAATTGACTGATAATTGGCACACATATCATATCTTCAAGCATGGTTGTTGGTATTGAAAATGTGCGAAATCGGTTCACCGATACGGTCACCGCCCATACACATCTTAAACGTTATTATTTATGTGACGCAATCAAATTTCTTATAGTACTAAAAATAATTTGGACAAGCTCTGGAGAAAAAGTATGCGAGTTTCAATAAGAGGGTGTGCAACTCCCATAAAAGTAAATGTTGCCATTCAATGTGGGAAACCAGCCAGCACGTAGTGTGGTGGCAGAAATTTGTAGGTGCAGGGTATGTAACTTTTGGCGAGGCCAATGATTAAATGCGCATAATCACATGCTATGTGGTAAATTCATGTGTTAAATATCGTACTTAAAAATGTTTATTTGGCTTTACATTTTAAAAACACTTTATATAAATTTTTTTTTGTTTTTCAGTGTAAAGAATTTGAATAACTATCTAGCCATCACAAAAGCTGATGATGATAAGTATTGCGATTGCTTGAAATTTGTCAGAAACACATAAATTCTTAGAAAATCTTTAGTTGAATGTCAGGTGTGGCTTTATAAACTAAGTTGTTTATGTTTTGTTTCTGTTTTTGTTTATTTTATGATTAAATATTTCATTTTGTCATACATATATAATAAAAAAAAATTCACTTCATATCAATGAAGCGAATGAAATACAAATTTGTTGATTTCATTTTCATCTTCTGAATTTTATTTTTAGAATTCAATGAACGAAGGAATTCACACTTGGGTTAAAAATAGACTTTTTATTACAAATTAAAATCACACTTAACTAAATTTTATTTCAGTTTGTATACTTTTAGATAAAATAGCAAAACCAACAAAAAAAAAAATGTAAATCATCAAAGGCTTTTGGTAGTAAAATAATTGGAAAACTACACATATTTGTTCAATGTTCATCGAAATAATTACTTGTAAATATTTTGAGAATATTGAAGACATTCATTCGACTAACTTCTGAATCCCAAAATAATAAAATTGAAAACATTTTTAGAAATGCACATTCTTGTGTTTTTTTTTGTAAGTCATGCAAAAGGTTGACGAATTTGTTTTGTTCAAATATAGGAAGAAAAAAAAATTTTTGTTTTGTTCACCAATTGCTAACAGCAATTACTCGTATCTAATAAAATCATCAAATTCTTTTCATAAATCTTATGGACTTTTCAAAGAGAATTTATGGAAAAAAGAAAAATAACTGATATAAAGAAAACCGCAAGATTAGGAATCTGCAAGATATACAAAGTGGTTTCATGAAAATATTTTTAAAATTTTGTCAAAACAGTGACAAAACACAAAACATTTGTTCACAAAAATATTGCTAAGAAAGAAAATATTTCAATCGCCAGATTTTATCGTAATCAAACACAACGCTTTTTGTTGTGGAAAATGAACACTTTTTATGTAAGCAATGACCACATGTAAGAAACCCAAATTGGACATAGTTGAAATCTTGCAAACAGCAGCAAAATTTTGTTAAAATTTGTAATTAATTTTATAAGTAAAAGGATCATAACTTTTTGGGAGAGTACTAAAAACGTTTTTTTCATTTGGTTTCTGAAGAAATTTTCATAAAAAAGGAAGCTCAAAATATTATGAAAAAATAATTACGAATCTTCGATGCAATTCGCTATCCTTAATTCGAGTGTATTAGCATCGCCCAAGAAGCAACAAAAATAAAGGTTAACAAAATTTGACTATAAGAGTTCCATAGGATTTTGCGCCCTAGTATCATTCAAAATGGTATATCACCTTGGGCTGATTTTTCATCAAAATCGTAACACTCAAAGTCTTTTAAGAAATTAATTTGGTGAGAACCACTTGAATTTGAAGAATATTTTTATTTATGAATTTTATTTTTTTTTCAATTATTGTTTTTAAAAAATCGTCAGAAAGAAAAATGACGAGTCTTATTATAATATCTTGTGAAATATTTTATAAAGAATATCTATAAATATAATCAGTCAAATTTATATGAAACTTATTATTTGTAATAAGTGAAATTAAATTTTTTGCCATTACTCTTTAAGAGTCTGTACGTTATATTACAGCGCCCATTTGGAACTCTGTTTCTCTGTTTCTGGTCAACAACCAGCAAAGCTATTGCGCTCGACTTTAAACGCAGGGTTTGTATTCTTGCTAATATACTCCCGTTGGCAATATTCTTACCTGTAGAGCTAAAACGAAAATCAACTTCCTTTTTAAAGCTACATATTTTGGATACTAAAAAAAGCTTACAGTTTAACAAGATCTGCAGAATTCGAAACGTCCTTCATTAAAACATATGCAGATATGCCACAAAAAAAAAAAACTATTTCAAACAAAGCCATCTGTTTCTAATGGATTTTTGGTCACATGCTATTTTTTTTTTCATTCAAGAAAATCGAACAACTTTGCAAGACACCTTTAATTTTGTGATTATTTTACGTTATTGCAGTAAAAGAAAAAAAAAAGCTCGACGTGATAGATATAATCCGATTCACCACGGATTTTATGTCATTGACTATGATTCAACTACATAGAAACAGGTGCTGTTTTTGATACAAAGTATTGTTGTTTTAATGTTTCTATTAGACTTTTTAATTATATCGTACACTCAGAGTATATTTATTCAGTTTGTCATTCCGTTTGTAATGCATAGAATAAGGCGTGACAACAAAGGAAGGTATTAATAAAGGGTGATCCAATAAGAGCTTCCTACTTTGGTTTCTAAATAAAATACATAAAAATCAATGTATTGATACAAGTCTTCATTTGGAATGATAGTTCGGATACTACAACTCAATGTTTAAAAATTATTTTGTTTTAATGTTGCCCACGACTATTTCTTAAATGGTCCATTCTGTGGGTCCAATATTCGACAACTCTTTCGAGCATATCGACCGGTATTCCTTGAATAACACGAGTTATGTTGGTTTCCAAAGCATCATTAGTTTTGGGTTATAGCAATAAGTGATTTAACACATCTCCAAAGAAAGTAATCCAAAGGCGTCAAATCACATGATCTTGGTGGCCAATTAACAGGACCATTTCTCGAGATGATGTTTTCATCGAACGTTTCCCTGAATAAAGCGATTGTTTCTCCAGCACTTGAGAAAATTGGATAAATTTCGACAAGAAAGGGTTGAACCTGCCATAGAAACAAACAATTAAAATGGTATGCCACAAAGTTATGAGAGCAAATCTCATGCAAATATAACAATAGTACAGTCTCGTATCACAAAAAAATGAGACCATTTAAACAAGAGGGCGTGTCATCTACCATATATCCATGTTCAAAGAGCTATTTAAGTAAATATTGCCAAATTCAATGTGGGCACGTTTAGTCAAAGTGTCGTGGAGGGAATACGCCTTTAATAAAAATTTAAGACTTACGCGCACTCCCAAGCTAACAAAAACACTCTTGCTAGTTTTTTTTGCGAACATTCACTGCCATCTCAACAACACGAGAAGTGTATCCGTGTAACATACTTCAGGAAAATTAACGAGTGAGTTCAATATTAATCAGTGTATCACCCATACAATACAAAATACAAAATTGTTTTGGTAGAACATGCCCAAAATTGAAGAAACAATAGCGAAAATGCACTTCTTTTAATATTCTTTTAAAAATATGACCACTATTTAGATGAAAAAAGGTTTCAAGCAGAAAATATTTATGGTAAAAATGCTTTTCAGAAAACCAGTTGTGCGCTATTATTTGCCAACTGCTACTCTGCCCTCAGAAGTAAAAAGGGGGTATCTCAAAAATAAAATGCATTTCTAGATAATTCACGTTTTGTTTGTGTCAATTTGTTGAAATATATGTAAAATTGAGATATAGGAAATACTCTTAATAAATAAGTTTGAACCAAGATACAGGCATTTGGAGTAGTTCATTAGATACATTATATCTTAAGCTATCCAATGCCATAAGAATCATCGCTATGAATTTTTTTGAGATACGCCCTTTTCGCTTCTGAGGGCAGTACTGATAACTTCTCATGCCGCGTTCAAATTGAGTAAATACCAAATAGAAATTGGTGACAAAGCAATCCAACATCAATAACTCAATAAAATTTGAACGAATTACTCGAATTATTCACAGATCTTGATGCACTGAACAAAATAAAATGTTTTTGAAATTCTATTCCTTGAAAAACTTAAATAAATATCAATACTTCTGGATCATTTGAAAGTTGTTATATCTGTTTAAAGTACGAGTAATTTTTTTCCAAATATTATTGTTGCTGGGAGTTGAGTCTCTTACAGTCATTCTTAGCCCCCTATGGAGATTTTTTGTCCAATTTTTTGAAAAAATTTACTTACGTGACAAATGACTGTATCCACATTTTTTCAGAAAGCTTAACTAAAATGCTGTGTAAGTCTCTCCAAATCTGACGGCATATTCGAACTCAATTACCGCAAAATACACAGAGGTGTTGAAATCGTTGATGTTCATCAAATTATACCGAGTGTAATTGTTTTAATATTCGCTATCCGCATGGTATTGACACGTAATGCTTAAATGTAGGCTATATTTAATCCCAGAAATTAACTATAAAGTTTATATACACTTACACTTACGTTTAAGAGTATATTTTGTATTAAATTCGAAACCTGTTACAAAATAGACAAATCAATCTAGAGAACTGACGAACTTTAGAATGCTTTATTCGCATACATTGAGTCACGTTTGGGTCAGTTTTCCGTGATGATTCAAACTCGTTTTTCTTTACAAAAAATTGCGCAAAAGTTACACAAAAAAACTTGTGGGTGCGAAAGAAAAACAGAAAGCAATGGTGTAAATTAGAGCCCGTTATACAAATAAACAAAAAATTGATTCATTAAAGTTCACTTAACTATAAAAACATGCGCTCTTTACAAATATTTATTTTAATTTACCTTTAGAGCAACTTTTTCAGCATTTCTAGAGAGCTTCAGTGTTCTCCAAATCAAAAGTCACTCGATTTTCCTGAGTGGCTTCTTGGCATTTCGTGAGAGATGAGCGCTCTGGTGAAGATGCAAAATAAGTTTTCTTAGTTTCCAATAAGAATTACTCTATTTAACGAAATCATTGGAAAATATTAAATATATCAAGGCATTTTTTCCAAAACTATTTCCCGCAGTAAAGCTGTAAGGCATTTAATGCCGACAAGAATTTGAGAGCAATGTTTTAATTTTTTTTTAAAAAAATATTAAACTCCATTTATTTTTGTTTTCTAAATCAGCCTCATGCAGAATTACAGTTTAATCCTATATTTCAAGCAAAATTGTTTGTAAATTTGTCAATATTTGTTCGGGATTACAGCACAAACTTCTTTAAATCTTAAATGCTTTTTATATATCACTTTTTTTTGAAAATTATCGTGTGGTAAGGATATTTATAAAACAGCACATATTCCAAATTTCAATTCATAAACAAATTGCAAACAAGTGACGTCACTATTTTTTTATCTATACAGGTGCAAAAATACAAAACTTTGAATACACATTTCCGACGCTTCCACCCGCTTGGCAATAAGAAACGTTTTCGTTAAAATCGAAGAAAAAATTTAATATTTTTCCATCAATGACGTTCAAATTAAAATTTACAATTCCACATTTCATTTCAGTATTAAAGCGATTTAAGACAAAATTTCAATATTTTTTCTTAATTAAATCAACTATTTTTAAAGTCAATTCAGGTAATTTATTATTTTTGCGTTGTTTTTCTTTTTTTTTGACTTTGTGTATATTTTTTGTATTTTTAATTCCATTTCAATGGCCATGATCGTTTCTTTTTATTATTATGTGGCCCCACATCGCGTTCTACACTTTTTCTTTATACGACAGCAGAGAATTGAAGAATTTTATCCAAACGTTTGTACGCGTTCAGTTGAAAATTGTATCTGAATATTCAATCGCAAGATACATAAAGTGATCCATACTTTTGTCTTGTCTTTTAGGTGTAGCATGGAAAAGTGAAAATTCGGAGATTTTCATTATATGAAATGTATCATTGAGCAAAATAGGCAGTTTTTGAATTTGCTCTCACGGAATGTTGCAGTATTTGCGTTCAGCAAACAGTCAAATTGGGATGTGGCTTTTAGGAAGTGCAATATTGTTGCTAATAATAAGATGAAGATGAAAGAGATGTGTGATCTCACTGGGCAGAGACTGTTTTAGGTCACGTGAGTTGCTATGCATCCAGTTGGTGCAAGGCTCAAGAATTAAAATAAAGTAAAGTTTTATCCTGTGAACATCTTTATGTATGATTTTTATTACTACACAGATTTTTACACTCTAAAATGAGCTTTTCTCGATTTGGGCAGAAAACTTACAAAATATTTTAAAAAAAATGTTTACACTAGCACGAGCTCGCCGGTTCAAAAGCCGATTCTGTTGCTGGAAAAAACTGAAAAGATGAATCTGTGAGTATTTTATTTATAAGACTGCTCAAAGTCGGTCGCTGCTACCATGTAGCCACAATCGAATTTCGAATGTGTCCGGAACATTGTGTTCCACTTTCTTAGACCCTTCTTGTTTGTGAAAGATTTTGAGCTTTCAACAAAGCTTACAGCTATGGATGACACCTTTGCAAGAATGATAGGATTACGCCTTCCACATGTTAAGAACTTAATTATTTTGCATATACCATTATCTCGAGATTCACGGTTGTTTTTCTCTTTTGTTATGATACTAAATTTTTAAGTGTCGCCTAATACTAGTGCATACCGTAATCTATACACATGCATACATGTATAGCCTATTATAGGCGAAAGCAAATGGGTTCCATCCTATTTTAACTACCATAACAAAACCGCTTGATTTTTTTCTGTTGGAAAGATTGTGAAGAGAGGCAGTGAATAATGTAATAATTTTTCCAATAGTAAGCGGTGTCACGCCTATAACAGTAATATTCGTTTCCACAGCTAAGCTAATGGACCGATTTTGATGAAAGTTGTTGATTAAGCTCTAAAAAAGAGTACTTAAAACTCTGTGATATTAACGAACGAGCGGCATCGGCCCTAATGGGACAAAATGCTATCACAGTGAACCGCTACACCGATTGCTATGGACATAAAAGATGGATTCCTGAGTAAAGACACTTGTTACTTAACAGGAAAATATATTTTCACAGCTAAAATCTGGTCTGATTTTGATGAAATTTGGTATGCAGATAAATTCCACAGTGAGGAAGCGATAAAGATCAGGATTTGACAACGTAATACCATGATTTTTATTTTTGGGAAGCTATGACATTTAATCAGGTAAAATTGTACTGAACTGTTTTGTACTGCCACTACAATGATTGAACCTTAGCCAGTGGGCAAACTCTAGTTATTACTGAAACATTACTATTACATTAGGTTTTCCCTTGATATACATATGTAACACTTGTCCTCATTAATTGAGAATATGACTCCACCTATCGTTTAACAGCTTCTCATTCGTTTCTCCACAGATCTTCAAGGACGCCGCAAATTGCTTATACTGCCGTTGGATCAATGTCTACCACAGGAGTGTCGATAGCCTCAATTTTCAGTTGAAGTTGAAGGCTTCTTTGAATCTAAGAATTTGAAGTTAGTGCAAATTCTCTTTTCTGGCGAAGAGCTCAACATTTGCTAAGTTAACGGATCTACGTTTGATCTGTATTGCTAAATTCGAGTCCCTAACTTGTAGATGTAGAAGACCGTGTCTTTAAGAAAATACCACCTAGTTTTTCAAACTGTTGAGGTAAGACCAACATTGTTAGTGATAAAATCAAGTTTTAGACAGTAATAAATCGTAATAACAACAAAGCTTCTTAGAAAATGAATAAAGGCGAAGTTTTGTCGACTTAAGACACTTTAAAACCAAATATTATTTTACGGATATTTCCCTTAAGTACGAGTTGGTACTATTTAGTCAGTTAATAAGGATTTTTCTACTAAAAAGTATAATTTTTGTGAACTAAATGTAACTACTCTCTTAGATCGGTATGTACTTTTTAAAAATTCTAAAAGTGAGAAATTAAGCAAAAAAATGACATGCGCAGTGTTGATAGGAAAATCTCGCGGAGAATCATTTTATAAATAAATCTGTAGTGATCACTTAAACAAGAAATCTGAAATTCTCATGAGTGATTTTCTCTCTAAAACTATACTCGTTACTCATGAAAAGTACTATAAGTGAGAGAATATCTGTAAAGAGACAAAGTGCAGTAGAAACTGTTACTCACTCCGTCGAAAATATAAACGTTCTCGCAAGTTTATTTTACATTTGGTTAAAATTTTTTGGAAAAATGTCGATGTTTTGTAATTTATTGTTATATGCATGTTTTTACTTTGAAATATAGTTCAAGGTGTGACGGACAATCCGTCAACTTGACGACGTCAAGTAAAAGCGTGCGCTGATAAATATGAAGAAGATTTTATTTAACACAAGTTCAGAGTATAATCTGACTATGCAGGACTTTAGTCGAAACTACAATGCATTTATGTTGTTTGCACCGGAATCACCGTGGAACGCCTTGATGCTCTTAATCAAAAGCTTCTTTCGTCATCAACCTTTGTCAAATTTTGAATTTTTTGTTTTGGGTTTCGATCTCACGACTTTGTTGATGAAACGTTAGTACTGTGACAGAAACTTAATTGACGTTGATGAAGTCAGCTATTTTATTAGGAATTTCCAACATGCTTGAAATTTCTCTTTGAAAAAGCTTAAGTTGGTTAAATGGTTGAAAAATTATATAAAAATGTTACCCAAGTACTGATATAAGATAGATTTCTTTTTCCACCGCGCAAGCACTTGCTTAATACCAATATATTGTCTGATCAACGTTGAATTTTTGTAAATGGAATTCTTAAAAAACTAACAAAAATTTCGACAAAAAAATGTAAAGAAAATAAATTATGTTAACTTCTCCCTTCAGTGATGTCTGCCAGACAGCTGACCTTGCGTTGTTATCAATAAATCACACATTTTCTGTATGTAAAGGAAATATCAGGTATTTTCTATATATAACGCTACTTCCCGTTCAGTTTCATCATAAGTAGACTCAATGCCAAACATTAAAAATGAAATTAAAGCAATCCATCAACATGGGCAATTGCCAAATAAGAAAATAAAAATTAAAACATTCGTAAATGCAGTACTAAAATTATAAATTACAAAGCATTTTAAAATGTAAGATGTTTACAAGCAAAATGAATTTTTTGATCTCTTTATTCATCTGCTGTTTCCCCCCACGATACAACACAGGTGTACTCAAGGAGAATAGGGTGAATACATGTGATGTTGGCACTTACTCAGTTGCCGGATATCAACTCATTTGTCGATCACTCGTACGCACAATTCGCCAAAGTATTTTGCGTATCTTTCGTTATCATTTCCTCCACATATCACGTCTGTCTGTACGCGAACATATTTTCGGCGTGATATGTGAGTGACTGGGCGTTTACATTTTAGATGGGAGAAAGGCGGCATGGGGGCTATCAAGTGTATTTGTAAAGTGTTAATTAGCTTATGTTATTCGCATTGATTTGGCTGTTCTGTTTTTGCACAATTCTGCTCAACGGTCTATGCCTGTGAGAGGGGCCTGTTTTAAAAAAGAACGACTTAAATAAAATAAATTTTTCGTTGTGTTGTATATACAGCAGAAAAAATAATGATGATTTTTCTTTCTTTCACTTTTTTGCTTGGATTGCTTGGAAAATTTCACTGCATCAGCTCAAAGTTCACTGATGATTCTATTTGGCAATGGGTAAAACTAGCATGACTAGCTTTTGCTGTTGATGTTGTATTTTTATTGGAGTTATTACACAACACTATACTTAACTCAATAAAATAATAAAAAAAAGTTTTTTGAGCCTTCAAAACGTATGGTCAAAGATGTCTGAATATTTCTCCACGTTTTGAACTTTTTGCACTATCGTTTCATTCAAAGTGTTTCAACATTATATAATTTTTATTCGACGGTTTTTGAGTTTCAATATTTTTCGGCTGTATCAACATTTTCCGACACTACCGACATATTTCGATGGAATTATATAGAAAGTTTTTCAATATTTTTCGAAATTTTTTAATATTTTTCAATATACTTAAACTTTTTCAAAATAGTTCGGCTTACTAAAAATTTTTCGGCTTTCTAAAAATAAATCGATTTTCCCACATTTATAAATATATGTATGTAGGATTAGACACTGACAGACTATAATGACAAGTGGACGATAACCTTAAAGGGCATTTCACGGACAACATTTAAATAAGAAAACAGGGAGACAACATTTTAAACACAAATTGGACGAAAGTTGAACGAAGCGTGGGATAAGAAAAAAGACGTTAGATTAGAGAAAGGACTGCTGAAGGAAAGAGCTATTTTTGAAGAGCTAAGAAAAATAAATTTGAAACGCAAAAAGATATGCAAATATTAAAATTAAATCAAAAATGTACAATTACTCTGTAACTTTTAATCGAAATAAATAAAGTGAAATTAATATAAAAAACTACATGTATATAAGGAGCTTTTTGACATCTTTTTGGCTCAGGGCATGGACCTGTTAATGGCCACCAAGATCATGTGATTTGACGCCATTATATTACTTTCTTTGGGGATATGTTAAATCACTTGCTTATGTCGACATACCCGAAACTATTGCTGCTTTGGAAACCCACATAAATCGTGTTATTCAAGGAATAAAGGTCGATATGCTCGAAAAAGTTGTCGGATATAGACCCACAGAATGATCCATTTAAGAACTAGTCGTGGGCAACATTCGAACGAAATAATTTTGAAACATTGAGTTGAAGGAACCGAACTATCAACTACCAAATAAAGATTTGCATCAATACATTGATTGTTTTTCAACAATTTTTCGACATTGGAAACTCCACTAACAATAAGGAAACATCATTAATGTTACACATCACCCCACGGGCGCTCATCCGATTTTTTCTTCAGTGTATTTAACGAAAAAAGTCGAATCGTAAACTTTAAAATTGATTCCATGCTGTCACGCCTACTTTGCAAAAGTAATAACTCAAGTAGACAACTTTCAACTTAATTCAATCAAGAAACTTGAATATCTATAGCTTAGAGATTACACGATCAAGCTATAAAGAAAAAAACTTTTTCATAGTACAATCAAACTTTGGATTTATAAAATAGGCCTAAAGTATTTACTTTACAAAATGTAAATAAACAAAAACAAAAACAGACTGCTTGGTATTTGAAACTCGCAAAAAAATTTTCCTCTGACTCAGATGGCATGTTTTTGGCAAATGATGCGCGTGTTTATCAGCAGCAGCTCTTTAGCTTTCCTCAAAAATAATTTTTTGCCCAACAGGAAGAGTAGAATGAAAAAAACCACATGTGTGTTTTACTGTGGAAATAATAATTTTGATCAAATATAAAAAATATTTTTTTATTTTATAAAAAAAATACATGTTATTTGACTTTTTAGTTATTGATATATATATTTTCATAAACATATATGTATCAAATACCTTTGCTAACCCTATCAAATCGCCTACTCTGCTTTTGCTGGAAATATCCTGTAAAAGCCTTCAACACTATTTGTAGCTGCTGACTATGTACTTTTAAAGACACGTATAAAAACAAATTAAGGCACTATTTAGATATGCAATGCTATGCGAGCTTACAACATCAAAGGACTTACGGCTTTATGTTCAGTGGCACAACAAGGATATTCAAAAGTCATGTGAATAACATGCAATAAAAACTTCGTACAAATAGATGCTTCAAATATTTAAGATATCGTCCTTGTCTGCCTACATACAAATATATTCCTTATCCTTGATAGTGTGGCGACAATTTACACATTTGTTAAGGATTTTCGCTTGCTTTTTTTTTAATAGTTCCATATTCGAGTGGCATCGTCTTGAATTTTGAGGTGCACTACAAAAACGAATCCTGTACACAAGGCATGGTATATTGCATTTCTTGTAGCTTGGATATGCAAATTTAATGATTGTAAAGGATTATTGCTACAATGATACCAAAAGATATAAAAAGAATTAAAATCGGCTTTGCTGTCTGTTGGTGATTTTGCAAAGTTAAATTGTGCAATAACAGAATATTCAAAAAACAAATGTTTTGTAATTCATGTGGGTGGGCAAACAAAGTTGTGAAAAATAAAAAATAGATATTGGAAAGTTTGCCTTTAAAGTTTTAAGAAGAACGTAGAAAAAAATTTCATCAGAATCTGTGCTTTATGTCATTTAAAAATATTTTTGGTAATTTGTAAAATTTTGGGTTTTTTCTAAGATAAACGGAACAGATAAAATTGTGACCCTGATTTCAAAACTATCAAATCGCAATTAATTTTTCGTACAGAAGTAACGCCTTAACTCCGCTACATAGTTTTCAGAAGATTTTCTTCACACCAATTTTGTTGTTTGATTTATAATTTTTGGTGATTTTTTGTATGAAATGTTCCCTAAAGCAAAAATGTTGCTGATATTTTTGAGCAATTTTGTCTTAAATTAAAACAGGGATTAAAAAAAACAAGTACTCGAAAAAAAAGATGGAAAAACTTCCCAAAATGTTTCTGGAAATTTCATCACTATGATATAACATAGAAAGAAAACATAGACTACAATTTTCTATAAAAGTTATACCAAATATGTATTTGCGGCGAATGTACTTGAGAAAATTATATTCCGAATTGATTACGGTGATTTTTTGTCGTTTTTGAGTATATATTGTCAAAAACCTTAGATTCCTAATGCAAACGAATTTTTTCAGCGACTTTTTTTCCAATTTGGTGTTGATTCGTTCGCTTGACTAAGGGCAAAATTTCGGGAGTGGACGAAATCGCTGAAATCACATAACATTTTTTGTTCTTATTTCATGTAAAAGTTATGTCAGAGCTTTGAAGAAGATCGATCGAAAGACTTTAATAGCACTGTCCGACAAAATCGTTTTTTTTTTCACAGGCCAAGGCATTTAAAAATTTTTCATGAACTTTTTTTACTCAAAACATTATTTCAATTTATAGCAGCAACTATTGTCAATGAAAGTATGGAAATATTAGTGTACATATCACCTTAATTTTCGAAATGGTTTCTAAAGTTTGGTAAAATTTTTCCCAGTTACTATCATATGACTAAGATAAAGTCCATATGATAACACACTTTTGCAAGAAAAAAGTTTTGCTCTGGTTGATTTGGCCTTGCAGCGCAGTGGTAGTGTACTAGAAGTCTACGGGTTCGTTGCTCAGTACTAAAAATGATACTTTGGAAAACCAGCTGCATCTCAAAATGAGCTCTAAAACTAGAAGGAATTGAGCAGAATGTGGGTATTTATCGACTTTAGCAGGCCAAAAATATCCCAGAAATGCTTTCATATCTAGGATATCAAAAACCAGTGTTGGCCAGTGTTATGAGAGTTTTTAATTTTTGCATTTGTGCATTTCAAATTATACCTAAAATCATATGATTTTTCCACAATATATGTACGCACCTTAACTGTAGTTTTCATTCAAAAATTAATTTTAATTGGATTAAAATTTTTGAGAGAGTTTTGAAAACTTTGGATATTTTCTCGGAGATTATTGTCTATTCATTAATATAGTTTTTATACCCTACACACAGGGTATATTAACTTTGTCATTCCATTTGTAGCGCGTAGAAGGAGGCGTGGCAGGTATAGAAAAGTATATATATTATTGAACAGCGTCACCACCTGAGTCGATATAGCTATTTCTGTCTGTCTGTATGTCTGTTGAAATCACGTTTACGGGAAAACTAAGCAAGCTAATTCAATGAAATTTGACACACCTTCTTACAAATTGGTAGCATGTAAAAATGAGCAAAATCGGTTCATGGCCACGCCCACCGCCCATTCTCTATGTAAATATACACCTGAACATTTTGATGAAACTTGGTGATTTAGTGAACATGTGAACAAAATTAAGATTGGGCTAGGTTTCAAATTTGCAAAGGCTCTTAGAAGGGCGTGGCAATTCCCTAAACTGTAACTTTAATATCGCCATAACTAGTTAACCGCGCAAGACATTGCAATGAAATTTTCGATGTATTTTTAACATTTATGTAGAAACTATTTTCAATATAGTGTAGGGCATGTGAGTTTCGGCCTGGCCGAAGATAACACCTTTACTAGGCTTATTTGTTTCTGGTTCATTCTGTGTTTTTAATTTGTTTTGCCGTTCTTTAATTATTTTTGTGTACTGCGATTGGTTTTCGTGTGAATTTTAATCTAAGTTACAGTATAATTTTAATTGCAAAATAGGCAGAAAATTCATTAGGAAAGTTATTTAAAAACAAATCTCAGCAACTTTTTGAACAAAAGTGTGCAAATTTCTTTATTAATCTAAAACAGTCTGCATTATCAAATCTAATTTATGCATTAAAAATCAACAAAATTTTGCCAAATAGCACAACTCTGTAATATACTTACACTGTGATCATCTTGGATTTCTCATTTTGGATTTCAGTGAAAAGTAAAAAACAAAATCAAAATTTTTAGGGGAGATGTGAGGGTTTCCTATGAAAAAAAAAAATAATATACTTGATATTCAGCGAATAAATTAAATTATTAAATTAAATTTTTGTCACACATAAAAGTATTAATTTCCGAAACCAACAAGAGGAATGTGATGCTGAAAGCCTCAAAGACAAGATCGCAGTTAGGCTACTTCAAAGCTGAGCAAGTTTTCAGTATACATCTTCGTATATTCTATCTTCAGCTTTAAGTATATATTCATTAAGGATATTCATACCAATCAAAGTTTAAACCTTGGCAACAATTTGATCCAGTATTAGAAACATTTTTGATCATTTCATTTGAAGGAGTTTATTTTTAACTCAATATCAACATTTCACTCTATTTTTGTTCAAATTTCCATTCAGAATGCTCTGTATTTACGCTTTGTTAGAAAATATGAAAACACTTTCAGTAATTTTTGTTTTGGACAGCACACCTTTGGAACCTATGCCAATATACTCTTTGATTCTTCTAGAAACATAATCTAATGATGGTCAAAAAATTTCTACCTTTCAACTTACCAAAGATCCAAGGTTACAAAAAACATTTTTTCGTTTTTATGTAACTCGCTTCCAATCTCAATTTGAACAAAAGTTATAGTGCAGATAATTTTTCATAAAAAAGTAAAGTGCATTAGTCACGTAACTTCAACCTGTTTCATAATATTCTAGGTCAAAGTTTAAAATGGTTTTTCGTTAATATCGGCTTTCATATTAATCGTAAGTTTTTGAACACTCACCTTAACATAGGCAACTAAAAGTTTGACAAGAGCTCATACATTTGAATATGTTGATAGTAAGCAATGTAGCTCTACAACTACTTTTAACTTTATTTACCATCCCAATCCAACATTACATTTCGTTCAGTGTACACGTAATAAACTTGAACATGGAACATCATACTTGACCAAGCGCAGACATTAATTGACAAACAAAAATCAAAGTCACCGGTTGGTTAAAATGATTGCTTGCTAAGTGACTAACCAATACAGCACACACTTCAACAAACCTCAATTGCAAAGATATTGAAGTGAGCTTAGGAAAATATCCTTGACCTGAGCGAGACAGACGACCTGGCAAACTGAACAGCTTGTTAATTACACTTCGACCACTTGGAAAATTTCTAAATTTAAAATGAATTCCCAATAAATTGTTAAAAACACAGCAGCAGCAAAAGCATCGACTGCTACAAAGTTAATTCCGGCACAAGCATTCACTGGCATATTTTAGAGCAAGCTACCTGAGCAACATTGTGGCTTTTGGATGAGTATGCTAATTTACAATCACACTTTGGACTAAGGTAGAACAATATATTGAGCTGCTCATATGAAGAGCACTTTACATGCTTACATATACATTCATAAGTAGGGTATGTATGCTCACAAATAATACTAGTGACTAGTGAGCTTAAAGTATGAGTTCGTGTGACTTCTGTGTGCTTTATCCATTGTGTTCCTGTCAAAATTTTACTTTATTTTCTTCAGAGAATCATATGTTCAGAGAAGCATATAAAAATAAGATTGTTTTTTTGTTTTTTTTTTTAGGAAAAATCAAACGAATTTATCATACCTTTGAGCTCTTTGTCTTAAGTAAATAACGATAGGTCAAAAACTAAGTTGGAGAAAAATAAAGCTACTTTAATCTCGTGAGTGTATTAGGTTGTTTTTTGGTGAAAATGAAAGAAAATGTTCTTATAGTGTACAAATGTTTAATTGAATGATATTATATTTTCCATTTGAGTCCAAAAACTTTTGCCATCTTTCTAGCAGTAGCATATTCAACGCTAATAAACGTTCCGATCTTAGCCTGCAAAAAACTGATCCAAGTCAGTTTTGATGTCTTCATTTGCAATTTAGATTTTGCCATGCAAAAAATTTTGTGAGGACCGAAACACGTAATAAACCAAAGGTGCCAAATCAGGAGAATATGGTGGGTGTGGTAGTATATCCCATCCCAGTTTGAGTTATTTATTAGATTTGCTCAGTTGATGACAGTACATTTCAGAATTCATTGTGGTATTGTTCTGTAGAAGCTAAAAACACGATTCCTTTAAAATTTCAGCAAATTAAAATTTATAACATTTCATTTCATTTAAAGTTATTAAGCCGTTATGGCGGGATTAAGAAGCAACTTCACATTTATAATATTAGTAAAATGCTGAATTTCTGTACGGTCCTTTTTTTAGTCCTTTTTTTCTTCTCAGATAGCTAAACAACTTTTTTGCGTTACCAAGTAATGAATAAAATAAGCCAGAAAGCTCATGCCAGGAAATGAACAGACCGGTGAAATAAATATATGGAAGATTTTTAAATCCAGTCTAGTTCTATCACTGCACCTAATATTTACGTGAAATTTAATTCCTATGTTATCTTCTACGCTTTTTAAAAGTTTATATCTCGTTTGATTTCAAGTGCTTGCAGGAATAATTTTTTATTTCGAACTCAGAAGTTGTTTGAAGCTCCACTTTAGGAAAGTTAATTTGCTCTTTTACGTTGACATGATGTTGTCACCCCCTTCAACTGATCTTACGGCTTTGCACTTAAGAATATTCCACATATGTTTTATCTCAATTTGATGTTCAATCACTTTAAAAATCACCCTTTATATGTTGAGGATGTTGATTTGTTAGCTTGTGCTGCAATACCGTTGTTCCTGTCCATTCTACATACAAACAGTTTTTTCATGTAAACGAAGGTATAAAAGCAGAAATGCCAAGAATAAACTCCTTTGGGCAAATTGAAGTAGGAGACTGCTGATTTAAGTGCAGGCAGCTTGTTGTCCAGCGATTGTGTGCCTTTAAAAATGTCTACAATTCAAACATAATTTTCTCGATACACTTCAAGGTGCGTCGGTGCGAAGCGGACAATCAAAGTGAAAACAGCTCCAAGGTGATTTCCTGTTTGTTTGTCAAGCGGTTGAGAGAAACAAGCGAGCAAACAAATTCAAAGGAGTAAACGAACTTCTTCAAGCTTCAAGAGAAAATAAATCTTTAAAATGTAAGAGAGCTCAATGTCCTTTAAATTTTGTAAAATGTGTAAAATACTTAAAAAAAAACTAAGAAAAAATTAAGAAAGGAAACTACACCAATAAGTCTAAGAAATAATCTTTAGAGACATATGGAAAATTTCGCACAAAGTATGAACTTAAATTTACGGAAAATGGGCTGAATTTAATCTCCCAGAAGGTGATTTGGATAGATAGACTTACTTAGCTAAATTAAATCTGCAGTTGGTGTTGATTAAGAATATTTACATATTTCTATGCCTGACACGCCCACTTTTGTGCGGTACAAATGAAATGAAGTTTAAACTATAATTTATTTCCAGGTGTACATTAGCAAATAGTTTAATTTTTGATTCTCCCATGTCAATGTCATACATTGTATATTGCTTCTGTATGTGATCTGGTACTCTATCAATGACACAATCAGGTAGTGTTCGAATATTTTACTCATATAAAGAAGTCTAGTAATCAAGAGAAAACATTTATCGAAGTATTAGTTAATTTTCGATTTATGAATATGTTCGATTGTAGGGTGTTTGAGTGACTGATTTGAAAAGAACACCAACATCCTTATTTTCAGTTCATTGCACTTGCAGACAAATTATGAAACAATTTCCAGGATTTGTTTTGTGGAATCATAACAGCGGTGTAAGTTTTGCTTCGTTCCTATAGTTGTCGCTTTAGCTATTTTTGTTGTGGGTGGGAAGGCTCGCATAATGGCTGCCTTTACGTCTGTGCACTTGAATGTTTGATGTTGCAGATATTTCGAAACTCTTCTTTACATTGCACGTAAGCCGATTGTAAGTGAATACGCAGGCATAAGTGTGCTTTAGGGTGATTCATCTAGTTGTCGAAATATTGAGGTTTTAGGCTTCGTTCTTTCCAATACAATATTTATATATGGGTGACTTGAAAAAAATAGCTAAACTAAAATAAAGTTTGTTTGGGTAGTATGGAAGTGAAAATTCACTATCATTTTCCTGGACATCTGATTTCTCGACATGAAGGCTTCAAGTGTCTACTGATATTACATATGTGACTTGACGCAATTCAATTTTTTTTCTTTAGAAAAAAATAAAGTCTTTGCCTATGCTCCATCAACGATTCAAGCAATAAAAAAAGGTACGAAAGCTGTTATTGATGAAATACAACCGCAATAATACAAAAACATGATGAAATTTTTCACCAATAGAATGACCATTTCTAGGCTGAGCTGGGGGTGACCCTATGTAAATGAGAAATTAAAAAAAAAAGTTCAAAGAACATTTTTGATGTGTGAATATCTTGTGAAACTGACATTTTTGCCTGTGCTGGTACTGGGATTTGTGGAAATGTACTGAATGAGGACTTGAAATGTATTTTTTAAAGGGAAATGCAGTTTTTTCATCATGGATGCAACAGTCACAAAATAAAAAATAAAAATTTCTAAAACTTACTAAAAAAAGTCATAAAATTAGTGTTAGAAAGAGTCCAAATTTACTGAAAATGCGCAAAATATAATAAAAATTCGGCGATTGTACTGATAGTTTTTTTGACTTTTCAACATTTTTCAACATACGGAACACTTTTTCTACTTTTTGAACATTTTTTCGACACTCTCTTGACTTCTACGACATTTTTCGACTATAAACTTTTTCAAAATTTTTGAACTTTTTCAATATTTTTCAATTGAATCAATTTGTAAATGCTTATAGGAGTATTGAATATTGGCTAAGTGGGTGCGAATTCATTAATAATTTAATTTATTCCTTTGTCAACATTTTTCAACTTTTCAATATTTTCTCCATTTTTCGAAAAAAATCATAAAGTTCATATATCAAGCCGCGTATCCTTGCCGTCGCCTGCTTTTTTTAAATTGATTTCCAATTGAATTTTTGATATTTTTGAACTTCCCAAGAAAATAGTTAGTTCATCGATTCCGCTTAGGTTCTTGAGTGGATAAGTTTTTATAATACTTGGCTCGTTGGCAATTAAATGGAACCATTTTTTAAAAACCACATTGATGATATTTCAGAATATCCCAAACAGAATATTGCGATCGTTTTTTTTTCGAAATATTAAACTACTTTCCATATTAAATTATTTTTGACAAATTGGAAAATTGTCTTTATTATTTTCATAAAGATTTCATTCATGTAACTTTAACCAACATTATTGACATAAGTTTTCTTTTATATATTTTAAAAAACGATGTTGCTTGAAGGTTCCTAGGGCCTTAATAACATTTAACTCGAAAACACGTAACAGAAGAAGCACCCTAATAATTGCAACAACATATGTAGGCGCATATACGAACCAGTATTTCACTTATAATTTTGTACACAAATAACAGCCAAAAACTAAGAAATTCAAAAAAAAAGAAGAAATCCCAAAATGTGCTCTAAGTAGCGAACTCAAGTGCAAACAAACGACCAAACTTGTATGCTGAGGATTCTCATAAGGAATTCATAAACATTTTCCACCTCGGTGACTTATGATTCGTAATTGGAATGCAACTGAGACCAGGGATTGAGTGAGACTAAAACTGAAACCGAGAGCAGTACACACACAAACACACTTGTAAGATGCATACATAGGTAAAACTGTTATGGTTTTTAAATTGGTCTCTTTGTTTGCTGTCAGTGGGTTGTTTTCTGGAGGTGGCCGTATATCAAGTGCTGAATTTACTAACTTCACATCCACATACCATATGATTGTATTTGTGTATACGTTATTAAATTAGTAATTCAGTAGGTAGTAGGTGGATTGTTTGCTTGTTGCTACTTTGGTTTTGTTGCAGCAACGGTCTTATAATGAATAAATGTGTTGGTTGTTACCAAATATTTTTGCAAAAAGAAAAACAAAAACCACATGCGCACGTTTTCAGCAACAAAGCCCATATGAAATGTTCTCTTTTTTGGTTTTTCTTGTTGTCTGAAAATCATATGCATAAACTAAATTTATAATCAAACCTCTGAAGTGTGGTTTAGGCAAACTGTAAAACTTATTTCCTAGACAGACCGACAGACAGTCTAACTATAGTGCTGGTAGTGGTAGTCAACTAAAAATACCTATTTGGTATTTTTTTGCCGTTTATGGCTTTGTGAACCCTTTTATTATATATAAATATTTTATTTCACTTCAAATTCATTTTTTTTACTTTGTGTGAAGCTTTGGTCAACGTCATGCATATGAAGAGGCATTGCAACAAATTCCAGAGTGGGTTCAGTTTTGGTAGCTCACCATTGTACATAAATAGGTTGTAAATTAACCTGTGCGGTCTTTGATAATGGTTTCATAGTAGCAATTTATTATTTTTAATTATTTTCGAAGTACTTGAGTGGGGTTTTTCTTCAAATTATTTTATCAAATATCAAGCAGAAGATTATTTTTTATATTATTGTTCATCATTTTTTAACATTTTCTGTGTCCCTTCCAATTTCCATACATCTATTGTACAGTATTTGACAATTTTTGCTATCTTAACGCACGTAACCGCCATAATCTATTGAAAAAAAATTGAGATTGTCATTTTCCACCTCAGCGACTTTCAATTGAAAATTTGCAATGATTTAAAAAAACAATTCGATAATAATTGATTTTAAATTGATATTGCTACGCGTATTTGCTTGTTTTTTAAATTGATATTTCATTTGTTTTGTGTTTGATTTCTTAAATAGATTTTGTTTGGCTTTGCAGTCATTTGGGGTACTCACAGTTTCTTTTAAAGTTAATTTATGATTATCTTAGAAAGATGCTGTACTCAAATAATGAGCACTCCTTATATATTTAATTCCAAGCCATGTAATTTTACGTTTAGTAAAAAATTTTCCACAAATTTGTCTTGCATCAGCGGTAAGGTTAAATTAATTAATGCTTTTAACATAATAATAGAGTTTAGCTACTACAGCTATTAGCCTTCTTAGCTATTTAGCTTGAAGCTTTAAATCAAGTAAAAGCTTTTAAATAAATAATGAAGATAGAAAAAATTATACATGCAATTAATTTGTTAGTTTTTTTTATAATTTTTTCTTAGCTTTATCACACTTTCTCAACATACCCACTCAGACCATGCGATATAGATATTAAAATAATTATAAGTGTAATTTTACATGGTCCGAGGCGTAAATGTTAGAAAAATTTTACCCTGCATGCTGTGGGGCTCGGACAACACAAACATTAAAATACAGACCACCATTACGCTACAAATTTAGCTACAGTTAGTTTTCAATCTAAGCTTGAGTTGACCTTTTGACAAGCTAATGTTATAAAAATCGCAATTATTAATAAGAGTTGTCATACGATTAAAAGGAGCTGTTGCCATATAATTAGTTCTACTAACCGGTTGATAAAATAATTGATTAGAGTTACGAGTACTTCTCCGATTAGTATTAAAATGTATATAATCAAGAAGCTCTGGTGCAGCAAGAGACCCTGTTACAAGTTGATGCAAATAAAGTATATCCGCAATATTTCTACGGGACTTCAAAGACTGCAAATGTAATAACTTCAAACGATCCTCATAAGGAGGAAGGTTCGAAGAGTCAGTCCAATTTAATCCATTGAAAGCAAAACGAATAAAGTTTTTTTGAATTCTCTCAATTCTATTTATATGAATATTATAAAATGGTGACCATACTTGGCTGGTGTACTCTAAGTGAGGACGCACTATTGTATTATATAAAGTCACCATTACTAAAGGGCTATTAAATTCTTTTGCCCACCTCTTAATAAAGCCAAGCAGAGATGAGGATTTTTTACAAATTAGATCAATATGCTCATTAAAAGTTAATTTAACATCAAAATGTATGCCCAGGTCTTTGACTAAATCGACACGACATATTTTCTTATCTTTTAAATGATAATCAAACTCCACAATATTTTTCTTCCTGGTGAAAATCATAGATTGGCATTTATCAGGATTAAGATGTAAGTTATTTTTAGAACACCAAACCTCAAAGGATTTCAGGTCAGACTGAAGTGGAATAGTATCGCCAACCCCCTTTACGTTCCTGTAAATTTTCATGTCATCTGCATATACTAACAGATGGGAGTTTTTTATTACATGTGTAACGTCATTAATTGCTAAAATAAACAGGAGCGGCCCCAGGTGGCTTCCTTGTGGAACACCTGACGCCGCGCTAAATGGGGAGGAAAACACCCTCCGAAATCTTATTTGATATGAGCGATCAGATAAATAAGATTCAATCCAGCTGACAAAACTTAAAGGAAATCCAAGCTTCTTTAACTTAAACAAAATCAAATTATGTGGTAGTTTGTCAAATGCTTTACTGAAGTCAGTGTAGATGCAGTCAACTTGCCCACCAGAGTCAAAAGAGCTTAAAGCAAAAGAAGTGAAATCAAGGAGGTTAGAAACTGTAGATCTGCCATTAACAAAACCATGCTGACGAGTTGTTATGACTTCACCACAGCACACCTTAACTTGATCGTATATTATGTGTTCAAAAATTTTCGGTATTGATGATAACATACAAGAGCATACTAGACATAATGCTTCCGCACCTTCCATTTTTCACAATTGATGTCAGTACTATACCCGCTTGTTCTAACGCATCACTTTTTTATTTTCAAATGGTTCCCTTTTTTCAAAGGCTTTCTTTTTTTCAGACGCTTCCATTTTCCAGGCAGCGTTTAAATCACTTTATTCCATTGTACCCATCAGTTTAGTCTAAGGGAATAATCCCATTCAGTTCAAGTTCTGTTTTTAAACGTATAAATTGAAATTTCGCATTTGGTGGATGTTTTGAAGTTGTGTCTATTTAAAACAACAACAATTTTCTTTTAAACTGTAAGATAATGCTTGTTTCGTGCTTGTGACGGACCGGGCCGTACCGCTAAAATTAGGCCCATTCCAATTTCCAGGCCATACATTGATATTTAGTCATAATGTTGCTCATACGCCGTGTTGAACTCTTATTACAGTGAAATAATTTTTAATTGGTTATAATAGCTTCGGTAAAAATAAATACGAAATAACAGTTTGGAGACCGTTCTAAAGATGAAATTGTAAAA
Source organism: Meiosimyza decipiens (assembly GCA_963680825.1). NCBI lineage: Eukaryota > Metazoa > Arthropoda > Insecta > Diptera > Lauxaniidae > Meiosimyza > Meiosimyza decipiens. The sequence goes on from OY804258.1 coordinate 140,962,699, forward strand.
TTTTCAGAAAATAAAAAAAATCTTGAATGTAAGACTCAAAAAGTAAGAGCCTATGCACCAAAGTGTTTGTTTTCAATCTTTTGCTACTGATCGCTGCTTTGCTGCCTAAAACACTTTCTTAAAATTTTCGGTCATTAAGCATTTCCTTAACTCAATTTTGAATGTTTTTAAGAAAAATCTTTTAAATTTTGTGTTTTAAATAAAATAGCCCAATTTGTATTAAATTTACTTTGAAATAAAAATCTCTTAGTTGCACACGTAACTCACTGCTTGCAGTCGCACGATATTTCTTTATGTTAAAAGTTAGTTAAAGTAACAACTATAGCGAATGATACACCATGCAACAAAATTTTGTATTCAAAAGATAATCGCGTGACAATTCAACTCGTTTCACGGAGTTTAAATAAAAGAAACTCATTTTACCAATTTTTCTCTTGTTTAATTTGTTTTTATTTTATTTTTCTGCACTTGCTATTTCTCTGGTGCTCCGGAAATCTTACAACAACAACAACAGCAACAATATCAACATTGCCACAATAAAATGGCATGCGATGAAAAGAATACTAGCAACATGCAACATCAGCAGCAACAATGCAACCGGATGTCTTGCGGTTGTTGCATGCATGCTTCACTAAAAATATGTTTCACTTTGGCAATGCGAAGCGCTTCTACATATTTTATGGTGTTTCCTTTGAATGAAGTCCTGCCGTAGCTGTTGCCATTGTCATTGTGGTTAGTAAGTAGAGTAGTTCCGTTTAAAAGGAAGAGCATGCATAAGTTCGCGACACGCTTGTCAACTGACATTCCGTGTGTGAGTGCTGTCAACATATCATTTGGCTGCACAGGACTTTAAGAACAAAAAAAAAAGGATATTAGAATAATTTACCTTCTAAATGATAAAATAAAGTAATTGGATTTGATTGACCCAAAGAAGCATTACGAGGCTTTGCAAGTAACTCGCTACATTTTAAAGTACGTGAGGCTTTTGGAAGACAAGATATTTCTTAAACAAAAGTTTTTCTTCAGAAAGTTTGCTCTTAATGCTAATAGTTACAGCATATTAAAATGTAGAAACCTATTAAAATTCATTAAAATAATTAAACTTAGAACACTAACTCCACGCAACTGATCTGATTATATTCTTAAATAAACATTCACATGTAACTATAACGGCATGCTAAGTAAGTTTCCCATATTTGTCAGCAAATACCATAATTAAAGTCATTGCGCGGAATAAATCAAACAAAGTTTATTTAAATACAAAAAGAAATATTTTAAATTGTAAATCAAAGAACGAATGTATGAGTCAAGTACCATCAAAGTTTCACCAAAGTCCAAGCGAATGTGTCCTCTGTACGAGTGTTGGTTAGTGTTGCCAACAGCAGTCAAAAGTGGAAGGAGTATGGAGGTAGCGTCGACATGGTCCCAGAGTGCTGTACATGTAAATTTGCATAAAGTGCGCGTTTCCGTACTAAAATCAAATTAGATGCAGAAGCACGTCGACCCAAATGAAGCTGAATGGATGATGGCCATGACCACGAGCTGTGTAGGAGTTTGTGGAGTCATGGTAAAAGAACGCTAGCAGAGTAGGTACAGAATAATTTTCACTGAGCTGCTCGGTACATCAATGTTTTGTTGCATACGCTCTGTATAAATGCAGCATTCAACTCGTAGTCAACGAGTTGTGTCCATAAATGTCCTTAGAGCAAAGTTCTTTTTTGCACATATACTTTTTTTTTGTTTTAATTGTTTGCTGTAAGGCTGACATATAGCGAAACATTATCCATGTAGAAATTATGAAAATGGTAAGTTGTTATACATATTATCTATATAATTAAAGCGTTTGCGCATCACGCTTAAGCCACTGAATCGATTTCGATCAGATTTGTTTGGTTTCACTCCCAAGACGCTAAAGTTTTAAAATTGTTGAAAAAAAACTGCGCAAATAGTAACAAGCATGCAAGCACAAAAACCGTTTTATGCGAACTTAATGTGTTTGTGTGAGTGCGCTTTGTTTTTGCTTAATCCATGGTGTAATTATACAAGGTGAATTCATTAAATGGAGGATATTGAAGCCATATTGAGAGCATGAGGGGAAATTGAGAGTAAAATCAATAAAATAAATAGAATTGCCAACGAAAGTGGAAAAAAATAGTATACGCGTACAAAGTCGTGGAAACCGCGAATCACGCAAAATCTTTTTTAAGGAAACAACTATAAAAATAGAGCTTAATTAATGATATAAAATAAAGTTAGCGCAAAAATTAAAGGGCAATCATAATGCTATGTGAATTAAATTAGCATAAAGTGTCACTTAATAAGATATTCCTACTGGATTAAGTGACACTAACACGACTATGTTAAATAACACTTGCTCTAGGGACAAAAACATGAAATCGCTTGAGTGCCTTTTCAACGCTGCTCGAACGCCTGGCTGCCTATAAGACTGACTGGAGCCTCCGCTCCACACTCAACGAGTGTCCCTAACGGACTCATCGCAACGCAATACTCACTTGGCAGCACACTCATTTTACTCTCCATAAAACTGGCCCCTTTTGACTATGCCACAACTGGTGCTGAAATCCCTACTAAAACTTAGGCAAATGAATGTGCCAACATTGGTGTGTAGCTACATGGTACTGCGAACAGTTTCAAATTTACATGTAAAGCAAAATAAAATTGCAAACAATTGGCAACCCTAAGCCACCCACTACCATTTATTCGTACACATAGATGCCATTGCTAGATGACTGCAAAATTGCGCAAAAGTGTTGCAATTTTATGCTGCACGTCAACTGAGTTATACTGTAAGGAAAATATTGAAACAGAATTTAAGGATTTTTTTTAAGTTAATTATATTTTTCATAATTTGAACAAAACTTAAGTTTATACAACAAACTAAATACACTTTTATTTAATTTTTTTCGATGAAATTTTAGAACTTAACTTTATTATATGCTCATTTTTTGAAGTGTAACTTGATGTCTCTTCCTTTATGTCCGAAGTATAGTCTCTTCATTTTGTACAGCGCTTATAATTGCATTAAACACTCATCCATTAGACTGTTGAGCTCAATTATTTCCGTGACAACCGCACCCATTGCGACTTTCCGTTTTTGTACTTGAGAACGGCACCGGCATTGTAATCGAGTTTGCTCGGAAAATTACAAGAATTTTTCAAAAAGTTGTCGATAAAAGAATTACGGCAGAAACATTTTGTTTAATTGAACTTGTTAAAACGAACTTCCATTCATTGTATTTAAGACACCATTAACTTGTTATTTTAATAAATAAATATATTGAGAGCAAATAGACTTTGCTGGAAAGTATGGGAACAATGCAGCCATTATTCGAGCAACCATATTCTCGAATTTCGTAAGCAATTCTCTCAAAAAATACTGACCCAAATTATAATATAATTAAATATATAAAATCAGCTACCTCAAATTATTTTCGATAAAAGATTTCATTTAGATTTCCAAAATCCATGCAGACATAAGGCACCATACGTTGAAGCTTCTCTACTTCTACGATCACTTGCAATGTTTCTCCAAGCTACGCGATCTTCATAGTGTCGTTTTCTTAAAATACCGGTTCAGCGGTGAGGCGTTTTCTTTTTTTCAGTTGCTCAGTGAACAAAATTTCAATATCACTCACTCTGTATGAAATGATCATCAGAATAGCCGGCTCTACTTATCAGACTCATAAAAAGTGATACAATTCGATATTTCTGTGTTGGCAGCCATGTAAGTCAAATAACTAAGCTATGGCCAGTTTCTTTGTTTGAAAGACCAGAATGGTTTGAGATAGGATTATCCGTGAGCATCATAGTTACGACTCTTCAGCCGAGAATATTGCTGATGTCAATGAAAGTCCCGAAACGCATTCTCCATTGAAACAACAAACACGGAATCCAAGTGACCATGGCCAGACAGCCTCTTAAAAGGCACATTTGCACTTTCTGGGTATGTTGATATGCAAAGTTTTTGCATGTGGGGCGAAAAAGATTCTAGTGCGATTCCGGAAAGACAATTTTATGACAAAAAAGTAATTGTTTGCAGTAAGACGATGCCATTGTAGCAGTTCGTGATGACCGATGTGCTTGCATGATAACCAGCATCTGCCAAGTCATGGCCAAGATACCGCCCAAAATGTGTAGATAGTCGTCAAAAGCTACCTCAAAAGGTACGACAGCTGAAAATGGTCCATAGGTAATCATTTATTTGCCATTATTTTCCATAAGTTAGGAAATACCAGCAACATTTGTTTAGCATGAAATAAAATCTAATGAATTCCTTAAATTTGTATTTATTTAAAAAATAAAGTTCTAAAGATGTGTCACCCCCCTTTACAAAACGTAATCAATTTAATTTCTTCTACATTTTATTGGGTCCTGCAAGGACGAAAAGTCAGAACATATTGCGTTTTTGTTTTTTTTTTTTATTAACATTCCCGTAGGAACACAGATTTTGTGTGCCGAACCCCTAGGGTGACAAAGCGATGAATTAAAATTAGCTACAATATGCTGTTGGTAGCAGCATTAGTAAAGACACCCCATTCTATAACATAAAGTGGTATGTGTAATGGAGGAAGATATAACACCCAGTCAAATGAATTCCTGTGTGGTCACATAAGCGTTCATTTATTTCGTTACTTTGCTACAAACAGAAAAAAAGCAACAATTTTTGGGGATTTTAACTCAATGCTGTGGAGTGGCTGTAGACACACTGTGTGCTGACAGTCAAGTTAAAGCAACAAAATTTAATTAACCCGTTTTTTGCTGCTTCATAGTGAAAAATCTAAGTTGCCATTTTTTTGAAATCTAATAAATTTTCAAAAATTCTTTTGCACTTTAAGCAAATAGTTTTAAGAACGCTTGGCTAAAAGTTTTATGCTGAAAAATTTCAATCTTTAGAAAATAATCGCGTGAGTTTTTTCTTAAGCGGAACTCAACTGTTAAAAATGGTTAAATATGAGAGACAAGTAACACCACAGGTACTTTACAATTTAAGGGCTAATATCCTAGTGAACGAGTAGCTTTGTCGCATTTTCAAAGGGGAATTAAATTGATGATGGACACATATTGTGATGTCTTCGACGCGTTGGAATACGTGAGTCATTATGTGGTCCTCCCTCCAATGACACATGTGGTCGGGTGGAAGGAGAGGTGGTATCCGCCGACCATGCGGACAAGAGAAAGTGGTAAGACAACAGGACTTTGATGGGATTGAGAACTAATAAAAATGTCTTTTATGGCTCAATATATTCTAATTTGTGTAATTTAGCTCTCATTTAAGATGAGATTTCTTTTGTTCTGCACGTTTTTATTTTCATTTTCATTTTGGTTTAACTTTTGCTTTTTGTGGCCATGTGCGGTGCTAATTTTATTTTGTGATCATTGTTTGGGTTTGCTTTATAGAGGACTCCCACACATTTGCTGGGGTGTACGTCAGCAATTTTGAGGTTAAAGTACGAATTGTGACGCAGAATGAACACGATATTTTCGACGATGTTCACTTTGCAAAGCAAAGCACATTTTTTCTGTGTATGTTCGTATATGGTTAAAGCTGTACTGAATTGAAATTTCCAAAACGGGCTTGTTGATGAATTTAAGAATTGCCAGAGTCTTACAATATTTCCATTGACCACATTCAGATGGGCACTCAACTAGCATAATAAAAACTTTTACTTAACTTCATCGAATATATTATTCGCTTTCAGGCGATTTTTTTATCTATCCTGGTTCTATGTTTTTATGGAAATCTTTCTAGATAGAAAATGCGAAAAAATCCTTTTTCTTTTATAGATAATATAGAAGACATCCTGGTGTCGATACTTTTAGTTCGTAAATGAGGTCCACCTTCAAACATGCTAACAATTCAAAGCAGGTAATACATGTATATATGTGTGTAAATGTGTGTGTGCTTTAGACAACTACAATGACAATGAAATAAACCGTAACAAAATCTAATGGAAATTACGTTTTAATCAGAATTAATTGTGGTCATAATAAGGAATGTAAAAAATTTACGTTCCGACTAAAGTGTGTCAGCAATTAGGACAGGTAAGGAATTTTATTACAAATAAACCTAGAGAAATCTAATAAAAACAAAAGTCACAATTTCCGTCATTGCCAACAAAGGACACATTTTTTAAAAACAACGTGAATTTAAATTAAAAATTGTGAGTATTTAAAAATAGTTTTTAATTAACGCCTACTTTAATATATCAAAAAATAAATGCAATTGAAACACATTGTGCTGAGTCCATAATTCCAGAATTTCTTCTCTTGCAATTCAATCATTTTGCTGCTTATAGCAGCGCCATCATTCATTCCACAGTGCAGTTAAACTTGCCATTATACTGTACAAGGTCCGCAAGGGCTTGTGAGGGTGAAGGTGATTCTTTTTTTTCGTATATTGACATGAATAAATATAAAATCCCAAAGTTAATTTTATGTAAATTGTTCTGCGAACAATGAGAACGTTAATTGCAGCACTTGCATGGCTGCAGCGTCTGTTTTCTTGACTGAACTGTCGGTTGTGTGATTTCTACTATGGAAACGCGCCCACAATGGCAACAAACGCTAACATCCTCCCCGAGACAAACACACACCCACACACATATACCGATATACTAAATGCAGGTGAAAATAATAGTTACGTAAACTTTAGAAGTTAAAATGAGTAGGATGCGATATTGCTGGTAACAGAATTGCGATTGAAGTCATCATTCACACGGACACACATGTACACTGGTGAAAGTTGTGGCCTAAAGGAAACGATGAGATCAACGACGATTCGAGTTATGTTTCTTGCGAATCTAAACTTTCGATATCAACAACAAACTATTTTACAGAGGAATTCAAATGCAATCGTTCAAGTATTTTTGATTATGAGCGCTCAGGGCATCTAAAAGCATACCAAAAATGGTCGATAAAGACTGTGGTATATCATATAACGATCGTAGAGTAAAGCTGCGTAATCTTTTTGCGAATGAGTCAAAAACACACTCAAAACTGTGACCATTTTGAAGCCGTGACTGAAACATGGATCTAGCATAAAACATCGGAGACTAAGGGATAGTCGAAACAATGAACTTCTCCTGGAGCCAACAATCTGAGGGCGACTATTTTTTGAGATGCGCCTGGAGTTATTCGCATCGATTAACTTGAAAAGAACTTATTGATTTGCGGTAAGTATTATTCAGAGCTTGTGGAGCAATTCGTTGCTGATCACTCGAACACTATGCTATTCCATCGGGACAATGCATCAGGGCAATATGAAAAAAAGTAGTAATTTTCTGAAAATTTTGATCAATTTTAAGAATTTTTCACTCCGTGCGATTTTTATTGATTGATAGGAGAAAAAAAAATAGAAGGTGAAATTTTGACTAAATTTGTTTTATCACTAACGTGAATTCAAAAAATTTTTGTGTTCCAAAAATTCTGTGAGTCATTCAAACCATTTTTTTCGAACAATTTTTTTTTTCAACATAATTGTGGTCAAATGCAATTTTCAAATTTGTCCAACGGGATTTGAAAATTATGAGTCTGAAAAGGATTTTGGTGTTGGGCTCATTACATGCTTGCTGATGTCACCATACATATTATAATGTACTTCCGTCCTACATCCTTAAAAATAACTGTTTTAAAATAAATTTTTTTCCAAGTGCATAACTTTGCGTTGCAGGTAAACACGGGCACGCAGTGTAGTGTAGTGTGTGTGCTCTTGTGTGGGGCTTCATTATGCTGGATTCAATGTGAAATGTTAATTTGCACGGAAACATGACTGAAGTGCTTCATAATTGTTAATAATTGTTTTGTGGTCAGCAATTGTATGAATATATTCCAAGGTTAATTGAATGGTGTACAACACAGCATGAGAGACATGGGGGTAGGGGGTTAATGAAAGAATTTCATATTGTGGGAAATGCTTTGGGCGTATGGTATGGATGTTATATAAACTGTTCAACATTCAATTTAAAACTTTTTAACGTATGTTGTTAATATTTAATTTGTGTTCATTTAATTACAGTTTGGCTTGAATGGAGCTAATTATGTACGATATTATCCAAGTTTCAATAGTTCGTTAGTTTAAGCATATGCAAAAGTGTATGGAGCATGTGATATGCATGCTTAATGAAGACTTTTTATTTTTATAATCGAAGCTTTAAAGCAATGCCATGAGGTAAAAATAATTTAAAGTGGATCTAGGAGTTTCATGATATTTCGTAATAAGCTCGTAGAGGTCTTTTTTTGGCTATGAAATTTCACAGTATCTGATTTTTCATGCTTTATGCATGGCTATGCCGAATGAAAACGTTCTTAGTCTCTATTCCGAATCACTTAGTTGCTATTGAGGCAATGTGATCAGTCAAGCCCCCTCATATGTAAAAACCCAAAAATGTCACCAAAATCTATTTTATTATTCAACAGTTGACTGGAAACGCTGTGGAATGAACAGCTGATCACTATTATGTATTTTTACAATATTTAACGAGGTGGTCACTTGTCTTGTTATTGTATGGCAAATAAATCTAAATTGCCACTGTCGATAAACTTTAACATGTATCAATTTTGGTGAGAGAATCATAAGGGAAAAGAGAGTGACAAAAATCGAAAATTTATCAACAAAAAAGTTATGCTATTTTGGTGAGAGAATCGTATGGGAAAGGAGAGTGACAAAAAAATAATTTGTAAACAATAAATTTATGAGCTCACGGTTGTAAAATATGATTTGACACATTGTAATTTTGCCACGTTCAAATTTTACTATGAACTGTGAATTGCATATATGTTACCATCAAACAGAAAACTATGAGGCCTGTCATCTAGTTACTCGTTAGTTAAATGATTTTACAAAAACAACATGCTCATAAAAAAGTAACGAATAACGGCTAACGAATTAACGAGACCGATGTGAATACAAATAACTTAAATTTTGTTTTTGATACTTTATTTGCTTGATATTTAACAAGCTCGAGATTTAATATTGCGGGGTCAAAGAGCCCCAATAAAGCTTATGTGCTAATAACATTGAAAATTATGATATTATATAAAGTTGCCTAAAATATTTTGACCCAAACAAATATTCAGTAATGCATTCTTAGCTGAAGACATGAAGATATAGCATACCATAAACTCTATCTTAGTCCGTATCTGCATATTGACTTAATTTTTTTTAAATAGATAAAAACTTTTAGATTTAGAAACGAAATTTAAAAAAAAATAAATTATTTATATCAGACTTGATTTACTTGTGAGTTCGTTGTGTTCCTTTGTTTGTTATCTTTTAATGCGTCTATTTATACAGATAACAAGCAAATTGTAAAACTAATTACAAAAGTAATTTACATATTAATAAAGGTCAAAACTGTCAACACGGCCACCACAACACCCCCAACATAAAAATCTCTTATTTGATAAGGATTAAAAGTTAAGCACAAAATAGAATAAAAATTGTTTTTCAATCTTGCGACAATTATTAGCATAAGCCACAAGAAAAAAGAAAACTCCATTTTTCAACAAGAAAGCAGAAAAAAAAATTGCGCCAGGAACAAAAAGAAAAAAAGGTTGAAAAAATCACTTCAATTAGATTTTAAGCGATGACAGCACTTTTCTATGAAATTGCGGCCTTATTCTGCTAAATAGACTGACTGAGTGCCGTATTCTTGGCAAGACAAAAAACTTTGGTGACAGATTCAAGTGTTAGCAGGCCTGCTGCCATCGAACAAAACAATAATGCCAACAAAAACAACAACAACAGCTATAGCAACAACAATGTGAAAGTGATGCACACAAAAAAGCCAACTGAAAAAGAAGAACGAAAAAAAAAGTCGCACAAAACTCAATTAAACTTTTGTAATTACAGTTAAAACGGAAGAAGATATTTATCAAGGATAATTGCATTAAAATCCAGTATGCGGAAGCTCAAGCCTTTACCCCTTTTTTTTTGCGCTGCCTGCCAACGGCAGCTCCCTTTGGAACGGGAGCGAGCTGCTGACGAATTTCAGTGTAATTGTAAAAGATTGTGTTGTCTTGAAAAAGTAGTAGAAGAATGTCATTTACAGCAAAAGTGAGAGCTCTGCCGCTTTTTATAATTTTTGGTTCTTTTTTTGTATGAAAGTTTTTACCTTAAACGAACTTTTGCTATTGCCAAGAAGTTTTGTAAAATATCGCAATTTTTCTACTTCTAAATAAAATGCTGTGTTTTTAAAAGTTTAATGCATTAATTAAGCAAAACTTTCGTACTTAGTGTAACGTATAAAGTGTAACGCTATCATAAAGCTGTTGAAATTGTACAACATAAACCATAACAGAGATTATAGCAACTTCCGCTATTAATTAAATCATTTGTAGATATAACACACGTTGCACAGAAAAATTTTCATAATCAATAGAATTTTTAATTAATACAAGAAATGTTTCCATAAAATCTATTTATTATAGAAATTATTTAGCTTTAGACACAGTTTTTTGTAGAAGAGACGGACCCTACTAACTATGACAGACAAGCTAACTTTGCTTTATATGGAAGTTCTTAGGCCGATATAAATAACTCTGTTAAAGAAGTCATGCAGCTGTTTTTTTTTTTTAATTTCGTTTGCTTTCCTCTTTCATAGTGCCCTCAAGCCCTCTCATAGAAAGATCACTAATAATCCGGCAGGCTGCGTTGTATCTTTCATAGACATTTCCTCGCGCTTATATTTCCTTGCAATTGATAGTTTAACTATGGCTGACAATCGAAATAAGCGTCAGTCGCCAGAATCGTGGTGGGACTACTTGTGAGTGCCCAACCAAAAAGCATTTCGCTCACTAACTCAAAAAGTAAGCCATAAGTAGTGAAATATATTGAGACCAATGATGTAGAGGAGATGAAATCGAATATATGCCCGAAAAATCTTTGTATAACAAGATTTGACCCAACTTTCATAGTTTCAAACTCTTGAAAATGAATTTGCCTCTGCCAAAATTCTAAAATTAATTGGCGCCTAGGTAAAGGGTGTTTTTTTTAGAGGTATAGAGCTTCGAATTGAAATAAAACACAAGAAAATCGTTTTAATGTCCATCAATTTGACTTTATTGGAAGGATAATTTTATGCCATTAATATTAAATATGATTTTGGGCATGTGGCCGCCGCGGCTGGCTCGAATAAAGCCAATTCTACAGATCCAATTTTGAACCACTTTTTCGAGCATATGGGGCCGTATGTCGGCAATAACGCCACGAATGTTGACTTCCAAGTCCCCTAACGTTTCTGGTTTGTTGGCGTGGACGAGCGACTTCACATATCCCCAAAGAAAATAATCCAATGGTGTCAAATCACACGATCTTGGTGGCCAATTGACAGGTCCATTCCGCGAAATTATGCACTCATCGAATGTTTCCTTCAATAAATCGATTGTGACGTGCGCTGTGTGGCATGTAGCGCCGTCTTGTTGGAACCACAACTCATCCACATTCATGCCATCCAATTCGGGAACAAAATAGTCGGTTATCATGGCTCTAAACCGGTCTCCATTAACGGTAACTGACTCTCCAGCATTATTTCGGAAGAAGTATGGCCCAATGACACCACCAGCCCATAGAGCACACCAAACAGTCAGTTTTTGTGGATGTAATGGCGTCTCAAGGGTCTCATGTGGGTTCTCTTCACTCCAAATGCGGCAATTTTGCTTCTTGACGTAGCCATTCAACCAAAAATGAGCCTCATCACTGAACAAAATTTTGCGATGAAAATTAGCATCGAGATCAATCTCATTTTCGGACCATACACCAAAATCACGACGCATTGCATGGTCTCGCGGCTTTAATTCTTGCACAAGCTGGATCTTGTAAGGTCGCAAGCCAAGATCTTTGCGCAAAATCTTCCATAAAGTTGATGGACAAAGCTCCAATTGCTGTGCACGGTGGCGAATCGATTCATTCGGGTCCTCTTCAACATTTTGCTCTACAGCGGCAATTGTTTCTTCGGTGCGCACTGTTCGACGTCTCTGTGGATGCGTATTATCACATAGAGTAAACGTAGTGCGAAAACGATCCATGGTTAACCGAATTAATTGCTCTGATGGACGATTATGTCGACCATAAAATGGACGGAGCTTGCGGTAAACTTCGCGAACTGAACCATTATTTTCGAAATAAATTTGCACGATTTGCAAGCGTTGTTCTTTTGTCAACCTGTTCATGATGAAATGGCAAACCAAACTGAACATAAATGACATTAGAGTTGCCAGATTTGACCATAAAATGCTAGTTTTATCTCTATTCGAAAAACAAACCTCTAAAAAAATCACCCTTTAGTAACGTCATATAGATGACAGTTTTTATATGGACATTTCGAAATAAAAAATTGCTTTGCATCAAAAAAAATCTAAAATTTGATAGTTAATTTAGTTTTACTAAATATTCTTTTGAAAGGAAATTCCTTCGGTAGAGCTCCGAGAACTAATTTTATGTCACATGTTATTGCTTTTCAATTCTGAGATTTCAACAGAAATTTCCTTGATTCAGTATGGGATGAGTTAAATATCTTTTTGAATAATTAATTTTGATCATATTTCCGGGAGGAGAACGAATTCCCAAAGCCTACCACTGCAACGAACGTTGATATTAAGTGTGCAAATGTACTATTAACTAATCCGTCATAGCAAAAGCGAATCACAATCAACTGCCATAACTGCCAGTCATAGAACCAACAACCTTTGCCCAAGCCAACGCAGTCCATTATGATGTTCTAACCACTCAATAAACGTCAAATCCTAATGCGACTGTAATGTCGATTGTCAGTGAAAATGCTGTGGGAAGCATCAAGAGATAGAGTGCGAGCTAAATCTAATTTGATGCGGGTGGTCATCCTGTTCGAGCGAGCATTGAACAACACAACAGGAAATTACAAAACATTATCATTTAAAAGAACACATACTCACACAATCTTACAATGGCACGCGCACACATATAAAAAGCAACACATTGGATCATTTCGAGGGTCATTTCAAGATGGCATACGCATAAATGAAACTCAATGAAACGCATTTACAAGCAATTCGTGGCCATAACTATTTGAAGTACACAACAGCTGTATGTATGCATGTGTGTGTGACTGTGTGTGTAAGACACGCATACAATCAAGCGCATTTTCATGTTCAAATAAATGTTATGCATTTTATTATGACGTTACTTTTAGCTGTTGCCACGCATCCTGATGCTGCTGATGCAGCCAAGACATTAACAGCTTTAATTTTTATATCCATAGCGGACATCTTGTGTTAAGTGACTTTTGGCCTTTAATTTTATGTTGTTATTTTTTTTTATGGTAATACGTAAATGTAGATTAAAATCGGAGAAAATCTTTATGCACACAAAAACAACTAAAGCGAAATTTTTATAATAAAAAAATTTTCATAAAAATTTATGCAAAACCATTAAAACGTATTGCTGGAAAACGTGTCAGATAAATTTTCTGCTTATTCTGTAGAAAAAAAGGAAATTTCCTTTATGTCCACATTAACTAAACATATGGTAGCAGCTACAAGAGTTAGTGATCAGTGGAGTGAATAAATTATGAATGCTACACATTCAAATCTTTATCGGATTAAAATGGCCTAATAATCCCAAAGCCATATACTCATACTACACTACAGGGATAGACACATACATAATTGTAATGAAAGCAGACAGATAGTGCTTAGAGTGTCCGACTATTATGCTGGCAAAGATAGAAACGATTTTAAGATAATTTTTAGCTTAAAAGTTCAAGTGCATTAATCAACCAAGTTCAACCATTTTGGTGAATTTTGAACACCGATTATACAATTCTCTATAAGAAATTTTATGAAAATTTTCTACCTATCACCAGCCGTTTGTATGGCACAAGGCCGGTGTAAAGTCATACTAAACAACAACCAAATATTAATATCTTTCAAAGGGCCCTCTTGGGGCTCTCTTGCTATACTTAAGTTTATGCAGCAGAAAAACGTAATATTTTTAATTAAATAATAACCTGAATTAGATACGAAATTTTGTTAAAAAATTTTGCAAAAACTTATATTTGAATACGCCCCATAAGCCAAACTTTTATATTTCAAAGAAAAAGTTATATAAAAATTAGTTGGCCAAAAGTTTTTATTCGCCTCATTTATAAAGAAAAGAAAAAAAAAAATAAAAATATGTTACCAATATTTGACCAACATATTTTCATGCTAATTTAACCACAAATTTTCGTTTGTCTATAACTTCCATGCATGAAGAAAATATAAATAATTTTATAAAACTTAATCAAATATGAGCTACTTTTGATTTTCCTTGTAACAAGAATTCATTTATTTGCAATTTATTGCTTTTAACTTTTTCTTTTGTGTAACTTTTCCACAATAAAAAGGAAGAGGCAAAAAAAAACTTCTGTTTAATTTTTTTCCTTCTTCGGTGCATGTTTCGCTTTCTTTGATTTCGGAACGTGGAAAGAAACATTCGCCCTTCCGATAATGATGAAAGTTACTTCAACAGTAAAAGAAAACTTTTTCCGAAAATTATATGGTGGTGCAATGAAGACGTGAAGAAGAAAAATAATATTAACCGCAAAATATGCGCAACTTCCGGTTAGACGTTATCTGTTGGTTGAGATCTACTTAAAACTCATTCATTCATTCATTCATTCGTTTGTTCATCCGTTAAAGGCAGAAGGCATAGGAATCGAGACATCATACTCGTTACATAATGGAATATTGGCAAAATATTGATATTCATCACGAAAGTAGTTCAAGCATGAATATTTGTATTGGCAGCACTGAAACTTTCAAAGTAGGGTGAGAGCAGTGCAATCGCTGGTGTTGTTGTAAGGTGGAAATGCCTAATATTAAAGTTGTCGTTTGTCCCTTCTTTTAATAAAAATTAAAGATTTGAGTATAGAGCTTGCTGCAGGATATGAAAAGGCCAAATAGAGTTTTAAATAATAAAGTATAGTTTAGATATTTTATTCAAAATAAAACTGTAATAGACGTCAGTGAAAAAAATGTAAATCTGTTCTTCAAATTAGCTCCACGAATATGCAGTACATACTAAAATAGTAAAGGCAAAGTCAGTGAAAAGTCCTATAGAAAAATGGCTCCAAAAGACAGAGTATAGCAACTTAAAAACTTATTTTGAGCGGTAAGTTTCACAGCCTCTAGTTGAAATTTGTTCACTTTTTCTTTAGAGTTTTAATAAGTCATTTGTAGTACTTGTGAAAAGTTTTAACGCAGTGACTCTAAAATATCAAAATATTATATAATTGAAATAGTAGTATATATATAATATTGCTGCAAACAGACGCGTTTTCTTTTGAAGTTTGTCTCAGTTATTGCAGCGATAACCCCTAATATAAAGTAAAAATATCGTCTCAGTTGCAGATTTGCATAGACGCGGCAGCATTGATTTCGCCTATGTTTTATAAATCAGTTATTCATAAAACTATCCGTTCAGGCGAAATCGTGATATCTTCAGACGTATATGACTGGATCAACTGAGGAGCTGCCGCTGATTAATAATATATCTACTTTTCCATAGGTGCCACGCACAGTTCTTTACGTTTTGAATGAAGTAACAAACAGATATTTTATGTGTTTAATGCAGCGGTGGGCATGGAAATCTTGAGAAAGGGCGCAACAACAAAATCATGTAATAGAAAATGAAACTTTAAAGTTTTTTTTGTTTTCATTGCCCAATTCGCTAATAGCACAAATCAAAAAAAAAAGCAAATTCCACTACAAGCAAAAACAATTGCTACATTCGTCGAGACACGTTGCGGCACCGTCATTAATGCCTTTGTGTATTGTTTTTGTTTTTATTTGAATGCTGTGCGTTGATAGCTGTGAAATTCTGCAAATTGTTTATTGATTGCTTGTGCGTCGAATAACGGCTTGGGTCATGAGGGCGGAAACTGCCACTACGTGCCCATCGCTGGCTACATATACACAATGATTTGTATTAATGTATAAGAATTTTAGGCATTTTTTCAAGATTTTATCCTCATAAAGTACAAAAATGGCAGTGTAAGTGAACCCTTTCAAAATTTGGGTCTCTATAATTAAAACTTACACTAGAACTTGTCACTTTTAGCCACATTTAAAGTCCTTGCATTGAGCAAATAGAAAAGTTAGCAATTTTCAAAATTAAAAGATATATCTGTCTCAAAACCAACCAACATAAAATTCTTTGTTAAAATGGAGGATTTCAATAAAAACTGAAGGAGTGCTTACGACACATAGCCGCTATATTTGCACGGATTTGCTACCAAATCATAGAAATTTAAATTTTTTTTAAATAACTTCCATTCAAAGAAGCGCTGCGCTGGCCATATTGTTGCCATTTATTTAAAAAACCAAAAAAAAGTGAAAGAATTGAGTGCTGCGCTATTTATAGAATTTTTTTTTCATCACATTGAATTTATTTCGTTGCCTAGTTTTTGGCGTTCTGTCCTTCAACTCCACTGCTATTTTGATGGAAATTTATGCTGACATTCAATATCTGGTTTTTGAATAAAAATCAACAACAACACAAAAAAAAAACCCTCAATAATAAGATAAAAAATAATCATATTTTTACGTTTTATTTAGTGGGTATTACTTTACCAAGGTAAATACA
The DNA here is from genome assembly GCA_963680825.1 of Meiosimyza decipiens. Lineage (NCBI taxonomy): Eukaryota > Metazoa > Arthropoda > Insecta > Diptera > Lauxaniidae > Meiosimyza > Meiosimyza decipiens. The sequence continues at coordinate 140,979,320 of OY804258.1, forward strand.
CCGGATATTGCGCTCAAGGACTTCGCTTTTGCTTTAATCAAATAAGGCTGAATATATTTTTCTCTTTTAGCAAGTCAATGCTGAAATTTTTCGTTGAAGCTGGCCAATTCTGTTGCATTTGAATTAAATGTTTTTTCATCAAACATTTACTTTTTTTTTGTATCAAAATTGACAGGGAATTAATGTGTCATTCTCAGAAATGTTAACATTTTTGTATTGAGCAAAGCCAATTTTTAAATAGCAAATGGCTGCCGTTTTCTGTGTAAATAAATAGTTCAATTGTCATACTATTTCTCAGCGTTGTAATAGATTTGCGTTTCAAAGAATAGATAGTTTTGATTTCGTAGATTTCGTAGACTTTGGTATTTAGTGGCGCTACAATTTTGTCTGGGAAATTTAATGTAATTTTAATTAGCAACGCTTACAAAATTACCGAAAAGTTAATTTATATCAAAACAAAATTTGATGATTTTTCTAAGGAAGCGTTCCTTTCAGCTGAAAAGATTTGGGAAGAGAAAAAATGTTAAGTTGAAATGCCAAAAGTATCATGCTCATAAAATTTACACCACTGTACAACAACCACAATAATGAGGCTGTAGAAATACGACGAGCTTCAAGCCAACACACAGACACCAAAGAAGAAAAAGTAGATTGCCAACCGCTTAAGAGGCAACTTAAAAGAAACTTTTTAATGAAATTGCCATAAAAAAGACTCAGCGTCTAGCGGAGACGAGCAAAGGGAAGAATTGTGAGAAAATTAAGAAAAAGAGATGAGTTTTTGTTAGTAAAAAAGGAAGGATGTAATCAAATAGAATACGATGTAAGGATTTGATGCGCTATTTGATATGCGATATATCTTTTTCGATATCTTAATAATACTTATGTAAGTAAAAGTTTCATACGTCTTCCAATATTTGAGGCGCTGAAAGTAAAAGTGGTGCAAGTCAATTTGAGAAACAACACTTTGTACTAAATGTACTGTAAGAAATTCCCTGAAATAATATTTTCAATATATTTAATAGAAACTGCTTTGTAATAAGTTCATTTAACTCGTGTTAAATTGCGGTGACTAAAAAAATATTTGAATGGTTGTTTTCAGGTGCTTAGATAAGATACACCACTTTTCCCTCCAAGGTTTTTCAATTGGAACAATATGTTCCCTCAAAGTTTTTTTCATGACTAGATGTGTCTTATAGGCATGACTGACAACACTTTTTCATCAAAGGAATTTTGATCATCAGCAGATGTGCTGGCTTAATGGCATTAGGAAGCCGAAAGTACAATAGTTCAGTGTTCCTATGATCTTTTCTTGAAAAAATACCGAACATCATAAGTTTTGTTATTATTTTTTTCACATCTCATACTTATTATCAAATACAGCAACGTCTTGTTCGTGGTCTGTCAGTGATCCTGAGTCATCAGAAGGTGCAATTAGATTTGTAAAAGTTGGTCATGTCCTGTTGCTTCACTGTTGTCACAGGTCTTGGTCCATTATAGAGGTAGCCTTGTTCAATATTTTTAGTAATCACGGTTTTCCTTTCTTGTTTCTCGGCACAATGCTTATAGCTTAGAAAGCTCATTTAAGATTTCTTTGTAATATAAAGTAAAAGGTTTTCCTGACTTGCATTGGATCCACTGCATCCTTAACGGAGACAAACATTTCTTTCCCTTTTTGTTATAACATTACTGAGATTGGTTGAACTTAAGAATTCTGCTCTTTTCATCTTTTTAAAGTGAAATGCTTTTTTTTCCTTGATTGTACAATGGTTGAGTATCGGTCATTCCACTAAAAAATAACCTTGAAATTCCTTGATTTGTCAAAAATTTAATTGGCTATATAACAATAAAAAAATAGGACAAAAAAATAAACACAACGATAATGAAAAGGCCATATAACTTTTACTACCTCTGACGGTAGGATGGTCTGGCTGGACCCCTTATATTTACGGCTATTTGCATGAGAAAATGGCGATAGGGCGTCAAAATCAAATGTTATTATAAATAATGTGTGTTTATAGTTTCGGTTTTTTTCTGGTTTTCACATGTATTCAGCTAGCTGCTTACAGAAAAATATACAAAAAAAGTATGTCGAATCTAAAAAAAGTCGTTTTCGTCGTTGTTGTATGGGCGGTAGGCGTATCCGTGAATCGATTACTTATGCAGACAAGCATAACTACACTAACTTAGGGGCTTGCGCTGATCAAGAATACATACACTTTTCTATAAAGACACGCCCCTTTTATGTGTTACAAACGGAAGGAGAAATTTAATAAGTCCTGAATATATTATACAAAAAAAAATGCATGTTTCGAAAACAAATCTGAGGAAAATCCGCATCGATAAAAAACAAAAGCTTAAAAATCATATTTTAGATGCCACTGACTGCTTTATATCGATACTTCTTACTCGAGCCGGTTCAACGAACACCACCAGTTTTTGTGAAATCTTCTCACCAACAAATTTTTTCGTCTCATTCACCACTTATGTAAAAACTTCAAACAATTTGTGGACTGCAACAAAAATATGGCTGCTGTCATGACGATATCCGTACCTGACTTCCGCAACAGCCGTCGTCGCCGACTACTGCCAAAAAAAATCGCAGTCAGGCAGGTAAGAGAGATACACTTGACGAGCTGTGTTTATTTGCCAACTGCAATGTAACTAAACATAACGCATACATTTTAATAATGATGAGTTTTAGAGTGAGCTTTTTTTTTTACCCCCAAAATTTCGTGAGATTCCATTTTTATATTTTTTTTTTCCAGCGGCTCTCAAAATTTGACTCATCGTAGGTATCGTCATGTTGTTGCAATTGTAAAAATGCAATTTTGCTAACGTCTTGTGAGAAGCTTCTTGGTTTCATTTTTGGCTATTTGACTGCACTCAAAAGGAGGCATCTTTAATACTTTTTTGTTGCTACTTTTTTTCGGTCCTCTTTATTGCAATTTTGTTTTTTATACTTCAACTACCGCTTATTTTTTATTATAAGTTAAAATTGCGGTAAATCGCATTGCACAGCCATCACCATTGCAGGCATCAACATCATCATCATCATCATCATCATCATCATCATCAGCAAGATGATGGCATCCATCAGAAATGCAGTCTATGTTAGTGTTCCAATGTATCTGGCAACGCTCATAAAGTTCGTCTTTTCAAATGTTGGCTTTGGCGGTTGTCTAGGAAATGAATAAAAATCATTTTAACTCATTTCTTTTTGATGTTTTGTTATGAGTGGAATTCTCATTCCCGTAAGATTTGATTTATTTTTTTGCAATATTTTCATTTTTGATTTGCCACAACAACTTCAGCCGTAACCGTGTTTCGAAAGGTAATCGCTGGAAAGCACAGTAGGTTGGAAAGTATCTTATTATAGTATTAAAAACTTACTTAATTACTTTTTTTTTTTTTTTTTTTTTTCTCACATTTATTTCATAAATTCTTAGATCTAATTAAATAATTTAAAGTATTTTACATTTATGAAATAGTTTAATACACTCTGTTGTCAAATTGACAAGAGGCAAGTGTATTTATCAGTCAATTCAGTAATTTATAAGAATATTAACGGGAAAGTAAGTAAAAAGTAAAGTAAATTCAATGCAATTCAAATAATATTAAAAGATTTAAACAAAAGTATAACGTAAAAAAAAATTAAGTAAATAGAGGTTAAATGACAAACAATAAATGATAAACAATATTCAAGCTAGACCATGGGTTTAAATATATTATCTATAATAGGGTAATCCAGGCAGAAAAGCCAATTTTTAACATTATTGAGGAATACTGTTTTTACTCTTTCACATCTAAGTTTCTCAGGAAGTATATTAAACAATCGAGGTGCTGTAACGTAGTAAAATCGTGAAAAATGCGTTTTGTAAATGGTAGGAACAGTTATAAAATTCCGAGTGTTAACTCTTAAGTTGTAATTTTCATTATGCCTTACAGAATAGTATCCAGATTTTTCAAAAAATATTTTAAGTACTTTGTAGCAATACAAATGTCTCAATGGAAGAATCTTCAAAAATCTAAATAGACCAAAACTTGAGGTTCTTCGACCAACTTTACATATAATTCTAACAGCATGCTTCTGTTTAGTAACTAAAGGTTCGATTTTATTAAAATATGCTCCACCCCAGCAAGATAATCCATACTGTAATTTAGACTTCAGTAAACTATAATAGACTACTTTTAAAATTGCCTGATTACAGTACAGACTAAGGTGGTAAATTTGTCTAATTACTTTGTTAGAATATTGCTTAAGATGAAGTGTATGGCACTTCCAACTTAGTTTATGGTCCAATATAATCCCTAAGTACTTAAAATTTTCAACGCTCTCAATTTTAAAGCAATTCCCGCAGCAATCCACATCATCATTGAAAGTAACATCAGCATCAGTTAAACAGTGCTTCAGACAACTCGGTGAATGATAACATAAAGGCAAGTTATCACACACTGGACCTCTAATATTGAAAACCATAAACTTCGTTTTGTTACTAATTAAAAGTTTATGTACACTGAACCATCTTCTTAAAATATCAAGGTAATAATTGACGTCTGCAACTAAATCAATAAAGCTATCGCTGGAGTAAGCAAAGGCAGTATCATCTGCGAAAGCAGTGATTGTACCCTTAAAAGGTTGAATAAACAATACATTAACGTATATTAAAAACAAAACGGGACCTAAGACGGAACCTTGTGGAACACCTATGTTAATAAATTTCTCAGAGCTACAACAATTCTTAATTCTTACGACTTGTTTTCTATTTTTTAAATAGGAAACGAACCAGTTATATACATATCCTCTAAAGCCTGCTTTATAGATTTTGTTCAGCAGCAAAGTATGATCTACCATATCAAAAGCTTTAGTGATGTCAATAAATAGGCACGCAGATACTTTCGATGCATTCAGGCTATTGTATATTTCACCTGTTAGTTTTAAAAGTGCATCCTCGGTAGACTTACCACTTCTGAAGCCAAACTGACAATCACTGAAAAAATGTGTTCTATCTAAGAAGGAAAGCATTCTAGATTTCATACCTTTCTCCAAAATCTTAGAAAAGGTCGATAACAAAGAGATGGGGCGATAATTGTTCAATAAGGTAGAATCTCCCTTTTTGTGTAGAGGAATTATTACTCCTGTTTTCAAAGAATCTGGAAAAATTCCTGATTGAATACTTAAATTAAAGATGAAACACAAAACATCTGAAACGTGAAATGAAATATGTTTCAATACAGAGCTAGACACATTGTCAAAAGAGCTGGAATTGGATATTTTAAGCGAACATATACATCTATGTATTTCCAAAGCAGTGAAGGGTTCAAAGAAAAAACTATCTGATTGACTATTGCTTTGAAATAATCGACTATCTTATTGATTTGATGTAATATTGTTTGATAACTCCTGATATGAACTAATATTTGAAAAGAAATTGTTAAAAATATTAGCTACTACCAAAGGATCTGAGACAGTTGAATTATTATAATTTAAAATTATATTCTCGTTGGTACTGCTTCTGTTAAGAATTTCATTAACAATACCCCATTCTTTTTTTGAATAGCCGACATTTTCAATTAATCTATTGTAATAGTAACTGTCTCTACAAAGTGGAATATCTCTTTTCAGCTCCAGACATATTTTATCATAATATCTTTTAAGCCTAATATTATCAGGATGTTTTTTAACACGGACGCACAGTTGTTTTTTTCTTTTTAATCTTACTTAAAAGGGGTAATGTCATCCATTTCTTAACACATTTATTGCGTTTATTGAATGTCCTACTACAATTTGATATATGAAATTGTAACTTGTTAAGAAACAAATCAAAAGCAGCAGAAGGGTCACGTGTAGAATAGACATCCTCCCACATTTCAAAATTTAGACTAGTTTTGAAAGTGTCATAATCAATTTTATTAAAAACAATATTTTTGAAGTGTTCCGCTCTAGTAATTGTATTATCAAATTGGATACTAGTCAAGTTGTGATCGCTTAATTTTAAATCAAATGCAGCTGTTTTGAACCTTATGGGGTTATTTCTATTAAGCCTTATAAAAATGGGGTCTAGGCAAGCATTAAAGCGGGTAGGGTGTGAAAGCGCAGTATCAAAACCAAACGATACCAAAGTCGATAAAAAACTATCAGCATGCCGGGACTCAGATAAAATATCAATATTAAGATCACCTAAAAGTATTGTGTTTTTGCATTTTTGATTTTCTAAATATATTGAAAATTCCTCCATAAAGGCATCTACTGTGCATTTATGTAATCTGTAAACGCAAATGAAAGTGTAGTAAACACCGCATATTTTACAGCTTACACTAATAATATCAGCACTATTCATGTTTACCTTTTTGATTTCAAATTCTTCTAAGCCATTTTTAAGAAATACTCCGACACCACCAGCTGAATAAAAGTTATTACAAGTCGCTTCAAAAGTAAAGCTTGGAATTTTAAAAGAAGAAATTTCATCTTCATAAATCCAAATTTCTGATACAAAAATGAGATCAGATGTTTTAAAAAATCTTTGATTTTTGATTGTCAAATTAAAATTCAGGAAATGAAAAGAAATATTTTATTATTTTTATTAATATATTCTTTTCCATAAACTTTTTTAAATCAATAACAATGACAAGCAATTTTCAAAATCAAAAATGCAGATGACTATGACGCATATATATTGAGTTTAAAAAATTTAAAACTGCAAAGAAAGACAACTGTGCTCGACACTTTTCACCAGGCACACCAGACATTATTATTGATTCTTCCGAGAAAAACTCCAGAGCTCATGCTTAAATCCAAAATGCAAACTATTCTTTCTTCCAGTTGAGTAAATTAAAATTTGCTGCAATTTTTAATCGCTTTTGCACCACTGTATCGTAACTTTATTTGCAACCGAATGCATTCAAGCAACTGGCAATAATCTTGACGCAACTAAAGTTTATTTGGTTCCCTCCGTTTATACCCACACAGCTGTTTAGAGTCGAGTCTTCAAACATTTGCGCGTGAGACCCGTGGGAAATTATTATATTAAATGCTAAACTACCGAGCTATAGGTGAGTGGGTTGGTTTCCACACACTTTGTGTTTGTGAATGTTGAAAGAGCTTGTGCTTGCTATTTATTTTGCTATTGCAATCAAATTTATATATTTACAATTATGATGTACATCATGTGCACCGAGTGCGAAACAAACTAAGTACATTGCTTTACTCAATTTCATTAATTTTAAATCAAAATGTGCTGGAAAAAAGTTCTTAAATCTAAAAATGCTACAAGTTTTTTCATATTCTGTGAAAATTAATTTCATAAGAAACATATTCCGTATTCGTATCCATGCCCACAGCTACATATGTACATACTCGTACATACAATGCGATACATAAGTTTAGGGAATATAAAATATACAGCATTATTTTCTTAATTCGATTGGAAGCTTTCACTCAATCAACATGAGATTGAAAGTTTATCAGACGAGGAATATGATATGTGAAGCAAAAATGCCTCATAAATAAAACTACTTTGCTTGCAGGGACCTTTCCCGCAACAACAACAACAACAACAACATGAATAGCATTGTTTTTTTATGTTTTTAGGATTGTTGTTTTTTAGTTTTATTTCGGCAAAAATTCCATTAGTGACTTTACTTTGGGCATATTTGAGTGTGCAGCCTTCACTTGTCTTGACTGGATTATTTTTTATTTTGTTGAACTGTTTGGTAATCCTACGCAGATTTGTTTTGACATTTCTTCCTTGCCAAAGCTCTTTCAACAGCGATCTGGTATGAGTCCGGTTACGCTGTATTACACTCACTCTCCCTGTGGTATTAAGTTATCCAATCTGTATTCAACATTTTGTGCATTGCATTATACATATGAGGCGTTGTCCTTTATGTTTTTATTATATATATATTTTTTTGCTTTTTTCTACTAATTTGATGTGGGTGCTTGGTGTCAATTTATTATTCATTAAGATTTTCATATTTTTGATTATTTTAACATATTATTTTTCAACACTGTAACACTTGTTGTTGTAGGGTCCAAATAAATATCAAACGTTAACTAAAAAACTAAGGATCAGAGGTTCCTCTCGGGATTGCTGCTCCTTTTAAACTTACAATTAAATCTAAAGTACTAAGTGCTTGTTGCAAAAACGTCATTGGGAGCGAAATTTCATTTTGAGATATATGGTTTCACAAATATTTACTTATTAAATCTCCATAATCAGTATTCTGAAACTCACTAGTGGTCCAGAAATACAGGTCGTGTCTTAATAAGATGGCTCAGCTTTTTTACATTTTCTTCAAATAGGTGTCTGGGTATGGGAACAATAATGGCAATTGCAAAGCAGATGAACTTGTTAGGCAGGGGATTACTACATAAATCCCTTAAGACAAGGTAGGTTGCTACCTTCAAGTTGATGTTAAAAGAAAATATGTTAAAAAGGCTAACACCAGATGGACTCAAGGGTCAACTTGCAATATAACAAGGCAAATATGCCAAAAATGGAATGCTAGGCGCTCTATAGAACTTATACACTGCACCAGACGTAAACATTAACTCATCGGCAGACATGCAGAGGGATTAGGTGTTCGGTCTTTTGACCTCTGTGAAAGTTGTAGAGATGTAGAAGATGAATCAAATTTTAAACATTTTCTTTGCTCCTTTCCGCACTTGCTAAAAAACAACACAAAACGCTTGGTTCGTTTTTATTTGTTGACCTGAGACCCATTAGTATAAGTCTGTTACTTAGTTCTACATTGCTATGATGGGAAGTAATAGTTTTTCGGGTTTTAGTAGATTTTTTATCAAAAGAAAACTGGCGATATCCTGTTAAAGTTTTTAAGGCTTTTGTATGAATAAAAAAGACTGCTCATATATAAAATAAATTGCTATTGCACTTTGGGCATCTTGCTTAAATTTTTCGATAGTTAGGCTATCTACCTAACAGTAACAATTCAATTTATGGGCTCAAATGCATATAGCTTATAGACATTTGTTACCAGCATATCAAAAGATATAAAATCGCTGTACGGTAGATAAATCATTGCGACTGAATGTAATTACAAAACTTAAAACGAAAAATGAAATTACATCAAAAGCATAAACGACAAACAATAAAAAATTATCAATGATTTTAAAATTGAAATAAATTTTAATAAAAAAAAATTTTTTCCCTACGAAAGAAGAAGCAAATTTATGTTATCGTAAATTGAATTTGATTGTCCACTAACTAAATTTAATTCAACCTCCCTTTTGCATAAATATAAATTGCCAACTCAAGATTGTGTGGTTTAGTTTTGTGAGGAGACATCACTGGCTGACAAGGTGGAAATGCAGAAGAATAGACAAACAACAAATCTACTGGACTGACTGAGTGACATTGCATGCTGTCTGACAGTTATACCTACGTGCACTTGTTGTAGGAACGTTTTGGCTCAGTGATGTTTAGCATATTTCATGTTTCTTAGTTATGATTCGTCCACCTTTGATATGCAAAAACATAACAATAACAAGAACAAAAACAACAACAAGAACAAAAAACAACAAAAAATGAGGATAACAATATAACTCGCTACAACAACAATGGCAAAACTTATTGAAACTTGCACGATTTTTCTTTCCACTGGAGTTTGAAGTTTTTGCTTGGTACCTGTACCATATTCTAATGCTCTTGTTATTTTGGTTGCTGTTGTTACCTTTACCAGCGTTTCCACTTCCACTTCCGTTTCTTTTTTCTGCTTTACCACGCTTTTGCTCTCTTTTCTATGTAAAACTATTTTCAATAACAAGGATACTTGACATTTTCTAAAAGGACATTTTATGCTGCCGGCTGCCAGAGCCGTGTATTGCTCAAGAAAATTGTTGTTTTTGTTGTAGCTGTTGTTTCTTTAGCTGCAAACTTTTCGTCTTTGGCATTTTGAAATTTTTGTTTTCCCAACAGATGGATGGAAATCATATTTCTACTTCAATGTCCTTTCTACAAGTATCCAATGCACAGTGGCTCTAAATAAGTTGTGATGAATTTTTCAAATTTTTTTAATGTTGTCAGAACTTTCAGTGATTTTTCCATTTTATGTACGATAACTCATTTAAAGTGCATTTTTCCTGTGTCCGGATGAACACTTTTAACGGTTCGAATGTATAAAATGGAGAAGAAAAACTATTTTAACCAGTAGTTTTTATTTCCAACCCACTGTGCACATTGCTTTCGTTTGTGCAATGTATTTGTTTCTCTGTTTGTTATTTTTGTTGTTATCATTTTATTTTTGTTCGCATTGTTAGTACAATTTGATGTAATTGTTTTTGTTGTTGTTGCTGTTACTGTGTATGTCGTTGATGTGCTTTGATAAATTTCAAGCAAACTGTCTGTTTTGACCAAAACTATTTATTTAATGTTTGCAGGATGAATGACCTCCTTGCTCATTGCCATTGTCCGTACTGCTGCACGTTTTTTATTCGATGCAAAATACTGCAAGAATATTAATGAGTTTTTTGTTGGGTTTTCTTTGTCATTTCTTACCTTGACTTGCATGAAGTTTCAGTTTTTTCTACATCTTTTATAAGCACATTTCTTAAAAGTTACTTGAATTTTATTAAAATTGTTTACCAAAGTCATTTATTAAAATTCAATAAGCAAAACTTTTATTATTTACACAAGCAAAAGCTTTTCATAGTACGCTTGAAGGTAAAATTTAGTTGGAAAATAAGATTAGACAAAGGAATGCAACTGGCATATATAATTCAGCCTTTTCGAAAAGATTAAATATCCTTGAAAATGGGCCTTGCTTGGTTGCCAAACCAATGTACTGTTTTTGAAAAACAATGTATTGTATAATTAGAGGCTTGTTTTACCTTCTTGTTCTATGTAATTGATATTGAATCCTTAACGCATATTGCTGGATAAGTTTGAAGTACACAAATTTCTCGTTTTAAAGACCTAAAATATTAGAGGGAGCTTTATGTGAGATGTGGTGACATTAGCACCAATGTGAACATCAAATATAATATGTAAATCCACAAACAGAATATCGGCTCAAAAGTTGTTTTTAAAAACAAAACTTTTTTGATTTTTTGATTAAAAACTCATTGCGACACTCGACCTCCGAAGTAGAGCAAACTCGTGGAGGTGTATCATCTCCTTAATGTGCTTATATCTAATTATTGTGATAGTATTAGAACATTTTCATGCAACAGTTCACGGACGGTATATACGAAATGAGACAGAACTATAAAAAGCTTTGGCTATATCTATGTAAAATAGAATTTTACAGCTCTTCATTGATAGATTTTATATTTTTAATGGATTTTGAGAGGTGCATATTTCGGTGGACGATATCTTGCTTACAATAGCATTTAAGGTTGATAAGTAAAATTTTTACCGAGATCGTTCTACTCAAATTTTCCCTTTCAAACTCAATCAGCAGAGGTGGAGGAGAAATTCAATTGCTATGAAAAAATATCTCTTGCTCAGCGTTGTAGAGGTTAAAATGTTGTGATAGCTTAAAATAATTATGGGATGCCATTTAAAGAAATAAATTTTTTCAATGTTGAAATAGCTTAAAGCTTTAGATTTATGTTTTTTTTTTAATTCTACAAATGATTCCACTTGTATTAACTTTTAATATGCGTTAAGAGTAATTTCTATATCAAAAAATAATAACAATAATGCAAATTGTTCCTTAATTCCTACAGTCTCCTAAGCGCTACTCGAAAGAACTTTTATCCCTTACAGTTAATTTAACATGAGATCTTTAAAAGAAAAAGAAAACTAAACAATAAAAATAAATTCTATAAAAAAATCCTTCAACTAAATTGAAGAAATCCTTAAACTAATTTCTCCACATGTTTGAGAACATTTATTGAAAATTCCCTAAGCCTTCTGGTCATAAAAATATAACAGCAACAACTACCTAAGAATCAGAATCAGGATGAAGTTTCCTTATGGTTTTGTGTTTTTTTTTTCCTTCAATAATGTTAACGAGCGCAATGTAGCGAACACGAGTGTTTTTCTTGCGAACGCTCTTGTAGTTGTCGTTGTCCAAGTAGCAGAAGCGGCAACATATGCCCTTCGTCAAAACTCTCCGCTGTCTGCCTAGCCAAACAGCCAGTCAGCCAATTCAACCAAGCGACGATATGAAAACAACTCAGGCGAAAAAACAATCATATTTTTGTTGGAGGCATTTTTCCTCACAAAGTAGCATTGGCTGTGGCGATTGCGGCAATGGCAATGGCGAGGTAAAACGAAGAATTATCCGTAGATGGAGAAGTACGTAAAAAAAACCGAGAAACGATGTCGAATGAGCTGAAATGAAATGGATTCCAACCATCTGGATGCACGCTTGTTTGGTTGACTGCATGGGCGATGTAGACGGCGACAACTTTAGTGTACAGTGTATGGAAATCACTAAGAATATCAAAACGTTTAATGTATTTATTTAAAAAAGAGGACCTAACTTTTCAGAAGGATTAAAGTATCCCACAACGTAGTCGCTCAAAAAAAAAAATGGCTTTGATAGCGAAAAGCAAAACTTTTGTGGGATATAATTTCATATTAGAAGAAGAATCATTTATCTCTTATTTTTTTTTTGAGAGCAAAACACTTTTCCTCCGAATTCTGAATTTCATACAATTGAATTTTAACTACAGTTCTCTAATTATCAGTCCACTTATTTATTAACTTTGCTGCACGGTGCAATGACATGGTGTGCAGTACGTAGTGTAAAAAACAAAACATAAAAATTTTTCTCATCTCACTGGACACATTGCCATGTTAGCCGGAAGCGGAAAAGGCCATAGATGAGAACAAAAAACGTAAAAAAGCAAATAGAAGAAACCCTAAGAACAATAACAGACGACAAGCAACTTGGACCCAATATGAAAAATCAACCGCAGTAAAAAAAAAAAAAACAAAAATAAATTTTATACCGGCCATATTGCAGCGCACAGTTTCAGTATTGTAGCCATGAGTTACATTCTTTTGGTTATGGCCTGGGCCACACTCGGATTCTTATACCCGTTCTTCGCCCCGCACCCAAAAACAAGAAAGAAAAAGAATCGCTTAAAGTAAACGACCGCGAGGCGTAATAATGGCAAATAAATGGCAACACTGCACAAAATATTCATGCGCAGCCTTGCTGGACCGCTTTCAGTACAGTGAAGTTCTGGAAGAAGTGAAAATAGTATGGGTATTTAGAGACATTTACAGAACATCATGGTTAAAACCAACATTTTTTTTAATGGCTATTTACTGGACAGGCCCTCATCATGGCTCCTTTAAATTTTTCCTAGTAAAGGAGGTACCACGCACCACAGTGAAAATTTGCTTTGACCATTCGTGGTAGGTAGTATATCTATCTGGAATGGTTTCATTTACGTTATATAACTATTTCAACATAGCAACTAAAATAAATTTTGCTTATATTGAAGTAACCACGTCTTCCTGTTAGAGTCCACCCAGTTTTTTATCGGTACGAATCATTGCCATCATTTGTGTGGAATATGGTTACATTATCATAAATAATTCTATCACTAAAGCGTGTAAAAAATTTTGCTTCTATAGGAGCTGCCTTGCTCTCTAGCTCAAAATTTAAATATAACGATATATAGAGCTTCTATAAACCATTCCTAAAATTGAGTTCCATAACCATAAATTATTTTCTCTGTATAACATTTTCAAGTATTTAATTCTGCTGGCGATAGACGTGACTTTGATGATTGATATGGGCTCAGGAGCTGACACGGATTAAAAATCTAAGTGCACTTTTTTAGACCTGTTCAGACCCTATTATATGAGTATATTGGATACAAAAATATATTTTTTTTTAAGTTCGTCATTATACTCGCATCACTTTATAAAAATTTTCTGTAGTTCTATGGCTATTTGACCATTTTAATATTTGAACAATTTTTTTAATAATATCATGCTGCCTTACTATTTTGACCTCTGCTATAGAAAATTTGAAGCCACTGTACAAAGTTTTCTTAAAACAGCATATGCATTTTGAAAAACTTGACTGTGCCACGGCCATGCCCCCATAATACGAATTACAAGTAACTCCGACTACAAGAATAACAATAACATGTGATATGGCCTGAAAAATGGGTTCAAATTAAATTTGAAAACTCAGTCATGCACAAAAGATGATATTATTGCCATAAGCGAGAAGCCGAATAAGGATGTCGGGACCAGTTGAAGTAGAAAAATGTAACAGGAAGGAAGTTTTTTGCTGTTTCAGAATAATCACAGCAAACCGTTCGCATAGTTTTCTCTGTCATAAAACTTGAATTAAAAAAAAAACAAGGCAATAGACCTTGAAAAATCACATGCATACATCCTACGTATACTATAAAATTCTCTATTGAATTGTGCTGAAATCAGTCACAGATGTTTGCAAGGCATAATATCCAGACAAAAATGCATTATAATGCAATTGAAGTGGGACAATTTGATGAAGTGGTTTGTATGCAATTGAGCTGTGATGTATTCATATGCGAATACGAGTACGTTATATATTTTTGATAGTAACAAATGGCTTTTGTGGTACTGATATATGAGTCTAAGGCCACACATCATTTGCAATAGAGTTGTGCTTATTTATCATTCGACATATGAACTTAGGTTTCATTTAAAAAATTTAATATATTTTCTTGTTTCTTGTTATATTCAAATAAACAAATCGAGATTCGAGGTTCGAGATTCTGCTTTTCCTTTGAAGAAATACATTAAAATGTACAGAATTTTTAATTTATTGAGATTCCTGTGTGTAGACTATTGTTCCTTGCTCGTTGGTAGTCCGGAATGAAAATCGAATGAGATCAGTCTCATGTATCTCAATTTTCTGTTACAATCAGATGTACTACATACATATTGCTATTATAAAATTTGATCAAAGTAATGAATATATTTATGTTTCCGAGGACTCAAAAACCTAACACCTATTTAGACAACTAAATAGTTCAATTCTCATTAAAAATCATCAAACATGGTAGCGATTTCGAGTGTGCATCTGTTTAATATTCATGTTCACGAAAGCACTAGTCATCCTCTTTTGGTATTTAGTTTTACGCTAACAAGAATGAATCCTTTTTATATTTCCTTGGTAAGATATTTAATATGCAGGACCATGAGATGGTTTTTGTGCGCAACGTTTTCATTCTCTCAACACAGCACATTTACGGCTTCACATAGAAATAAATGCAGTGTAACCTTTTGACTGAGTTGCCGATGGTAACAAAAATATGGAATGGTAACACTGTAAGCAAATATTTTTGAATTTTAAATGGACAAGAATTTTGTTCTTGAATGTTAATTGCAAGACGCTTATAAAATGTGCTTTAATAGACTAAAATCAAAACACGCCTTGATCATTGGTTACACTAAGTAAAAAAAATTGATAGATTCAGCTCAACAATGCATTTTTTGAACAAAATCGATATTTCAAACTCTAAGTATCAGTGCTGAAAGACATCTCTGCTACTCGATCGCAGATTTTATTTTTTCTTGAAGCTTCCACTGAAATCCATCTGGTTCTACTTTTAGTATTTGTTCTGAGATGAAAGCACATTTTGCACAGTGTTGTTTTTACAGTAATCTCTCTCTGACTGACTTCCAAAGTTTCAACTTACCTAATATGCCAGGCACTTTCTCTCAACAATTATTCTCACGCGCTGTAAAAGACAAACACAAAATTTCAAAACACAAAAGAGGAATTAATTGCATAGCACCCTCTAAGCATCTCCACACAGAGTTTCGCGTTACTTTTGGGACTGTTTTTGTATTCCAATCATGAATATTCATAGACACGAAAGGACATCATAGGAGAAGCAGCGGCAGCATATTTTGGAAAAAAGATTTCCCTGCATTTGCTGCTCGTTTTGTTTTATTTTATTTTGGTAAAACATTTGCTACGCTGCGTTGTGTAATTACCCTTTAGTTCTTGTTGTTTTTGTTAGAATTTTTTATGATGCTCGATCTGCAGAAACTGTTGCTTCTCTCTAAAGTCACTTTGGTAGCCCACCATCTTTGCCATACATATAATATGGTATATAATTGGGTATTTACTGTAACCTTACGACAACAATATGCATAACATTATTTCTATTATTTTTAGTCAGTACAATAATAAAAATGGCTTTTCGCAAATGTTTTCGTATCTTCTATACCAGGGATTGCCAACTTGTATGTGCCTAAGATCGACTTTTTATCTCAAAAATGTGTCGCGATCTACATAGTAAAACCAACTTGATAATTTTTATTAATCGTGCTCAAGTTTTGCACTATCAGAAATGCTCAGTCTGCTGTTTTAAAATTTTAAAATACTACGTTTCAGTAATTATGCTTTTTTTTAATTTTTAAAATAAATAAAAAAATTTTTTTTTATAAATAAAAAAATAAAATTAAACTATGATCGACCAAATATCGCTTCGCGATCGACCGGTCGATCGCGATCTACTTGTTGGCCATACCTGTTCTATACCATAGGAGATAATGTTTTGTATAGAAGTGCTGATATTTTTTAAAGATTTTTCTTTTATTCTTGTACCATTTTTCGTTATATATTTTGGGCAAAGTTTCGTTTCTTTTCATATTGACAACAGCGGTGATGTTTCCATAGGATAATTTGCGGCATTATCATATTAAATTTTCTTAATTTGATCTACTGTATCTATCTATGGATACAAAAATAAAGCAAAGGCAAAGAAAAAAATTAAATTTTGTAAAAACAACTTCGTAATGATATGTCCTGTTGCCAGCCAAAAAATTATAGGTGCATGGCATTGTCGAGTCATGTCGACAAAAAGCAAACGTGGCTTTGCATTGGCCAAAAATGTCGGTAATAATACGAAGCACCTACCAGGGGACGCTAACCGGAAGCAAGTGTCTCCTGAACAGTGTGTGTGTGTGTCAGCATGCTGACTTTGCATATTCAAGAGTTGTAAGCATTTTTGCACCTTTGCTGGCATTGAACCTCATGTACATACGAGTACTCATGTATTTTAACTATAGTTAATAAACGCAAAAGTGCCATCCTCAAATGTTGCATGTGACAGGCCGCGGGGAGTGAAGTACGAATGTTGGACGGGTACCAACTGGTGCTACTGCTGCTGTTGCTGCTGCTTGTGTAAACAAGGTACTTTCCATAGTTTAACACAGTTCACATTAAGTATCCTACTTGTATTTGAAGAAGCGCTCATGCAGGTCCTCATGCAGGATACTCGTACTCATTTGTATGGTTGTACACGCAAAGTTTTGTTTATTTTAGCTAACATTTTATTAAATATTCTTACTAAACGCTGCGCTGAGCGCACTTGTTCAGTTCAGGTGCTTTATTTTTAGGTTATTCAGGTAGAAAGCAAGTTGTGTAATAATTAGATAAGCTACCTTAGTGGGATACTTGTAATAGGCATGTTTATTTGAGGTGTCATAAAACAAACCCTTTATTTACAATGGGCGAAATTGTGGGTAGGCTCGTTAATTAAAAGGCCTTTGCATTATGTTTTTTATGTACACAATACGGATAGTTTGATATTTGCTTTGCTCGTTTAGTCTTTAATTAATGAGCATATATTAAACTAAGTTGATATCGGATGTGGTGCTGAGATATAAACTATTTTATGAAAAAGTTTTAATGCTTTCAAAGAAAAATTTAAGAAACTACCTCAAACAATATCCTGATTGGTTAAATAAAAGAAATAAATTGAATTATCGAATCACCAATGACATACTTGTAAGGCGGGGTCTAAAGGTTTCCATTTCGCAACAATAGAAAAAGCTTTTTGGAAATATTGATTTAGTAAACATGGCATATGTAAATAGTTCGATTGTTTTAAAATAAATATTTCTTTTTACGTATGCTACAGTAGGCATTGGCTCCCAGACCCCGCCAAGGGGTTCCGATGAAATTTTTGCCTTCAAATTTTTTGTAATACTCGTAGCATAAGTGCTTCACGGTTACGATAACGATATGATAACTCGAAAATTATCGTATCGTGCTACTACTGGCGCCAAGACTATCGTCTCGTACTCGTTCTCATACGAGACATTTTTGACCTGTATCGTTCTCGTCTTGCCGATATTTCTCGGTTATTCTCGTTCACATTTTTATATATATAATACTAGCTGGACCAGCGGCCATACAAACCCATCTACATTTTACGAAGTCCTTACTGCAGACAAATGGGTCGATGTACGAAATTTTAAAACTTGGTATAAGTTCCAAGAATGGCAATGCAAAGGTTTTTGTTGAGTGGGAGGAGCTATGACCCATTATTCAACCCTGTTCACATTTAGCGAGTTGCTTGTCACAAACAATTTACATTTACGTATCAGATTTCACAAGTGTAGCTGTGATAGATGCCAAGATATGGCATTTTAAGTGTTTTTGTCCTATAGAGGTGTTACGTACCTTTGTTTAATCTTGTCCAGATTTCGTGAGGTACTAAACATAGGCAATATCATTTCTAGCACCGAATTTTATAGCGCCTGCTACGTCTTAATTGTTTTTGTATTATGGAAGTTTTGGCTGAATATCGTTCTCGGCGATAATTTAGTTCTTATCGTATGATACATTTTACTTTATCGCCGAGAGCGAGATATCGACCAGACCCTTCTCCCTCTCTTCCCTTATCGTTTTCGGTCCCGATAACGAGAACGGTAACGATATTTTGCCGGTTCTCGGTGAAGCACTACGTAGCATATGTGATTGAACTAGTTGAAAATATGAATTGCTGAATCTTTTAATTAGATAGTCTCCCAAGTAACCCAGACACCACACAATAAGTGTACTATGTTCAGAATCTTGAAGGGAAGACATAGTTCGATCAGCACCAAATTTCTGTAGCTAGTTGCCGGCAAGGCATATTATGGAAATGTAATCAAAATGTGAATCATTTTGACGTTGCTATGAAATTTGTATTTTTCAAATGTGTAACGATATAATTTTAAATTTTACTGATCCTCCATACATAAAATAAGTTCCTATAACTGTTATTTAAGACCTGTATTTAAACACCATGCTATTTAACCTACAAATAGGTATAAATGTTTATTTAGTTCAGATGGTAAAGCTTATGTAAACTTATAGAAAATAGTACAATATTATGCCAGGAAAATAAAACCTTCTTAAAATGTGATGGTAATTTTTGGAATCACTAGGAAAAAATCACCTAACAATGCAATTTTCGTAATCTGGAAACTTATTTTTGTGGAGTAAAGTTATTCTCTCGGACCCAACGAAATTTAAAAATATTTTCGTTTCACTATGTGCACAATATTTCATACGTTTAGCACAATTTTTTAATGCATTACATAATCCTTGTTGTTTTCTCATATAATCCTGCAATAAAATTAATAACAAAAGGTTCAGCAGCCGTCGGTGAAAGAAATTAATAAAAAAAGGAAGGATGCACGCTGACAGAGTAAACAAGCTTTATGATTCAAACAGTTAATTGATTTTTTAATGACTCCACGCGTGCACACACATAGGACAACAAACGACACAACGTAACGTTATACATTACGTACAACATGTGACGTTAACGTATTAGTGTACAAGGAAGCACAATCCCGCGATTTCGAAAAATGAAATTCAGGCATTTCTTAATAGTTTCGACCACATACCGAATTTTCGTTTAGGTAAAGGGTGGTTTTTTTAGAGGTATAGAGCTTCGAATTGAAATAAAACACAAGAAAATCGTTTTAATGTCCATCAATTTAGCTTTATTGGAAGGATAATTTTATGCCATTAATGTTTAAATATGATTTCGGGCATGTGGCCGCCGCGGCTGGCTCGAATAAAGCCAATTCTACAGGTCCAATTTTGAACCACTTTTTCGAGCATATGGGGCCGTATGTCGGCAATAACGCCACGAATGTTGGCTTCCAAGTCCCCTAACGTTTCTGGTTTGTTGGCGTAGACGAGCGACTTCACATATCCCCAAAGAAAATAATCCAATGGTGTCAAATCACACGATCTTGGTGGCCAATTGACAGGTCCATTCCGCGAAATTATGCGCTCATCGAATGTTTCCTTCAATAAATCGATTGTGACGTGCGCTGTGTGGCATGTAGCGCCGTCTTGTTGGAACCACAACTCATCCACATTCATGCCATCCAATTCGGGAACAAAATAGTCCACCAGCCCATAGAGCACACCAAACAGTCAGTTTTTGTGGATGTAATGGCGTCTCAAGGGTCTCATGTGGATTCTCTTCACTCCAAATGCGGCAATTTTGCTTGTTGACGTAGCCATTCAACCAAAAATGAGCCTCATCACTGAACAAAATTTTGCGATGAAAATCAGCATCGAGATCAATCTCATTTTCGGCCCATACACCAAAATCACGACGCATTGCATGGTCTCGCGGCTTTAATTCTTGCACAAGCTGGATCTTGTAAGGTCGCAAGCCAAGATCTTTGCGCAAAATCTTCCATAAAGTTGATGGACAAAGCTCCAATTGCTGTGCACGGTGGCGAAGCGATTCATTCGGGTCCTCTTCAACATTTTGCTCTACAGCGGCAATTGTTTCTTCGGTGCGCACTGTTCGACGTCTCTGCGGATGCGCATTATCACATAGAGTAAACGTAGTGCGAAAACGATCCATGGTTAACCGAATTAATTGCTCTGATGGACGATTATGTCGACCATAAAATGGACGGAGCTTGCGGTAAACTTCGCGAACTGAACCATTATTTTCGAAATAAATTTGCACGATTTGCAAGCGTTGTTCTTTTGTCAACCTGTTCATGATAAAATGGCAAACCAAACTGAACATAAATGACATTAGAGTTGCCAGATTTGACCATAAAATGCTAGTTTTATCTCTATTCCAAAAACAAACCTTTAAAAAAACACCCTTTATTTCTGAAATCGCATTTTTCTATAAATCGGTGCGAATTAAAATCAGAATATACCATCAGCCTAATTGTAATAGAAATATACATATGTCAATATAAATACGGCACAATAGACTTTAAGTCACTACAGATTGGAAAACAAATTATGTTCGGTATTCTGAATATGTACATCCTTTCAACAAAATGCGGGTGAATTTATGCTGACAGAAATTAATAAAGTTGGTTCTGCACTACCACATAAGTAAACAGTATTGCGTCGTGAGAACTTAAAAGGCACATTTCTTATCCCAAAATAAGCTCTTCCACTGGTCATTAAATTCCGATTGTGCGTACGTTTTATATTAACAAAAGTTTTTCTTTTCATATACAAAACGGAACTTTAAAAGATTTTGCGTGAATATGGTAAGAGCCTCAAAAATTTTTTATGGGAAATAGCTTTTAGCACAAAAAAATAACTAAAGAACTTATTCGTAAAACGCAGAATTTAAGAAAAATGTTTGAAGAACCCATTCTCTGTAAATTTTTTTTATCATTCATTGGTACTTACAACCTTCATCAATGTGGATGATTTTAGAGCTGAATATGGCTGACAGACTGGCCTTTGTATAAGATATTTAGTACAAAATAACATAACCTGAGTCTAAAGTCTTTTTGGGAATCACAAAAAGTATCTGAGATTGAACTCCCTAAAGTCTACCTACTGTTGCATTGTTTGGTGTTTGTTAAACTTTTAATGATGAATCGGTTTTCATTACGTCGTCGTTGTTGCTTTTGTTGTTACTGAGTGCGACGTTTGTCGCCCATATGTCAACATAATGGGCGTCACACGTTGACGCCTTTATTTTACGTGGCTTAATATTGAAAGCAGTAGCGGCAAAAGCAGCAAAAACAACAATAACATTTTGGACAGTCATGTCCAAATGAAATTGATTTGAAAAAATCAAATTTTTTTGGAAGTACGCAGTTCCCTTAAACGAAAGGAGTAGAATTTTTCTAATGTGAATGCAAATTGTTAAATATTTTGGAATTTTTTTTAAAATTTCAATTTATAAAAATTTTGCTCTTGAAATCAAAACTTTGTACATTCTACTTCGTATTTTTATTTACATCATGATTATGAAGTCCCGTCGGAAGGTTGCCAGTCGTACGCCGCAGTTCTGTTCCGTTTCATACGATCAAGTGTGTTATATTTTTTGACAGCCAGTAATCGTTGCCGCTTTCCCGTCCCAAATCTGTTCAACGCATTACTTATACTGTTAAAAGTCCGAAAAAATTGTTAATGCAAGTTCTGAATTTGGTCTAGGTTTGGCTGGGTATTTTTTTTTCCTTTTTGAACGTTATTACTGACTGACAGTGCTACATCACTCCCAACGTAATATGGCAGTTAAGAGCCACTAGAAGTAAAAAAACAGTTTAATATTAGATCCGTAATTTATGCTCTAGCACCACTAACGAGTAAGAGTGTCTTTTTTATAAATTCTTTTTATCTGACGGCGATCGAGTGCGACATTTTAGTCTCTCCAAAATATTTAATTGCTTTTGTGTTAATTGCACTAAATTTCATTTTCATTTTTGATCCATATGAGAATAATTTTAAATACAAATATTCCATATCAACTCATGTGCCATAGGTTGGACACCTCCGAGTAAGGACAACGATGATGCGGCAATCAAGATGAAACTTTTAACGTTATTATTGAAAAACATTTTTTCAATATGCCACAGCGCTTGTTGATTTTCTGCTCGTCTGGGTGTATATGTGCAAAATTTTTAAGGATATTTGCACTTGTTGGCCTCGCACTTACACAGACTGATGATAGGTAGTCAAACAAACACTCGCGCCCACACATATTTTACACAGGTCATTCAGATGAGCCTTGCAGCTAAAATGCACTGAGGGGTATTTGAAAAAAAGAAATGAAAAATGTTTTGCCACTCATATTCCCTCTACTACATCTTGACTCTTAGTCGTAAACACTTTTAAAAAGAATATTGGGGACTTTAATTCTGAAACCGTAAGTGCATGACTAACACTCTAGAATCGGAAAATAGTGTCGTAATTTTGGTTAATATATATTTTTTTTTCGTCAACTCTTTGAAATAAACAACCCAGTGTGCAATACCGCATTGACATGAAGTCAATGAACAAGACAAAATGTATCCGTTGTCTCATTTAAGTTTCACCGTCGTTGTCATTTCACACGAAATGAAATGAACACAATAACAAATGACAATGTTGTTGGTTACAGGAGCGGGAGGTGTGTGGCCGGCTTTGATAAGCTTAAAGTGCAAGCCTTTTCATGTGTGCATGTGTTTGTGTCTTTGTATACCGACTGATTTGGCACCACCATATTGACACTCGTCACTGGCAACAAACTAATTTACCGGAATTCAATGAAATTGAGTGAAAACCGTTTTGTTGTCCGTTAGTGATTTAGTTGTCCATGCAAGGCGAACACTCGCACTTATACATACACACAATAAATGACGCATTGTCATCCGTGATGTGCATGTTTATATGTGTGAGTTAGCTTATTTAATTGTTACTCTTTTGTAAGAGGGTTTTTAACTTGATGATGTAAATGCCCTTAAATTTATTGAATTAATTAAAAAATCTGCCGAAGTCGTTTCATAAAACGAATATAAATGCAAATCTATAAAATGAATTGTTTAGCTTATGGTAAAATTATAGTACCTTTTTCAACAAATAGAACAAAAAAAAAGGCTGTTGTTGAAAGACATTAAATCATAAAAAAAAGCGAACAAGTGGATTAAAGTTATAATTGAAGCATAGTTTTCCGGTTTTCGAAAATGTCAAATATGTAATATCAAAAAGATATGAAAAACATTGCAAAAGGCGTTAAACGACGAAGGCTTTACAAAACTTCGATGAAAGTGGAAAATATCAAATAAGATCGAAGGTGGCGATAATAGTCGAAGTCAAATAGTATAAAAAACATTGAAAAAGTTAAAAACATCGATTAATTAAAGAAGGGGATCGATAGTTAGAGAAAAGGCTGTGTTAAGCGATCTGTATCCTAGTGATATTCTAACGGCAGAAGGTATTCGTACGGTGCTTACAATCTAAAACCCATGTCTTGAGACTCAAATTTTTTTACTGTTGGGTTTAACTAATTGCGGATAAGTGCTTTTGTCCAGGGGTCTCCAGCTTGTGCTATATATATTACATTCGAAATTGCTTTTGGCAGTAGGAAATCCCAGTAATAAGTCCCAAGCTTCAATGCTTGCAAGGAGACTTTCGTAACCGGAAAAAAGGACAAAAGTTCAAGCCAGAAACTTGTAGAAGCACAAGAGCTTTGAAGTTACGTTTAAAGGAATTCATCAATTACTCGGAGAGATAACTTATTACTCCACTGAGCTAGTTTTGAAAACAGCAATATGTGCACTTTCTGTATATGCTGGAATAGTTTAGTTTCTCTCAGCAAGATAGTCGCTTTTCTCATGAGGGTGTCCATGGGAATAGCGCCTCATCTCTTGTGACAAAATTTACCATAAAAGTTGAAAATTAAGGAAAAAGTGTAATATACATATTCGTCTGCCTCAGATAATTTAATAGTGTACTGAGTTCAATGGTCTATTTTGTGATGATATATCGAAAATCGTAGTATCTGTTTGAGTTTTTCTAAAAAATGCCGAAAAGTAATTGATTTTAAGACCTTCATAGCTTTGGGAAAAATTGAGTAAAAGTTCTAAAAATACCATCGTGCTTAGCAGCTTCTCATCTTCAATCTTCATTGCCAATAATACGAATTCGAGGATGTGGAGAATGTGGTCCATTTAACCATAAAAATTTTGTAATGTTAAACAGAAAAATCTTAGGATTCCAATGAAAATTGTGCGCATTAACGCTAATTGCAATTTCATTCATCACTCTTTGCTTAACTTAATTCTGGCTAAAGTAAATGACTGAGTCTTGGAAAACTCATTAGTTTGCACCTTAATAGTTATCTATTAAATATGATCAGATTGATATTAATTTCTAACTAAATTCTTGCTAACTCACTTTATGGAACACAACGCAACTTTAATATTTTATAATGAAAAGACCAGTCCAAACTTTTCAAGTAAATTACAGATAAAAAAATGTCATGGGCAAATAATGCATAAAATTATGCAACAAAATTACGCAACAAGCTCAAACTTAAAAATAAAAGCCATAAAAATTCAATGCATAATTTTAGGCAGCCAGCCCAGTTGCACAACTGAGTTGACAAGGAAAAACCCAATTTGTGCAGCCAATAAAATTAGCATCCTGTCAAAAAGTTCAACACACAAGCTAATTATAATTGCAAATAATATTCACCCTTGAAAAATATGAAACATATGAAGCAAAAACAATAAAAGGAGAAAATAAAACGAACGCAATAACAGCAATGATGGCCAAAAGTAGACTAAGGACGGAGAGAGAAAAAGTTGAGCTACCGGAAATGAAATGACATGACAGTTCCTGCAGGTTCAACAGACAAATGAACGAAATAACAATGATGGTGACGTTACAATAAACATAAACAATAAACGGAGGACAAACAGAAGGACATGCAGGTGAACCCAAGGTGCAGAAGAGTGTGAGATGAAATTGTAATAAAAAAATATAAGCTTTACATGCATTCTAGGATGTCCCTTTTAACTGATACACTTAAAAAAACAAATAAAAAAAATGTTACATTTTTAAACGAACATGGAAACAGTTTTAAGTCTTTGCATTGTTTTAGAAAATAGATAGTAAGATTTTTAAAACTTTCTCTCAGTGTACTTACTTGCCTTTATTGCTATGTTGCATTTGAAAATAACAGGTGGGCGTTTGTCTGCTTTATTGTATTCACAAAACTGCTAACTGACCAAAGCATATTCATTTGTATTCAAATGTATTTTCAACACATCCTCACATGAAGTAGCAACCCCATCTCTGACACCTCATAACAAGCCATGGGTGTATGGTAGACGTCTCTTGGGTTTTAACTTTGAATTTTTGGAAAACTTTTTATGTGCGCGTAATGTTAATAATAATAGAAAAACATAAAACATGAGCCCAAGGGTTAGAGAAAATCCTAAAGCTGTGCGACAAACAATGCACAACCCTCGTATATTATGAGGTCCTCAAGCTCAAACTTGTTAATTGAATGTTTTTCATATTTTTGCTTGTCCAACCTGTCTGTCTGTTTGTATTCATGCTAATCAGTCGAAAATTTGATTCATCTTTTACGCGAATATTGTTGCTTTTTCATGATCACCCTTATTTTTAGGATTCTCTATTGAAAGCTCAGTAGAATGAGAGATTGTGCGCTAGAGTGGAGGAAAAAAATTATTTTTATTATTTTAGGAGAAACCTTATGCAAATCATAAAATATATACATATGTACAATAGACCGGGTCGAATTTTATGGCGCAAAAACAAGTCTGTCCAAAATGGTTGAAAAGTTAGTGGAACTTTAAGAAACGATTTCTGCTTAATTTTGTATCAAATTTATAAGAATAATGATGTTTCAAGTAGGATTTTTTGACATAAATTTTTTTTGTCTCTTCACTCTATTAAATACATGCGCGTATGTGCTTTCAATTTCCATTGAAATGTTGCCATTAAACACTTTACAAATCCTTTAATTAAGGCATACGTTGAAAATTGCTAAAGTATTGCGGGGGTGCATTGGCATCTGCTTTTAATTCAATAACCCAAAGAATTATGTTAACAAAAATGGTTTGCAGAGCAAGTAAATAAATAGCTTTAATACAAAACTTAGCTAAATATTTGATGCGTCTCAACCTCAAATAAAAGCGGCACATAGCTAAGCTTATTTGATTATTTTGAGACATGGCTAAAATATTTCTATTTATAAAACACTTAGTATAGCTAAGTGAATATTTCACGTTTCTGTATTTATATTTGTCATTTATAATATTTAAAAAGTTATCCTACAAAGTTGTAGACATATTTTAAATACTCAGTAACTGAAGAATACAATACAGTTTGGCCTGAAGGCCAAGAGAAAATAATTAAAAATTCCCGTATGCACATTTTGTTGTGATTTACCATGCAGCACCACCAGCAGCAAGATGTGCATTTACTTAAGACAGTGGTAAAAGCGTAAATACTTAAAGACAAAATGGACAGTCGTTTAGCAATTTCTAAAAGTGATAGCAAACAATTGTAAAATGTTTCGTATTTAAATTTTATCGAACAGAATGATTGTAATAATTGTAACAATTTTTGCAATCAAAACTATTTTTTCTATACTTGAGAAAAATTCCAAATGATATATTGAGGCTTATTATCAACGTACAAGTTGAAACTTAGACGTCCATGTTTTGGTAAGTATTGGCCATTACAAAATTCACAGCCATTTTAAAGCGCTATAGTAATAAAATGAAATCCAAAATCTATAATTTTGCAGCACTTTTTCTTAAAGTTCAAAAGATATGTTTTAAGCGATATATTTTTGTGTACTTGATATCGAAACATAATTACTTAATAGCTTAAGAAAGACCTATTTAAATGACTTACATTCTTAAAAATTATCAAATGCTGAGCTTTACTATCATGAGTACGTTTTGGCAAGAAGGCGTAGCTCGTTCCATATCAGGAAAAAATTTAAAACGCTATGATAAGAGAGAGTGACTTTAAGTAATGCCACCAAATTATACACCAATAGAAGGAATGGTTTGGACTATCATTGGATGGAAAGAGTTTCATTTTGACTTTTATGTGCAGTTTATGTTAAGTCGATTAAAAACTCCAAAGCTCTCGCTCGATTTTGGTTTATATATTTGTAATAAAAATATGCGATCTTTAAGTCGTTCCATAAATTGTGCATTTGTACATAATTCTCAAAAAAATCATCGCTGACATGAAAGTTAGAAATGTTCCCATTATTTTTATTATTACTGGTGATAAAACACGTGCCAAACTCAGCAACAGCTAAGGAGACAAACATCTGAAGGAAGACAGTTGCAAATATTAAGCATATCCTGCCACTCTTGTGTAGGATTTGTAGTCATAAAAGTGGTAGTTGAAGAAGATTTAAATATTAAAAAAAATGATTGTTGGGGAGAAAGGCATAAATTGCAGGCGCAACAGTCTATGTGGTCACCCATACGCATTGAAGTTATTAAAATCGAAAATAGCTTAAGCTTTTTTTTTTTAAAAACCTCAAAAAGGACTGAAGCACTATTTTTTTCAAAAATAGTAGTTTTGTAGATAGATTAATATCTCTTGAGTATATAGTTTAAATAAGAATTTATTATATGAGAAGAAAGTGTAATTTATAGAGATGAATTAAAAATATTACAACGAATAAAAACTTTATAATATTAAAGCGACTCTCTTAAAATTTGTTTCTTTTAAACTCATAACACTTTTGAAATGACAAAATCCATGAAAACAGCATTGCATACTTGCAACATGTGTGACGTTGACATGTCATATCCATGGCTGTTGCTTTTATTTTTCTGCACGATGTTTCTCCTGCCGCTTATTTCGTATCGCACAGCATGCATTCATGCAGGATATCATCTTCAACTACTCGTAAGCCACCAATGACATATCACTATGCCAACGCATTCAGCCGACAGGATATTTAAAATAACTGCGCTGTCACATGTGAAACGGAAATGTTAGAGCAAAAAAAAAGTAATTCTTTCTTAACGGTAGTGTTTTTTATTCAAAAGGGGTTGTGTTGAACTGAAAAGACGTTTGCAAAATTGCAACAGAGATTAGTTTTTATTTTTGAACTGTGGGAATAAAAAGCACAAACATGATATTAAATTTTTCACCACTCAAAAGCAACGATTTTTAAATGCCACTTGAATGATGTTCGAATAAATTGTAAACTGTAATTAATTCGAACACAAAATATTCGGGGAAGAGAATAAAACAAGAAAAATTATATCGACTGTATGAAAATATCAACAAATACTGAAAAAAGAGTTTCACTTTAAGTTAATGTTGATGATGTTTGTTTTTTTCTTCAGAAAAAATCACACAAAAATTAAACTAAAAACTTTTTTTTTATATGAATGAAATAAAGATCCCTTGAAATCAAATGAAAATTTCCCTTAAAATCGTGCTTTTACCTTGTCTCGACCTTTACTGATAAAAGTTGTGTTCTGAATAGTTTGTAATATAACGAGTACATTGATGTCAGTAATGTACCGAACACATTTGGCACCCAGGCCAAGGAGGTAATTCTTAACTGTGTTAAAAACGAAATTTTAACATCATTTTGAATATTTGTACATCATTAGAAAAAAGAACGCACTTGAATACCTTTTATATTAACCCTTAGCGGCACCACTTCAATTTTATAACAGTCTGCCACATTGGGGTTAGCATGACCCCACGTTGAAAAAATGTTATAAAAACGTCAACGTTAGAGTTATTTTTCAGAAACTTTTTGTGCTACATGAGGCTAAACTTGGGTTAATTCGAAAAATCGCATTATTTTAAAAATGCTGTGCGGTCGTTCACGACGCCATTAAGCCGCTTAGGTCTTATAAGCGTTATATTAACTTCTAAGCCTAGTTTCTATTCATTTGAATGAAGAACTAACACAAAAAGTGTTCCAAATTAAGATATATAAATCTGAGCGCCGACCTTAAGACGGCATCACTTTCAAGACCTATTGCTGAGCAGATAATAGCAAAATCGAAAACCCATTAAGGACGAACAACCGAAAGGCGGCATTTCAAAGGGTCTTTCGAGATGTAAATTAAGGATTGTTGTTAACTCAAAAATCTGAGCACGGATAAATAGAAAACAGCTACTGAGAATATTTTTTAAGAAAGCAGGAGTCATTATCTTTGGATCATTTCGATATATTGCTGGCCACGGGAATTTTTTTTATAAGACAAGTATTTAAGAAATGGCAAAGCTATAAAAATATTCCATTTTGTTTCAACTATTTGACAGCGGACTTTTTTCAAGAACTAATTTTTTTTTTTAAAATTTAAAGATGTGTGTGCAATTCAGTGCTATCAGTAGGAAACAATAAAAAAGTTTAACATTAAAATATTTCATTTTAATCACTCACCCTGTAAAAGTCATTTAAGCCAGACAGGCTGGAATTTTATTTTGTTTTAAAAGAAATTTTTATGTTTTTTTTTTGCAGTAATTTCCCCCTGTTTTAATTTTGCCATTGACAATTTGAAAGAAAAAAAGCTCTTTCTTTGCATGTAAATTTTTCGAAAAGGGAATTCAATAACAATATCCAACAATAATTTTCCTCGGAAATGTTGAAAAAATGTGTTTGTTATTGTTAAAAATATTGTAAATATTTATATGCGCTGATCTCACTTTTAAATGACCCATAATTGTTCCGTGTTATGCCAAGGTATTACATTAAAACTTCTTACACAAAGCGAAAAGTTTTTGAAATCTTCCAAGAAATTACACAAAAATGGCGTTGTAAAACTTTCGAATGTGTTTGTATTGTAACAGCTGTATAAAAAGTTAAAACTCTTAACCCTTTCTATGTTCGTTTACATAATTGGGCATGGTATTTACTGTTCAAATATAATCAAATTTTCTAATTTCATTGAAATATTTAATATTTGAAATCGAAAAAAAAAGAATCTATTTTCTGTTTACTAAGTGTTTTTGCTCATTAAATTGAGCACGGTGAAAATGAAACCAAGTTTTGGCATAAAATCTTTAAACTCATATTGACGGAACTAAAGTATTTTCTCAAAAGGTTCGACCCCGGTTTGCTAACTTGTCGTATGAATAGCGTGTAATTGTAAAGGGTGTTCCAGAAGTTCAACGTATAACATTAAAAAAATGAGTCAATTACACTGCGTTGCCTTCGCTATGGCTGTTCAAGTAAAAACCATTCACGGGCCAAGCCTTTTTCAACATATCTCGACGAATCTACCGATCAATAAAGTTTCCATAGAATGAAAACATAATAGTCTCAAAATTGAAGACTTTAAAGATATAATTAAACCTAAGGAACCACATAAATTCAGATGCTTTCGGCACTTACGCAGGCACCAAGGATGCGGTAAACATTGGTGCGTTTTTTTAATAAATTCAATGTTTTGGTCGCACACTCGTCATAAAGCCTGTTAAAACTTAATATGGAAATGACATGTAAAAGATGACTCTATTAGCATGAATTCATTTAAATTCGCAAATGAATACAATCAGAGAAAAATAGCATTGCAAGTTCAAACATTTTATTTTTGACTTGGAAGCACAAATTTCAAGTTGAAAATAGTTAAAAAAAATTCCTCCGGTTTATTTTAATAGAAAAAACTTTAAAATCATTGGAAACAACATTTTTTATATTTACTTTGGAATCGCTTAGTATGTGACTGCAGAAAGAAAGGGTTAATCTGTTTTAAGAAAGCAGCAAAAATTGTTAGCAATCTTAGCCATGAATATGTTGCATCTTGAAGCATTTCCTACAGCTGAGCGAAATGGAACATGCAGTGTAAGTTTTACTTGTACTAAACATTGTTTTTCTTCTTTTAGTTATCGTCAAAGAAATTTTTGCGTCTGACTTTGTATACTTTTAAGAAAATTTTACTTTTTTTCCTTCTAAAAACTATGATACCGCACACCAAATGTTAAGAAATTATTTACTCAAAGTTGCAGTAAAACAAAGAGAAGATTTGAAAAAAAAAATGGAAACTTTTAAACACAGTTTAAAATGTCATCAAATGTCAGTCAAATGCAAAATATGCAAAAGTTTTGCATATTTCTCATTCGAAAAAATAAAAACTCTTTTTAATTCCATTGCTTTATTTAGTTTTCTTTGCAAAAGTTTATATATTCTTTATGATAACCTAATAGAAGCTGTGATGTAACTGTGTTTATCATCTCATATCACTGCTATGTAAAGCATGTAGCACACAAAAAAAAAGCGTTGTGGGGTAAAAAGTTTTGCACTTTTTCTAAGAAATTTAGTCAGAATATCGCATCTGAAAAAAATCTTTGATAAAAAAGATGCACAAAACAGAGACTGGTGCGAGTAATTGGTTTGGCATAACTTTCATCACATCATACCATTTTGTGATATTCCAGCAAATTCAACCAACCAACCAACCAGGAAGCACATGCCAAACTTCTGAATAGGCAACTTGATTTAGTTGGTGAGTCTGCCTTCTTATCCTGCGCTACTAGGCTGGAAAACTTATGACTAGGGATTGTGATTGTTAAGACGCGTTTTTAGGAAGAGCTTTCATACTGGCACTATCGTGTTTTGCTGACATTAGATCATTGTTTGATAGCATTTTACTGCATTTTGATTAACTAACTTTATTTAAAAATAGCCAAGGTATGTGATGCAGTTGATTAATCTGAAGAATGAGAGCAAAGGACACCCGCAAGACTTCCAATTCAAAAAGTTGGAATCTATGCTCAAAAATCTAGATAGGCTGATGGCGAAAATGTGTCTTGTTAAGAAGCAAAAAGTGTGCTATGATATCGGTTAAGTCAAGAGAATTTAAATTTAAGATAACCTAAAAAGCCTCGAATAATTCGTTCCAGATCATGACCTTCATACGAGATGTATGCAGCAATGAATACCAAAACAGAGTAGATTTCCTTTTTTGTCACACTTTTTCCTACTGAGCTCTTACTTATTGGTTCGTTGGCTGCGTCATATATGAGGTCATGTCTTAATAAAAGTATTATAATGCGCACAGATTTTTATCTCGTATGATTTTAGTTTTTTTTATATATTTCTTCCTTATTTTTTCTTGTTAAACTTTCTTCCAGATTTTCATTTGATCCTCCTTCTGCCCCATCACCGTTTTGCAAATGATGCTCTAAATCAAAGGAAAAACTTTTTCTCACATTAGCATTGAGTGCTGCGCAGTGCTCTTAAAGACAAAAAAACCAAAACAAGTACGCAGATTTCAATTTCGGGATTTATGACATCAGACATCAAATTTGTTTAACATGTGTGAAGTTGATGACATTTTGCCAAGACATGGGCCAACTTACAAGTTTAGCTCTTCTACGTAGTGTCTTGTATTCATGTAGAAAGTTAAGTACAAGAAAATATGGTGTAGGAGTAACGTCAGGGTATAAGGAAAAGTTATTAAGTTATGCATTAAGTATTGTCAGGAGTGTAGAAAAATTATTCATTTTAGCAGATGTCGAAACTTTTGATTGGGTTTGTTTGCTGATGTTGCTTTCATTTTTAAAACAATGTAAAAAATCGTGCAAATATTACATGGTTCATTAAATTTTTGCATATCATGTGGGGAAACTTTGAGTATCATTTTGGTGGAAGTTTCGAAGAAAATTATATTGTAAAAATTAATGTAAATAATAAAATGTTTGAGGTTTTAATTACATGAAAAAACAAAAAAGTTAAAAATTAGAGGAGGCTGCCGAGGCCAGAATAGCAGGTTTGCTGCGACAAGGCCAACAGTTTAACGAAATGCATAGATATTGACAGAGCTTAATGCTGGTAAAGTTGCATACTTTTATTTGTTGCATTAACAGAAATCTACCAAATGCAGCATATTCTGGACTTCTTTTTTTCATAAATAAATTAAATAGAACTGATTTCTTCTTTAGAGCATTTCAAGATGTTTCTTTTAAAAGCTAAGAAATCTTTCACTGCCAATATATCCTTAAGCATTATTGTACTTTTGGAAAGATGCGTGTTAACCTACTTTCATCTAATTAAACTTAACGTTTTTTCACGGGTACTTCATTTAAAATTGCATTTAAAAAGGCATTACAATACAACTAAAATGAAATTAAAAAACCAAAAATAAAAATCAAGATGTTGTTGCAATGAAACGGAATTAAATGAATGCAAATAAAACTGAGTGATGAGCAAGCATAATCCACTTATTCGACGAACAAACGACAGGACGAAATTGAGAAGCAACAGTAGGATGCCATACACTACTAAGGATATAGAGGCTGAGACAAGGAAATAGAAACGCAGCAGAGTGTCATGAAATTGAATGAAATGTAGCCAAAGTGTGAAAATCTCCAAAGAAAATGAAAATGTAGGAAATCCATCGTTTGGCATAAAAATAAAATGAAAAAGGCGACAACAACAAACAAAACTAACAGTAATGATAGAACGCTATAAAGCGCAATGAAACGAAAACGGAAATGGAGCTGCAAGACAACAGTAAACACTTTGAGAGTAAAAATAAAATAATAAGAAAGGAAAATGGAAAATGTCCTGCAGCAGCAACAGGAACGCAATTGTTGTATGCTCAATTGAACATGCGGTATGTAGCGTAAACACTGGCACATACAAGCATAAAACTAACACATACAAATGAGAAGTCAATTGAAAACTATACTGCCTCCTAATGGAATAAGATGAGAAGGATCTTTGAAGCAACGAACTAACAATAAACGCAAGAGCAAATAGAGTGAAAGCACTAAATTGCAAATTAAAAATGTAAAAGGGATGGTAATAAAACTAACACAAAATAAAAAGTGTGAAAGTGTGCACCCGTTCAGTGTTGCCAGATTTGAGAGTTTTGTGATTTGGTAGACCAAAAACAAGCGAAATATTTTGTTTGGAGTAATATTCTGAGAATAATATTCGTTTCGTTTAAAAAGTAAAGTTCGAAATCTTACATTTACTGATGAAGTTTTTGAAATTATTTTGGGAAAGAATAAGACAGATGTTTGTTTATATTTTAAGTCAATTACGAAATCTATTTGGCAACACTGCTTTAGACACTAGTGATATTAAAGCGATGATGCTTTTGATGAGAATGATGACGACGATGACATCAATAATGTTGATAATGTTGTTAGTGTATGAGAGCTTTTGTCCTTAATTGAATTTATGAGCACACATACACAAACGCTTAAATATGCAAATACACGCACATGCATCCATACATACATGCACTTTTCTAAACGTATTTTGCATGAACTGAACATTTTAAATGCAATTTTAAATGGATGTTTTTGCACTGCAATACTTTTGCTTCTTTTGTATTTACTAACAACACTGATGCTAACGACAAAAACAAAAACAGCACTGACAAAGATAGCAAACATCCAGAGTAAAGGATATTTTGTCCTGTTAGTTAAAAGCAGCAGATTCAATTAGGTGAATGGCATTAAAAAAATGTGTAAAATACGCAAAATATGAAAATCTGCAGAAAAACGTAGTTTTTACTTGTATTTAAAATGTGTGTGTGTGTCCAAGTGTATGTGACAGCTTTTTATGTGTGTAAGTTTAGCATAGTGTATAAACAAACAACTAGCAACTACATAAACTCATTTTCTTAATTAATTTAAAGTTCAAGCCTGTTGGCTAAGAAGGTAACACTTTTTCTACGTTAATTACTATTTTTATTTAAAAGTTAATTCGAGGAAAACTAATAATATCTCTGTTTGCTTTAAAGAGAGTGTAATTAAGTCAAAATGTCCACTTTTATTTGTTAAGGGAAACCGGTTTAATTAAAACTTTATTGTTGAATCTTTTTTCATATCATAAGGTTTGAAATTTCAGTAGTAAAGGAATACTATTTTGTAAGAGTAACAAAAATTGTAGAGGTCGAAATTTTTTCAAAGAAATCATGATCATAGTAAATTGCTATCAACGCCACATACGAGTAATGTTGACGAACAGTTTTTAATTAGATGTAACAAGCTTATTGCATGTAAGCAAAAATAATAAAATTAAAAGCTAAAGGAGCAAGTGACTTGAAATCAAAATCGCACAAGCAGGAGGAACGACAAGAGCTGAACGAGCCGATACATTGAAGAAAAAATTACACAAGCAAAAAGCATGTGGTGATTGCGAACCAAAATCAAATATCATCGAATAATGAAAAGAACAAGAGCTGAACATTTTTTCTTATTGTTGTAAGAGCTCGAACAGCCAAACGCTCTTCAAGCTGTGCATACTTAATTTAAGGCACAGAATCAAAATGTGAAGTTGTCAATACAATTCAAAGAAATTATCACATAATTTTAAGGAATTTATTCATAAAAAAGTCGAGCAAATATTGTATTTGTAGAAAATTCCATTAGTTGAGCAGAAGAGTAGTGATTAGCTGAAAGAGTGAACAATGCAAAGAAAACTGACAGTGCAAAGAGAAAGGCTTCAGCAGAAATTTGTCAATACACCGAAACAACTCTGACTGGTGGGCTGGGCACCAGCAGGGCATATAACTGAAAAATTATTTATGTCGCTCCCATTAATTAACTAAAAAAATATTTTTAATCCAAAATAGTATTCGTGCACACGAATTTAAGTCGACTATCTCCCTAAAAAAACTCTCTATTGAATTATTTCCTTTCTTCAAAACAGTCTTATTTGGAATAGAAGATTTGTTTTGATGTAGTTTTTTTAGAAACCAAATTAAATTTTCATATTATTTTCAGTTAAGGGGAAAATTTAATAATTTTGTGGATTAGCTCTACTGGGAATGTCACGATAAAAAAATGTCTTTGAGTAAACTTCATTGAGTAATGTAAAATGGCTTGTTGAGGGAAAACCACGATTGAAAGAGAGTAAAAAATCACAAACTAACAGATATAACAAATATTTTATATCCATTTTATGAAAACGTTGCCAATAATATTTCGGAATACTGCCATTGGAAAAGTAATTTCAGCTATTGAGTGTAGTCCTTTATCTTTTAATAGATATTGGTGTTGATGGTGCATCATCTTGTTACCCATAAAGTTAAAGGACTGATTTATTGAAACTTTTTTTAAGTTTAAAAAATCTGATCAATGAGAAAAAAAAAGGAATAAATTAATGGGGTTGATTTTTAAATTGATCCATTAATTGCAAACTTTTTGCTCACCACCTTTTTTCTCGCCTAGTTGATTTGGATGAGCATAACAAAAACAAAAAAAGGCCCACACTCTTCATTTGGAAAAATCCTAGGAAAACAACAGTTCCAACTGTACTTTTCATATAATTTTAATTATGTTTGCGTCATTTTGCGGATGCTCATAATTAAATTTTTATTATGTTTATAAATTCAAATTTTGTGAAGATTTAAGAAAACACCCAAAATAATATTAAAGTACATATCAACCCCTATTGGTATCATAAAAATATTGTTAGACTATCGCCAACTATGAAGCATCTCATCATATGCGCGTATTTTTCCTATCCTCCTGATCCTTTTTTGAAACGAGGTTTTGTACAATCAATTGTGAGTACTTTCATTTTGTGAATGTAAAAATCTGTCCCAGAAGATATGGAGATGGGGCATAAAATTCGCAATACTTGAAATTATTTTCATGTACATATACATATATGTAGTTGAAGAAGTTCACCGCACAGTGGGTGCTGATTTAAAACAATTGACATTCGACAAAAAAAAAAAAAAGAAACAATCATTTGTAAGTGTAATCATTTTAGTTCATGGTTGATATTTTATAAATTTAGTTAAAAAAAGTTGGATTATGTGTAACAACCTTTTGGCCCATCGTAACAACCTTTTGGCGCAGCGTAGGCAATAAGAAAAGAACTTCGTTACATAGATAGAGCTATGCTGCAGCAATCAGACGGACAGACTTTATTTTATTCCACTTCTGCTTTATTTTGTGTAATTTTAGCTGTTTTCCTCATTTCTTTTTTTTTTGGAAATAACTTTTGTTTTTTTTTTTTCTTCTGAATTTTTTCTCCTTCCTTTTACTACTCTTTTTAACTTACTTTCGTTGGTTTCTCATAATATATTTATGAACTACCTAACGTTAGGCAGAGGAACGATATGCTCTGCTCCTTTAACAACTTTTACTTGCAAGCATGTTCATAAACTACTACAACAACAACGCCACCAACTACAACAACATGCAAGTCAAGATCAAGCAGATACATATGCTCTACTATACAGTATCTGTGTTTGTGTCCGTGTGTCTGTGTGCGTTTGTCTCTTCATGTCCCGAAAAATGTTTCTGCAATAAAAGTTTCGTTTGAATTGCTTTTGAAGGACGCGGTTGTCGCATACGTAAGTGTTGCAAGGCAGCAGCCGCCTGCTTGGCAATCGGCATCCCGGTAGCAACAGCGGTGGCAACGTGATACGTGCAACATGCCATCGTGGCTAGAAACACATGGTCTCCAGCAGTTCGAGTAAATAAAATTCATTTAATTTGGAACCCTGGCAGTTGGCAAAAATGAGCACTATGCTTTTTTTTTTTTTGTATTTTGGACGTTGCTCTGTCTTTTCTTTTTAATTCACAATGTTACACTGAGAAAAAAATCATATCAAGCCATATGAATTTTATTTGAGAACGTCAAAAAAGATTTTTTGCATTTATGGACGTTCATATCTAAAATTTTATCAAGCAAAGGCTATTCAAAAATTTTCCAAGACTACAAAACTGATATGCGTTTGACAGAAAAAGTTTTTATTTAAGATTTTACATTAATGGTAATGCTAAGAATTATGTTTGTGTTAATTCAATTTTTCTTTAATTTGAGCC
Source organism: Meiosimyza decipiens (assembly GCA_963680825.1). Lineage (NCBI taxonomy): Eukaryota > Metazoa > Arthropoda > Insecta > Diptera > Lauxaniidae > Meiosimyza > Meiosimyza decipiens. The sequence continues at coordinate 141,017,570 of OY804258.1, forward strand.
CAAATATTTGAACGAGTTTCCTCTAAGCTCGCTGGTCGATCTTATCAACACATACGAATTTTTTCAGTGTACAGTTTCTTTGGTAACTTTAAACGTTTCGTTGTCGCTACGTTGCGGATGTTTCTTCAGTTATTAAGAAAGTGTCATCATAGGCGAGCGACCACACCACGTTAAAGCAGCGTTAGTTGCAGACCGCAGGTGAAGAAAGCATCTGTGAATTCGTACTTAATTTAACCCGCTGTGTGTATGTATGTGAGTGCGGCTGTGTGAGTGCGACACAACTACTTACATAAGCTAAGGTTAATTTAGTATTCTCTTGTAATTTGCTTAACTCATCTGCCCCCAACGACAAAATGACAACAAAAACGAGCAACCGACCGACTGACTGAACGACCTACTGCCATGACTTGGCAATTTCGGTCACTTTATTCTGTGCGCCAATTTCATTCGAGTTTTTTTTTTGTTGTGCTGTAGTTAGTGCTTTTGGACATTTAATTAGATTTCCTTGGTCTTGTTGCTTTTATTTGTCTTGTCTCTTTAAACTTAAATTTTTACTCAAGTCTTATAAAGTTAAATAAGTTCTCAAAAGTAGTTCAGCGATATTTATCTAGAGGGAATTTTTTCACAATAACAACGCAGATAACTAAAAAAAATTAAAATGAAAATTCGAAAAAATAAATCCTGCCATTTGCATATTATCTGACTAGACTTAAAATCAAAACATCAGATATGCAAAATCAAAGTGGTGTCTATTTTTGTCCTTGGGATGGCCTATAAATAAAACTCTTTTGAGACGTATGTGCTGTCGTGTCACATTTTCAGGAAATTGTAAAGCTGGTTCCAGTTTACGAAAAAGTTCATCTTCTTATTCAAAATTTAGCTTTTCACATTCACAATTAAATGTTCTGTCAGATATAAATTCTTGAGATGCAGCTTCTCATGCAAAGGACCGATATTTGCTTGAACAAAAAATTCCTTGTGTGTAATGTATGATGTCTTCGAATAGAAGCATCCTCTTGAAAAGGTCATATCGCAAAACTTATAAGAGAAATATAATTAGCTAAATAGTTTCCATTAACGATACACGAACTTCCAAAATGATATGTCCCATATATTAAACCTTTTTTTCGAGTGACCTAGAATATCAACTATTGAAGCAAACATCTGATTATCAAGTAGATACTCATATCTATGAATTACTGCATAAAATGATATATTTTCGGAAAACATTGCAATACACTTGAGTATCATGAATAAACCATTAGTTACACTTGCCATTTCACCAATATTAGCCAAAATGGCTTCTTCTCATTCATGACTACCTACTTCTGATTACTACTGCATTCAAACATCCAAGTAAATTGTCAGCAAATGCTGACTGACAAGACACGTCGCGACATGCAGTAGTGAAGCAAAGTGCTCCAATTGTGGTTAAAATCAAAAACTCCGACTCCACAATCCAACAAAAAGCCATTGAATATTAGAGCAGCCGCTGCAGTAGCAGACTCGATTATGCTTTTAGACATAAACAAAACCTCTTGGTGCTGATAGAGCTGGAAACTCGCAGTAATGTTGAGGCCAAAATAGTTTCACTTTGCAAATCTCATGACGACACAACGACGAAAGCTATTCAAACATGGGCAGAATGTGCACGGGAATTCGAAGGAGCCCTCTGATTTTTGCATTCGATTTTATTTGTTTCTCCCATAACAGTCGACGGTGGAGCAGCAAGAATTTCACCGCGAATCTCTGCAGCACATCCCATCTGATGTGTTTTGGGTGGTATAGGTGCGCTGCCACTACCAGGTCTCAGCCAGAAACAGTGCAGCTACATATGTGGACTGTTGTTGTTTTCGTAGTTTCTTGTGCTTAACGCGACACACGTGTTAAAATTGTAGAGCCACGCACAATAATAGCAAATGTAGATAGTAAAAAAAATAGCAAATAAAACCAGACGAAGAGCAAGAGAGTGATGTGGGAAAAAAGTAAATTGACAAGGAATTCTCAATGCAACGAAAGTGATTTAAATAAAATATGAAGAACATCGGTATTTATGATGCAAATAAAAAAATACTCGCTCACAGCGCAAAAGCATCAAAACGTTTCGGTACTTTTGCCACAAATGACAGATGGAAAATGATTCCACATCATCAATGTCTGCATGTGTGTCATGGCGCATGTGGTTTTACAAATAATCATAAGCTAAGTGTACAACATTTCAAGATTGGCTTAAAGGAAGCATGAGGTGTTTTTTGGTTTCTAGGGCTGTTTTATGGTACTCTCTGCTGTTTCAATTGTTGTTGGCCTTCCGAAAAAGCATTTGACCATGATAGACTTACTTCCATAATGTTTTTGCATCATTAAGAACGTTTCTGTGGCTGTTGTGCCTAGTAAGAGCACGTTGTTCCATAACTTCTAAACATAAACGAAGTGGATTGATGAACGAAACGTCAAAAAAACTGACATGCGAACCGATTACAATATGAAATTTAGGATGCAATGAAAAAAGTTCAAGCTCCAAAATGACGTATTATTTTGAAATTAATCGCTTCTAGTGGTTGAGATATACAAAGCTTGAGCACCAAAATATAATTGCCGCACTATGTAGCAATGTTGCAGAAGAGCTTTGTTTCGAACATTTTAGTTTTTGAAGTTTTATTTAACAATCTTTTGGACCGATAATTTTTGTTTAAATAAAGTTTAAGCAATTTTACCTAAGAATATAATTCCTGCTTTTATTTAGAACATCGTTATTAACTATCTTATAAGGAGTTAATTGAAAAAAGAAATCATGTAATTCAAATGGCTCCCACTCACACTTCTTGAGCAATTAAGATTATGAAAAAACGCTGGCAATGAATAAGGCATATCATCAGTAAACTTGCTTAAGAGATATTGCCATAACTAAGACCTTAGGTAGCTGAAAGCTTAGCTAATTTTTTGGCAAAAGGTTATGCACATATTTTTAATATCTAGGTGAGACATAAGCCACCCAAAAATCGGAATGAGTTGCCATAGTCTATAACAATGACTGAGGGGTTGAAATAGTTAGAGAAACTTTCTTTTGGCCCTACGCTCAGAATGGAATAAAAGTATAGTGGTTGCAGTAGTATTTCTACGTTGCTTAGTGGATTGATATTGATCAACCTACATTTTAATTTAATTGAAAGTAAAGGCACTCTTCCTGCCGCATTTCTTTTCAATTTCCTTATACATATTTGGGCACAAAATCTTGATAAATAATTTAATATATTCTAAACATTACGTTTTTATTCATTTATTACTATTACAAGAAAAGTGGCTTTTCCACCCATAACTTCATCCTTTCAGCACTTGACACAAATAATTTCTATAGGACGTAGTTTCTTTGTGCAAAGCTTGAAAGTCAGTGCACAACAAGTGGCTTATTATTGCTAAGTTCGTTAAGAATCTTTGTTGCTCCGCATTTGAAATGTGCTTCTTCGTTGCCATATAATTGCCTTATTAATGAAACACATATTTAAAAACCAAAAACTGCACAAATAAACAAAAGCCATTCAAAAAAGCAAAACGCGAGAAAATCCTTTGACATGTTTTTGTTCTTCTTTTCTAAAGTTTTTCAACTCCTAGCAGCGCTGACCAATTTAACTCCTTGTTTGTTTCTATTTTTATTTAATTTTTAGTCTCTTACATTTTTGTGCAGACGTTTTCAAAATATTCACTTGTTTTTATTCCCATCATCAACATAATAATCATGACTATTTCCTTTTTTTCCGTATTTTGCTGTGTTTAATAAACTCAAAAAAGGAAAAAAAAAGTTTTAATTAAAACAAAACAAGAGCCGACATTAAAAACTTTACAATAAAAAAATGAAAAATGTTTGAAAGCAGGGTTAGCATGGGGAAACGAGCTGAAAACTGAAAATCAGTTGTAGTAGCAGCAACACAAAAACAGAAGTTCAACTCGAGTCGTGCCAAAGTAACACAGAAAAATACACAATTAAAAGGCATCAAAGTTGAAATAAAAGAAAAAATTACAAACAACGAGGTCCTTTTCATATAAAAGAGCAGGCGCAGCAGCAGAACGAGATGATGTGGTAAATGTGGCTAAAAAACGGCTATGGCTACAGAAAAAGGTTAAGACCGTCCACAAAAATATGGACTAAATAAAAAATGTAAAAACCAGCAGCGCATTGCACAGTGTTTGACATGAAAAATGTGAAAAAATACCCAAGGGATTAAATTAAACATTAACCCTAAGTTTTATAGAAAAAAAGTCAAAAAACTCTCAAAAAAATTAGATTTTAGGAATTATTTTCAACAGAAATATCGTACTGAGACCAAAATTGGGCAATGATTAAAACAAGCTCAAATATTATTAGTATTTGGTACAATATACTTTTTAGATGTCCCCATTTTTGAAGCATTTCAAACACTGTAAATTAGGAAAATGGTAGAATGATAAATATTTTTTTTTCGAGCCACAAAAAGAAACGTTTATGCTGAAAACAAAAAGGCATTCAAGCAAAATTAAGTTGTTACATTATTGTGAAGATTTTTTGTTTGCTGTTGTTACCGCTTTTTTCATTCGGAGCGCCATTTTGTTGCATTTTGTTTCGTCAGTTTTTTTTTAGTTTTATTTTATAAATAAAATGTGCACTTTTCTTTTTGTAATGTAGTAGTTTCTTTTGTTGTTGTTCTATGTGGTTGTTGTAAATGTGAAGTGGTCATAATCCACACGAAAGAACAACGCTGCTAAGATGTCGAAATTGGGGACAACAAAAGGCGTAAAAAGTCACAAGTGTGTGTGCAGCATTAGGACCAAAGAGTGGGAATTGTAGTTGTTAACTGTATTATGAATGTATAGCTTTATTGTATTACGGTAAGTGATATACGAAACAAAAGAGCGAAAATCCTAATGAGCGGGTATGAGTTAGAGAGAGTGTTTCGGAGAAGAAACACTTATGCATCAAAGTGAATATTTGCAGGTGTTGTTTTATGAGAAGAGCTAATATTCTGTGTAATTATATGTAAATAGGGCATTAAAAGTCAAAACAAAATATACATCTTTGCGAATATCAGCTCTGCGAAGAAAATAGTTGGGGTATAAAATGTTGGGAATAAGTTGATCTTTACTTTTAAATTTTTGCTTCCTTTAAAGAATCTGATATTTTGAGATATTTTTTAATTATGTTACTGATTACATTCAAAATCAGCATAAGAAGAAAATCATAAAAAGAGAAATTTCTTTTATATCAATAAAATGTTTAATAGTAAAACATAAGGTAAGGAAGTTTAAGAAGGCTTACACTGTATCAGAAAGTAAACACGATCTTCATGTGACATATTTTTTCCTTCCAGAAAGGTACTCAATGACTTTAAATAAACTTATTAGAATACTGCAAAAATTTTCAGTCACAGCTTCTTAGGGGCCAATGGTACCTAATTTACGACTAACATTTTAAGGGTCTTAAGTAAAATTAAACATAGAAGACGAAGTAAAAGTACAAAGAAATATATAAATTACAAAAACTGCTGTAGGTAAAAATTCATGGCGATGGAAAAAAATTTGAAAAGAGAACGCGCAAAAATGGTTGAGAACAATTTTCATATATATTCATAGTGTAGCGAAATTTGCAGTATGCCAGTTCTCGAACACCCTCTGGCAGTCATATGTGGTTTCTGTACTAGAAATAATGAACTGAATGTCGCTGCAATATGTCAGACAATTCTTGAACTCGATAAGCGCCATCTAGAAGGTAGCAAATAAACTGAATGTCGCTGCGGTATGCTAGATGATTCTTGAACTCGAAAAGCGCCATCTAGAAGGTAGCAAATAAACTGAATGTCGCTGCGGTATGCTAGATGATTCTTGAACTCGAAAAGCGCCATCTAGAAGGTAGCAAATAAACTGAATGTCGCTGCGGTATGCTAGATGATTCTTGAACTCGATAAGCGCCATCTAGAAGGTACCGGAAATGACATTCTGGATAGTGGTGGAACTTTCAAGAAGGAAGTGAATTTGCTATAAAAGGTTGTCATTTGAGCAGTCGAGAGACAGTTGTTCGTAAGCAGTAGAGTAATAAAGGTTGTTCTTAAGCAATAGAGTAATACAGTGGATTTCAAAGCGATAAAGTGAAATAATTGTCTATACAGTGCCTGTTTAATATTAGAATTTGAATATCGATAATTAAAGGAAATAAACAATTGTCGTTTAAAAACAAATGCTTTTGATTTAAATAAACCATTTTATAATTAAATAATGTTTGTGTTTTTAATTGCTACACAATCCAGTGATCGAACTCAGAAAAGTTTAACAGATCAAAATTATCCTAAAAAGAGACAGGAAATTTCGTAACAATAGTAATAAAACCGTTTTGAGAATAAAACCAAATCCAAATGTACAACAGAATATATCATATTTACGCTATGCGACATTTTCTGAATTGATGCAAATTGTTTTACTTAAAAAAATTTCTAAGGCTCTAAGTTAAAACAAACATGGCAGAGTGGTCAGTTTTCGCTGATATTTAAGATTTATTTGAACTTTGTTCACACACTATGCAGCTACATATATTGCCAGCTATAATTTTCTTATAGGATATCATTTTTATAGGGCGCTTCTCCCATTATGTTGTGCTCTCAATAATACCTTTTTGTCCCACAACAAATATACTTTTTTCATTGTTCTAGATGCTGTTCTTGGAAGAGTAAAGTTTATCCTATGCACTCTTCTTTACTATGAAACTTTTGAAAATGCGCATGACATAAAAATGTTAATTTGGTATAAAAAAGGGACAGTTCTCGCACTTGTTTTGGATTGTAAAGATATAAGGAGCTGCTCAGCTTAAATTTGAATCAGTAATATGCTCTTGGATGCACGTGTTAAGTTAAATCTTTCGGTATCCACAGTTCATCCTATTTATCTAAAAAAAAAAACAAAGAGAATTGAGTTATTGAAGCTAGCGCAGGTTCTAAGGAGAGTTAAGGTACAAGTTTTGTAAAATATTTATAGGAAATATTATGGACTCATATTCAACAGGTTTTAAAGTAAACACAATTTTGATTAATATATTTAGTTAGAAAACGTTTCTATTTGATTTTGAAAACTTCTTTTAAAGATAAAAAGCGAATGTGAATTTGTCATTTAAATTCTCGAGATCTAAGCATTTTTCGGCAGTTTTGAGTTAGTGTTTTGATACATATTGTTGATTTAATATCAAAAAACGCGCAAGTGTTGTAGTCTGGGTACGAGATTACTGTATTTCAAAGTATGTCGACATTTGCAGTTGACAATATTTTGAATTTTGGTCAAATACGAGTATGTTGCGATTTTGAACTTATTTGCTGAAGTCGATATCAGATTCGGACTCAGTACTTTATCCATATGAGACGTTTCATGTCAGCTGACAAAATTCAGCTCAATGTAAACTAACGCTATGACGTTCTAATGATTTGTGGATGTTTTTTAATTCTAAAATACATATAGACTTTAATAAATTCAATGTGATGACGGATGAAAGAAGATCATCTTTGGAAAATTTTGCATAACAGAACCCAAAATTTGTATACAGATTGACTATATTGAGACCATTAAAATCTAATTGTTTGTCCTGTACCTTAGCTATTGTTATGTACTTTGTAAATTTGAATAAACTTTCTGAAGTTTCGAAAAACCTTTGAAACGGTGTAAATATGATGTAATTATTGTGTACTTTGCAGAGCTTTATGTTCAGTACGTTTAGTGCAGAGACAACAAAAAAATTATAAGCGCAAAATGCATTAATTGTTAGAGAAAAACTCCAGCAATCGTAAAGGAACGAAAAATGGGCAACCAGCTGCTTATACTAAGTAGTTTCAATGACAACGACGTCATATTCGTCATGAAAATAGCTGCATCCATATTCAATTAAATTTTAGCATAGTAAATTTTATAAGCAAGTCATGTGTGAAATAGTAATTTATTAAATATTGCATACTTTTGGGATGATATGAAATTTGTTTGTAGAAAACTAACACAATTGGGCTGCAATATTGAGTTTTTAGTAATGAAACACATTTTTGGTCAAATGTTGGTTTGTAAATGATTCTCAAAGTTTACGGAATTTTTTAACCAAACATGAACCAGAACTTGTCGAAGGGATTTTGAATTATGTTATTATATTCCTACGCAACAGAGACTTTACAGCTAGAAATTAAAATTTCAATATTCGAATATTTCACATCTGTTATTAACAGCCGAGTGAAAAAATTATCTTCTGTGATAAAAGCTTCTGAAAGTTCGTAAAAAGCTGGAAAAAAGTTTTTTAAGTTTCTGAAAGGTTTTGAAAGTTAAAATTTCTATTTTCTGCAGATTGTTATAAATTAAAATGGTAAATTATTAACTAGTATTATTGTATTTTTTTTTAAGATTTGAAGCACCTTAAAAGCTCTATAACTCTTTTGAGGATATTTGTACTAAATCATGAGACATGGAACATTGATATTAAATGTTACATTTTCTGCATGGTGAAATCAAATAAATTTGACAATAATTATTGGGAAAATTAAATACTAGGTATTTGTTTGTAGATAACAACATTGGCGAATACATAAAATATTCTTTAAAAGAATTAGTAATGAACTTTTAGCTAAAGATGGCGTAGACAGCAAGTAAAATATTCCTTGAATAAGATATGGAATAATTTCTATTTTAAGTTTTATGAAAAAAAAAAAAAATTACGAGCAGTTTTGAATGCAATAATTTTCAAATTCCATACATTTTACATCCTTAGCTTTAGCTGAATTAGTTGAATGCTCTTCGCTAAAATGAGCCATAACATAAGTTTTTTAGATATTATTTCAAAACTAATGCTTCAGTATTACATATGATATTACGATATAATAAATGAATAGGCAGTTGATTATAAAATATTAATACTTTGTTTATATGACACTATCAGCTAATTTAATTTGAGTATTAAAAAAATTTGACAAAAGAAAAAATGCTACGACAGAGCTAAAAAGTTTGGTAAAACAAAAAAGTTTAAAAAATAAAATACAAATATGATTAAATGAAAAGCGCCAATAAACCTTCTAATGATAAAACGTTATCACATTTTTATTGCATCATATGAAATGATGCAAATAAAGCTGGGTATTAAACTCTAAACAATTTAATCATGACACTTTTTTACATCATTTCAATATAGATTTTGTTTATGTTTAACAATTTAAATAACTTCTATTGGCTTACATTTTTTTATTGTAAAAAATAGAAAAAACTAAAATAAAACAAAAAAATCAGCAGGATGCTTATTTGACATATCAATGCACAGTTTATGCATTTGTTATAGGACTTTGTTGAAAAAAAAAACCGTGAAAAAATACGCATAAATAAATATAAATTTAAAATATGTCAGATATAGAAATATTAACATTTTAGATAGCGATACATCCGCCTTGAGCTAAAACTTAACAGTTTTTCAATATGTGATACGATATTGATACGATTTGTTACAGCACAATTTTAATTAAAGAGTTACTGGAAAAATATTTGAGTGACAAAAAAAAAAAAAATTAATTTTAAAATACACAGAACTTCACTGCAATGTAAATAAATTAAAAAATATTTATGTGAAAATAATAAACCGCGATAAGTTACGTAAATATAAATACAACAGCATTAATGTCGATTAATTTGTGAGTAAATTTATTACAAAGATAGCTACTTATGCATTTGTGTACAGTGTCACCGAGAGAATTTTCAAAACAGGGGGAGAAGAGAAAGAAAAAGTATCATGTCTCAATCAATGTGGTAACTTTTTGCCGGAAATGTTATATACACAGGCTTTATTACAACTTTCCAAAAATATTACATTATTTTGTTAGAAATTTTGTTTTATTCCTTGGTAATATCATATTTTAACCAGCTTATTTATAAGTACAAAATCTGATAGATGACCTACTGTCAAATTAAATAGTCATATCTAATTTTATTAAGACAGCATTATTTTGCCAAAGCAAAAATTTTAAATTTTTAACTCATTTTAACAAATTTTCCACTCATTTTAATAAATTTCTCTAGTAATGGAGCCCTTGAGTTTATATGAGTAATTGATATTTTTTATTCGATATTTTGAAATGCAATTTCCAAACTAAATAAATAAATTTGTATTCGAAAGTTTAAGTTTGACGCGCAAGAATTTTGAGAGTAACAAACTGAAATGGGAAGAGAAATTGTTGATCGGGTCCAATTTCGGAGTAATACATACAAAGCTGTCTGAGAAATTTGAAACAATTTTCACAAAAATTGCAATCAAATAAGATGAAAATTTACAGAGACATCCAAACATTAAATTTTTCATGAAAGCGGAATTCAAATGTACTACTCGCACAGCTGTGGAGTCTGTTTTGCTCGAATTGATTGTAGAGGACTTTACGGATTCAAAAATATTTGAGTTCAAATAAAAATAGTAGAAGCTGTCATATCCGATCCTGTATTCAGTAAATAGTGCATTTCAAGTTCTATATTTGTATGGGAAGTGCCACACCCATTGACGCGATTCCACTCGTAAAAGCTAAAAGTAGCAAATAAGCTAAGCAACATTTCACAGCACTTGCTGAAGTGGTATACTAAAACTGTAGTTTATTATATATTTTGTGTATGCCAGCAGGCACGCCCATTTAAAAATTTAGAGATTCAACAACATTTTGTATTTTTTTTTTTGAATTTTAACTATACCAAATGAAACAATCTGTTTTATTGGTATGAACTTCGAAAGAAAAATCTCGATTAGACGCACACGGTTTAGGTAACCAAAATTAACCTTTACCGACGGAAATAAAAGAAACCAAAGTTTCAATTTAACAAAATAGGTTTTTATTTTTAAAAATTGGAACAGTGTGTTTCCTTTGAATACACTGACTTTTCCGTAATTTGTTTTTCAAAAAAATTCCCACCTTCAAAAAAAAAATCACTATATTTTAAGTCACATGCCCTTCGAATCGTTACTAGAGTCCAAATAAAAACAATCCCTGACCTGCTTTAAAATACACATTTCAATGACCCTGTGTGCATATTGCATATGTCCGTGCTTATTTATGAAAAGTGATAATATGAAAACAAAAAAAAAATTAATTTTTGTCATAATTACTGAAGCATGCACAAATACAGATACAAGCATGTAAGCAATGACATATTGTTGTGTATCCAAGCGATATACAACAATTAACCTCAATGCATGCGCGGCAATTAATCCAATTTGTTATTGATAATCGGCCGCTTCATATAAACAAACAAATCAACAAACTGCGTGAAGCATATTGAAAGTGTTGCAACAACACGAAATGATTACGAATATCTTAAAGTGCAATGGCCCATTGATGCCATGTGCTATTCTACTTAGGGCTGTTTTCAAAATATTTTTTCTCAAATTTACATGACAACTTTTAGATCAATTTTATCAATTTTATAACGATCAATCTATCACCATGGAAATGTTTGAATTCGAATGCTTAGATGTCTTGTAAGGCCAATCAAGCTTTTTCATTCAATATAGTACTGCACATATTTTTGGCATAAACTTCCAAACTGCCCATTATTACTTTAAATATATCGCCTTAAAATATTGTATCCATTTCAATAAAACCAAATTAAGCAGTCAGCATGACTTTCATTAAAAACTTCTTATTAGCAGCGCAAACAAACTCAAAGCAATTTCCTGCTTAGCGTTAGAAAGTAGAAAAGCATAAAATACGATTAAAAATAAAACTAAAAATAGAAACAAATACCAAAGGCAAAGGAAATATTAATTTCCTTCAACTATTAACTTATGGCAATTTCACTGAAAACACAAATACCAACCAACACATGCTTGGAAACCATACAAATGCACGACTGCTCATCAGCACAACTTTATTGCAGCAAAAAAATGGCTGTGCTGCAGCAATGGCAGCGAAAGTGTAGAAAAAATTGAATTCCACTAAAAATGTCAAAAGACGCACAGGATGCTGAAAAAAATTTATCAACGAGAAATGCAATAAAAAACTCAACTTAAATGCCAGTGAAGAAGAGAGAAATCAGTAAAAGGCAGCAGCAACAGCAGCAGCAGTTGCAACAACCTGCAGCGGAATGCGCGCAGCATTTATCACGCGTTTTAAATTAATATCCGATCTGTTGCAATGTCGCGCGTAGTCAATCAACGTGCAACAACTTGGAAAACGCGAAAATTGCCTGCAGCTTTAAAATAAAAAATAAATTGAAAATAAAAAATGAAAAACGAAAAAATGCCGAATGAAAGCATAACTGAAAAAAGGAAGCGGAAATGATATTTGCAATGTAGTAAAATGTGTAGCACAGTTGGGGCAAGCATAGTTAACAAACGTTACAAGACGGAAAAATACATGACGTATAAAAATTGTGAAAATTGAAAAACATTGAATTATTTTATAAATTAAAAAGACGTTGGTCACATTGTCACAATGCTTCAAAGGCAAAACTTTAGCATTTTATGACACCATGAACTTAGCCAGTTATTTCAAGAACGAAAATATTATTTCCGAAACAAAATCATACTCCACTACACTGGATTGTCTCTTTTGTAAAATATTTCAATATAAATTTTAATTTCTCATTGTATTTAATTAACCTATATTAATTTACAAAACTTCGTAACAAAGGAAGTAGTTTTGTGAATACAATTCAGTTCTTTTGATGAATTCTTCAATCTAAATGATAATTAGTATTGCACACCAAAAGTCAATGGCATAGAGAACAACAAATATGCAAAAGAAATATAAACAAGAAAAACAAAACAACAAGAAAATTTTGCATTGAAATTAAAATGAAATTTCATAAAATCATTTGCATTTGATGTATCAATAAAACATAATATGCACATACTTGAGGCTGCACATAAGAACATACCCACTCGACACAAATTCGAGTCACTTTTAACAATTGGTTTTGAATTAAAAAAACAACGTTCGTATTTGTTGAATCAAAAACGAAATTGTAACCAATGCGTAAGATATTGTACAGGGTGTTTTTTTTAGAGGTTTGTTTTTCGAATAGAGATAAAACTGGCATTTTATGGTCAAATCTGGCAACTCTAATGTCATTTATGTTCAGTTTGGTTTGCCACTTCATCATGAACAGGTTGACAAAAGAACAACGCTTGCAAATCGTGCAAATTTATTTCGAAAATAATGGTTCAGTTCGCGAAGTTTACCGCAAGCTCCGTCCATTTTATGGTCGACATAATCGTCCATCAGAGCAATTAATTCGGTTAACCATGGATCGTTTTCGCACTACGTTTACTCTATGTGATAATACGCATCCGCAGAGACGTCGAACAGTGCGCACCGAAGAAACAATTGCCGCTGTAGAGCAAAATGTTGAAGAGGACCCGAATGAATCGATTCGCCACCGTGCACAGCAATTGGAGCTTTGTCCATCAACTTTATGGAAGATTTTGCGCAAAGATCTTGGCTTGCGACCTTACAAGATCCAGCTTGTGCAAGAATTAAAGCCGCGAGACCATGCAATGCGTCGTGATTTTGGTGTATGGGCCGAAAATGAGATTGATCTCGATGCTGATTTTCATCGCAAAATTTTATTCAGTGATGAGGCTCATTTTTGGTTGAATGGCTACGTCAACAAGCAAAATTGCCGCATTTGGAGTGAAGAGAATCCACATGAGACCCTTGAGACGCCTTTACATCCACAAAAACTGACTGTTTGGTGTGCTCTATGGGCTGGTGGAGTCATTGGGCCATACTTCTTCCGAAATAATGCTGGAGAGTCAGTTACCGTTAATGGAGACCGGTATAGAGCCATGATAACCGACTATTTTGTTCCCGAATTAGATGGCATGAATGTGGATGAGTTGTGGTTCCAACAAGACGGCGCTACATGCCACACAGCGCACGTCACAATCGATTTATTGAAGGAAACATTCGATGAGCGCATAATTTCGCGGAATGGACCTGTCAATTGGCCACCAAGATCGTGTGATTTGACACCATTGGACTATTTTCTTTGGGGATATGTGTAGTCGCTCGTCTACGCCAACAAACCAGAAACGTTAGGGGACTTGGAAGCCAACATTCGTGGCGTTATTGCCGACATACGGCCCCATATGCTCGAAAAAGTGGTTCAAAATTGGACCTGTAGAATTGGCTTTATTCGAGCCAGCCGCGGCGGCCACATGCCCGAAATCATATTTAAACATTAATGGCATAAAATTATCCTTCCACTAAAGCCAAATTGATTAAAACGATTTTCTTGTGTCTTATTTCAATTCGAAGCTCTATACCTCTAAAAAAACACCCTATATTTTGAGAACTTTGCAATCTTAAAAAAATGTTCCTTCCGCGGCAACAGTAGACCCCTTTAAAAATTTCACTTAAAAAATATATATATATTGAAGGAGAGGAACGAGGTCTGTTGCTTCCATGAAATTAATTTTTGAGTTTGGAAATTTTCGTAAATTTATTGACCCTGCTATCATTAGAGAGCTCGAAAACCAAAAATTATTCGCCTGTTATGTCACTTTCCATTTAAAAATCAAGCTTTGTGCTGGACAAGTAGTTGTCATCATCGAGCTTGGAAACGAACATTTTTGAGTGTTTGTCACGGATGAAAAATTAAGAACGCCAAAGTGTTAATTTTGGTATCATTTTGATGGTCGTTAACGGTAGGTCTACCTTCGCTTATTCAAAATTTTCCTTCCTTCATTTGATGCCGAATACAAACTTTGTGCCATAAGGGGGCATATTCACTAGAGGCAAAAGTTTGCAAGAAATATTGATTTATAAAAACTCTCACATACATACAAGCACACAAATGAAAAGTAAACATATACTTACATATAGTACATGTATTTGCAACCAAAAGGGAAGTAAAAGTGCAACGAAAAGCAAACAAAAGCAAATGTGTTATTGTCAATATGAATATTTTTAGTACTATGTGTGCCTAGCTTCTAACACCAGGGTCACTAAATGAAAATTATTGCTCAGATGAAACCATGTCGTATGAGAAACGTACATGAGAGAATCTTTTACAAACCCAAAACTTTCTGACCGACCCATTTTTAAATCGCTTTAAAATTTTTCAAATATTCCTGGCATTATAATTATGAGTGAATACGTGTACCGGGAATTTTTTTGTTTTTTGTTATCGAGAGACCTCGACTTGCGGAGCTTGAACTTCTTCTGGTAGACTTTAACGAGAAAAAAACTTCCTTTAAGAATCTATTTTTTCCGAATGTTTGCAAAATAGTTACTTTCTCGAATGAGCAAATTCTTCCGCGCACCTCTACAATTTCAATTATAGTGTGGAGTCCGCAAAAATTTGGAAATAAAGAATGTATTTTTTGTATAAAAAGACAAGTTTGTCAATACGTAGTCAATGCTTTGGGCTAATTTAAATTTTCAAATAAAATCAAAGAAAGTTTCAATAGATGTCAAAACTATTCAAATCTTAGATTTCTGCCAGCAAGGAGTCAATCAATCTTTTAAGACATATCCAAGTTCATATGGTGTATTCTGTTTGTTTTTTGTTTTCCGGAGTGAACGCCCTGGTACACGCCCACATATAGTAAATATTTTAATTAACGCTATATGATATTTTTCAATTAGTTTTGGCTTAGATTGTCTTATGATTATTCTACAGTTTGTGATTTTATTTGGGCTCAATTTAATATATTTTATTCTCAATAAATTACAGCGTTGTGTGGCCTTATCAGAAATGCATTTAAATTAAAGTTCTTCTCGCATTGTCACACGTTTTGCTTGCCATACTAAAAAAGAGCTTTTCTGTCATATGCTAAAACTGAGAGTCCTTACCATAGTAAGTGGAGCTTTTGCATAAACTCTTATACGCCGCATTCCAGTCTCAATTTCGTGCGCTCTTTTAAATTTTATCATCAAATAAGTCGAATAACAATGCTTTTGAAATAATCGTAGGAAGAACATATAACTGGACACACAAGAACCCTGGTTAAGAAATGAAAGCAAAACGAAAACCCACATTCATTTTTATGTTTAGTGAAACTGTGCCACGTTTTCTCCCCAATGGGTTGTGTTGAAATTTAAGGAAAAGGAAATCGCTCTTTGTTTTATTCTCCTTGTCTATGGCCTGCTTTTTGGCGCGTTAATCTCTCTCGCATTTATTCGGCTTAGGTTTTGTCTCGTATGCCGTTTGCTTATCAATTTAATGTGTAAATTATTCACATCTTTATTGCATTTTGGATGGAGTTTTGAAATTGTTTTTTAATTGATTGCTCAAGCAATTCGTGTTAAGTGCAGAGTAGAGTTCTGACACGTTGGCACACTTTTGAAAGTTGGTCGATTAAGACTAATTTTGTTTTGATTTTGCACGTGAATATGGATAATATTCCCTCAGCACGATGTACGGAAAAGTTTTCTGTAAATATCTTTTTCCAAAAATTCTTTATAAATTATTGCGCCATATAAGATTTAAATGCATTACGTGAATTTTAAATTGATAAAAACCTAACATTCAAAAATATAAATAATAAAAATAGACCAAAAAACGAAGTTAAAATGAAAATAAAATTTAGCAAAAGGCTTTTATATTATAACTGGTGATCTTTTTAAGCGTTTGGTTTTTGAAAATTCAAAAAAGAATAGAAATATCGCAACAGCGAATGAAATATTCAATTGAAGCAATACACCAAGAATTTTGATTTGCTTTTTAAAGATTATTTCATGTAAATGTTCTCTGCTATGCCTGAGGTGGTTCATCCGTATCATCAGTATCACACCAGTGGCAGTTGTAATATTGTCTTCTAGGGCTGCAATTGTGGCTGGCTTGTCCCTGTACACGAGAGACGTCACGTAGCACCACAAAATATAGTCTTGTGCGGTCAAAACGCATGATCTTTATGGACTGCTTCAGAACGTAAGATTAATTGATCAACAAACGCGCCTCTCAATAGGTCCATGGTATCGCGTGCCGTGTGGCATATGGCGCCGTTTTGTTGAAACCACAACCAATTCCAATTCTTCGGTTTTGGGCAAAAAAGTCGGTAGTAAAGTAGGTAAGGTCCATTTATCTCGCAGCATTTTTCGTAGTCGTGATATCTGTGGACGACCAGACATATTAATGAAAATGAGTAGATCTACTAAACCATTTTTTGGTGATTTTTTAGTGCCCAAATTAAATATTTTATTATACTAAAAGTATTTTAAGATGATATTGGGGAAATATTTCTCCGAAATTTTTTAAAATAACTGCTATTAATTCTGGCTAAAAACTTAAAAATATTCTAAATGATTCTTTGCATACGAAAATAAGCAAATTTAATCCATTTATTTTCATTGTGTTGAATTAGCATAATATTATTTTTTTACATTTTTTATAACATAAAAAAACATAAAGCGTACATTGAAAAATTTACTGATAAGGACGCTTGTGATGTTTCAAATGCTCCAAAAAAAGCCCTAAAACTGAAAGTGATAAGAAAATCCTGTTAAGTGTTGTATAATATTTCACACATTTTCACTTTTATGAGCAGTCAATTATGACCTCGTTTTAAACACATACACACGAACACGCACCACCCATACAAAGATATTTGTCTACATGTGTAACAACATATTTTTAACAAAAAACAAATTGACCCTTGTTTCGCGTAAATGTTTCCTGCATAGCAGCGAACAATAACAAAAAAAGAATACAACAACAAAAAAAAACACACAGAAAACAAAAAGGATATCAAAATCATAATGTGCGAAAATTTATGCATGGAACATCGTCAATGGACAACATAAAAAACTCACATGCGCACACACATTTGCAATATAAATTTGCATACAAGCACACAAACAGGACATTCTGTACAAGCGGACGTACTAACTAAGCTGTCTGCTAGAACAATGTGCTAAAAGATCGAAGGATATGTAGCTTGTCCCTGCTTTCGTTTTTATTTTATTTCATTTTATATTTTGTCTATTTTTACATTTACGTACATTTAATTTTTGGATTTTTTTTACCTTTAGGGTGGGCCTTCCTTTTAAAACGATTTTGCAACTATGTGGGTCACAGTTGAGTTGAATTTTTCTAGAAAATGAAGCAGCTTAGATGCACAATATAGACCCAAATTTTCTTTGATTAAGAATAAAATTTCCTTTTAATTTGGTGACATTTTTTCATTTCCATTTCGCGCCAAACGTTTCAGCACACTATGCTCCCATTAATATTTATAATTTCGCAAGCATTCTATTAAGATAAGTTGCACCCTATACAACTTTGATAGCATTTACACAGCATATGTAAAAGTGTGAGTTTGTGTATGTTTCTGTATTGTTCGTATGAAACACAACCTTCATCATTTTTATGGTTCACATAAAATATAATAAATTGTTTGAATATTGCACAAAAATTTACTGAATTGTTCTGTTTTGCATTTTGGACAATTTCCCTTTTGCAGTGAGACCAACCGCTTCGTTTTTACCAGTTCAATTTAGTTGTTAACACTTTCCACATCACAGTCAGTGTGCATGTGTGTGTGTTTACTTGTATTTGTGAATTTTTACAGATGTCTTCATTTCAACGCGCATATATCAAATTTCTTTACACACACAATCAAAATGTTGCAGATTTTCGATGATATATTCACATAAATATTGAGGATGGCCGCAAGAGGTTGGTGGGGTATTGAATAAAAATAAAAACGCAAGACAGTAAAACTTTTGCAAATGGTTGCGAAGATAGACGATACAATCAGAAAGATTGTGTAAATCATAAGGATTTTTAATGTTGTAAGAAATCATGAGATTATTTTGCTAACAAAAGGGGTTTTACAAATTAGATTTATGATCATGCAAATGCTTAATTTGAAGGTCCTTTTTACTTCTTAGATTTAATAAAAAGAGAGAAATTTAATTTTTGATATCAGTCAGTTTAAAATGAAGCCTCTCTTTAATTTCCTATAAGATATTATGGCAGAAACGATAAAAATTATCTTGAATTCATTACAAGTATGAATTAATTTAAGTTTCATTAAATTTTTACAACAACTAATAATTGCGAATTTTTATCGTTCCCATTAATGTAAAATAATTTTTATTTTCCTGTCGCAGTATATTAATGTACCGCAGGCTTAAGCTGACATAGTTCTTTGTTGTGCATTTATCGTCATTTATTTCCTGTCATGTGCTAATTTTGCATGTCCTTAACATTTTGTCCTCATTTTATTTTGCACAATAACCTACTTGTAGGCACCACCATTGTTTTAATTGTTAAATTTAAT
Organism: Meiosimyza decipiens; assembly: GCA_963680825.1. Taxonomy (NCBI): domain Eukaryota; kingdom Metazoa; phylum Arthropoda; class Insecta; order Diptera; family Lauxaniidae; genus Meiosimyza; species Meiosimyza decipiens. Next base: position 141,036,807 of record OY804258.1, read on the forward strand.
TTAATAAATTGAGAAAAATCATCCAACAGCAACTACAGTAGCCTATGAGCGGTCAACAACGTTAATGTGAGTGTAATTACATATCATACATGCGTATGTATGCGTATGCATTATTAATACTTGGCTTACGTGTATGTATGTCGTAGATCCATCTGTTTGTCAGTAAAGTCAACCCCAGCTTAATGTTGCCATAACTGCGTATACAATTTCATTAAAATCAATTAAATTAAATTTCTCTCATTAAACTCTCGGCAGGTTGTGTTCACCAACCGAGTCATTAATTGCATTTGCAGTTATCAACAAAAGAACCACCACCATTGTTTCCGTGTTAAGGATAATAAAAAGCATTTCCAGTCATTTTTCTGGTCGTTGCATTTTTTTCAGTTATAATTGGCATTTTTTATGTTTTATTTCTTGTTTTATTAATATTGTGGTTGCGCAATGCGTGTAACCACAAAAAGTTCAATGTGAATTTGGTAAATTTGCAAGGAGCGGACTATTTTTATTAAAAAGTATCAACACTTTGTGAATTTGATGCAGTTCAAATCTCAAAACGTTATGCGTATGAAATGGATATGATAAGGTTACAGTGTCGGATTCGCAAAGATATGCTGCAAGACTTATGTTAGTAGCAGCAAATATTACATATGTATATGTGACGTGACAAACTGCAATAATGCTAAGGGTTACTATAATAATAAATTAAAGTACCTAAAAGACGCTAATAAATATACTTATCCACTTACCTCCGAGACGATATAATTTTCGCCAAATTAACTTAATTATAAGCACAGATTCCTTAAGGGTCTCAAACCAAGTTCTGGGTGGGGAAAGAGAGTTGGAAAAAAGTATTCGCTTCTATCTCATATACTTCTGTACAACGTCGACAGTAGCAGTTTTTCATCAAGCTTGCTTGTCAATGTGGCTCTTGGTCAGTACACAAGTTGATGATTTTCGAACTGTTTTACAAGGACTAGACTGCTTTTGATATCCCAAAATATTTTACGCTTTCCAATTGATGTTCATCCTTGACATAGGGTTCGAGAGTATATTTTTATCAACTAAGCCTAGCGTTTCGAGTCGGTTTTGTCAGCAGAGATATTATGCCTTATCAGTTCATTCACTTTTTTCATACCCTAAAGACTATTGCGCCTTGAATTCGACATGATAGTAAAGTCAAATTGGCTTCTTAGCCTATTTAATGTTTTCCTGCTTTATTCATTTACTGGCTGTCAGGAAAGATTGCAACCTTTCTGGCTTTGGTTTTCAAATTCTCTATTAAGCAACATGGTTTAAGAATGACATAAATGTTCTCCATGAAAGACAGTTGCAGAAACTGGTAAGCGAAGAGTTAAACTTTTATAGGATCTTTTATAACCAAAAAATTTATCTTTCAGGAACTGATTTCAAAATTGAGTGCTTTCTTCCCACTGAGCTTTCTCCGGAAACTTCGTAATAAAGTTTTTTTCGAAGCTGAGTATTTTTCAACACTCACTTCTAATCAACCGAGAACTATAGTGTTAAAAAATTATTCGGAGCTATTAAATAAAGCCAAATAAAATAAGTTATTTAATCAATTTTTATACTGCCGATAAAAAACGAATATGATGTATACGTCTTGAATGTCCACGGAACACGACCAGGTTCGGTCATTATCGTATAAAGCCAAAATTGCACCGTATTCTCCTGATAAGCTTTCGTTTGACATTTTCCTGTTCCCAAAGCAAAAATTATCTTTAAAAGGAAGAAATATATTTTTCAATTGAATAAAATTTTTGTTTTCCAATTATTAACTTTATTCGGGTATGATTAATTTTTGAAACGCATAGTTTAAAATATTTTTGAATAGATTTAAGACTGTGAAAATACATATTACTTCACTATATATGGCTTCTTATGAAATTCATATAAAAATTTAGTTTTCCTCAGCATCTTTAATATGTTTAAGTTCAACATAAATTGCATTTACAAACGAATGGAACATATAACTCAATTTAGTTGTTTCTAAAATACAACTACACACAAACATATGCTGGTATGCATGTGTGTGTGGCAAATAAAAAGAAACAAAACAACATTTCTAAAAGTCATTGCACGAAATGCAACAACTGACCGAATTAAAAACACCCTAATGAACATTTAAACTCTCTTCCACATGGTTAAGTATGCATGCATGCATGTGAGAATGTATGTGTACTCAAAACTTTCCCTCATACATATGAATGTCTGATCAACCTTGTAGTAAGTCAAGCCAAGTGCAGACATTGTGTGGGAGTTTTTGATAAAAAGTAGAGAAAGAAAAAAAAAAACAACAAAAAAAAAAAAACAAAAATACAAAGCTTCGGGCTTTTGAAAACTCGTGTATAATATGCAACAACACTGCGTGGCATCAATGCAAGTTGAGGTGGTTACATTTTGTTGACAAAGTTGTAGGGAGCCAAAAAATTCAATTTGGGTTTTAGCTAATTAAACTTTCTGGACAAATTTACTGGTTTGTCAGATTTAATAAAATTAAAATCATTTTGTAGCTTGAAAGTGCAACTGAAAACAATATATGAAAAACGGCAGTGGCATATAAATTCTGCACGCAGGCAGTACCAAAAAGCGTAGGTCAAAGAGAGCAATAAAGTCGAGACCTATAAAAATTTTCTTATGTGTCAAAAAGTGCTCCAGCATAAAGTTAAAAAAAAATCATTTCCAAAATTTTAAAAGATTTTTTTTTTTGTAAATTTAATATAGTAAGTTAACTTTGAAACATGCAAACAATGCAATAGAAAACTTTTCACACACACAGTAAAATTTATTGAACTTTAAGGCTTTTTAGCTTAACAAAAAGTAGTAGGTTGAATTGTCTATTCCAACAATAACTAAAATGGAAACTTTTCAGCTAAAACTTTGAGTGAAACTCAATTCTCACATCAATTCGCTTTTGTTTGGCTGCTTCTGCTGCTGTAAACTTTTCGTATGCAAAAGTTTTGACGGACTGATTTTTCTTTTTGATAAATCTTACTACTTTTTTTGCTCATGTTCACTTTATTTTATTTCAACTAGCAGTTTAAAGTACATAGTACTTTATTTTATTATCTTCATTTTTATTTTTGTTGTTTTTTTGTTTTTGTTTTTGGGATTTGGCATTCCACACACAACTCCATAAAACAGTTCAATTCAAACAAGCTGTGCAAATCCACAATAATTTTAACTTGGTAAAAATTTCGTTTTTTCTTGTACCCAGCAACGGAGAATTTAAATGAAAATCCACTTAAAATGTTTGATTTTCATTTTTTTTTTAAAGTGCTGGACTTGTTTTTCCATTGGCAGTCGAAAAAAATTGCCATTTTCAAGCGCATCAAAAGTTTTATTTGTTGCTGCGTAACGATTTTGTTCGTTTGCATTGAAAGCGAAAAAGTCAATAAAATCGCAGCTTGATAGAGTGGAGCAGAACAGAAAAGAAAAGACAAATGGACGGACAAATGGCCCTTACGCAAATACTGTAAGCAACTGCATTGGAAGTGGCCGTAACGCTGCGAAAGAAATCATTGGCAAAGTTTTCCAATTTTAAGTTATTCATTGTTAAATATTGTTGAACACAATTATGATCTATTGAAATCCAATATTTTATGCCACAAATAGTTTTATGGCTTTTTTTTCGAATTTGAATCAACGAACATTTTTGTTTCAACTTAGCTCTTCGTTATTTCATATTATTTTGCATAAAGCTAAGTTTTGCAAAAGTACAAAAGTTTACTGCGGATGTGACCAAATTCGGTTTTTCGTAATAATTTTGCTATTTTTAACAAAACTTTGTTTTTAGTTATTACGTATGTAACACGTTATGATTTTGCATATTATATTTATAGAGTGTAATGAAATATGATCTCGAACATTTTTGTTTAGTATGAGACGGGATATGGTAACATTGAACAAAACGTTTAATCTTCTTCTACTGTTGCAATCGGAGCTGTAAAAAATTTTGCAACTATGTATTAATAGTTTAGGCAGGAGAAGCGTTTTAGCTAGCAAAATTTCAGTATGACTTTTATGGCAAAAATTTTAAGATTTGATGGAGCACAGAGTGTAGCAAAAACTTGATCACATATACATACATATATATATATATATAACTTATGTGCGTGGAACATATAAGTATGCTATAAATTAGCCCAAGATTCTTGGAAGACTTCACGTATTCTGTTGAGGTATTATTGATATAAATATTAGCGAAAATATTTAAGTTCGCAACTTTTTTGTAATTCTTCAAAAATATTATATACAGTATCAGCCAAACGACACATAAGTTGCACTTCATCAGCATACTTTGCAGACACTGACGATGCGTGGTAGTCCATTAATGTAGAGTGAGAATTGCCAAGACCACAAAGTAGAACCCTGGCGGATAGAGCTTCCATAGAAGGAAATGTCATGCAATGGTTTTAGTAACCACACAATGCTTTCTGATCTTATAAAGGAAGCAATAAGTTTTTTACCCAAAGTGGCTAAAAAAAAACTTTCACACGCCGTGGCACAAAAATTACAAGTTCCATTTTTAGCCCAGTTGAGATAGTCTTAATTTTTCCAACATTCATAGATTCTTAATATCCTTCTCTCCAATTGCCAATACTACTTGACCTTCTCCATATTTTATGGCCAATTTTCGCTTTTTTATGCATAGTCCGCTTGTAGTTTTTTTTTGTGTTTTCGCACTAAAAGTACTGAATAGGAAGCTTATTAAAAAATATTTTAAGAAATATATTATTTTAGTCATTAGAATTCTCAACTAAAACTTTTTTGAAGATAGTGGAAATTGAAATATCTCCATGAGAATTTTGTTAATTTTTTGGAAAATACCGCTGTTAGATATACTTTAGCATAGCCTTAGAAAAAAACTTTTTAAAGTCAAGGTAATCGGTGACTTGAAGCATTTTCCGAATTATTGTCACAGTTTTTGGTAGTAGTGGAGCTACAGAGTGCAGCTAGCAGATGGATTTTAATATATTCCTTATTCGAATTTCACTACACTGATTTTCCCCTTCTGCTTACAGTGTTACCCCTTAAATCAACCACAACCATAAATCGTTCGTAACACTAATAGCGGTAGTTTTCAGAACTAAATAGCATTGATTTAAGTTAAAGCTACCTAACAATGTTAGAATAAATGACTCCGCAGTTAAAAATATTAAAAGCTCTCTACCATAAATGTTTCTTTTTTGGTTCGTGTCTGTACTTTGCTTGCAATTCTGGTTCGTTTCACCGCAGCCATTCCAGGTGAATTCATGCACTACACGATTGCATGTCCTTTGAATTGAGGTAGAAAATTTGTATTGATAAAAAATGGACTTTGACCACAAAACCGAAATCTGGCACTTCTAATTTTCGAAAGTTGACAAAAACTAAAATCTTCAGAAATAGTATGCAAGATATGAATTGATGTCAGAAGATCTCTATCAAAGGCTCGACAAGCCAAAATATTTTATTTTTGAGAGGCCCAATGTACAAAATCGGTGGAGATGACTTAGCACACATATTGAAAACGTTTCGTTAATGAACTTGAAATCCATGATATCTCGAAGTTTCTTGCACGAACGTTTTTATTTTAGCTTAGTACTATTCATTGAGGAACTTTAAGATACTTGAATGAATCATTTATCATACATGATGTAGATAATTCATTTGGAATTCAGTGAACGTATTATTCTAAAATTCCGACTTTGATGATGAATGATGTTGAAATGTTAGAACTTAATTGGAATATTTGTTAAGTGTAGAACGGTTAAAGCCTTGAGATTTTTCGTTTTTTTAAAATCATTGTTATCCAATTCCTCCAGAGCTTCTCGAATGTAAACTGACACCGCCCTTGTTAAAATTCGTGAAGTCATTTCGTTTTTCACAACTCCAATGCTATTACATGGTGCTTTTAAGACATTCCAGGCAAATGGGCATTGTTTTCCAAACGCTCTGATGATAAAAAATACCGAGAACGAAATCTTAGCTAATCGTCTGTTGTTTTTTTGTGATAGCGAAAAATAATTTTTTTCGTTTTGTTTTATTTTGTTTGGCTTAAAGAAATTTTGAAAAAAAAATCGCAGAGATAAAAATTTATTATGTTATTGCTGTTTTACCGTTTTTCATGAAAAAATATCAAAAAATAAAAACAAATCAAAAAAAAAATAATTTCGGTCTAAAAGCTAATAAAGTTAATTTTTTTTTGAGGGTTCTGTCTAGTCAAAAAATTCTTTGAAAGCACACAAAGCAAAGAAACAAAAAGAAATTATTTTTCACTCGTTCTTAGGACTGAAAGAATTTTTGTTTGATTTTATTTTTCGATTTTGTTTCTATAGAAAATGGTGATAACACAATCCAAAAATTTTTTTTTGGGAAAACAAAATAAATCGTATATTTTAAACCTTTTTCTATGTTTAATTTCATCTCAACTTAAAGTTTTTAATAAATCTGATTACATCCGAATTCTTAGGAAAATACACTGAAAATTGGTGAAAGTCGTAAAGACATAAAATAATATCAGAACTTTTTTCGCATTGTACTTATTTCACGTTTCTGATTTAAGCATTCCGTTAGCAACTTCCGCATTCAGCGCTTAATATCTTCATGAAAATGTGCAAACATTTTGTAGTACTGCCAGTGTTTTCCCCTTTTGACTTTTATTACCCGTTAAGAAATTGTCACTCATGTGGAAAATTATATTTTTTCGATTTATATCCTGTCGCCGTTGATGTCATCTTTTGCTGTTGGCTGTGATATTTTTGCAACGCCCATCATTTAAATGCAACGCGATCCTGTCCGCAATGCAGAATATATAAAAGAAAGGTGCGTACAAGCAAAAGTACATTTTGCGGAAAACAAAAAAGTAAATAAATATAACGGCAAAAGTCGTAACCACGTTGTGAGCATCCTTGCAAATTATTTCACTTTGTGGAATTGGATTTCAACTCTGATTACCGTTACGCGTAACTCAATAATTCGAAACACACACAGACTCTGCACACAGGACACTGTCGATTTGTGAGTGTACTGATAAATATTTTGTTTACTGCATAAATAATAGAGCGTCCTTTAAAATTATGATTTTGTGCATTTATAATGAGTATTTATATGTAAATGTCATGTGAGAAAGGGATGGTGCCAACTGCAAAAACCTACCATTTGAGGACAGTATGTTTATTTTATTCAAATTTTGAGGAAATAATCCTAGATGCCAATATTATGAAATTGAGTTTTGTTTTAATATAATAATTCAAAAATTAGTGCCATTTCCTAATGGGTATCTCATGAGTTAAGTGCATATTTTATAAATTATGCTGTCAATACTGTTTAAAATATTTTGGTACCGGCTAAAAGTTTATTTTATTTGGTTTTAATAGCATTAAGTGATACGTCGTTGCCTCATGTCGTGCGACACAAAATTATAAAATTTTTGGGTTGTTTTCTTTTGTCTTTTTTTATGTAAATTATAACAAGTTTTTTTTTTGGTGTTTCTACTTGTCTCATTAGCGAACAATACATTTTTATATATCAGTCCAAAAAAGATAATTCAAGACTAATGTGATGGAATCTTATTTCAGACACGATGAATCGCGTATGCCTCATATTGAAAAAAAAATGTTGAGAGCATTATCGATTCTTTGTTTGGTTGCAGGTTCATTAGCTCTTGTTCAGATATACTAAGCACAAGGCTGCATTTCATAGCCACCAAACTATTAAATACTTAAATACACCTGCATCTAAAATGTAATGCAACTAAATAGAATCATGTAAGAAATTTCAAAATAGCTACTGAAAAACTGAGTCCTACAAAAAATTATCTTAAGCGGTAGAGAAAGTCAACATAAAACAAAATCAAAATCACCCTCAAATCGAAAAGAATCTTGAACAAAGTGTGTTCAAAAAACTTGATCTTTATTGATAAATGTGCAGATATAGCGTTTCAGTTGTATGACAGATGCGACACCCTGATGTAAGACTGTGCCCACATTTTCGAGTGGTTGAATGAAAACAATATACTTTTGTAAGTATATATATCCACATATGAAATTTCAAGCTTGTGGTTGCCATAGGTGAGAAATTACATCTCTTAACTGGTTTTGTTGTATTCAATCCCACCTACATTTTGCCATGTGCTTGGTACCTCTTTAGTGCCAATTTCCAAAAATGTAACTGTCATAATTGGCACGATAGCGTTTTAAATTTGCGTTTTTATTTTTTGAATGGGAGATTATAGGTGCCCACCTATTTGTTCTCTAATTCCCAAACCCCTTCTCGAAATAGCCCCGTATAACTCTTGTGACTTACGGACGTACGAAGATCCATGAATGTAAGATCGAATAACGATTCTAGCAAATTTTAATGGACAATAGAAAATCATACATTTAAGTAGTTTCCTTTTTTTATGAAATTTAATGCGCTTCTATAGAAATTAAAAGAGTTAACTACTAGTGTCGTCTATCAAAGAAATAGTGGTCAGTTACTACAACAAAAACGGAAAAATCATTCTGTCTGGCATTCTTTATTATGGTAAAATATGCCTTAACATATTGCATGTTAACCCTGAACCCATTGTTTGTAAGTTTTTTGCTATATTAGTTTTCAATAGCTTCTTGTATGTGGTAGTTGCATGCCAACACCTTCTGTATCCTGAAAAGTTTGTAAAGAAGTCCTTTGACTAGCAAGTTAATCAGCTTGTTCATTTCCATTAATGTTCTTATGCCCAGATATCCGAACATCCATTTGTCTGTGATCTTTTTGATAGGGTTCGACTGGTCCCAATTTGTGTGTTTTGAAATTTAAATTATAAATTGTTGGAGGTCTCAAGGTTTCATTGAAAGTTTTTTTAAGAGCTGCAATATTAAAAAGTTGAGACTATTGTTTTAAACGCTTTGTTTGATTTTGAAAATAGTTTTTCTGAATATAAATAAGCCATAAAACACATAATAAACCATAATACCCATAATAAACTATAACTTTCATATTTTTTTATAAAATTCTCTTTTTCTCTTCCTATAAAATTTCGTTCACTTCAAAAATTAAAAAAAGGATAATGAAGAGAAAATAGAAAAATCAAGTTGAATGTGGATGGTAAAATTTCAAACTTCTCCACTGCATTAAAATATTAATTTTGCCACTAAAGAGACGAACTTTCATCTCTTCCATTGATTCTATTCCCTTCAGTTGATGAGGAGCGTTGAAATTATACCAGTTGTTAGTTTCCTACGCTGTGACCAGATGGCGCATGAATGCCACTAAATATTTGTTTCTTATGCGAAAAAAAAACCGTCCTTTATTCAATGCTTTGATTTTGTTGTTGCTTTTAGTACGCCTTGCTGTTATCCTTTGACGACTTGAAACCGAAACGATTTCTTTTGATTTTCGTTGTCGTCATCGCCCTTGCCTGTTAGTTGATTGCCCTTGCTTTGTGTGTGGGTGTCAATGCTGCCACACCAATTGTTGTTGTTGGATAAATGAAGCTTTTTTTTTATATGTCTGTACGACACTATTCCGAAGAAAATAAATAAAATTGAAACAATTTTAAAACTATTTATTGGTAGCTACCTACGTATGTGTAAAAAATAATTGGCTGTCGAATGTTATGCAGAACAAAACAGTAATTAACAGAAATAAAAATATTTGTAGCCTTGGCTAAGTAATTTTGTGTTGGCCATTTATCCTAAGCTGTATATACCTCTATCATGTTATTTTTCAACATAATTTTTAGTTACGTTTTACTTGCAAAACATTATAGTTTTTTGTCCTACATATCAGAACAGAAAAAAATTTTTATTTATTTAACTGAGATAACAGCTCAGTATAGTGTGGAATAATACCAAAAAAACTACATAACACAATAAAAAATGGCAAAATTTAGTCATACCAGCTTTATTCATTGCTAAATGGAATCATCAGTGACTTTGAAGCTGATACACTGAAAAAGAGAAACATATCAGGCTTGAAAACTCGGATCAAAGATCAATGATGATTTCATTTAACAAAGAATAAAACTGATGTTCCTAGATTTTGCCGTTTTTAGTTGTTGTTTTTTTGTGTTTCCACACACTGCCCACAACAGTTAGCTCAGTAAAATAATTATTATTTTGAAAGATCGTGTGTTTTTAGTGTCTTTTGTTTGGAATTCTTAGTAACAATAAAAGTCCTCTTGGACAGCAGTGGTGTGTCACTAAAAAATTGAAATACCAAAAATGTGTCTTCTTTTAATTACCTCGTTTTTTATTTGTTGAACACAATTTCATTTGACAAAGGTTGTAGACTTGACATATTTTCTAATCATTTGACACTCAATCTCATTTAAATAGTTGATCTTTTTAAAAATTTATTGAACCACTTATGTGAGCATTTTTCCATCTCTGTTGATTTGTTATCATTTAATTTGTTTACTTAAATTGCCATAAAAGCAAGCAACTGAAAATTCCGTAAATGTTTAGCATAAGACTTTCATCAAAGCTGAGTTTCTGTTCATTCAATCAAAAATTTTTAATTTTGACTTCGAGTTTCTTAAAGACGCAGATCTGGAATCGAAGAAGAGTTATAAGAATTACCAAAATAAAGTTTACAAAAGAATAAATATCAATTGAGATATGTTTATTATATCGCGCTTTTTTCTATGGTATCATTGGAGTCTGAATTACGAAATATTAACTTCTTGTGATATTATTTTAAAAAAGCACTTGATCTTAACATTACTGTGCGAGTGTTTAAAACATTTTATGCTGACCACATGATTTTAATTGGAAATGAAAAATATATAAAATACAAAATAATAAAACTGAAAAATTCTCAGTTTTTGAAATTCTCGATTTTAGTTTTCATTCTTTTCAAAGTTACATCGTCTCTAATATTGTAAGCTAACAAATAATTTTAAGAGCAAAAAAGCAGCTAAGAACTTGGTAACCATTGAAATTTGCAACCATGGTTCAGCTTAAATCAATGACATATGTTTAGGTTTTTTATATAAGAGATAACAATTTTTATCATAACTTCTAAAGCCATTTAGTTTTGATCAGTTTTTGGTTCAAATTATTGCCCGAGGAAATCTGAACGATGTCGGGTTTATTTTTAGATAATTTTTTCACTAAGTTTCAGACTGGAACTTTTTAATATCGAGGGATTCTAAGTAGTTCTCTTTAGTTTTTTATAAAGGCTCACTTTTTAGTGTGATGTTTCTTAAAAGTAGCTCTATCTAGCTATTTTTATATAACACATTTGATAACAGTCAGCGATTGTGTTTTGTTTTGTTTGTAAAAAGTGCAAACATTTTGCAGTTCTTGGCACTTTGTGCTGTTAAAACTTTCAAATAAAAACTTTAATAAAATAAGATTCGCTTGTTGTTGTAGTTATTTGAGTTTTTTGGCAATTTATTGGGACGATATGTGTGGTCACATATTCATTGTCACAAATATCCCACTTGGAAAATGAATTTCTTTACGATTGAGGTCAGATATTACCGTTGGAATGTTAAAGGTATTTTAATGCATTTTATGGAATTAATAGGCGTCTGTTGTCTGTGTGCGCATTTTGTTGCATCCTAATTTATTTATTTTTCGTTACAAGTGCAAGAGTGTTTGTTTGTACGTGTGGTTGTCAACCAAACTGTTTGTATGCGTCTCTTAATGTCTTTTACCCAACAGGAAAATGCAAGAGCGATTCAAATTGGAGCTACAATAGCGCACTCGAAACTTCTAGAGAAAATGAATAAAAACTCTTATGCGATAGTTCCCAGAACAAAATTTTTTGTGAAGAGGGACTCATATTTCAATTTTCAATGGTTTCGAATGGCATGCGAGCTCATTTTACATATCCAAATATCCTCATGTTCTAAATTTCTTTGGAAATGCTTAAAATTCGAAAATTCATTTCTCCTCGAGTACCTACGTACATATATCCTCAATCAAATATAAAATTAAAAATTCTAGGGCTTGCTCTGCTCATATTCTGATGCCAAGGGGCTGTTTCTTCGGAAGAAACTGTCTGGAGGTAACGACTTCCTACAGCATTTTACACTAAGAAGAGTTTCAAAAAATTGTTTTTGATAGATGAAGTTACAGTCAATGAGAATAGTAGACTTTTGAGCTATACGTAGTCCCAAAAAAAAATGTCTAGAAGTGTAATATCACATGATCTAGGTGGCCAATTCACTTTTCACTAGATTGTTATCGATAAAATGAAAACATATCAGGCTAAGAAATTCGCACTCGTCGGCTAAAAGGGCACTGATGATTTCATTTAGCATCGGCCAATTTTTTTAATTTTGATTTTTGTTCGTGTTTCTTATTGGGAAACGTGAAACTGCTGTCTTTTTTTTTTTGTTGCGTAACGTACAATAAAAGCGAGAAAAAATGGCAAAAGTTCATCCATCTTTTGCTGTGTTGGTGAAAAACTTGTACCATTTGCACAACTTTGTTGTTGTTGTTTTTGTTGGCATCACAGTCATTGCTTGGCATCCCTCATATCTTGACGTTCGCATCCATTTTTATTCATTCATTTGTTCCTTTTGCATTTGTTCGGCACATTTTTGTTTTCACTCGTTCCTTCGCATTTCTTTTTATGTTTAACTTGTTGAATTGTATGCCGCACTAAAATGAGTCCTTGTGGTTTTTCTAATGTGGTGTGCAAGGATTTTAAATATGTGATGGAATCCTTAATTTTTTGTTGCTTCTTTGTTGTTGTTGTTGTTACTTTTTGTTGTTGTTAGTTTTTTACCGTTGCCACTTGCGGTACTATGAGTTTTTCCTTCTCAAGCATTTTTCATTAGACGTAGAATTAAGTGGGAACATAAAATCAGCTACAATTTCAAGGATACTCTTATTTTATTTTTATAATAAGTTTTTTATAGTTCTGCTATGAGACATTGAAATTTTTTAAAAAGTTAACAATTTGGATTTATTTAATAACGTGACACGTTTTACTATCAAAGGCAAAGGTGATATAGTGTAGAGAATCCTATAATATTTAACCCAAAATATATTTTTTCCAGTGTAATCTTATGCTTGTCACATTCAAGACCAGGCTCTTTGCACAAATTCAAAAATAATTTAATACTACCATATCAATCAAAACCCACTGCTGATGTAATTTCAAAAACCAAAGCGAATCCAATTGCTAAAATTGAACAATTAACATTCTACACATAGTCGAAGAGGGGCTCAAGTTGCACAGAACTCACTCTATTGCTATGCGCTCATTAAGCACACGTGTTAACACATACAGACGCACGAACTGTACACATTATTAAAACGTAACCGAAAATAGCACAAGGAACCATTAGCACCTCAGCAAAAACACACATAATTACTTGAAAATATTAAGGTTATTCATATCAAATGGAAATTCGTAAGAGAAAACGGTGTCCTACAGATGTTGCCTTGATGAGCTGTCAACAATAGCACAAAAGCTTCAGAAAAAGAAAACTTTGCCAAAAGAAATATACTAAGAAACTCTGCTATTGTTTACACCAGACCAAGAAGAGACTCATAGGCTATATAATAAATGCACATGTACATTAGGGTGCTTATATCGAAAATGTTGTAAGTGTGTTTTATTTTGTTTTGCCTATATTTTAGCTTGAGGCTGCACAGTTATTGTTCCAAGTAAGTATTAATGAGGCAGACAGAGTTTGTGTCCGATTTCGTTGAAATTTTACGAAAAAGCCGACTAACTAAAACGTAGAAAAAGTATGTCTTAGGTGCCAAGATATAGCGTTTTAGTTATATTAGTTGCATGGGAGTTGCCATTTTTTGCGTTTAAGTGAAAAATAAATTTTTTTTCTATATGAATTGTAATAGGAAACGAATCCGAATTTTTTAAAATATTTTGGAAATTCGTTAATTTTTGGGCGATATATCAAACTATTTAGATGTGTTTCTCACGAGATTTTCCGATTTCCCTAATATTTCCCAGTATTCATTTCAACGAATGCTCAACAAAACAATCATTTTTTTCCTTGGTTTTTGGTACATCGTTTCAGTTTTTCCTATTAAAATTTCTAGAGAGGCGCTTTGTCAACAAAATTGTATGACATAGTTGATTAGGCTTGTGGTCTACATGACCTCATATAAAACAGCTTAAATTGGTGCGAGTGTGAAGTTTTTTTCTCTGCTATCAAGACATCTTGAGTGAATGAGTGAAATTGTTTATGTGTTAGTGAGTGGAATTTGTTAGTGGTAGGAAATTGCTCCAAACACATGTCTTACTAAATTTAGAATAAAAAAAAAAAAACAGCATACAGAAATAAAAACAAAAACAAAACAGAAAGAAGTAGAAATTATGTGAAATTCAATTAAAATCCCAAAAATATTTACATAATAACACCAAAGAAGGCGAAACCCTGAAAAGGGTTAGGAAACCACGAAAAAGATTTAAATTCCAAGCGACAATATATGGTGGCGTTTTTTGTTTTTGTTTGTTTTAAATAAAGCACAATAGAGCTCAGTGGTTGTAGTGTTGATGATGCTTTTGATGAACGGGTGCCTTCACTGTTGGCAGCACCACTTTCTCCACTCTGCTGCTCCATACTGGAAAGATTTTCAATTTCATTTTCATTCTAATTTTAATTTTTCAAATTCAATGCATACACACTTACACAACTGTACGCATTCCATAAACATACACTAACACAATGACATTAATATGATTATGCATTGAATGGTATTAATTTGGTAAAATTTAAGACAGAGATGTACAAAGGTTGATTCATTTTTATGTTTGAACTTTGGAATGAAAATTGTAATAAGTAAGATATGTGGGAGGAAAGTCGTGCAATTATTTTTCGTGAATTTATGCAGCATTTAATCTTTTGAATATCTACGAGTATGTCATTGAGGAAAAATATCCCAAAAGTAGCTTCAAAAAAAGTATCTACAAAAAAAAACCAAAAAAGGTTGAAGTTTTTATGGGATTTTGTTTGGAAAATTTCCAATTTAGCTTGAACTCATATAGCTCAGCTCCGAAAAAATTCTCAAACTGATTAGATGAGCAAGAAATTTGTTTAATTTATTTCAAAGTTTCTAGACGGCGCTTGTCCCGAAATTAAAAAAAATAAATCTTTTCTAAGCACCCACTCTCTAATATATACACTGACAACTCTGCTCTACAAAAACACAAATTTATGCCATCACATAGCCTTAGAAAATAAGTTTATTAAACACAGCATTTTGAAATAAAAATAACCTCCTTCTTTATTTTATTATCCTTATTGTGCACCAAGGAATTCTAATTAGAATTCCAACACGCCAGTCATTGGATTCTATCGGTTGAGAGGGATATTTTGCAGTGCAGTTGTTGTTGTTGCTATAGCTTGTGCTGGGGGTGCTGCTTGAGGTGTCTGCCAGTGCTTATTACTGTATGTCCGTGAGTATGTGTTGCGATCTTTTGTTTGAATCCTTTTTTAATTCCTCAGCTTTTGTTTTTGTTCATTCCAATGAAAGGCTTTCAAAGCAAAAAGAAAAATTAACTAATTTTGAAATTGGGCTTTTCTTTTCCTTTCTTCATCCAATAACGAATGCATTGTTTGCGATTAAGGAAAGTGGAATAATACCATAGAGAATGCAACAAAAGCGCTGTGCAGTAGCATGGCATTGAATTTTTTTCGAAAAAAAAAATCTTCAAAATTCATTTCATTATCTAATTTAAACAGTCAAATTGCTAAATTAAAATTTTAAAGATGCCAATATAAATTATCGGATTTTTTGCTTCACTATGTCACATTGTCATCAGATAGTAAATTACAAATTTTAACTTAATTTGAAACATTTACTCAGTGTCTATGAAAATAATATATCAAATTGTATTGTTTGCATGTGCCTGACTCAACAGCTGCATGGGCATTCACCTGCCTGAACGTCAAGTGACTGTAAGTTCCCGTAGTATTTTTCGTACTCACACATCACATAAATTTTATTCACATTCAATTAAATGAATTTCTATTCGATTAGATAGACCGACAGACAGACTGTTACTGCAAACACCTCGCTTAATATCGAGTTAATATAATTGCAAGATAAAGTTTGGAATTTTAATTAAAAGACAACTTCATTCAGACGCGGTAAAATTGTTGAGCACTTAGGGGAAATACACGGTAAAAAATGTTCTTCTATTTGAAATATTTTTTCTTCGTCTGGGATGAAACTCTTTGAAATTCTATGAATCTCTTGGTAACATATACAGTATGTGGAAAATGCTTATGTCAATTAAAGTAATGGGTAGTTTCCACGATTTTTAGATCGTTTTTTTTTTTGCTCTGGAATTATTGACGGGTTATTTTCCTATTTTGCAAAATGTATTTATGGCCTCTAAGTTTTGAGCCGAAGCGGTCATCGTAGTAATCAAAAAACTTTATTTAGTAAAAAAACTCGAATAAGACCGTCAGTCAACCAAATCGCAATTTTTTTCTGTGTAACAACTTTTTCTTTATAGTCGAATTGTATTTATTAAAGAATAGGTGCGCTATAGAATAAAGATGGAAAAATATAAATGCACAAATGTATATGTATACTATATAAAGTAAATAAAATTACACACCGTTGTAAATATATATACAATAGGGTGTTTCAAATGGAAAAATGCTCAAGAAATAAAAATGTTCTAAGCTAAAGAATTGGAAAAATATACTTAAAAATTAGCTTTTCTTACAATTCTAAGGATAATTTTTGGAAATTTTTGTCGTCGTGCCAAATTACGTATATGTATATATCCAAAAATAAACAAATGCCCAAAGTTATCATGTAGTTACTTTTTTTCTCCATGAAAATGTGAAACGCCCTAATATACTCGTACATACAGAAATGGACAGTAACAAAAATGCAAGTTGATTCAATGATTGCAAATATTGAATTAAAATTCCCCAAAGACAAACAAGCGATGGATGAAATGGACTAACATGAAGTAGAGACAGGCCGACAGACAAATGAACAGACCGATATCTACATGTGTATGTATATGGCACTGTGCACTGTAAATGCATAGGACGGCTTCATATCTTCATGTCTAATTCCACACCTAGGCCAACAAATACAGCAATAACAATAACAACAACAGTACTGGCGCCTGAAATACCTACTATGTGAGACTCAGCGAGCAAAGTTTTTTTGTTCTTAAAAGGACGCCGTAGTTGAGCGCAGTTGGAGAAAATGGAATAAACTCGCTGTCCGCCCATCATTTTGCCTGGTAGTTTCTTTTTAATTAAAACAAAATCCACAACCAATAACGTTTTTGAGGTTGCTGTGGATAAAAGCGCAGTCAAAACAATCCATCTATCAATTCAAGTGTCCCAAGCCGAGAGAGAATTACACCGCAAGCTCGAAAGAATAAATGGCAAAGTTTTGAAAAAAAAACAACTTTATTTTTTGAGCGAGATTGAGTTTGAGTTAAAAAGTGCAGAATTTTTCGCGGTAAAAATTAGATTCAATGAAACCACCATTGACGATCTGTGGTTTTTTCATGCCGGCAGTTAGGGCAGGGAACTTTTTTTAGTAAACGTCAAATTGAATGCTAGGGTAAAAGCCCAAAGGAATAAGAACAATAAAATTAACGAAACAATGGCTCATTCGTTCTCACAAAAAAAAAATGAAAACGTATACTTTAAGCGCAGTAAGAACTTTTTGAATGATAACTCAGAATATGCATTGATAGCACTAAAATGTTGACTCACAGGACCAATTTTATTTGTAGTTTTCGTTAAAAATAATCTTTGGTTAAGCATGGCATGGTATCAAAAAAGTCAAAACTATACGAGGAGTAAAAACATCAAAGACAGCGATAACTTAAAAAACTCGATATCAGTTAAAATGTAATGCCGAAACTGTCAAAATATATCAAGCGAAGAGCATAAGACATCGATAAACTTAAAAAACTTGACAATGATAAGTGTGTATCAAAAAGATCGAAAAGTATCGGAAAGCATGGAAAAAGTCGGTGAAAGCACCAAACTGTATTGAAAAGATAAAAAAGTTGAGTAAAAAAGTATCAAAAACTTCAAAAGCATCGAATAGCATTGATCAAGTTACATATATCGAAAAAGTCGATAACAGTCAAAAGTACCGAAGGACATTGATGAAGTCTAATTGAAGTCTGTTAAATTCGATAAAAGCATCAATACAAAAACTAAACTAAGAAGCACAATATTTTAAGCCTTCTTTTAAAATTTATATGAAACTTCACTCGCTATCAATCGGATGATATAATAAAAAAAAATCGCTCATTAAATTGCAAATGTCAGAATATGACACTAACACGCACACAAATTATTCACATACTTTCAATGTTATGTTAATTTGACAAGTTTATTGCATGGCCGACCTACAACTCACATTTGATACACAACCCCCACTGCATATAATGTAGTTATGAATCCCAAAGGACATTTTGTTGAGCTGCTCGCATTTTCATTATGAATCTTAAAATGTTGAAATTACAAAGCAACAACACGCTGCAAACTCATAAACTTTTACACTGATATACAGCAAATGGGAGGAGAAAATACGCTAGTGCGGGTTCAATAATATCACATTACCATTTCTATCCCCCAGGAAAAAAGTGAAAAAAGACTCCGCCCCTTTTGCCAAAGCAGCAATTCAACTACGCTGTTGCTTCCCCGGCACATTTCGCATGCAGTAAGAAAACAAAATCAAAACGATCTCATTATTTTTGTTAAGGTATAACATTTTACGGTATTATGACTTCACTCCATCCAACTCTTGCAGTGCGAACAACACCTTTGCGATATTAAGGCTCGCACACTGGTGGCGCACACTAGCGACTGTCATATGAGAAGAAGCTGTCAAAATTTTGTTATATTTTTTTCCATACAAAACGCAATAAGCATCGAATAGCAAGCGCATAGTAGAATGAAAATCATAAAAGTCGCAAGAAATTAGAAATCAACAGCCTGGAACACGAGCAGCAAGCGGCAGACAGACAAACAAACGGACAGACGGATGAACAAGGTGGTAAACTGCAGACTATACATGAGCAAAAAAAAAAAAAAAAATGGAAGTGATACCACTAACCTGAAGTGGCAGCTGCAGAAATAATGGGAGTGAAAATAGCTTGGGACAAAAAACAGAGAAGGCGTGGAAAAATAGCAACATATAGTAGTAATGCTAATAGTCGCAAAAGATCTCTTTGCAAAAAACAACGAAATGTCTTATATGAGAGCTGTATAAAAAAAGTTTGTACTGCACTGTTTTTTCATATAATGATGCACTGTAAGAAAATGTTTGCAAATTATTGTACTGGATGATAGTGCAATATACAAAAGAAATCAAATATGAGCTCTTTACGATATCAAGTGTTTGTGTACTAGAAACAATTCGGCAAACGAGTCTCAGCTGTAAAATCAAATAATACTTAAGGAAACTGTCAGCAAAAAGGTTGTGGTGTCATTCTGGCATTGCATAATCTAGATCAGCGATGGGCAAGTATGTGCACTTTACGCCCTCATGGCCCGAAGCGTTATTCTACGCACAAGCAAGCAGAAAACAATTCGCAAAATTTCAACGCTATCGACGCACAGCGTTGACTTGAGTTCAAACGAAAACAAAAACAACACACACAGGCGTTAGTGACGATGCCGCATTGTGTCTCGACGAATGTAGCAATTGTTTTTGGTTTTAGTGCAATTTGGTTTTTTTTTCGTGCTGTTGGCTAAATTGGAAATGAAAGAAAAAAAACTTTAAAATTTAGTTTGTTGTTGCGCCCTTTTGCTAGATTTCCATGCCCACCACTGGTCCAAATAATGTAGCCTTGTATTTGTCTCAATAGAAGAAAAAACTTTTTACAAGAAACTATTTATTAAAAGATTTTCGTATTGTGATGTGGAAAATTATTCATGTTTATAATTCAATATTACTAACAAGATACCAGGAGACATTCCTAATCCACCCAAAGTTGTTACTTCATCGAACAATATTTATATTCAACCAGTGAGCTTACAGATAGAACACTGTGCAAAGTATGCTGCTTGTCGTATCATAGTATCTTCGAAAAGAGCCAGTACATTTTTTAAAACTGAAATAAATTTTAAAATATTTTCCACAGTGTCTTATTTCCAACCATTTGCTTTGCACAAACTTTAAATGTCACCAATGCGGTCCTCTACATCCTAGAATGAGAGCATCTTACCAATACCACACCATTCTCTCTTAATATAAAAAATGTCAATAAAAATTTCCATAATCTAATATTGTACACTTATAAGCCTTCAAATAACTCCCTTAGGGAATTTCAGTTTTCGTCGATGTTATTGTATTGCTGCAGTAGTTGTTGTTATCTCCATGTGTGTCTATTTATACACGAACAGAAACGTACACTTGAAAAAAAGAAACCATTTTCTCAGAGCAAAACTAGTGTCATTTGATGAAAGAAAAATATGCAAAAATAAAGCGCCTATGAGACTCGCTCAGCATCATTAGCATAGTTAACGCTTTGGCGTTGGTCCTATAATCTGTAGCAAATAAGTTTTCAGTGTAGAAAAATGTATCGCATTCATGTAAAGTGACATATGCACAAAGAGAAAAATCAAAATATCGCCGTATATTAAACATTTTTACTTGTAGCTTTTGTCATCATCATCATCATCGTCATCGTCAGTAACATGCGAAGTCAGCTCCCTACACTACACAGTGTAAAGGCGTGAAATAAGAAATTTTCAACACTCAGTTCTTGCTGCAGGATTTTTCTTTAGCTTATGATTTCCTTTTGCTTTAACTATGCGAAAGACACCGGCTGACAGTAGCGCGGAAGTAAAAATCTGAATTAAATCAACATGGCGTGGTGTGTCCCAGACGTATTGCAATGGGAATACGACGCCACATTGACTTCAAACCGAAACTATTTGTTGTTGCTGTTATTGTGACTGCCATTGCCGTTGTTGTTCTTATTATTTTAGACAGGTTGCACGTTGTTGTTGCTGCTATTATTGTTATATATTTAACATAATCGTGGCTCAATTTGTAAAATACGCCAATGCCATAACATTTTGTTTTTTTTGTCATATGCGTATGCATAGAAAATTAGATTTGGTTTTTCGCTGTGTGTGTTTGCATATGTGTGCGTGTTCTTTGTGCAAAAATTCTAATTCATATATTAAATTTCGATTTTGATTTTATCGCGCACAGACTGTGCAAATGGTTTTTGGTTTTCGGTTAAATTTAAATTTATGCTAACGAATTTTGATTTTGCTTGTAAAATAGTTTTTATTGGAATTTTGTGTGTTTTTTTTTGTTGTTTTTGGTTGAACATATACAACATGCTGCGAAACAATAAAAAACTAGAACTTTTGCAACATTTAAAAAAATTTAAGTGAATATATGGGGGGTTGGGTTAAGATAGCAATCTTGTCTACGAATAAAGTAAGTAGTTCGCTTAGCTTAGAAGATCATATTGAATATTATTAATCAAATAGAAAGTAGTGTTATAGCATGCATTCATATTTCTTTATCAAATGGATAATTATATGCCAACATCACGCCCGTTACAAGTTGGCAGGATATTCATCGTTGTAGGCACCATATTTTATCCATGCGAAGTAGATCGCTTACTTTGCCAGATAGAAAAATGTGAAGAAAAAAACTTTTTGGTTTGTCGTTCAGTGCAAAATCTGCCTAATTCTGTGTTAGCAGTTTGGCCGTGATAGGAGTGAGTAAAATGAAAAGTCATTATAATATCATTTGTGTATGTGTAATGCTTAACACTTGCGAATTATTGTGAACAATAAATAAAGAACTACTTCTTAACAGTAGAAAGTGTGTTTTTGACTGCTGTAAACTTTTAACTACATAACAATAGATCACATAATTTTATGTAGTGTTAGAAAGAGCCAATTGAGCTGTAAACATTGCATCACCGAACATCAATTTAAAATCGCATTACATATTTTTTGGCTCCAGATTTTCTCAAGGTTGATCAATACCATTAAATAAAGGAAATATTGTGCAAACACTTAATTTGTTATGTACATTCTTTTTTATTCAAATCAATGCCATATGCACATATACACACAAACGTATATGTACTTGGAAAATCATAAATTACTGTCAATCTATGTAACACAATCTGTGACAAAATGCTTACATAACAACGCAATTATTGCGCAAAATGTCGTTCAATATTTATTTCGTACGTTCAATTTTGTACGGCATTTTTTCCGCTTTTTATGTCATTTCCTTGTTTATTTTCTTTTTCTTCTTTTGGCGTATTTTTCTTGTGTAATTATCTCAAAGTAATGACAAATACTAAGCGAACTGAATACATTTTAGATGCTGTTCGCCTTCTCTTTCTTTATTTAACTTCAATCCAAGTGAAATTCGACACACACCGTTGATAACAATTCATTTCGTTCATTATTTATTTATTTATTATTTGGCCAACAAAGCGACATCTACATCATAAATATTGTCAGCAGCAACAACAAAAACAACAATCGCTCGCTTCGTAGCAGTCACATGATAGGAGAAGGAAGTAAAAGATGGAGAAGAAAGAAAAATATTGCATAAGCAACAGGAGCCATGTTATAGCCGCAGGAAGCAAAGTAACGATACGCACGTAACGCAACATTAATGTACGCGTATTGGTGTGTCCTTTTGTGGGCTTGTGTGTGTTTGTGTGCTTAGTGTATAATGAGTGGTATGCGTGTGTTGTAATTTAAGATGCTCCTGCTTAACAAACAAATACTGCTGTCACGCTTAAGCCTGTAAGGCTGCACAGTGGTCGAATGCTTAAAAAGTTGAATTAGTTTCGTGGAATTCTTACGCACTTTTCTTCTGAAGGCATAGCTATTTTAAAAAGCAAATCTGGTAGCAACTTATAAGCATTTTATTCCATAAATTAATTCATAAAATTTTTCCAAATTTTTTCTTTGGTTTGTGCACTGTACGCATCACCGATTCCATTGCCGTTTAGCCACCCATCATCGAACGTAAGGACATTCAAAAAATTTATGAGCAGTCACAAGAGGCGACGTCCAAAAGAGAGGCTCACCACACACAGAACGCGACGATGTCAGATAATCTGCTCGAAGTATACTTTAAGGCGCATCTAATGGTGCTTTGAATTTAAGTATGCGAAGTCCTTCAATTTTCGTTTTATTTTTCCTCATTTGTTGTTTTTTGTTGTATCCTCCTGCTTTTCTTGCGTATTTTTCTTTGCTTGTCGTTGTTTACTTTGTCATAATAATTCCATATTTTCTCTTATGAATTTATAATTCTTTGTTTACTAAACGCTTTTGCTGCGCTGCCTTATTTGTTTCTAGAGGGCATTTTTACAAGAAGGTTTTACGATAAATTACATTTTTTCGAATAGGTAAATAAAATATACGCAATAAGTTCGATAGTATTTACGAACATATACAATTCAGTTTTTAGTCTTCAGTCGCTCATAAGATAATAACATATTTCTGAATTGCTTTCTTAAAAATATTGCTTGAAACAACATTCGCGTAATTATATTTTTGGATTCTGTGTTAAAAAATACTTATTGAGAGCTTCATATTTTCAAACTGTATGCAGAACTAAATCTGACTAAGCCTGTGCAAGATTTTAAGGAACAGAATTAACTATTCACTAAAATACAATGTACAGGACAACTCAAGGAAACAGCGCAAAAACTGATCACAGTCTACTTGTTTCACAAGAACACTCTTTAATGCACAAATGTTCTTTGCAAGGCATATAACGGTACTTTCGTTGTCTATCAGCTCTTCTGCTTTATACATGGTATCAGCGTTGTCTGATAAAAATTTTGCAATATCGATATTTCAGATTATTTTGTGAGCAGAACAGTGAAGTTTAATATAGAAGGGTGCAGCCGCACCGGCCTTTAAGGCTTGGGGGACGAAAAAAATTTATGAACTTTATTTTTTAAATCTAAACTTATTTTTTTGAAAAAAATGGTTTCGAATTTATTTGCATGATGTAAAAAATTATGGCCTTTATTTTTAAGACAAGGTGCCACATTTCAGTTCTTCGCCCCTAGCGGCAAATGTTCACGCTGCACTACTGTCACTTACACGTATGTACGTACGGTTTAAGCAATTAATAAATAGAAGTTACTAGACGTGGCATACATTAATTTTTTCGTAATTCGCTGTAAAGGTTCTTGCAGGACCTCCCTTGCCTACCCAATATCGAGTGAACTTTAACATAATAACTTAAAAATATATTTTCCTAATGTTACCAGTGTTTTGTGGACTGGCTCTCTTGCATCGTTTGCTTTCTGTAATAGGTATGTATATGTCCTTTTGTTCATCTGACGGTTTGTCTACTTGCATGATTTAGAATCTGGTTTGGCTGTAAAGTAGATTACGAAATAAGCCTACGTAGTTATTTAAGTTGATGTTTTCGTTTCTACTTTATCGTTGTTGCGTTGTTTTTTTTTTTTTGGGCTCCCTAAAAAAATCTTTTTGGCCTAACTTTCCGTTTTTTGCCTTCTGCACAGTTTTGGCATTTTCTGAGACTTGTTTGCGTATTCTGGCAACGTTATCTGCTTATCACATTAAACTAATCCTAAATGGCTTTTTTTAACGGAATATGTAATGCGTAATAGCTCAAGGAATCTACATTATAATGGAACTTTTTTTGAAGTGGAAATTGTAATTTTAATGCAGCTTGAAGTTTTGGTTTGCGGGCTCAGTACTGTGTTCCGGGAACCCGTTACACTAATTAGCTTAGATCTTTCTTTTCGTTTTTCCTTTGCATATATTACTAACGTATAGTGCACTAAAAGTTCAAATGTGTTAAGTGCGTTGTTTAAGAACGGAGTACTTTAGTGGAGCTGCGAAAGTTTGAATCTAATGCTCGATATGACATTTCACAAGTTATTGTAAGCACGGCAACTAACAAAACTCTTCGACAGAATACATTTTCATTGAAGCTCAATACGTAGTCTTAAAAAAGGACGAAGTAAATCATTAAAAAGTAGCCAATTAACGTATAAAGGAACAATCGATAAAACAAACAATTAGTTTTTTTATTTTTAAAGATGAACCGATGGCTGAACGCTAACTTTGAAGTAACGACAGTTGTTTTTGAGAGTTGGAAAGAGAAGGGAAAGCACTGCAGCACAAAATACAACGAAAACTCCAAAAATCAAAACAAAAAGTTTTTTTATTATTTATTTTGTCGCTCCTTCCTTGTAGAAAACCTAAGTTTATACTTGAAAATTGTCGAAAAAACGGAGTAAAATCAAACGTATAAACATTTGCTGTATTTATTGCTCTCATATCCATTGGCAACGTCGGCATTTAGTTCTGTTTGACCAAAAAGAACCAGAACACTATTAGTTACTGCCCAAGCACTTAAGGCGTGAGTCAAGCACACGTATATATTACATTAACACATGCATATGTAGCTGCTGCAACTACACAAATACGAATGTTTTTCGTTATAAAGAGCTACAAAAACAAACAATTGGGCAACCAATCCATTGCAAAAGTTTTAGAGCTCGTTTTTCCTTTCGTTTTCATTAGGTCTTTCGTATTTTTCAGAAAATGCGAATTTTGTTAATCCATGTAAGGAATGAACTTGGTAGAGTTTTGTTTGTGGTACTTTTCGTAAGTTTTGTTTAAGTTACGGCTTCAATAGCATAAGACCAGAATAATTTTGGTGTTTAGTCGTATCTGAGAATATTAGATCCGTTTCAACGATGACTTTCCCATTCAAAAGGCAAATCTTTTTACCGAGCCATTTCCTCTTGTTCGAAAATAGATCATAGTCCAAAATAGCAAAATTTAGAGAAATTCGTGTACGAGGAACCAATTCGTGATGGAATCAATGTAATTTTTTTCACAGCGAGCGCGCTCTTAGCGCCGTTGAGTTGAACTGATGCAGAAGCCATTTTTCTCAGGCAAATGTGGTTGTCTTTTTTCAAATCAGAAGGAACTAATGAATTCTTTACACACACATCTAAAAACTTAGTCGCTATCATCTTGTGGACCAAAACATTCACTTTGGCCGTCTTCCACCTCAATCCTCCTAAGGAATTCGACTGGTCTGTGATTTCTAGTGTGTTGTAATGTATCCCAATTTCATCCACGTATACGAACCGATGTTTAATGTCATTTTGCGTTAAATATCGCTAAATACTCCCTTGAAATGCTCATAGGATTTTGTTTGATGTCAGCTCAGAGCAAAGTAGGCAATCATCTGGCAGTGAGCTTCTTGATTCCTAAATAATCCAGCAATTCATTCTTAACTTATTCTCGTGAGAAAATGACAGCATATAAAGTCTCTCTTCCTTTATCATATTTTGGATTTTTTCGACCATTTCAGGTGCGGTGACCTCTTTTGGACCCTCATCACCAAAAATACACCCACGACCGCGTATAAATTCAGCTGTCAATATTTTATTGTTCAGTTTGAAGGTCTGCACTTGCCGAGCAATCAATCAGTCTTTTTTTTTTCATGAAAATCGATCACATTCATTTCTTCATAATTTTAGAAAAAAAAAATAAATTCGGTGCACATGCATACACACATACTTACCCAATGTTTATACATATGACGAATTTCATGCAAAAACCAAACATAACCGATAGCCTCAAACTTAGGCATAGTGCTGTTCTAATGGATGGACCGTTAAAATCGTGGTCTAAAGGCTTTCGATAGATTTTTTAATGATCTTTTGAAGGGTCGTAGACATTTTTAGAAACTTCTGAAATATGATCTTCGTGTTTCAAAATAAAAAATAAATTCAATTTCTTTTGAAGATTATTACTTTTGATATCTTATTTTTAAATTCTTAAAAGAAAGCTGAAGTTTTTGCACTTTTTCATTTGAAGGGCCATTAGGTTCCGAAAGCCTTAAGGCTTAGATTCTAGTAGTTAGTTCAGGAAACAAATTATATACACGAAAGAGATGGTTTCAACCAAAAATCTCAAATTATCATCCCCCTACTTCAGCAAGTTTTTAGAAAAAAACAGAAAAATTTTTCACAAGTTTAAGGTAAATCTGTTGTGATCGGTTTTTGGCCTAGGCCATTTGACATTAAATTCATTACAAGTACAAATGCAGAAAGTTTATCTTCCTAAATTAGCTTTAAATATGAGACATTCTTACCACAATTGTTGCTATTAAAAAGTTTGCTAAATAATAGCCACGGAAAATATATTTAAAAGTGTGAACTGTAAGCTTTTCTGGCACCAATGTTTTTAAAATTACTAAAATAATCACAAAGACAAGGCTACATAAAGCCGTAAATTCTAGTTAAAGCTAAATATGACATAAACCTTAACCACAATAGACGTGACGAGATGATAGCAACTGAACGAACGACACTGAACCCAAAATGCTACGATAGTTTACTGCCCGCCAAACAGCTTATGACAAGTAGTGACGGTTTGAAGTTCGGTTCTTACGGAACAACTCGTCTCGTCAAAATGTTTCGTTCACTTTCGATCAGTTACGTACGTTTATTTTGGTTATCATATCAGAGCCTTGTATGAATATATTCTGTTTGTTGATTATACCGCTGCAGATGCTGCACGTGTACTTTGTGAACGATGAATGTAAACAACAAAACGAAGAACTCAAAGAAGCAAAGCATATCAGTCCGAGTATGGCATCGTAGTCGCTTCGCTGGACATGCACTGCTTGTCTATATTCGGTCACAATTAAGACCGTTCTGTTGTTATTCGGTGATCAAGAACTTGATAAAGTAGTCGAAGATATAGCAGCTACCACCGATTATGTCGTAAATACCGTAACTTTTTTTTATTGTTCTCCTTTGGAATTATCAGTGTGCTGTTGCAAATCGCCGAATGAAAACACTTTTAGCAATAGCACAATAACATTGCAAAAATTAACACCTGGAACATGTATAGTGACATCATGTAAACTGTTTTTCTCGAAGAAGAGCTGGCTTCACATCTGACAATTTTCAGGATAAAGTAAGCTTGGTGTGGCTCGCTTCAGAAGACAGAGTACATAGATAAAATTTTAATTAATTACAAACTTTCTTTACTCAGAAAACTGATATTTTTAATCTACATAGAGTAAACGCTTCTACACTGAAAATGACCACCTCTTTGTTGACTCATAAAAAGTTTAATTGTGAATTGTGGCGACAACGCTACCGCTAAAGCCATCTAAAAGACTGCTTCGCTTTGCTACACCCAAAACCTCATCAGCCTTATCCGTTGGCGATGGCGTCGCAATGGACGCCTCAAAGGAACGTGATGTTGCAAATGTTTGGCGAGCTTAATTCAAGTGTTAAACACCAACAGCTGGCGTTTTCACTTCAGCCATTTTTAGACGCCACATTGCACAGTGGAACAAAGCGCATTAATTTGCACTTTAAAAGAAGCTGAGGTGGTTATCAAAGCAAAGGCTTTTGTAACAATTTTTTAAAATAGTTTTTTTCAAAGGGTCCAGTTTTCATATGATGTCTGCTCTTTCTCTATTCAGTGATCAAATTCGTAAAACTGGGCTATCATAACAGGCTGAACTTATCCTACTGTACCAAGTTATTGTCCTGCTAAGAGAAAGTCCTTTTAATGGCCAACCTTAAGTGGCGACGCAACTTCGCAATAGCGTAGAGGCAAAGGCAAGCAAAGAAAAATAAAATAAAAACGAAAAAAGGAAAGCGATAGAAAAACAGCGGGAACGAGAGATTTCTCTTAATGGCTGTTAGTTTGTTATATCAACGAATAGTTGGTAGGAAGGATATGTTCATTTGGTAGGTATTGAAAAGTTATCTCTCATCGATTTGCTTTTGTTGGTTTTGTAAACCACACCATTGCAAAGTTTACTTAAAAGCAATTCGAGCCGAATCCCATCGGCAGGATTCGATGTTTATAAAATCCTTAACCTTTTTTTCCATGTAGTTTCATAACGTTGTGTGAGTACGTACGTATAAGCAAATGCGTTTGTAAAGTGTTGTATTCCAAATGACATTTAATCCAATGCGTTTGATTGTGCTCATGCACACATGCATACATAGAGATTTTCTCGTCCTTAGAATCACATTCTTTAGCTTAGAGTTCAGTAAGAAAAATATTTGTAAATGCACGACAATATGGTTGGTTTAGTCAACGAGAATTGGTTTCCATTTGTTTCTTGAGCAATAGCGTACATTTTTTTAAATTCAATTTGTGTGCCTTACATTCTGTTTGTCTTTTCGTTTGAAATGTAAAGACAAAGTCGTGGCAGTTGCATTTGACTGAAATGAAAACCCAAATTTTTTCAAAAAACAGCTCATCCACATTTTTTTTCAGATAATTTGGAAACCGCCGTTCTACAAATAAAAGTGTGCTTGAAATTAAAATATAAAATTTTCCATGAAGCTTTAGAAAATTGTCTTCCGAAATATCTTAAAAATCACGGGGTGGCAAAATTAGATGTGAACGCGAGTGCCCGAGTAACAGCAGATAATTTTTAATGAAAATATTTTTTTTTGAAACTTAAGACTTTGAGTTCTGCTCCATGTCATTAAGCAGATAAAAGTAAACAAAATGAATCATATTAAATAAAAATAAAGCTTACTTACTACCCAAAACGGAATGGCACCGTCTATGCGAGAAATGAACAGTTTATGACATTTATGCGTTACATCTTCAATAAGAGCCAAAGTCTTAAATTTTCATGTATAGTGTGTTTTCGAAAAGCATATGTATTTATATATGTATAATCAAACAAGGAAAATGCATTGCCATATCAAGTCTTAAATGATATCTATAGAGCTATTCCTCCTACTTCATGAGGACGTACAGTAGATGATGTTATTATAGTAGGCGTAGCACCTCCCAAAAAATATATCAGATCAAGGGAGCTTACCAACGAAATGCAACAAATCTTTGTACACTTGTGCAAAATGTTAAAAACGCCAGTCAGAAGAAAAATGTGCGGAATGGAAAAAGTGGGCATGACACCTATCATTAAAGTAAATAAGAACTGTCCCAGAAATAACTTGCGTTTTTTGTTTTTTTTTTTTATTATACTCTACCTTAAAATCTTATAGGTATAAAAAGACACATATTTGTTCTATGTAATGTGAAATTTATTATAACACTTGGAGATAGCACTTCTAACGACAAAGATATCTAGCAAGCAACAATAAGTCCGCCAACTGATTTTGTCCACATTCCTACAAATTCCAGAATTAAAATATTCAGCTACAGCAAAAATAGTTGGTAAATATATAAATAGTTAGAAAGAACTGCCTTTACGGATATTTCTAATTATGAGAAGGGTCTACCCGCTTGACAGGTCATATGCAAGGCACAATCAATTCCAAAGTTTATATAGACGAGTGCCTCGAAAAACGTCTTCTACCATTTATTCGTGCACATGGGGTTACCGTGATGTTCTGGCCTGATTAAGCAACATCTCATGACTCTAAGGCTACGATGGAATGGTATGCAAGCAAAAAGAAAAACAGTTTCCTTTGTAACACATTCCATTACTATTTATACCCAATTGGTTTAATTATAAAGACTCCATGTTACTTTTCGGAAAAATTGACAAGACCAATAGGAACTTCTATGCCCATTTAATCACTCTACCCACTTTTGCTACCAACTATGATTTTTATATTTGTACTAAATTTCACTAACATATAATGAAGAACTCTTTGGTGATAATAACTAAAAGTTTATGTTTTTATGGGAGGCACCACGCTAACTTACATATCTCATTCAGTATACTTTTCTTCCAACATGCACGCTTATCATTCTCGTTCCTTATACCAAGTTTAGCTGCATTTCGCAAGGATCCAATAATGGAAAAATTATAGTAAGGGCTGTCCCAGAAAAAACTTGCGTTTTGGTTTTCGCAATGCAATCAAAATCTTGGATAGTGCTTTGGGGCCAATTCTTTACTCAATCATCATTTTTGACATACCAAAGCATAACGATATTACCATAGCAATAATCGTTGATGACACTGCAGTCCTAACTTCAAATCAATTACCCTCTGAATCTGCCACCATACTACAAGAATATTTATTTCAACTTGTAGTCTGGCTTAAGATGTGGAACCTAAAGGTCAATTCAGATAAATTTGTCCATGTTAGTTTTGCACTGTACAAATTTTCAATGCAACTATAACCGTTAGTGATCCTGGGCTTACACTTCGAAAGAAGACTCACATGGAAATACCATATGAGAGCAAAAAAGGAGCAAATGAATCGAAATTCACTAAATACAGAGGTACTGACGTAGTTCTTTGTATAATAATAATATCATATTTACTTATTGTCTATTAATAAGAATAGAGTGTAAATTTGACTTGAATGTAAAAAAAAAAATACTATGATAATGCGCTTATCTCGCTGCAACCGAAAGTGTCTCAAAAAATGATTTTTAGGAAACTCTGGATTCAGCTTATTTTTCATAGCATGAACACTTTAAGATGTCAACTTCAAACATTTTTGTTAATCACAAAATTTATGAATTGATTTTCATTTATGTTGTTTTGTTTTAAATTGATTTGTTTATCAAATTTTTATATATATTTTTGTTATGAATTTGTGTTCAAAATCATTTCGACATTCAAACGTTTTCATTTATTTTGGACTTTTAATATTTTTGCTGCAGTCACAAATTATTCATTGCCAATTACTAGACTATTTTGACAAAAACCTCTGCAGAGTTCGATGTGAAGGCAGGAATCATACCTTGTGCAAGGCACTTGTGGCACAGCAAAAAACTACAACTAACGACTCTTTTTGTTTTCCACGTTAATTCCAAAATATGGAAAGAAACGTTTTAATTTTTACTTATTTTGAAAACTTTTGATTTTCGGTTTCTATCGACTTCTTCGACACTTTTCATTACTATTCGGTACTTTTCGACACTCTTCTATACCAACATAGTAAAATACTAATACGCTCATACATCACGCTGCGAGCGCTTTCACTCAACCGCTTCTTTATTTTTAGAATTGGGACGAAGATCTGGTAAAAATGGCCGTAGAATATTTCAAGCAATGTAAACTTGGAGTTGATGATCCTTGCACCACATTTTTTGCTAACGTTAGAAAAGGTTCGGAAACGTTGGAATATAAATTAAACGACGCTTCAAACCACAGATTTATTGCGCAGAATCGCTTTAGACTTGAGTCCGAATGTTTTCCAAAAAATATCATAACATCAGCATTACGGTCCTGGTATCATGAAAAAGCTCAACCACATTTGTATCATTCTCGCATATTACCGATTTTGAAAATCGGTTATATAAGCAATGAAAATAATTTCACACATATGGCATATCCTTTGGCTTCTAACTTTGGCTGCGCCATAGCACAGTAAGTGTTTTCCCATACATACATACATATGTACATATAACTCACTAAAACTTTGTTTGTTTTTATTTCCGAATTGATAAGTATTATGAATTGGTCTGCAATTATTACCCCTTTTATCGCCATTCAACGAGCCTTATGCTCTACGCATCAGCTAAGCCAGCTAGTGTCTGCCCAATAGTCTTTCCAATAAGAGATCCCTACTTTGAAAACTTGTGTGGCGATGGTAACGAACTGGGAATGAGTTCTGCACTCAAAGTAATGCCAGCAATATCTTATTATATACTGTTTGCTATTGCCAAATTTGTGTGGATTTTAATATAATGAATCATATCTAAATTATATATATAAAAAATTGTTTTCTAATAAATTGACCTTTTTGCGTTTGTATTGAATTTTATGTTGGAATGTACCATTTGGTAGTCAAGATTATTTTTCCGACTTCTTTTGAAAAGAGGAATTTTGAGTATGCATTTTCAAGTGGAATTTCTGTAGGGGGTTGATATTTTCACATAAATTGTCTTCATAACTTATGTTATAGAATGAAAATCGTACACATAACAAAAATTCTTTAAGAAAGATGTCATTCTGTGTATACAAAATGTGCGGTTTAATCGTTTTGTGATTGAGAGTTGACAAAATAATGTCTTGTAAATTATTTTTAAAAAGGTTTGTTTTTTGTAACATATGCTGCTATGAAAATAGGAAAAGTTTTCATTCTTTGCCCAATTAATACAAACTGAAATTGACAAAAAATAGTTCCTGAACTGGTTAAATAAAGTCCGCAAATTGGACTGGCATTGACTTTTTTCATGAAGCCATACAACAAGATAATGGTGACAGCTTCGAAAATATGTTATTTAACTTTTCATAGAATCCGATGGTACGGTTCTGTCCGGAATGTAAAAACTTATCAGTACAGTACCGTTTGTTTTCTGATTCCTTCTTATCTAATCATTTCACAAATGCTGAAATTCACGTCATTAATTGTTCCCTAAATATAACAAAGCAAAAGAAAGATAAAATTATATTCTATGCATTACAAATTAGCACTAAAATTGGGACAATTTTGGTATTTTGCTCAGAATTTTCAAATATCAATAAATTTCGTTTGCGGTCATTCAATAAATTTACCCTATTGGAATGAAGATAACAAGATTGAAAAATCAAACTAGAGGAATCTTTTCAAACACCCAACTATGCGAAACTTATTTATTTCTTGATATATCATATGCTCATAAATATCACATAAATCGAAAGAAGATGAAAGAAATATACTACAGAGTCATCAATAGAACTGTTAACCTTGGAAAAGAGTTAGTGCCCTAAAAAAAAAGCTGAACTAAGACATATCTTGGCATATGAAAGTATAAAAGTTTTACAGCAACTAAACATATACATTGCTAGCAAGTAGAGGGTGTTTTAACGATACAACATTTTATGTAACTTAACGTTCCCATTTTGTAACATTTATATTATTTTTGTTTCACATCTGAGCAGCTGCGTGGGAATTGATCTTCAGCGTCCCCATAAATAACCTTTGCTTTATAAAGTTTTCTAATGAAACTTATATATTTAGACTGAAATGTAAAGTCTTTTCATATGTAATCAAAAATAACAAATTTCTCTAAGGATGAAGCTCAGGGCCACCAATTGTAAATTTTTAAATCTAAATTTTGGGTGGCTTAAGTCCACAAGAAATGCCTTAAGTATGAATTCAATTCAAATTTAACAAATTCTTAAAAAAACCACGTAAATTGGACGTGCTTAATTTGCGGTACATTTTAAATTCTACCCAAATTTTATTTTTATAAAGTAAACAGGGATCTTCACACACAGTCTAGTGTTTTTGTATTGAATTGCACATTAAACGCAGCCCGCCAAGTGTAAATGTACTGTTTTTAATCTGTAAGTTAGCACTTTGTGCTGTGTTCAATGTGCAATTCAGCACTTTAACTCAAAAACACGACAACGTGTGAATACGTCTCACAAAGAATGATCCAAAATCAATAATATTAAGTACGGTTTTTTTTCAAATCCACTCTTACAGCGTCATATCCTTTATAATGCCAATAATCCTGTCAATTATTTCCGTTAATTAAACTATTTGTTTACAAATTAATATATTTTGCATTTGAATTAAAAATAAATAGATATGTCATTACAAACGTACACTATGTAAATGTGGTAAAAAGTAGAGATTCTTACATATATATGAGTGCACAATAGGGTATATCTAGCTTTAAGGAAAAAAGGTTTGTAATTGAAGAACTACCAAAAAAAGGTAATCTATTCATCCAGTTAAAATCTCCGAAAACACCCAGTTTGTATAATGTTTGAAGATAACATATTTCTATTTCAATAAAACATTAACACTGAAATTATCGTTCTCTTTATTAAGTAGATGAAAGTAACATTGCTGGTTTGTGAAAGCTGAGTGCATAATGTAGCGCTCGTCGGTACCTTTTCAATTTTTTTTTTGTATTTGAAGCATTAGACAATAAAAATGGATTTTGGCAATTCGAACAGGGTGAATAGAAACAATTTTTTTCGAGATGACTATTTTTTTTCGTGATACACCCCAATGTATATTGCTACTGCGTCTATCAGAATTTTTGTGGTCAGCATAGCATTGCTTTTTCACGCATCAAAACGCAGCCAACAAACGCACTGTCTGACGTGGTTTATGCGGGATAGTTCTGCCAGATAACTTTTTTGGTATGCGCGCGACAATTTTGACAGTTCTGCGGCGAAGATTCGTTCAAAATTAAATGCAAACATAAAATCGACATTTTTATGAAAATGCAAAATTTTATTTATTGTTAATTAAAATGATTAATTTTGCAACAAAATTATCACTGATAATGGTGATGATGATGATTTTGTAATTGTTGTTGTTGATGATGTTCGTTTGCTTGTGGCACGTGTTATGTGCAAATTGATAGCTGATAATAGAAATTGCCTTAAATATTGACAAATGTATTTCTGTGCCTTAGAGATGTACAAATGGCACTAACTTTAATGATTTTAACGATTACTTAACATAATTGTTTTTTTCTTTTTTTTAGCACAGCATTCAATTGCATCGAATTATTTGGTCATTCGAGTAACTCGCATAATTCAAAAATTTCGAATTGCAAAACAATTTTGTAGAAATTTTCAAAATGAAAAGAGAAATTAAAGTCCTGGACTATTTGTGAATATTCACAAAAGCGAATATTTGTTATTTGTTGCATTCATCATAAGTGCACACATTTGTTAACAATACAATGTGCGATTGTATGATGGTGTTTGTGTACTTTTAATATTTGCTTTGATGTGTTGCATATTTTAATGAAATATTTGTACGAAAATTGCACATTGTGGTTTTTCAATTCATTTGAAATTTATATCACTTACTGGAGTTTTTGTTATTTTTGTATTTGTCTTTTTACCATGTTTGCGTAAAGGTCTATGTTTGCATTAAATATTTTATTTAATTTTATTATTAATCGCATAAGTCGCACACATTAAATCAGCTGTAAAATGAAATCATGCGATTACCAGCAACGTTATGCAATCAAACGTGAACAGTGATGCATCAATATATCACAGCTTAAAATCGGTATGAAGAGTGTGAAAACATCTCTTCATAACAAAGAGAAATTCTGCAGTATTTTTAATCTGCCACAGTCACGCAACTAGCGCCACATGAGTTTTCACACTACGACGTCAAACTTTTTGCGAAAGTTGCATAATCTTTTCTTTTTTTTTTGAAATTTTTGATAATCAATATCTCGATGTTAATTAATTTTTGTGTTCCATCCATCACAAAATCTCGCGCAACATGAACTCAAACGTGAGCTTCTTGCGGCGTACAGAATGTTTATCAAAATTTATTTCTTTGCTTTTTCCTTTTAGTGGATCAATTTACGTCATTTCTTCTTTATTTGTGTAAAAGTTTTTTCAGTTTCAATTCCAACTTGTGTTCTCATATTTGCGCGTAATCCTTTTTGAACTGTTTTTTCTTTTTCACTATTTTTTTCGCTTATTCCTTCTTTATCTCTAAGCGCGCTGCTTATGTGATAATCCTGTGGAATAAGTAAACTTTCGTAATCAAAATCTTGTCAATGATGCTTTGCAATGATGTTGAATTGATTTGTTTGCAGTCCTGCCGACTTGATTTGGTACTGCTAAATTCATATCCTGTTGATATTAAAGATTATTCAGGTTGATAAATTTTATAAAACATATTATAAAATAAATATTACGATACACATATAATCTTTGGAATGCAAATCAATTGGTAATACATGAGAATCATACACTTTAAGCAATAGCCAAACCAGAGAAAATTACCAAATTTATGAGGATATGTAGACAGGTTTTTAATTTTGTTAAACAAACGTATTCATGGAAAGAAGGTACTTGACTATAGTAATAACAAGATACTTTGCCACATTTGTAAATAGAAAAGTCTCCTAAAAAATAATTCGGGCACAGTAAAAGCTTAATTGGATTTTGTGATCTTTAAGGGTTGAACAAACTTCTTTAAATTACACTAAGAAAACTTAAAGATCAACCCGGTAAAAGTGCCGTACTGTCTACGTTCCTGTTTAAGTTTAGCCTTGAAATCCAACCACCTCTGTCAACTGAATGGTCACGCAATATTCCACTGAGTATTGCGTGACCATTCTGACATCTTATTTCTTGAATCGCAACTTACAATTTACCACATAAGTTGACGGCTACACTGTCCTTGTAACTGAAGATATAAGGCAATCTTTCTGTGGATGATATATCGGAATAAACTATAAGTTTCCTTTGATTACTTCCTCTCTTTCTTACCACACACCACTTGCATAACGCTGGCAAGCAGCTCCCGGAGAGAAATAGCTACTGCCGAGAAAATCAGATGTACTCTCTCATACTTAGTATACATCTGGCTCGAGCCAGTTCCTTAACAGCTGCATCGGAAAAATGTCAGACCTACCACCAGACTCAACATGATGAAGTAAGAACTTGCTACTGTACAAATAATACACCACTTATGATTCCTCTCAACTCTGGACGCTCCATACATACATGGCTCGTTTCTTGGAATTTTATATAGTTCCTAATACAACTACGATGCATTTACGATAATTTTTGTTGAAGTTGCTTTTACAAAAATATCGAGATACAGAGGCAACATCATCAGCTATAATTTCCTGCCACTGAATCAAATATTTGAAAACTTTTATTTCTGCAATAATTATTTAGTTGAACTAAAGCACTGCTTGAGGAACAAATCGCAGGCAGGAGAATTAGTCTGATAGTCTCTACGTGCTACAACTTTGTTCAAAAGACTAATTAAACGTATTCATA
The DNA here is from genome assembly GCA_963680825.1 of Meiosimyza decipiens. Lineage (NCBI taxonomy): Eukaryota > Metazoa > Arthropoda > Insecta > Diptera > Lauxaniidae > Meiosimyza > Meiosimyza decipiens. The sequence goes on from OY804258.1 coordinate 141,074,402, forward strand.
TAAATAAAATTTGTGTTTGATATATCAGCAAAGTTGAAAACCGAGGTTGGCATCCGTCAAGGATCAGATCTGTATTACTGAAAATGATAACAGCGATATAACTTTAATTTTAAACAAGGCAGCATGAGAGCAGGAAGAGATAAAATTTGGTACGAACGCGATTGATTTCAAGTCAGTCGAAAAAAAATATAGAGATAAAAAATTCTAAAATCTTATGCAATTGAAGGATAGACATAAGTTCCTAAGACTAAGCAAACTATGTTTACGTTGAAATTAAGTTGAAATACAAAGATTATTTCAGGTCGAAGGTTACTCACATGAACAAATCGCCATCTTAGGTGTTACTAAGACAACTGAGTAAATGAAAAACAACAAAATAACATTAAAACAAATATAGGAAACTCTTTTATTGCCAAGACAGCCATCACTGGCATTATGGAGTACTATAATGCTGTGAACAATGGAACTTTCTATTTCTGTGTATTGCATAGTTATTTATTGTAAGTAAATAAAACTTTGAGAGTGGTTCATAAATAAACGAATCTTTGTATCATATCCACATTTAAGCTCTTTGCAAATATTTCATGTTTAGAGCCACTCTGTTATTTATTTGTCTTTTTGTGTGCATACTGCAGACCAGCATAAGGTAAATAAATTTAAATTCACTCGATAAACGCATTAATTACTGCACGCCATAGATAAATTTTATAATGAAGTCTTATCGAACAGCTTTTTAGTAGTTGGAATTTTACGCAAGCAAACGCACACATGCCGACCTGAATACTGAATGCACACACATGCAAACAAATACACCCGCGCTGTCTTTTCTCATTACCAGTTTTTATTGGTATTGTTATCGTGCCGATTCCACCACTACCACCAGTGCAATTGCATGCATTATTTTTTGTTGTTTTCTGCTGCATATTTCACTGTCGCATTAAATGTTGCATTTATTGCATAGAATAATTCATGCAAACGCATAATTTGCAACAATGGCTGCGGGACATGCAATTCATTGATATGTGGCAGCGCACATGAATGTTGGTGGCAATTGTTGGGGTTTCTTAGATTATATCGTCTACCGAGAGCTGTTTTTGGTGTAAGCTACAGGTGAGTAATTTTGAGAAATTAAGTTAAAGTTTTTTTATGGTATTACTGAGAAAATATTCGTTTTTTAAATTTATTTTTCATATATGAGGGTAAAATCAATGATTGGTTTGAGATAATTAAATATTTCCCACTGCGTTCGTTGTAAATTTATAGATAAAACCCTTGAAAACACATTTGGTTCTTAAAAAAAATAAAAATTTTTTCTTGTATAATTTGCCGTATGGTGAACCCATGAAAATCTTGAAGTACAAATGTAATGTGCTAAAATCGGTTTGAAAAATCTTTCAATTCAAAAAAGTTGAACGTCTCTTAAAGGTCTTACTCCCTATGAAGCTAACTATTGCTGAAATACGAATATATCCAGTTATCTATCTATATAAAGTATGTGTGTTGTTTATGGACTACTATATCGTTCAGCTGATCGCCGAAAGATTTCGATAAAATTTGGATAAAATGGGCGATGCCTCGTCTCCCCATATAGTACGAGCGAAAGTAAGTGCTCATTGAGCAAAAATCCAATATTTTACACCTCAATAACTATTTAAGGCAGATGGATAAGATTTTTTACAAATGTATGTATGTACTTATGGCTTAGAAAAGATCCTTATCATAGTTCGTTTTGGAAGAAACGGGCAATACCACGCCCCTCTCCATACGATAGAAAAACTAAATTTAATATATCTCATTAGCTATTTGACTCAGATGAATGAGATTTTGTACATTTATAAAAGGTACGGGTAAAAGTAAGTATCAATAAAAAAATTGGCGGTACCACGCCCATCTTATGATAAGCCCTTGTTTTTTATATCTCTGCAACAATTTAACGCTGATGAATAAGACTTGGTACATACAAAAAGAGAACGACAATAACCAAATTAAACTCATAGCCTACCATCCGGTAAGGGCAGAACAACGTCTACCAGACCTGCTGGTATTAGATAAATATATGTCTCTGTTTTTAAGGATAAACTGCTAAAACTACGTCTTCAGGACATTATTTTACCAATAAAATTATAAAATTGATGAAGGTCTTTCAAACTATTTTAAATATTTTAATTTTTTTTGACCTAATTAGACTTTATCTTAAATCGTACTCTAAAAAAACTGGTTATTTTCTGGCCTCAAGCATTTATCATTTTAAAATCAGAATAATCGCAGTTGTAAACTTTCCTTCGAATATTGCCGCTTCAACCAAACCTTTAGACTTTAATTACTTTTTATTTTTTTGAAAATATTGATCAGAACTCAGCACAACTGCGAAATCTTATCGCTTGAATTTGTAACTGAACCTTTTTATTTTACTTATTTTGCTCTCCACTTTCTTATCAACTTTTTCATCATACCTTTTATTCTTTGTCTCTTTGCGGTCAACGCATTTTCAATTAAACTGTCCGCTTATTTTTAATTAAAATATCGATTTTATATCTATTGTAATTATTGGTGTTGGTGTTATTGCATTATTTTTGTGTATCGAATATTGCGAATAAACATAGTGGCAGGGATCATTTTAAAATATGCAAAATCAAAACCAATAAAAAACTGTAGTTTTTAATTAAATCACGAAATCGATTAAAATTGTGAAAATATTTATTTGTTACAATAACAATAATAAAAGTATACATAATGCCAGATATATCTATTGTGTATTATGCGTTGCATCGTACACCCAATTTAAAACAATTGATAAAAAATGTGCAATAAAATTTGTTGAAAAAACGCAACGTTATTTGCGCAAAATCAATTTTGCAATAAAATTTTTAAATGTAGTTAATCTTTAAATTTGAATAACGTAAAAATATGCAAAAGATTTTTCCAGTTAAGTGGGTTTTGACTGTTTATATATTTTTTTTTTTTTTGTACATTATAAATATATCTCTTTAATAAAAATAAATTCTCTCAAAGTAATTTTCATTTATCCAAAAGAAGTTGGTATTTACCTTACTGAGTCTTAGCTCGAAAGCAATTTGAAAAAAAAAAATGACAGTCAATAAGTCAGAAAATTTGATTGTGAGAAATGACTTCTAGCGCACTCTATAGTTGTAATTTTAGAATTTTTATTCTAAAGAGATCTATGTGTCTGTCAATTAGTATAACAGATGTCAGTGTAAAGCAAAAGATATATTCTAATATTAACTATAGGACTCAAATGACACAAATAAATTGTAGAATTTATTAAAATCATTTGCAATACACGCAGAAACTTATAAATGCGTATTCAGATATACATATATGTACGTGCATACGTATGTATGTGTGTACAAATGTTTTATGCGCATATTTGTTTCATGCAATGAAACATGCGAGTATCGACACCAAATAAATGTAAGCAACAAATAATACCAAATAAATAAAACACTGCACCCATACATTCACACAAAAAACAATTCCTTTCTCGGTGTATAAATGTCTTTTGTATACCTAGCGGTAAAACATTCAATTACTTAGTCATGAGAAAGCATAAAAATGCAGAAAGATCTTAATTATGTGTCTGAATTTTTATCGAATATTTCGTAATACCATGAGTCATAACACCAAGGTACCAGGTGCCATAACAGCAATGTTTAATATCAGCCTCAGTAAAAATATTTCTAGCCCTATTTTAAGTGTTCAAGTAAGAAACCAAATTGAACTCAATGATTTCTTCATCCTAGAGTTGTAAGTGAAGCCGAAAAACAATTTATATTCTTATTGTGCTTATCTCCATTTTTTCATGGAAATAAATCAAAAAATACTTTTTGGGCTGAAATTAATTGCAAATTAGTATATAGTTTTTATTTATTTTGTGGAATTTTTAAGTATTTTTCTTAAAAAACCCTAAAAAAGAAAAAATTTAACTTATAAAACCTTTTGGGCTCGTAAACATTTCATAAATTCGATATTTTCCAGTCGCCCTATTTGGTCATGGCAAGGAAAAAAGCACTTAAATGCACATAGTCTCTGGTCCGGCACTCATCTACAGCATTGATGGGCAGAGTTTCGGGAGTAAAAGCTACTTACAACAATAGAAACAAAAACATCAACAACAACAGAAAAAAATCCTACCGTAACCATCAACAGAAACGCCAGAAGAAGCTGTTCTCAATGTGCGTGTTGTTGTTTACTTGTTCGTTCGTTTCGATTTTTTTTTTGGTTTTTCCTAAACGTTGCAACAATTAAAATAATAAAAATCACGTGCATGATGTATAAAAAAAAACTACAACGATAAAATGTGCGTAGCAGCGGTGGGTGTGTGAATTAGTTATTTTGGCTTACTTTCTTTAAAAAAACGACGTGTTTGTTGTATAGGGCTTAAATTGGCTCATTATTAATGTTTTGCCCATCGCTGCTCTAAGGAAAGTTGTGAACAACAAGGTGTCATGGTTTGAAGATTTGCATAACAAAGTGATAATGGCAGCTATCTGAACGGATCTAAAGATAGTTTGCTATTAAGGATACTACGTCCCTAAAAGAAGACCATTTTGTATATTTCTGAAGAATACTAGAAAACGGTAGCCACACTCAGAGAGGAGTGCTTTCAACTAAGCAAACTTGCCGCAAACCATAAGTGGATTTAAAGCCGTAGAAATACCAATGTATTTGCTCAAAATAAACGCAGGTTACTTTTAAGAACGTGTGATGCGGTACATCACTGATGATGGTGCCTGTGTACAGAATTTGTTATTTGGTCCTAATATACAAAACGCTGTGTATATCGGCGTCTTAGTTGCTCCCTTTGATACTGCATTGGTGGTTTATGCGGACGATGTTGAGCTCGTTGTAGCAGAGAAGACCCTAGAAGGCTTACAAACATTTGCAATCACATGATAGACAGGATATAAAGATGGGTGACAGTGCGCATTTGTAGTCAATTTCTGACTAATCGGAGGTGGTCCTCCAGTGAAATCGAAAAGTACGTGCGGTCTTCACTTCTATAAGAGAATTTCTCAAATACATATTATAAAACTTGTTGTATGGAAACAGAAGCAATTCGCAACGACTGTGCTTTTTTCTGAGCCGTTTTTGGCTGATGTGCATGTGCGCTGCATAAGTTTCTAAAGTATTTGGCACAGTAAACAAAACTTTCTCTTCTTTTTTGGATAGTGTTTTTGATAAAAATAAAATTTGTAATCAGATTAAACGCACCCCAACCAAATTGAAAGTGCTCTTTAGTTCATAAATTAAATATCATTTGACATCTTAATAAAATGATTCTTTTTGCCAGAATTTAGGAATTTTAAGAGAAATGAATAACGATTTGAGTGAATATTATTCCTACTGGGTGTATGCGCACGAAATATTCTTATCAATATTCAAATTTATAGAAAATCGTGCATATTGTCTGTCATATAATTTATAGTTGATTGCATAAATATGCACATACAAATATATGTTAATGTATGTATACACATATTTATATATATACTTGTTACATTTACATACAAAAGATATGTGGGTGCATGCTCTCGTACATATTGGTGACATTTTGCGAATAATTATTTATGCTTATTTGTTACTATTTATTGTTTAAAACATTAACACGTGACTGCATTGTGCATAATGTTGATTTATTTAATTTATTTACTTTTTAACTGATTTTCATTTTGTATGTACAATTAATTACCTTACTTAAGGTTGTATTTTTTTTAAGATATTTTCGATAAGCAATAAAAGTATTTCTTATTTTTAATAACATCACTAAGTTTTTTTTGGAAACCTTTAAGGGGGGGTAAGGTATTAAAATGGTATATTTTGCATGTTTTAAATTTTTTTTAATTGAATGCATAATATTTTAAGAATATTGTGTCAACATTTCAAGGCGATTGGAGCAAAATTGACGAAATTACGAGTATTTTTATACCATGCCTATGAACGTTTTATACCAGATTTTTTAGTGTTCCCCATAACTCACGTTTTCGAAGTCGGTGCCCCTCATAACTTTAAAACTACTACACCGATCCTTTTGAAATGTTGAACACTATTTTTGTACATAATTTAAGAGGTAATGCTGAAGAGTTTTTTTCAAATATGTTAATAATTTTTATTTTACAATAACAAATTATCCGATTTTTTCGCAAAAAATAGCGTGTTTGCCTTCGAAGTGTTCCAAAAAAGTGAAAAATTATATTTTCGAAAAACCCTCCCAATGTTACCTGGGTAAAACTATTATCTAACGAATAAACTTTGTTATTTTGATTTCATATGATCCAGCACCAAGTTATGAGGGGTACCGCAACTCTACTTTTTCCCGAGACACGTCCGAATAATTGCTGCCATTACCGTGTTTTTTTAATATTTCTTCGTGAAAATTTTACACAATATTCTTCAAATGTTATACTTTAATGTACTATTGGTTTTAGTAAAGAGATTTTAACTAAGTCGTCACAAAAGATTCATAAAAACATGCCTTTCTTCGTACGAATTAACCTTACCCCCCTCCCCCCCTTAAGAAAGTATCAAGTATGAATTTTAAAGTTTATTCATAAGAAAGACTATTTAATATTGTGAAATAACTGAAATGTAAGATGTTTTTCAAATTGAAATTGCGGTTATTTTTTGTATGATAACACGACAGAGGCATTTTTTTAATTATGTAATCTCCAAAAATGAAATTAAATTTTCAGTTTCTGTCTTAAGTACATTGTAATCTTTTTAAATTAGTTTAATATTAAATCAAATTTATAATAAAACATCTTAAAGAAAATCTAAATGAAAAATATCAAAGAAAAATATGCTGGAGTCTGTGCAGGACATGCCAAAAACTCGCCAGTGCATGCACATCAAGGCAACCATGATCAAAGGACCTTTAGCACACATACACGCATACATGCGAACAGGAATTTTTGGTTTTCTCCTCTTATTTACATGAAGTGCCTTAAATTTAGATGATAAAATCATAGAAATCATCATCAGCGTTATCATCGTATTCTGTTATAAACCAAGCATTTTATGTTAAAGAAATACCTGAATCTCTATCATGCAAATTAAGATGTGCTTTCGGCAAAGTCTGTGCAAATTTTTGCAAGTTTTTCGTTTTGATGTTAAAACAGAATTATATTTGGAAATTAGAAATTATTTATTTGAAATCACAAATAAATCAAACATAATATTTGAGGTCTATACTATTAGTTATACTTTATGATATGGAATAGACAAATTTTTTTGCTGAAATTCAAATTAAAATCGGAATTTGGAAACCACTTTTATTTTTGATAAAACTTTTACTGGACTTATAGCTTTAAGCTAAATAGCTAAGAGAGCTGATAGTTGTTGTAGCCAAGCTCTTTTATTATAGAAATCTTAAAACAGATTTTCAGTGATGAAATGCCATACCTTACAGATATTGAACAACTGTTATCAACGTTGCCAGACTTGGTATAATTTTTGACGTTTAGTTACTATTGAAAGGTCACCCTATTTGTTTATTTGTTTAATGTCTTTGGATAACAATATCCTTACAGACTACTTAAAATTAAAATATACAAGTTGATATAAAACTATTACTCAACTAACAACTAAATGTAACTTAAAAAAAAAAAAAATTCAATAACTTAAACAATATATAAGATATTTAGCACTTTCTTAAAGGACAATTTTGAAAGCGAAAGATCTAAATTATCGTTAGCAGAAAGTTCATTATATAATGCTAAAGCACGAGTTATAGGCTCATTAAGCGCATATTGAGTTCTGTGGAATTGAGAATGAAATAATACATAGTGGCGCAACGTTCTTGTAGGAATATTAAAATTAACACATCGCAATATATGAGCACAGTCAATATTACTTGAAATGAGATCTTGAATAAAAACTAAGGATTGAATCTTTCTTCTTGTTTCAAGAGATTTTAAGCCCAGTAACATGATACGTGCATTGTAGGAAGGCACAGATTCTTCAAAATTCAAGGAACGCAAGGCGAATCTTGAAAAGGATTTTTGAATTTTTTCCAACCGAAAGCAATGAATCATATAGAAAGGACTCCAAATAAAGGAAGCATACTCTAACCTTGACCGTACAAATGAGTTGTAGAGACAAGTCAGAGTATAAGGGTCTAAAAATTCAGAACTATTCCTACGAATGAAAGCAAGTAAGGAATATGATTTTGGAACAACATAATTTATGTGGGCAACAAAGGTGAACTTAGAGTCAAATATTACACCTAGGTCTCTAATTGAATTAGCAAACTGTAAAGGAATGCCAGAGAGATAATACGTATAGATGGAAACAATTTTGGACTTCGAGTATGACACATAAAGGCATTTATTGATATTTAATGGTAAACAATTTGACAAACTCCAAGAAAGCAAATTATTAAGATCCCTCTGTAGAAGAGCAGCATCATTCAAGTCGGTTACTTTACTAAATAGCTTTAAATCATCAGCATACAGCAAAGCTTTTGCTGAATGGAAACATTGAATGACATCATTGATAAATAGGATGAAAAGCAAGGGGCCAAGAATACTACCCTGTGGTACTTCTGAGGAAGCAATGAAATAGTATGACTTAACACGATTTATCTCCACAAAACATATTTTGAGTCGAAATTTCCATAAAGTGCTTGGACGGACTTTATCTTATATGCAAACAAAATTTTTGCACGTTACTTTAATTAAACGTAGAGGTTGCCGGACGGACAAACAGACAAATGTTTCACTATAAGCCATTAGCATGATTGTGCTCAGTAATGCGTATCTAAATTGAAGTTCTCTAAATAAGTATCGAAAACACTTTCTCAATTTACTGATGCAGCCATGGAAACTAATGCATTCATGCTTAATCAATATGGTTATAATTTTCGAAAATGCATGCCAAAAATATTTGTGAACCACATTAACTACTCAAACGTATTTCGATGGTTTTATATGACATGCAGCCCACTTCTTAACATTTCAAGGCACACGAGTCGTAGATAGTAACATGCAGTGGTAACAGGTGAATGTGTATCTCAAGTATCTATGTATTTATTAGATACACTTGAGTGCGTTCTTTACAGTTCACATTTATGATGCTAGGTATTCATTGCTCAATATTCATAACTAAGACGTTGCTACAGTCTTCAGGAGTCAATTTCAGCAATTTTAAGAGGATTTTCTTGGGACAGACTGGTGGTATTTTGTTTACTAACAATGCTTATGTATATTTGAAAAGATTTTTGTATAACTCAATTGGAAACGTTAGATGAGTGCTGAATTGATGAATATTCACATTTCGCAGCTGGAAGTTCTATGTAATCGAAACTATTTTTTTAAAAGGGCACAATGGCCTTAAAGTTTGTTATTCAAAATAGATTTATTAGATACTTGCTTTAAATTTCATTGGCTACAAGCCCAAGTAAACCAAATTCACCAAAATAAACAAGTTTTGTGGCAATTTTCAATAAGCTCTGTTTGTATAACTCACAACTTTATCTTATTTTTTTTTGCTAAATAATTTCATGTGCACCCAACAAAAATTGTCAAATCATCTAATCTGATATTTTTTTAAAAGAATCTTAAATTTAGCAAATCTTTTTGTGCACTAAAGTCTATAGCCAATATTTATTTTTACTTGTCTGGAAATTTTTCAGTTTTTAGCTAATTCCCTCTTAACATATTTTTCTTCTTAAATATTTATCAACAATGTCTTTTCCGGCTGGGATTTCATATGTACTTATTTATCATGTATGTATATTAAGGAAAGGGTCAACAAGCAGCTATGAATTTTTCCTCGCATAATCAGCTTTCAAGTTACGCCCACATTCTTAACTTTAATTGACCAATTGCGCATCTCATAGTTAAGCGAATCGCTCGAGTGACTTCTGTTTGCTGTTGCTGACGATGATACTACAGACGTATCCTTTTGCTTTCATATCTTCTGCTCTCATAAAATTCACTTGAATGCTTCATTTCTTACGTAAAAGAAACCTTGTCTGGCATACTACCGAATGTGGTTTTTTGCTTTTGAATTTAATTAATGACTTGGATGATTTTTGTAATAAATTTTATTTGTATGGGATTGTTGCCGTTGGCATTTTGGCACTACTTAAGATTTGATTTGCTTGGAGTTTCCATCTCTGCCCAAGTACCTGAGCCAGTATTGTTAACTAATGAAATGATGTTGTTACTTCAACTTATTGTTTGAAGTTGTTTAATTTAATTACTTTGTAGAATATAACAATTTTCGAGTGCATAAAACCTTTTGAAATAAAACAAAAAACGAATCCATATGTATAGTTTTTCATCTCTTTTAATCTCTTTCTTACATCTGTAAGCAAAATTTGTTTTGCTTATTGATTGTCTAATAAGGAATTGTAAAGAGTCTATTGAAGCAAAATGTATGAAATTTATAAAAAGAAAGAAATGAAAGCATTTCGATAAAAGTCAATGACATGAAAATCAATTACCATTCATTTTGTCACCTAACTTGCAGTAATTTTCCATAGAGTTCAATGACTTTTATGGGCCAAGTTCAAGGAATGAGTTACAATTTAATTCAATATCAACTTTGGCATTCTCTGATTGTAACAATTCGAAGGTACAATTATATGTCAACACTATGCAACATTATTGCATACAAACTCAAACTCACACACTTACAAAATGTAACATAGAAATGAGTATGATGAACGAGGATGAAGAATTCTGCATATCAATATCCTGTCCTGTGCTCTGATCTGCCCAGTTGGCTGCATTGTGCCTCTTGTCAATTTTTCGTTTTTAGGATGTAAAAGTTATGTTGAATGTGAGGCACTAAGTGTCAATTGGGTGCATAAGGCAGTACAATGCAAGAGGCAGAGGTGCAGTCTATGAGTAGGGTTAACAAGTTAGTTAAGTACAAATAAAATAGTGCAATTTAAATATCAAATGTCAAACATATGTACGAGTACTGTGTTTTTAAATGAAATTCAGTTGATTGAAATATTTGAATTTGACAAAACAAAACCACAAAATATTGAGAGTGGTCGAAGGAATATTGGATAAAACAAAATACTCAAACAGATATATAGAAAAAAATATTATTTTTCTTATAAATTAAGTATTTTATTTGAAAATGTTGAATATCCATTAGAAACTATTTTCCCTTAGATATTTATAAGATAAGTAAGAAAATCAGTTTTCTATTAGGATAAGAAACACCTCGAAATAACCCGTTCAGGCTACAATAGGAGCATAAATTTATTTCCGATTGTTATATTTACTGATTATAAATAGCAATGTTCAAAAATCATCAGATTTTCATACAGTATGTTGAAATAATGTGCTCCACATCTAACAGAAATATGACCCCATAACGATTGCAAGATACCTGAGCGCCACAAAAGATGTAGTCGTCAGTCAAACGTTGAGAAAGTGAGTGCGAAAAAGCTTAATAGCTACGAAGACTAATAGCTATAGTAGCTTAACTCTTTTAAAATAAAGACAACAATGTAATACATTCAATTTACTAAAATATAACAACCTCCAGATGTAAGAAAAACTTGACGAAAATTCGCTAAGTTGGTTTCATAAAATTTACAAAAACAATTTCATTATCATATCTCTATAATTGTTTATTATCTCAACATCGGGAAAGTTTTCATATCTTTCTTCAGTCTTTTAAGACATCTACACAATATGTCCTTTGAAAATTCGGACGGAATTTTTTACGTCGTTCATGGTGTCGTAATCTGTTGATGAACGATCGATGATGCGATGAACGCGCCCAACGTTGAATTGATGCAGAAGGAATGAAATTGGAGTAAACATAAACTTTTTTTTTTAAATAAACACTAGAATTCTCAGCCGTTTGCTGCCAAATTCCACATAGATAAGGTGACTTCATGACTAGAAGGAGTACAAAGTGCAGGAGATAGGAAAGAGATTATTGTGAGTCGGGATAATAGCTGTATCCATTTATTAATATTAATAAGTCTAACAAGCTTTAGTTGTTTTACCTCTCCATTTTGCTTCGAGCTTACAATTCAAGATTTTTACCCTACGCAACGGATGGGCAACGGCTGCCTGGTAGAATTTGCTACTCAAACTAGCAGTTTACCTAACAAAACTTAAAGTCCTGGGTAATGTAAGTATCACGATAGTTTTCCTAGAAGAATTAAGATTTTTACGTTAAATTTTTCAAGCGATTATTTCGTTGAGCAAACCTGCCTTGATATCCAATAACGATGCAACAATTATTGAAATTAGCTTGTCTCTAAAAGAAATTATATGATATTCTGATATGTTTAAACAAAATGTTTACCAAAAAAAAACAACAAATATTTTTCACTGAAATTCAAAAAAACTGCTTTCATTCAAAGGTTTAAATCCACTAAAGCTGCTCATTTTTCTCTGCTCCACTTCCCCTCGCCCCTAGAATATCTTAACAAAACGCTATGCTAAAGTCATTATCCTCTCCCACCTAAAAACACGAAAATACACACATACATAGAAAACCGACTGACTGACTGACTGATAGCCTGCTTCATACCATAGCAGCACCGGCAACAACAACACCGAGGACCACTTGAATGCAATTATTTTGTCATCGTACGTTTCCTAATTGAATATTCCATGCCGCATGCGAAGAGCTCACATCCGGATTGCAACGAATATGTCACATTCCAAAATACCAATCGTATCACCCGACCGAGCGACCGACCACTACTCATCCCAGCACATCCATACATACAAAACAACTATGGATTGACAGTGGCATAGAGATATACACACACACACACACACACACACACACACATTCATACAGCAGTCGTAACTCACGCATACAAAGTACTTTTGTTTGATGCAGACATTCCGTATGACAATAGATCATCAAATTCGTTACGTTCAATGACACAAACATGTACACACATACACACACTCGCACACACAATTATGACACACACTTATAAATAAACATACAAGCATTGAGCTTTGGACTTCCTTGCTCTAACCCCTTTAAAGACATGCGGACCCTCACTGGTACTTCGTTCCTTACGTTTTTTGTTTTTTTTTTTATTTTTTTCGAACTTTATTTTCTGTGTTCGATTTTACGTTACTCAAAATGCGTTGTGCGTTTTGTACTTCGTTTGTCCTCTATCCTTTTAGACTTCACTCTCCCCTATTCAGTCAAATGCTGCTTGACTGCTGAAGTTGAAATTGTGGTTTCCACAGCAGCAGTAGTAACGGCAGTAATAGCGTTCGTTGTAGTGTTGCTACTGAATTCAAAGTCAAAACGGAAGTAACACATACACATGCACACCACAGTACCCATGTGGAAAATGCAGCAAAGTAACTAAAATTGCGATACTTTCTTAAAAGTTTTGGAGGTGAGGACTTGCTTTTTATGAATTTTTTTGTGTTGATAAGCTTGGAAAAGATGATGTAAGCAACATTGCTTGAAAAATAATCACTCATTTTTGAACATAGCTACCATTTCTGACTATGTGGACGGAAGAAGGGATAGTTTTTATTGGAATCCAAACTGCTGCAGCTGACATTTAATATAATTTTAAACTATCTCTTCAGTATAGAAAACGGAGCATAAGTTATAAGTGGGCAATCGAAGAAAAATCTGTCATTACATTTGCGGTTTACTATCAACAAAACCAACGTCTTCTGCAATTTAAAAAATTTTCTTAACAACGTTAAGTCTTTAACCGCCTTAAATGACCGCGCTTTTTTATAAAAAATAAAACAAATTACACCTATCCCTCGTTTTACACGGTAGATACGTTCCTAACCCTAACCGTGTAATTCGAAAAATTAATTTTTATATGGAAAAATCGTGTACTTCATTCATATAAATTAAAAAAATTTTAGAAAAATAATAATTATAAATGAGACTTATGTTCCTTATTTTAATCAAACTTAATTGCTGTCACTTTCAACGATAAGTGTTCTCTTTCGAAATTGTATAATATCAGATTCATCACTGGATATTATCTCATTAGATTCACTTTCTACAGTTGTTGTATGGATTTTTGCCGTAGTTTGCTGAGACGTGTCAAGAAAATAGTCTGAAATAAGCATCTGTTTTTTATTTTTTGTTATATCTTTGTCTTTTTGATAATTTCAATTAAGTCGTCTTCATTTAATTCTTGGTCTTCCATTATTTCAGCAATATCTGCTTCAGCTATATCGTCGAAGCCTTCTCCACCCAATTCTTGACCCAACTCAATTATATGAGAATACTCTTGCTCCAAAGATGTTCTATAATTTTTACCTTGAAATATCGGCTCGGCATATGACATTCCTATATGCTTGACGCAATCTAACATAGTAAATTTTTTCCAGGCATCAATAATTGAAAGAGATCCTTCACTTTCCATATGATCTTAAATATATCTAAATGCCTTTTTAATATACAGTGTCTTGAAAGTCGAAATTATCCCTTGGTCTAGTGGTTGCAACAAAGAAGTCGTATTTGGTGCTAGAAACACAATTTCAACATTTTCATGCTGCAAATCATGAGGGTGACCTGGAGCATTATCAAGAACAAGAAGGGCTTTAAAAGGCAAACCTTTTTTGCTTAAATAATTTTTCACATCTGGCACGAAAAAGTTATGGAACCAATCATTGAACAACGTGGCGGTAACCCAAGCTTTCTTATTGGCATTCCAATAAACGAGAAGATTGTTAATATTTATTCCTTTAAACGAACGTGGTCGCTTAGCTTTGCTAATTACCAATGGCTTCATAATATGATCACCAGAAGCATTGCTACAAAGAAGAATCGTTATAAAATCTTTTGCTGCCTTATGGCCGCTAGCTGACTTGTTATGTTTAGCTAAAAAGGTCCTCTCTGGCATTTTCTTCCAATATAATCCAGATTCATCAGCATTAAAAACCTGGTCAGGACTGTAAGACTTTCCGGCAACAATTTAAGAAAATTTTTGGGGATAGTGTTGTGCTGCTTCCAAATTAGCAGATGCTTGCTCACCTTTTAATTTAAGACTATGCAAGGACTGTCTTTGCTTAAATCGTTGGAACCAACCATGGCTTACGTGAAAAGGCACTTTGTTCGCAGAAGTAGACGGCGCTTGATTCTGCATTTTCTCATAAATTTTTAAAGCTTTATTTTGTATGGCATTCGTATCAATTGGAATTCTTTTTTGATTTTGGTCTTCTAGCCATATCATTAGAGCCTTTTCCATGTTTTCCATCGTAGCATTTCTTACATGTGAAGTTGTACTCATACTCGTATGCATTCCAGCTGCTACACTTTTTCTAATTAAGTCTTCGTTTTCTTTATTGTTCGTATTGTTGCTTCAGACGGTCCAAAATTTCAATTTTTGTTTCCAAAGATATAATTTTTCTCTTAATCTCTGTTTTGCTAATTTTTACTTTTGCCATGATAAAACTAAAGTTTAAAATTAATTAAAAGGATGTTTTAAAACATAATTCTTATTTAGTTACTTACTTCAAATAATTTACACAATATACATAATTAATTGTGAAAACTAATACAAAATTATGAAAAATAAAATATTTAAAATGTGTAGGTAAACAATGATGATACTCGTTCTGTTGTATAAAATTAATTCATAGACACATAAAATTTACCTTTGACACTTAAAGGGGAATTCTCATTTTATTTTGTGTTCTTATCAAAGAACAACATATACATACATATATAAGTTTATGACAATAGAGCATGTATACGTCTGAAGTGTTACCAGATTTATAATTAAATATGTATAAATAAATTCGCTTGCAGTCAAAATTTAGCATTTTCTAAAAATTTTATTTTTAAAAAATTTTGATTTTAAAAACCGTGTAAGATCGAAAACGTGCAGAACGAGTAGCGTGTAAAATGAGGGATAGGTGTATTTAAATTTTAAATTTATATTTGGATGCATTTCGACTCTATTTGAGTCATCCTCAGCATAAAACAATTTAAAGACTCAACGTTGTTAAGAAAATTTTTTAAATTGCTGAAGATTAATTAAGACTGCGCGGTAGTGTCCTAATTATTATTGTTTTTAAATAATAATAAATTCAAATAAAAACCAACGTCGTAAAATCTATAATAACTTGACAGATCCTGGGGGTTTTCAACGTTTTGAAAATGGTCTTCATATAATATTTTTAATAGTTCCTTCTATTTTCTTTTCTTATGAAACATCTAAGTTTAAATATTTTTTATCGATTTTATATCTAACCTCAAGAAATTCAACATAACATTTAGTCAAAATATAGATAAAAATAAATTTTTGATTGAATTTTTTCTGAGAGGCTTGTCACCTTCTAAATTTTCGTAGTGGCTTTTCTCCCCTTTCACAAATTTCATATACTTTTGTGAAATTTTGCTGGACACGTTACTATTGCGCGTATTATCCTCACATACTGGAACAAATGCAAACCAACAATAGACACAAGATGTCACAATCAGCGGCGAGCTGCAAATGCTGGGATATTACGTTTCTCATTGCAAGGATACCATGGTGATGCCACAGTGGATAGAGTTACACGAGAGGGCTACAAGTGAAAAGTTCAAATGCTGAATTGTTAAGTCAAATGGTGTTTGGCACACAGGAAAATGATATTTTTCGGTTAAGTGTTATATAATGTTAGCTAGCTTTATATTTTATAGAACAGAATGACATCTTAAGAGTGGTATCAATATTTTACATAAGTAGTGTATTTATAAATTTAAGATTTTTCATCGTATACATTTTCAAAAGATATTAACTTGCTTCAATGTACATTCTGCGCCGAATAAAAACTCTGTGGGGCTCGGGACTAAGAACTTATAGGCTTTTATTTACATAAAAAATTAAAAGGTCAGAGAATAAATAGGCTTTGCTATACATTGACAAAATACACAAAAGAGGTCATAATTTTCCTTTTCCATAAAAATGGGGCTCGGCGCTATCGTTTTTCTTAACCTTTTTTATCCGAGGTTCGGTACATTCATTGGCATAGTTTGAGTGATAGGATTACGCAACTAAGCTCAGACTGGCAATAGCATGCTCCGTAAAGTTATTCGGCAAAGCAGTGTATATAATACCAATATCTAAGGTAAGTCTCATAAGCCGCTGTTTAAGCCCCGAAATATCTATTTTAAATGAATTTGTTAACCTTTTTGAAGTTTTTTAAGAAGTGATGGAGAAAGTCTCTGGTTCCAAATATGTAACTTTATCACTCATTTTACCTGTCAAAGAGTAAGAGATCCATCCAGTAGATTTGGTATAATCCTCGACCCAAAAACTTAAAACGAAGATTTTCCGTCCGCAAATAATACTTTGCATATATGTGCATGTATGTGTGTGACCAACAAGAAAAGCTATTTTTTTGGTTGTTTCTCTTCAAATTATTGAATAGAAAATAAAGTCAAAAATCATAGATTCGGAAAGTATCATAATATAGAATGTTGCTAAAATTTGCACCAAGATTTTTGGTGATTTTTAACATGTTAACACTCAAAAACTGTTCACTACTTGCCTTTCCAGTCCATGTCTGATACCCTGAATTACTGAACATTCTTAACTTTATGTAGTGATGGCAAGATACCAAATTTCAAATGCTGCAGCCAACACTGCGTTACTGCGATAGGCATTTAAGCGCACGAATTGACAAATGTGTGTGGCTGTTGGAAGGCTACTGATGAACAAATTCGTATGGGAAACATACGTCACTTTCAGGAGACAACTTTTACTTTAAGTTTTCTTTTAGTTTTTGTGAAGCTTCAAGCAAATTTTTCGTTTTTTTTTTCATGGAGTTATTTTGTTTTTTTCAAAAAATAGTTGTTGTTATGAAGAGCATAATAATGGTTATACGATTGATGAGCCCATGGTGTTGGTGATATTGATGTTTGCCAAAATAAGACAATTGAATTCGATGACTTTAATGATCCCAGTAGGCAATTGAGCAAAGCCTTCCCCGGAGAAGGCCTGCTAGCACTGCTCCGATTGTAAGAGGCCTTCTCAAAACTAAATTTTCATGCAAATAACAAAAAAACTTTTTTTTTTACTATGATTTTTGTTTTTATTTACAATCTGTCAATATTAACAATAAGTAAATTTTATAAGTAGTGAAATTTTAATTAGCAGAATAGTTACACTCCATTGAGTGTATACCTATGAAATGCTGTTATGCCTTCTCACAGCAGTACTGCTATAAGGCCTTCCCACAGCAGCAGTGCTATAAGGCCTTCCCACAGCAACAGTGCTATAAGGCCTCATAATAGAAGGCAAAAAAGAAGGACTTCATGTATTTTTTTATTTCATGTATTACAATGTTTTATGATTCGACATTACTTTTTTGTCATTGCATTATACTACATCAAAAGTTGATACATGGTTAGAAGTAAGGAACGGTGTGCATGTTGCTAGGTTGGCCTTCTGTTTCATGGTATGTTAAAGTGGTAGAGTGTTGTGTATTCAATGTGAAATTATAAATTAAGAAAACGTCACAAAAAATAAACATTAAAAATATCAACATAAGGGAGGTTGACGCAGATATAAATACATTTAACTAAGAGTCTCACGACGTATTAATTTAATTTTTTCAATGTACTTTTGTGACCCCTTCTACGGTAAGCGCTCTTAGAAGGGCTCTTGACGCAAGCGATGTAGGAAGACCTGCTTGAACAGTATTTCTAACAGGCCTGCAAAAGAAGGTCTGTTTTATCGGGACGTTTCATATAAAAAAGAAAGTAAGTTTGAAAGGAGGTGGCAAGGCCTTAATCTTACCAAAGAAGGCCTGCTAGAAGGCCTGTAAGCTCCTGCCCTTGCTTACTGGGATGATACCAATTTTGTCGTGCTGAAATAGGTACTGGTACGCGTAAAGGAAATTTATGTTGTTTTTTAGACTTTTTTATTCAAAAAATTAAGTACGAAAACATAAAGAGTTTTTATTTAAGATAGCTGAGAAAACTTGGGTAATAAAGCACTTCTATATTCAATGAAATTAAAGAAAATGGTATTTACGTACAAGATATAACGTAAAACTTTGATAATTTTTGTTTTTGCGAAATTTTTCTTAAGAAAAAATTTCAAATTCAATTTTAAGTTGCGAGTTGCGAAAGCAAAAAAAAAAATAATATAGTTTTACTACGAAGGATAATGGGCCTTAGAAATGAATAGCTGGTATAAACGGGAAACTTTTCTGTACTACCTGTATTAAAATTCTCTCTGAAAAAATGAATCTTGAAACACCCTAGTATACATAAAATCGGCCAATGAATTATTATCCAAAAAAATCCAAAGGTCTTAAAATTTGTTAGGATTTTCTATTAATTTTTGAAAAGTATTAATTTTTTATCTAATGGCAGTACCTTATGGCATCTATTCTCAAACCAATGGCAACGCGTATAGTCGAATGGTTTGTTCTCTTTTGTCACTGCCTTAGTCAGTTGAATTAGGTACTTTATTGTTATGGTTGTGATTGTTGCATTGCATATTTACATAATAAATGAGATAAAAGCCCAAATCACACAGGCCACTATGCTTATGACTATTGCCGGCACTATTATTATGGCGAGTACTAACGTATGATTGTTGTTGCTGTTGAAACCTCACATTCAACCTAGCTAGTTGGACTCACACACATGCATACGTTTTTACACACAATTGTTCTAAACAATACAATCCAAATTTCATTGCATTCTCGCAATAGGCGCACACATACGCGTACATATTGTATGTGAATTCACCTATGCATGCATGCATGCATATTTGTGAGGACTCTCATGCATATGGCCATACATTCCATCCACATACACAATTTAATCCTCTTCCGCTGCTGCTGCAGCTGCTCTCAACATACCGGTTGTGCTTGGACATAACGGATTTCCGGTTGAATCATTGATGAGCTATTAAGTCAATTTCTGAAGCACTGGACATTTGCTTTTTTCTCATAGGTATTTTTTTGTTTTGTTGTGGACTTTGCAACATTGATGTCAGAAAATTACGTGTACCCGCATCAAAATTTCGTCATGTGTTTTGTATCAATCAGCCTTAACTTTCAATTTTTCTAGTAAGAAAGTTTATGCTATGAAACAAAATCAATATATTTTGATGAATTTAATTTTCCAATAGTAATTTCATAAGACTTTATACATTCAGGCTTAGATCTTATATCAATGCAGCCAACATTTGGTTCCCCTTTTCGTCCTTAAACTAGAAGCACTACATTGAATGCTTTTTTAGCTGAGCAAACTTTTTTGTTTGATGTCACCAAAAAGTGCGTAGCTATCATTTAAAAACTCGTATATATCTTGATTTGATTTTCTTATTCGAATACCATTTTTGCTCGCAGGATCTAATATCTAATCTCGATCAGCTTAATCTTCATTACTCTTCATCCTCTTATGAATTGTCTTTATCAATCTTGGTATTCAAATCTAAATCTGATAAATACTTGTATGACTTACTAAATTCATACTGACCAATCGGCTTCACATTCAAGAAAAATGAGGACCTACACAGCATACTCTTTATCTCTTTTGAGTTTTGTTGATTTCCTATGTTTTGAAAAAAGATAAAAGATATATGAGCATATATGTGGTATTTGCCGATTGAGTCAAAAGTCAATAGCGCTATTAAGCGGGCCTTCTTAGTGCGTGTATTGAAAATCTAAAACAACAGACAGGCAAAGTCATACATGGCTGAAATTTCTCCTGCTAAGATGTAAAACAGAGGCTGATCAAAGTAATCACAATATTACTAGCTTGACAGTTCATGACCATGACAAATGTAAAGAAAAAGCACAGCAGACATTTAGTCACTGCGCTGGAGTGGCAATAACTGAACTTCATGGCTAAATTCTTTACGTCCTATATCTGACAGAATGTTTGTGAAAGGATTTAAGGAGCAATCTATATTGAACTCAAAACTTAGAGAACCCTTTTCGTTTATGACGAATCTTATAAAAGTCTTTTCAAGCTACAGTGATAAGTTCTAACCTACGTCTATTATATATAGTTGAAAAGTCTTTGCTTTTGTTTGACTTGATTCGGATAGCCATATATCGATATTTTCCAAAGAAACAATCTTCTCCTATGGATACTTGACAACGCTGTAAATATATGCACATAATGAAAAATACCAGAATATCATACTGGCACGGTGTATAGCTTTCCAAAACTGATGTTACATAAAATTTAAGCTAGAAAAATGTAAACAAATCCATAGAGACCGAGAACAGAAAAAAGCAGCGCTAATTTTCTGGCTAAAAGGCTTGAGAATCAAATTCATGTGGTATTGGTGTTGAAGTTATATGGCATATGATTGAATTTTGCAGATTTATACTTACAAATGAAAACAGAAATTTGTGTTTCCACCTAGAAAAATTTAAAATTTTATTAAATCACAGTGTTAAATAAATTTGTATTTAAAAAAAAAAATCTAACTAAAACACAAAATTCTGATTAGTGCATGTAGATGAAACCACATCAAACGACTCAAACTCTTAAGCTCACGATTCATGAGCAGAAGTACCTGCCACACAAATAAGTAGCTCTTAAGCTCCAAAATCAAAAACCAACTCTGAAAATATGTTTTCAAGTGTTCAATGCCATTCATAAATTCTAATAGGATTAAAAATCTTGCATTTGCATCTTCAATGTTAATTTTAATTAAAACCTTGAAGACACCAACTACTGACAAAAGCAGCAGTAGCAACAAAAACGACAGCAACAACAACTATGCACAACTACTACAAATCGTAAAATTCGTCGAGGACGATTCCTAATTATGCACGAATTATGCCCACCTACAACAAAAGGACACTCATCCGAATTCCATTTTATTCCATGCCATTCCACTCGATTCAGTGCCACAGTCAGCAGACTTTATTGACGCTTTCAACCAAGCCAACAGTGTAGCAGCAGCAGCAGCAGCAGCAACTAATTGCAAACATATTTACGAGAACATCCGCATTCATGGAAGTAATGAAAGAATTTACATTGTTTACGCCAAGAAATCGCAGCAAGTCATAGGAAATAGTACCTAAAAGTAGAAGTAGCAGCTAAAGAAGCTCAAGAAATCCATTGTAGTTCGGAGACAAACTCAAGTGTTATGCTCTATAGTAAGCTTGCAGTAGCAGTGAGTGGTGACAACTTCGTGTGCGGCGCATCAACACTTAAAAAACTTTGCCGCCAAAATGACTCCTAAGACTAAATTGGAGCAAGCAAGTAATGATGCGTAAAAGGTGTAGCGAAAAATCAAATTTCACAAATGTGCAAAAAACTAAACCAGTACGCATTTGAAAAAGACTACCCGATGCTATTGGAAAATTTGCTCCATAACGGCATCGTGAGGCAGATCCGAGCTGTGCAGCTTAATATTTCTCTCTCAAGAGGGCTTAAGACATTCGTCTGATGACATATATTTTACCTTCTGTCCAGTGTTAAACCGAATGCTGGACAATGAGCAGTGTAGTGAAGCAGGTTCTTGTGTCTTTTGCAAATAAAATCTACGACGTACTTTTGGCTCTGTTAATAGGTAAAACATCAGTTTCAAAAATCAGCTGTTTGACGAAATCAATTGACTTGTGCTGTAAGACTAAATGGAATTTTTCAAAAGATCAAAGAAAGTTAACTGGTTTTTGAGTTGGGATCATGGCAATGCATTGGTTAGTCGCCGTAAAAAGAAAAAATGTAAAAGATTTATTTGTTTTCAAAAGACTTACTTGGAAAGCCAAAAATGATATTTCGAATTTTATATTTCCATTTTGGATAGGCTTTGCATATTTTACAGCATCGCATATAAGAATGCGGAATGGAGTAGTTATCCAATCAAATTTGCTAATTCGCAGGTGAATGTTGCAGCTCTTACTACTCCCATTTAAAAAATGCACTTATTCAGATTAAGGCCTTAAAAATAGTATAACAATCCTTGCCCAGAAGTAGAAAAAATTTGGTTTAAGTTTATATTTCTAGCTACATAATATTTCAAAGAAAGAATTCAAATTCACGAGTGATTTTATATCCCAACATAGATAAGAATTTGAAAAAGATGCCAATACGTTACCTTCTTTACCAAAAAACTATCGCCTTTATATAATTCATATAACTATTTTTTTTGCAAACACCTTAAAATAAAAGTGGGAACCCAAACAACCGCCAGTGTCGCCCGGTGGTGGACAACAAACGAACGCACGACCAAAGCGACACTCGGCACTTTGGCTGATTTACCGTTGCTATTGTCTAATTGCCAATGCCATTGCCACCCGATATGAACACGAGTATTGCAAGCGAATCACTTCCGCCTTCTTGGTAATGGGTGGGTATCAAGGGGGGCTGCAAAAGCAAAGTGGGAATAAAAATTGAGAAAATGCTGAAGTAGCAAAATTAAGATTTGGAAGTATTGCGACAAGTGTGTAGCTATGTAGCAAGCAATGTGTTTGTGTGTGTGTGCTAAATTTCTTGCTGTATATGTTTGTATGTGTGCTAGCCATGCCTGATGCCAAGAAAAACATCTCCAGTGAATTTTAATTAAAAGTAAATTCAATTTTCAACTGCAGAAAAGCATTATTTAATGAAAGTAATTAACAGTTACTGACTGGTAAAGTCGGCCCCAACTACCGGATCAGCAGCAGTAGCGGCATTGGTGAAGCAATAGAGTAGTAGCATTTGTGCAATGAGGCAGGCATTTGAAGTGGAAACGAAAACGGCGCCATTCACTACACTTACAGTATTAAGGATCTATTTGTTGTTGTTCCGAGATTAAGATGCATCAATAAGATAGAAAGAAGTTGACATTTTGTTAAGGACGATGGAAGAAAACGCAATTAAAGGTGTACACTGCGCTATTGCATTGTGGTGGTAGTGGCACTTCAGCACAAATTGAGATGAAGCACAATAAATCGATTCGAAACGATTGATTGCAATCGCTGGTGTGATGGTATATACCGAATGACAAACTGTTATTGTTTTCTGTTCTGCACGTTTCCCGACTTCTAAATCTATGAAGCTTTCTTTTTGTAATCAAGTTGCTGTTAATTGCATATTTCCTGGTAAGATGCAACCAATAAATGCTTATTCATTTGATGGTGAACATCTTTACCGCGGGTTCACACGTGCAGAAACTCGCATGCAAGAATATAAAACCTATGATCTGCGAAAATTTTGAAAACTGCGTATTTTAATCTTTAGCCCTTTCAGTGGTTTTTCAACATTTTTTGACTTCTTACCTCTCCGTTAACTTATCTTGACATGTTCAATACATTTGACAATTCTTTTTCAATTTCGTTTGAATACGTCGCTATGGGTTGCTATCTTTTCTTTGACTAGCAACCTTTCTCACTTTTTACGATCGTTCAATATATCTTAACTCTTTTCCATATCCTTTTTTAATTTTCTGTCAATTTTTTTTGATTTTTTTTGACATATTCAAGAATTTTGACCTCTTCAGTGTTTTTAGACTTATTCAAAATAACGACCTCATTTCTCAAGTCTTCAAGATTATTAACATTTTGCAATGTTTTTCAACTTTTTCTATTCTCCTTAATTTTTATAAGCATTGCAACTGTGGTCAAATATTTTGTATACTCAAAATTTTTGAAAGTGTTGGCCGTGTCTTAAATTTTTTCGAATTTCCCCAACACTCTTCATTTTATTCATACATTTTTTTCTTAACATTTTCAATTTTTCAGAACTTTTTTAACATATTCGACTTCAAGCATTTTTCGAATTTTTCTACGTTATTCGACAGTTTTAGACATTTATCGGCTTATTCGATATTCTTTACTAACATTTCGAAAAATCATTAATTTTATTTATCATATCGCGAGAGCTTTACTCATCAGCCTATTTTCTGGAAAACTTCTTGTTTTATGTGAAATTATTAAATCTATAATTTTTGTTTAACTTGAATTTCTCCAGGACTATTTAATAGATAGTGGTGACTAGATATTTCCAAAACAACTAATTGTCTGACTTGAAAAATTTTCATTGATGTATTTTTGCTATGTATTAAAATTGAAAGCACTATAAAATAACTTGTGTTCTTAATAGTAAAAATTAAATTTTTAAAATGGTAGCTTTCTTAAAAAAAGTATACATCTTATTCGTTTATTTTTAAAACAAGATGTTAAATTAAGACAAGTATTTTGATATTAAACGAAAAAATCAAGTCTAACTCTAGCAAATTTAATTTATAAAGTCTTATTTTTGCAGCTAATGCTCCTTAATTTACCTTTTTATAAAACAAAATCTGTGCTTCCAAGTCTGGACAAACGTGTGCAAATTTCCCATTTTTGAAAAATAAGTTTTACTTTGTGTACCATAATGAGTACCTACAACAAATTAAAAACAAAAACAGTGGCAACAATAAAAATAAAAAACTGTGTAAAATTTCCTGAAAAAAAAGAGCGCAAAATCAAAAAAAGTTTTCGTTTGTAACAAACGACGAAAACCTCGATGTGCTTCACACCTTCAGTGATCGTAACTGCACTATGTAGTGTCTCAGGCTGAATCTAAGGTTGTTGTAGCTGTGAACTTTTTCTCTACACTTGCAGGAAGTGACGTCAACGTAATAGCAAGAACAACTACCGTTGCAATACAGAACAATAACTAAAATAACAATAAAAAAACAAAACACATGAATTTCAGTTTTCCGCTTTTGTAAATTTTTTCAAATAATTTGGCAATTTCATGAGGATGTTTAGTATTTTTTATAAATAATATTGATAAAAAAAAGCACAATCGGTAGAGAACAAGATCGATTTTCAATGAAGTTATTAGAATTGAATTCCTTAGGAAATAATAACAGATTAAAAATTGTAATATATATTTGGGCTTAAATGAATTTCTATCAAAATTTCAGCTTCCTAGACCAAACCTATAAATCTTTAATAAAGCCCTATATCACACAAAAAAAAAGAACCCCTTTCGGATGTATATTGTTCAAATTTTCAGCCTAAGTCAAGTCACAGTCAAAACCAAGTCAAGTCACAGTCAAAACCAAGTCAAGTCTATGTCCATAAATTTAAAGTTAAGACCACGTCAAGCACTTAACCCCGCTCATGGTGATCTGAACTTAATCGCAAACTCAAGTTATTAGCTCGCATGAAAATGAATTAAAGAACTATTATAGTGATAACTTTGATCAGAATAAAATGTAAATTTTCTTCTTCTCCTGGAATATGCCATTATGTTTTTGTGTACGTATTTATGGAATAACAACTGTACGTAGGAGCATACACAAATATATCTGTACCCACACTTGTATGTGTTGGCTTAAGTTCACCTGAAAAGTTGTCGCCAAACTTTTAAATTAAATTGTTTTACTACCAACGGAGTTTGTTTTTAGCCATGTTAGTTATTGCTCTTGATGTTGTTGTTGCTGCTGCTGTTTTTGTTGTTATTATTGTAACGACACTCCTTTCACTACTTTACTACTTTTATTGCACTCTATGTGAGTAACAATAAATTGCATTATATGTTGTTAGTGCTGTTGTTGCAATTTTTGTTTACTTTAAGTCTGGAACTATGGCGCGTTTCGACTCAAGAGGGATACATCAAAGGAATTGCATGTAAATTGCAAATAAAGTTAGACAAAAGAAAGTTTTGTTATTCCGTAGATTTCTACAATTGTGGAGCAGTTAGTTTTTTGGGCCATTATTTGATGATAAAAGCAAAAAAGGAAAGCTTTTCATTTCAGCTTTGCACTCGCATATCAATTACGTTTAGTTCCAAATTGCCCGGAAGATACCCGTACAAAAACCAACAATTAATTGCAAATTATACAACAAAACAACAAAAATCATGCAGGTACTATGGTACTCTGAAAATGGAAAAATAATGGTGGCATTCCAGAGCAGACTGTATGACCATCAAAGCAGTGAAGCTGATCAAATGACACAATACAAGCGACGCGTTGAGACAAACATCAACGCGCTTGTATTTTGCACTACAAAGGAATGCAAACCAAATTTTGCCGCAGTTTGGGGTAGCGGATGCTCAGTATAGATATTTCAGTGAATTCTTAATGTAAGATATTTATGCGCTAAAAGTTTCGGACCGACTTCAACTCCCACAAGCCGCAACCAGCTACACAAAACTAAGCTGCGTGTTCCTGTCGCAAAAATTAAAAAAAAAGAGTCGTGACATCGACAACAAACACAAATGAACAAACGGATGCGCCAAAGCAATTTACAGTGGACTACTGTGAAGCAATCGTACATTTTTAAATGTCTGCTGACCATTTACTTAAATTATTTCGTTTCTGTGAAAAAAAATTCTTATCTCAGTATTAAGTAATTTAACTTTTACGAAGTATCTTCTCCTATTGTGAAGTAGCTTTGTCTATAAATAACTTAATTTTTTGTGAAGTAACTTCTTCTTCAGTGTATCAGCTTCATCTCATGTGTAGTATAACTTCATCTCTTAGGCAGTAAATTCGTTACTATCGAATCAAAGATTCATATTTACTAACTTTATATCATCAGGAGTATTTACATATTTTCTAAAGCAATTTCATCGCCTGCGAAGTAACTTAAGCTCAAGCGAAGTAACTTAATTTCCATTTTTACTGAAGCAACAGCATATCTCGCGAAGCATATAACTTTATTATCCATGAAGAAACTTTATATCATGTCCTTGCGTGCTCAGAGAAATAAATTAATGTTTTCTTATGTTACTTCAAATCATGTGAAGTAATTCATTACTATTGACACGAAGTGATTTCATTTTCAGTGAACTGACTTTATCTGCAATGAAACTGCCTCTCATCTTTAGTGAAGTAACTTTTTGCTCTGTGAAGCAAATTATCTCCTGTGAAGTAACTTTCTTTTCAATTAAGTGACTTCATCTTTTGTAAATTAAGTTTAAAGCCAACAAATTTTGTTGATTTTTGTCTTTAATTTTCTTTTGTCCTACTGTACTTTAGTACAATTTTTAAAGGCTTGTCGTTACAAAACCATTGTACTTCAACATACAGGACATTTTTTTTCATTGCTGTTGCATATGCTGCAGCAGTAGCACTAGCAATTATCAGTTGTTGGCATTTAAAATAGCGCTCATTACGTTACGCAATGAAGTAGCACATGGTAAGCGCATTTTATTCAACCGCCCAAAAGATGCAGCATTACCATTGCCTAGGCAACTAATCGCTAAATTTGCATGTCAGTGTATGTGCTGTCAAAAGTGTGTGCCTGCGTGTGAATCCATACATGTGTGTGTGCCTGTGTGCGCTTAAAGCAAATGTAAATTTTAATTTAAATGCAAATTTTCAACATACTAAGCTGTGGAGCCCCAAAGTGTGTGTGCTTGTGTGTGTGCGGATGCAGCTTTTACCCAACCTACTACAAATTCATTTTAATGCTTCAGCTACATGTTGTGCTTGTCGGCTTTGCTGCCGCTATTGAGTGCTGCCACATTGATGCGCGCCGGATGTATTGATACGTTAGAAATTTGAATTTACATACCACATCCGCTGCTGATTTAAGGCAGAAAGAGAAAGATAGAAAACAATAAATTGGGAAAAAAAGTAAGTGAAATGGAAATGTCAGATGATAACTTGTAGAATATAACGATACTTAATCAGTTCGTGTTTTTAAAAGTTGAAGGATATTTAAAAAATATTTTGAGTCAATTTACCACAAGAGGGCGTTATAGCATATTCAACGGATGTCAAGGACATATCAGTTGCTAGCAAATCTTCTTTTATACTAAGTTATAAGGTATGTAATATTTTGAAAACTGAAAGTATCGAAAGTTTTCAGGAGTTTTCTGGTTTGTTGCTTAACTATAAATTGGTTGTTGAATTGGGTTTCCCCATTCTTTTATGAGTGGCAATGCTTTAATTCTTTTACTTAGCTCATATTTACATATGCAAACAATTTGTGATATTTTGTTGTTGTTGCTGCTGTCATTCATAAAACTGTGGCTGATGTTGTTTTTGTTGTTGCATTTACTTGGTGTATATTTTAAACAATATGTTAGTGTTGAAAATTTTGCTTCATAAAGCCATACAGACGAATGCACTCGCACACACACACACACACACACATGCTTTGACTGCTGCTGTCAAAAATGACTGATTACCATTATAAGGTAGAAAATGCAATTGTGTGAGCTTAGGTTTCATAACGGTGTACAATAACAAATTTATCACATTATAATTTTACATAACGTGATTTTAATGGGAAATCAACTTTGGAGGTTGGGTAAGTGTTTGAAAGAGTTGGTAAATTTAAATTTAAAAAATAAGTAACTGAATTTTAAAAACTCTTTGTCACGAGAGTTAAGTGTTTAGCTTGTGTATTGTGTATTAAATGAAGTGCTTAAAAAATGTTCAAATAAATCCCATATGAAAATAAAAAGTCACTGAAAAGAATGAAATTTCCCTCAAAAAAAAGTTTGGAAAATAATAGAAACATAGAATACCACATTTGAAAAAATATCTGCTCTAAAAAACTAGTTTTCCTTAATTTTTTACTCTAGCTTACTTATAAACAGTTTTACCCAATATAAGAAACAAACGAAAAAATTTTATGAAATCTGTTTTCTGTTTAATGAATTTTTTCTTAAGCTGCTTATTGTTACTGCAACTAGCCCTGCAATCCTTCAACTTTTATTGACATATCTTTTATTTATTTCTTAAAATATTGTATTTATATTTACAAGTTTCGTTATGTTCTCGTGCATAGATTTTTCTCCTGTGCAATCTCTCGCCTTTTGAATAATTTATGTGACATCATATGCAGCCACACATCCCCATCCAAGTTGCATTGCATTATAATAATTGGAAATCCTTCCACTGCATATGATAATTGGACAAGTTGCTTTTGAATAAAAAACAAACACATAATTTTTTCCTAATTTATACTCATGTGTGGTAAAAACAAAATTAAAATATATATTAGTTTCGAAAGAGCAATCTACTGACAAGGCCAGAAAAATATTAAAAATATAAATATAGTGGAAAAAAGTTTTTTTTTTCTTCGGGAAATTCTTTTATTGTGATGATCTCAAGGCATATGAAATTCAAAAAAAGGAAATATTTAAAACAGAGCATCGTGATTCTACAGAAGCTGAAGTATCAAAATTCGATATGATATCAGTTTCAATTGATTTATTTGGAAAATATGCTTAAATTAAAAAAAAAAAAACTTATAATTTAATAAAAAGTATTAGCCAATGGTTACTACCATTTAGCTATAATTTTTTTGAATTTGCTTGTTTCATTGATTTCATAATAACTTAAATTTTTTGTAGAATTTCAGAATAGATATGAGCTTTATAATCTATATTATGTACACAGATAAATAAAAAACCTATTAATAGAAGCCCCTATTACAAATCAATGAGACTTTATTTTGCTATATGCTCGAAAAGACATGTTGGACTAGACTTCATAAAAACAATTCAACAACCAAAAGAGTAAAATGGGATATAAAAACAATTCAAGAATAAAAATGTGTTGCAGAAAAGTTTTTTAAATACCTCCTTCAGAGGTTTCCTATAGTTCTAAACATGTCCAGTCAAATGGGAATGTAAAGAAAACTCTTTACTTTATAAAGCCAAGATCACTACACTAGGTCTGTGTTGGGACTTATGGTAATACTTGTTTAGTGATTTACTAACGTCTGTTTTTCAACCAAAATTACACACAGATGAGACTCATGCCAAGCCGTTGCTCTAAAGTTGTAAGATTTTAAAAATCGGTTTAGGTGATTTCTTAAGAAAATCATTTTTTGGTTTTGTTTCAGAAAAGGTTTCAATAATTTTGCTACGCTGCCGAGAATGATATGTGATTTCATGAGTTTTAGTTATGTTAATATAAATATATATTAAGTAGCATCAAAAGCTATCTAGGTAAATTAAGAAGTTTCAGCAATGTCAAAGGATACTAAATAAATAGCTACAAGAAGTATCAAAATATTTGATAAAAGTTGAAATATATCTTATATTGAAATATATCGAAAAAGTTGTTTGTAAAAATTAGAAAATTCGAAAACTACCAATACAGATAAACAAAAATATTGATGCATGACAAAACAGCTTATGAGACATGTTCTACTTTTTACTTTCGAGTAAAGTGTAACGAAATCACATCAATTATATGAAACTCACATCGATTTTACTTGGAAGTGATATATAGAGCATGCCTGACACAGGCATTTTATTAGTGTTGAATTATGTCGAAAATACCGATAAAAATAAAATGTAGAAAAGTCTAAAATGGATCACAATATCCATTTCAAATTCTTTGCAGAGAGGTTCCTCACCGCAGTCAGTGAAAGTATAGGAAACAATAGACGTTCGAACGGATCGTATATTAAACGCTACGAAATCACGAATCGCAGCCTTGCAATAAAAATTAGAGTGAAACCCTCAGGGTAGCAGAAAAGTCGTACGTTCTAAATGAGCATGGAGTCGATCGCTAAAACCAAAAATCCATGAATCGGGAAAATTTTGAATAAACTTGAAAACAAATACTCAGATCGTGGATGCAGAAAGAGTTTTTTGTTTATCCTATACTTCATGAGCAAATAAAGGACACAAGAGTGTTATACAACCAATTTTGCTTTTAAAAACTACCCTTGGCACATTTACAGCGCCCCTGCGCTTATTCATCGCTTTATTTTTCTGAGATAAACAGTTTGTTGCAGTTTTTTGAAACTTACATATTAACGCTCACGTTCACACGGTACATACAACATACGGGAATTTCTGCAAAACAAGCAAATTACAATTTATGCATAAAACTGAAAACTGAAAATGAAGGACTCAGCTAAAGTCGCCATATTTGTTTACATTTTGCCAACTACATACAGCTACAACAGTTGGATTTTGTTGGTGGCTTTGATTTAATTAACATTTTTGTTGTTTCTGGTAAGTGTGTGGTGTTGTTGTCGGCTACCTTTATTGTTTAAATAAATTTTGTACTATGCATACATATGCAGCATGCGGAAAAAACCAGTGTGCTTGTGTGAGTAATGTGCGGTCGATATAAATTTAAATAATGAAACTAAAAACATTTAATCAAATTAAGCTATGTAATTACGTTTAAATAGAGAAATTGAAATTTTATTCTACAATTGATAGCAAAAATGTCAATGTTTCTGGTATAGACTTCGAGCAATTGACTTAAGTGCGAAAATGCTCTAAGAATAATCTAAGCAAAAATAAAGGAAAATCAGCTGTGCAAAGGATTAAAACTTATTTTGTTGCGTTTGCTTGACACTCTTTTAAAGCTTCTCTTTTCACAAAAGAATGATGAATTTTCTACAAAAATAAAAATCATCAGTTCAACATCTCCTAGGCCCACATTTCTTTAAAGTTTTTATTTTAGCTGTTTTAATACAACGGTGCAAATATTTTCCACAACTGAACTTATCGCCACTAAGCGACGTCTCATACAATTTATGATAAAACAATGAAACAGAAACTGCTGCGCTATTTCAAAGGCAGCGACCAACTTAATGATACCATTTAAGTGAAACTTCAAGAAAAATGTAACAGCTCATTCCTTAAGTAAAGGGCTGCCATCATTCCCGCTTGTCCAATAAAGACAGAATAAAATGTTTCTTTGAAACTCATCAGCTACAGTAACATCACATTGACATTCTGTGGACGGCAAACGTCCTTCAATGTGAGTCTTTAACATTGTTGTTATAATAAAATTCCTTTTAGTCCTTGTGATAGGAGCAGTGGCAGCATTCAGTTAAACGTTGTTAGGTTTGGCATCGAAATAATTAAACTCATCAAGTTTTCCTCATTTTCCTTTACACATACTTATTTGTGTATGTGTGTGTGTGTCTGTAGACTTTCTGCAGCTTCTGTTGTTATTTCATTGTCACTTGCACACCCGCACAGCAGCTGAAAGTAGTAAGCATACACATAGTCACACATGTCCATACCACACTCATGTCGTAGATGACATGGACCGGGTCACATATGGCGCATTAATCCTTAATCTTTTGATGGTTATTTGCTCAGTTATTAATTAAAGAATTTCTCTCAAATATGTTTGCTGTCGCCAAAGAACAATAAACAAAATGACAAAAGATGAAAGTTTATTGTCAGTTGATGATATTCTTGGAAATACCGTACTTTCAAACTACACACGGTTGAAAAATGTTTGTAACAATTAGAAAGTTTTGAAGCGTTAACTTGGGACTTAAAACTTTGGTTCCGTTTAACTGAAGATCATAAATAAAATATGAGAGCAACATTTCGACTTTGCTTTTTCGAAGAATCTTTTGCAAAGAAGAGAATTTGCATAAAATTTATCCAAATATAATTGTAAAATATTTATTCTGCTCTACAAAATTAGCAGATGCTCAGTTCAAAACCTAAAACAATTTCATATTGGTGCAAGTCTAGCCAAAGCATATATGATTGCAGAATCAAAGTTTTTACAAGAAATTGAGAAATATAGACGACTGAATCTATGAAACACAATTGTGAAGAGAACTTGTGAGCCTAAATAAAATGTCACCTGGTTTATATTCATCCTCATCCAATTTCTTAAAGTCTTTGAAGCTCAATATATGAACCCTTCTACCTACTCGGTCCCCACCACCCTTGAAATATATCAATTAATCGCCTGTTTTGTTTCCGATTAAGTTCGGAAGTACAATTGAAGTCCGAAGTTAAATCTTTCGTTCGGAATTCGCTATGAAATTTTCTTTAAGCTTAGCTGCTACAGTTCCAATAATTTGACGGATTTTTTGTATGATCCTGAATTAAACTTCGGATTTCAATTCCGTTTCTGAAACTAACCTCAAAGGCGATCAGAAAAGGCCTGCATGCTACCAAATCTGATAAGAGGGTGTGGCATCTCCAATAAAAAGCCAAAACCCTATAGCGTTATACTTTATGAGTTACTGGAATTAGTGCATCCAATTTGGACGTGGCACCCACTACAAAAACATATAGCTTAAAACGCAGTACTAAGAGAATAATTTTAGGTAATGATCTGAATTTCACACAATGACTAGAGAATTGGGAGAAGCACAATACAAAAAGTTGATGGATTTTGACAAGCGGGTGTTGCACGCACCATAGCAGATGCTATACCATTTAAATATTGCCATATTCAATATGGGAACGTTTAGCGAAACGAAACTGGACGCGGATTTTTTAAAAAGAATTGAAGACATACGTGCACAATTAATGGAAATACGGAGAGGGGTATATAGCTGCTCCATATATGAACTGCATATTTTGCCAACACCAATATATATGAACTCTTTTTTTATTAAATTTTAAGTTGTAATATTTCGAAAACCTAAATGTTTTTGAAAGCATGTACTGCTCACGTTTTGACTAGAAATCTTTCCTGAAGTGTATAAAGAACTAAAATGCGATCTGATTCACTTGTTGTATTGCCTTTTTATTTTTTTTTTCAAAAATAATTTTGTTGACTGTAAAAGTACATATTACATGTGCCTGTGTGTGTATGTTAAACTGTCGCTTCAGTGCACATGTCTCTTTGGCTCTGTGTGTGTGGTGTGCTTGCGTCTATGTGCGGTTGTTTGAGTTTACTCTGCAAAGGACTTGAAAGTAATCTTTTTCTTTGTGGAAGTTTTCTCATTTGTTGAATTAGCATATTTAGATTAAGGCAAATGTCACACATACATTTGCAATTTCACTCAACTTTTGACACAAAAATGTGCCCTGGCAGTGGCTTGAAAATCTAAATAACAACTTTTTTTTGTGGACTTTGGCAAATGCTTAGATGACAGCAAAGGAAAAATAATATTGTTAAAAAAAAAAAAAAAAAAAATGATGAGAGTTATTATAAAAATAGGATATTCCTTTATTTGAATATATTTTTTATTAGAGTTTAATAATACAGCATATTTTAGCTTGATATATAAAATTCTAAAGTAAATAATCCCTTTGCAATGAGCTCCATATTGGACTGCAATATGTTGACCATAACATTTAGTAGCCACATTTTATAATGCAAACCACAATGAACTCTTTTGGTTCGCATTTGCTTTGTTTTACCGCACTAATGTGTTATGACTGCTTTGGAGTGCAGTCCAGCACACAAAGCGGAAACGGAAACGGTAGCGCACATTTTCGATGCTTTCCAAGCGCTTTAATAGCCATTGACAGCCAGCCTGCCTCGTCCTCAACCTCAGTTGCTCATAGACTTGACAAAGGCTGCAAATAAACTTAATTTGGTTGCACACACAATTGATTCTTTGCTCGTTCATTTGCATTCACTTCCTCCACGTCTTTCTCTATACTTTCATTGTTGCACCTGTGGAGAAATTATTTTGCATTTCATGTGGTTTCTCTCTTTGTGCACAATGCCATTGTGTTGACACTAAGTGCTGCAGTAGGATGAAGTGGACTCTGAATTGTATGGGAAGTGCATGTGTAGTTTTTAATGTCATGACTGTAAGGTAATATGTGTGGTTTTCTTTGATTCTGCCCTTTAAGTTAACTCTGTTTTTTTTTTGTTTTTAAAATGATTTTCTTACCTGAATACAAATTAGATATATTGTTTTTACATTTTAAATTTAATGGTTAGAGGAAGCAAATGGACCAGGTGGGGAAAAATTTTTGTGTTGAGCACCACAGTGTCTGTTTTTTCTATGATTGAATTTTAAGTTTTTTTTTTTATACCAAATAGATCAGTGAAAATGAGTTTTGATAAGAAAAATTTCATATTTAGAAAAATAGAGTTAAGAAGAGATCATTTCAGGCGCTAAACTGCTGGCACCTGCTCAGGTCTTTGTTTGACATTCAATTCAATATAGAGAAATAGGCAAATTTACGTTTTAAACAGCGATACTTCTTTTGTACATCAAGAGATTACTTTCGGGTGGGCAATTCGATAGAGGTAAACTAAAATACGTTACTCGTTTAACGTAATTCTTCTTCAAAACACCATCAGGGTTGACGTTTACTTCAAAGAAAGTAAACTAGTTAGCTACCTCTAAGCAGGCCCGTAAGCACCAGAGGAGTTTTGGGGTTCAAACCACCCAGAAGGGCTTTAAACTACAATTTGTAAAGTTTTCTGATCATTTTGATAAGGACAAACTTGAAAGTTTGGCTCATCATGATTCACCTGATCCACATTAATTCAAGCTTTATTCATCAACAGTGTTTTGACACCTGTCGGAAGGGCTGATTAAAATCTTGCATTAAGTGGCTCAACTAATGATTAAAATTTCATTGGTCGACCTAAGCAAATGTTGCGTTATAGCGCTTTTCTTCTCTCCTTCGTTTCACCTAACGACTTTACAGTCTGTACTAAAATTTGGTGTGGATTTGCATTGAAAATTGATCTTAGCATAATAAACCTCGCTTCGTTCATCAAGCCGAATCATCGTTCAAAATGAATGCATGAAAATTACTCAGTAAAAGACCACAAATCGAGCACTACATATCACATACTGTGTCACATTCTATCTTTTATCCATTTGGTATTAGTTTGCTTTGCATAGCTCCCTTCTTTATTTTATGAAATATGATACAACCACTCCAATAAGCAAATCCTTCTGACGGTGCTGCCTCAGAGCTATAGCTATCATTTGGTTGCTATTACCCTAGACAGTAGAAAGATATATGTTCGATACCAGACAACATTTACTTAACTTTGTCCTTGTTGATTATCATTTGGATTTGTTTCGCCATATCCTTAATACCAAGGAAGGTTTCCCCAGATTTGAATAATAGACTCAAAGATAATTTTTTCTAATGCAAATTTGCAACAGAAAAGAAAAAAATTAGGCAATTTAAAGGCTTTGTAATTTAATTAAGCTCGAAAGTCAGTTTCACAAAACTCATCCAATTCTTCCAATTGTCGCAAAATTGTACAAACTGCATTTACTGCTGCTGTTGCTGCTTTACTCGGTCCGAATCTGCTAAATTCAGCCAGTCAACCATCCAGCAATGTTTAAATCTCCCTTTAATTAATGCAATTATGCAATTCGTATGCTGTCGCTCACACTTGCAACATCCTGCCTGCTGTTGCAACATTAAAGGGATGCATAGTGACAGGGGAATTACATAGATGCTAGAAAGTTCTCGTTCTGGGTCGCAACATGCTTGACAACAGGCGCATTCATTTTCGTATTTTGTAGAATAAAATTGTGCGAAATATAATCCTATTTCTCGTAGCCCAATGCACGATGTGGTGGCAAGCTAATTCGCACGAGAAGGAGGTAAGAACGAATATCAAAACTATTGGGTTGACAATTGTACACATACACACACATATGCAACACCACCAGCAACATGGCAGTTTTTCACGTGTCATTGGCAATGCTGCTGTTGCTACCAGAGTTGCCATGTTACCATTATATTGATAGTGTTGCAACGCTACAATTTAGCTGCATCTCCCAAGTGATGTAAGCGAATATGGGAGGTGACTGTAAGTGCAAGTGCAACTGCATGACCGCATTTCTGTTGTACAAAAATATGAATCACCATACATAGTTGCATTGGAGAGTTTAGCGACAATTCAGCGAAAAGCGCCCAAAATACCATTTTATTTGTAATGTACTGAGTGCCCTTTAATGTTGATGTTGCCTTTGTTGTTGTTGCTGTTATTGCCAATGCAGCTTTTAGTCATACATTTTTACGTTCTGATCTTTTATATTCAGAGACGGACCTGTGTTAAATGGCATCCAGGGCAAGCAAGGAATATGCGAAAAGTATCGCTTAAATTCTATACTAAGTTGACTTGTAGAACGTCTTTGGGAGCATTCGACGCAATCCGGACCACATGTAGGAAGCCTTGCAATTCTTCAAAATAACTCGTTACGTTTATGTCTGTGACATCTTCACGAGTGAGACCAGTCGGCAAATCTTTAAATTTTGATGGCACTAGGCCTCAAATATTTTCATCCTGATTGAGCATCTCAAGCCGTTCTGTCAATGAAGTAAAAGTAGTATCAGCCATGATATTGAAGAATAGTTTTTTGGATATCTTTTCAGGAGAAGTATTTCCTGCTCACCTCGACATTTCTAATCAAATGTATTCCTTTTCTTCCAGTCACGAACCAAAAGATTTCGTCAAGCTGCTTTACACTTATGGCAGCTAATTCGAATCCTTTCTCCCTGTATTCAGAAACGAATTGGACATATTTTGCAAAAAAAAAACAGAAATGTATAATATAAAGGAAAACAAAAATTTTAGTAGCATATAAATGAAAACTTATTGCACATTTTACATGAACGAAATTGATTTTAAACTAAAACCTTCGATATTTAATGCAAAGAATATTCCAAAATAAAAATAATCTAGAGCCAAACAAAATGAAATGTTGCGAAAAAAGAAGAAGACAAAATTTTTCACTTCTTATTGATTAAATTTTAATGTCTCACTATTGTAGACCAATATTATTTGAAAAGGAAAAATAGTTTCAAAAAGAAGCGCCCTCAAAGATCCAGCGTCCAGTGCAACCGCTTCGCCATAGGGCCGGTTCCGTTTCATTCATGTATGTATGTGCTCGTGAGTCTTATTTACTTAAGGCTCTTTGCCTCGCTCTTTAACTAAAAAGACACATTTGGGGGAAGAAGCTTTACTACACTTTGGCCAAATTGATTTCACTCTGCGTTCATAACATTTAATTAAGCAAATTTAATTTGTTGCCAAGCGCAATTACCAAAGTGAAACATTTTACTAAAAGCTTTACACCAAAAAATTCTATTTTTTCCCAACTGCTTTTTCTATTCCTTCTCCACATCCCTGCACGCCCTGTGGCAACGGCGATGGGCGACTGGTCTTTTACTTTTTAAAGTTAGACACGTGACCACGTTGGCCGTCACTGTAGGGCGATAGCGTGTCGACTTTTAATTTATTTTTAATAGAAATTTATGCAATTCATATTGTTGTTGTTGCTTTTATCCAAAGTTTTTCGTTAAGAGAGGGGTTGTACTATATTGCTGCTACAAATTGTTGCTTAAGGCAACAGGCGCGACAATCTTAATACTCTGTAGAAATTCATTTACGGCAAAAATTAGAGTAATACTGGGGTCAGAGGTTGTGTCTTGCAGGTGAATATGAAAAGTTCTGTCACTATGGGGTGAAACATTTCATTGATAAAAATTAAAAATATATGCAGTTTTACAAACTCAACCATAAATTTGAGGCTCCAAAACTTAGAAAAAAAAAAAACAATTCATAAATATATTGGGCCCAACAATAAAAAATTTTCAAAGGAGCACAAAAAGATACGCGCAATTCGTTTCTAAGAGATATTTGTTAAAAATGAGATAGCACTTTAACGAATAAGAATTTTGAGGAACTCAAAAAATCAGGTTTTGCTTATGTTTTGGGTAAATTGCACTTATTTTAGGATAGCACTAAAGCCATTTTTATAGAATTTGCCTTCACTTTCGCTGTTCTCTAAAATCAGTGGCGTCACTTCACAAAATCTTGGGGGAGGGGGGGGGGGGAGGGGGCGAATTATAATTTCACCACTATAAGATGGGTTTATTGAATTAATATATTGAATAATAACTAGTATCAGATCCTTGGGGGGGCCAATGCTTTCCGCAGTCCTACTGAATTGACGCCACTGTGTAAAATCAATTTTTGAAAAATTTTCACCAAGAGTTATGCAAATTTTAAAAGTTTTGTCTTAAAAACCAAGTTTTTAAATTTATTTCCCACTGTTGTAATCCGCTCCAATGAAATCAACAACCGCTACCCAGCAAACATTTTTAAGCGCGTGTAAGCTTATAATCTTATGTGCGGTAATATTTTGCTCACGAGAACATATTCAGGAATAGCGAAAAGCTTATAAATCATAAAGAAGGGTTCCGAACGATTGTAATTGATGGCGAAATGAAAATATTTGTTAAGTCCACGGATTCGAAATTACAGTAACACTTTGCGTGCGGATGATTATTGTGATGTTTAGGTATTTGTACAGAAGTAAAAACTAAAATACATCACACTTAACATAGTCTTAGAGTAGAGGAGCATACTACTTCTAGTCATATATTCACAATTGCAGTCGTTTCCGTATATACTTAATTTCGGAATATACTTAATTTCAAAAAAAAAGTACCTGAAAATATGCAATGAAAATATTTATTCTTATGCTCCTAGCAAAGCTATAAATTATGTAAACATGGAAGGTTCCAAATTCTTCCAAATGTTTGCTGGGCACAGTCACATATTCAGCTGTAATCAATGGACTTTACTTTGTCCATTAGGGAAAGTGCGTGCGCCAATAAGTTATACACACACAAACACAATAATAAACGAACCTTACCTTCCGACAGACAGACCAAGTGCAAAACGAATAAGTGGACGGACAGAACAGATAAGTAAACAAAAGACATTACGAACTAATGGAAGAAGACAACTTTAAGAAAGGCAAGCACATCCATACTTAAATACACAGGTACACGTACACACGGAGTCAGATACCCAGCCTAAAAGGTGCTTCAACACAGTGTGCACGGGGTAAATATTCAATTATGTGACACAACCATTGAATAACTTCATCTAATACAGGAAGAAGAAGAAAATAGCGAAGGAAAAATAAAAAAAAAAACCTTAAGAAAATGGATAGCAGTCAACTACCAACGTAGGCACTAAAGTCAACCAAAGGACACAAAGTAAATTACACGTAGAAAATAGTTAAAAGCCTAAAAAGTTGGTGTGGAAGAAGTAGCAGTAACATTTTCTATAACAAACTTTTACAGTATGATAAAGGGAAGACTGTAACTGAGGGGTTTGGATTGATATCTAGAATAAGGGTGTTCAAAATACTTTCTTTTCAGTAGTTGATAAGTAGTAAAAATAACGTATTTCAATTTGTTCGCCAGGAGACTGTGAAAGTTATATTTCCAGAATGAATGACTCTCTACTGCACTTAATGCGTCTGAAAATGTTTATAAAGAGAGATCGCAATTACCACTTTTAAGATTAGTTCATCGAATCGGTAGACATAAAAAAAAAATAGGGGTTAGAAGAAATGGTTGGTTAAAAAGCGATATCTGCTATTAACGATATCGTGTGAAAAACTGTGAGCTATTGACAAAACTTGAAGTTACTGGATAATTCACAGCATCAAATAAGATCCACGCACTTAATATATATAAATAAATAAAAGTTTGCCAAAAGTACACCCCTTAAAAACGAGACACCTTATTTCAGTAACGAAGAAACCTTCACAGTTTTTCAACTAAAAGATTGCTACACAAACAACGTTGAGCAATGAGCTGTTGCGCCTACAACTTTACTTTAAAATAAATAAATTTATGAGTATACCATATACCGTTGTAGTTGTTTTTGTTGTACAAATTATTTTTATGTGACCTCAGGGAACGCAAAAGCATGTAGAAATTATGAGGCTTTTATTTAATTATCATTATGAAGTTATTAACGAAAACAAAACAAAAAAGGTAGCCTAAGGGCGAAAAAAATAAAAGAAAAATTGGTAAGAGTGTTTCAATTTGAAAAAAAAAGAGCGTTTATATTATTAATAATTTATGAAAAAAGAAAAACTTAGTGATATAACATTAAATAGGTCAAGTGCCATAGCAGCACAGCAGTGCCTATAAATTAATTATGAAACCAACGTTTATTAAGATTAATTTAACAGAAAAAGGAAAGTAGCAGCAGCGCTCTTGCAAAGTCCTTCAAATTGCGCATTTTGGCTTTTCTTTCTTCGCTTTCTTTTGTTTTTAACCCTTTAATGGATCAAGTGCTTTGCCAAACAATAGTTTGGCTATCTACTGCTGTTTCACAGATATGAGGCTGGCATATGTTGCCGTTGTCGTCTTCCTAAAAAATAACGATGTAGCAAATCTTTTAGCTGGTATCTTTGTGTCGTAGCAAGGCTTCACTCTGCGCTTTGTCTGTTGTATTGTCCCTTTTATGTAAAAAGGTACTTGTGTGTACATTGTTTCCATTCGTGTGTCTTAAATAGCTTTTGATCCCGTTGAAAGGCTTTGAAATTTATGATAGAATTTAGTTGTAGAACATGCAGAGTTTTTTGTTTTCAGTATGTTTGTTTGGCCACAAAAAAAAAAAAAAAAACAAAAATGTTCGCATCAGCAGCAACCACAACAATAACAATTGGGGGGAAAAACATGTCAACTTCATGCACCGCAGACTAGTTTTTATTATTGTTGCAAGAAATAATTTATCGTTGCATGCAGTTTGAATGGTGAAAGGGGTAATTTTTGGTGGCTTGTTAAAATTTTATACAAAGAACTGTTTGTTCGCTACAACGTATTTAAGTTTAATTTAATATTTATATTGGGCGCATTATTTTAAATTTTTAAAAACCTTGAGTAAGGATTTTTTGCAAAATAATACTTTATAACAAAAATTTTATGATGAAAACATTTTCTGTAGACAATATGTCGTAAATATTGTGCATAGAAGGTTGTAATTTCTATCTTCTATATTTCTTTTAGTTCTTGTACTTTTTCAATTTCTGTTATCAAGCTATTTATGAGATACAAATTTCTGAAAACTGGTTGACTCCGCGAATTATCAGCCAAACTGAATTCTATTTTGTTTCCAAATATTTGTTTTTAAACGTACCTATCACAATAAATAACAACATTTTTTTTTAAATGATATGTATTCTTATGTAATTATCAAGTTTCAAAAATAAGTTGTCCTTTTAGAGTATGCACTGATGAATTTTCTTCAACAATTTTTATTATTTACTTAGTACCCACATTTTAAGTTTAGTCTGAGAACATGCAAAGGATGTGATGATCAATGCTAAGTTTTTAATTGTGCGTGTTGAAAAGTATCCAGATGCGGCATCTTCAACACTAAAGTCAAAATTTTTCTATAAATTAAAACAATTATAAGTAACCGCGGCTTTGCCCGCTCACTACCCGTTGTACAGCCTCGCTTACCAGTTCAAGCATTTTTCTTGTATTGGAGGTCCAATACACAATGCCGTTTACATTCTGCGAGTAGCTTGACACAATCAATGTACATCCATGTATCCAGTTGCACAACTGTAGCTGTTACATATGCCAATATGTAGCGTTTAAAATGGTTTTTGTTGTAAGGAAGGTTCCACGCCCCGTTATTTGTTCGCATCTACATTATATGGGGTTCTTAAAATAGACAATATACACTCTACTTCCAAATCTTAAGACTTTTGCTACCATAAGTTGAGTTTTAATTGTGGAATTGGGAAGATGCCACACTCCGTCGTCTCGTTTCATAGCGAATAGCTTGGTATTGAGCATTGCACCTCATCACAAGGTTTTAAGACTCTAGTTATCATGAAGTATTTTTGTTGCATAAAAGGTGCCATGCCCCAAAATAATATACAGTCTTAGTTGCTCAGGGATAGTGTAGCTTTCTAGTACACTCCAGTTACCCTCTACATACAAAAAACCTTAAATACAAAAAAACAAACTTCACCTCTTTATATAATAGTATATAGATAAGTATGTATATAGGACTCTCTTAATAAAAATGAACAAGTCAATGGAAAATCTTTCAATCGAACCAAAAATCTAATGTTAAAGAAAGTTGCATAAATTTTTGCGCTATGTACCAATTACATCTGTGAATTTTTCCGAAAACTTTTTACGTTTGCACAAATTTTTACTATTTCCCATCATATCAAACCAATTGAATGCAATCAACCAATTAAATACCTTAATCAATACAAATACCACTGAGTAGCTATCGATAATAACCTGCTCATTGTTGGCACACGTGTTCCAGTGCAAATTACGACCAAATAATTACCAATTAACTGCAAGTCAATGATAGAAAAACACAGGGCAAAGCATAATTACTCAGAGAATTACAGTGGAAGTGACCATCATACAGACCGCAAGCAACATCGGTGATGCAGAAAAATCTCGAACATTCAACTGCGTAGGAAAATGGAATACATTTCCACATCACCACACTACATCGTACGCGAAAGAGTCGTGCAGCCAGGATTGAATCAAGTGTCACTGCAGTGACACAAAATGTTAATACGGTTAGAAATGCAGCGCAGCCAGAGATGTAAGGATGCCATCGTTATCAACTTCATTCGGTTTATTTGCGATTTCGATTTTAAACGGGAATATTACGAAAGTGCTTGTAATAGTAAATGACAAGGGAAGCCATGTGCAAGAGTGTTGAGACAGGTTCTCAAGTTGCCAATTGCTAATTTCTCGAAAGCTATAATTTTTTAATTGAAATTGCAAATTGTTGCTGCATG
Organism: Meiosimyza decipiens; assembly: GCA_963680825.1. Lineage (NCBI taxonomy): Eukaryota > Metazoa > Arthropoda > Insecta > Diptera > Lauxaniidae > Meiosimyza > Meiosimyza decipiens. The sequence goes on from OY804258.1 coordinate 141,118,519, forward strand.
CAGGATGTTCTATGCATAGTTCAAAACGGAAGTAGATCTAATTAAGCGCGTGCTAAGTCAAAGCTAAAAGTGGATTTGTTAGCCATAAATGATTTCATCTGTTGAGAGCCTGTTTTCAAGTTTGACAATGAGATTCCCAATAACTTAATGTAGTAGTTGATATTGCCAGTTTTTAAGTGTCATTTTGCCTGACAGTACTTGGCTATTATTTTCCTCAGCAGCAGCAAACATTTTTCGACTTTAACTTTATGACCTAAGTATTTGACAACGCCAGTGATTCCTTTTTAACCACAATTTTAACTGAAAGTATTTAGCAAAAAATAGCAAAAAACGCTGCAGCTTTTAGAAAAATTACATAAGTGACGTTTGCTGAAGCACTGAAAGCAAAAAGCAGCTGCTGGCAGGTAGTGAAGTCAGGATAAGCGCGTTCGAATTACAACAGCAGAAGCAAGTTACATGCCAAGTGCATTACAAACTTGTCATGGAAATGAAATTTGCCGGATATTGGAAATGTGTTAATTATGCAACCAAATTGCTTTATATCGACAGAATATTGAAGCACATAATTGGATAGAAAGTGTGCACTACGAAAAGTGATGAAAATCAATGATTCATTTATACGTTTTTTTTTAACTGCAGTTTGAAAATTTCTCTTACAAATGGAAACAGTTTGTACCTAAGGAAAAGAAGAAACTGCCCAAAATTAAAAATATTCGGAAAAATCAGAATAAAGTTATATTTGGCGCATGCCACCAAATAAAAATTGTATTGACGATAAAATTCAAAATGGCTCAAACCAAGTAGTAGGATGGATAGCAAATTTTAAAATAAAGTCATTCAAAAGAGGGGAAAAAAAGACTAGAAATAAAGATATTTTAAAATTCAAATAATTCACATAATTTAAAATTCAGATGTTTTGAAATTCAGATAGTTCATGTGGTGAAAAACACATACTTAATATATTTACTATGTTTTTCAGATTATTTTTTATTTAAATATAGAAAATGTACAAAAATGAAATCAGAATTTCATCCACATTTATCTTCAGAATTCTAACCCAGTAGGCAAGGTCACGAGCACGCAGCGCTTCTAGAAGGCCTTCTTTTGGCAGAAAACTTCCTTTCTAACTCTTTTCAAACGTTCTATATTTTTATATGAAATGACAAGCTAAAACAAGCCTTCCTAAGCAGGTCTTCCTATTGAGTCAAGAGGCCTTCTAAGGCCGCTTGCCGTAATAGGCCTCATAGAAGTAGCTGGAGAAAACGCCAGGGAACATATACAAAAATTTTACATATTATCTGTGTCATCACTTGCGTTAATAATATTAATTCCAAAATGCCGCTGAAATAATTCCTTTAGTGGGGTTCAAACTTGAAATCTGAACAATTTTTACACAAAATTTTTTGACTTATTTTTTTTTAATTTGTTGTTAAGATTTCCTCAATATAATTTTGTGCGATTTATAATATAATGTATGATTAATTTTGTTTATTTGCTTGCTACAAATATATATTTTTTGCCCACATCCTTTACTTCATCACTAAATGTTATCTTCACAGAGTATTCAAAAAGATTAGTGTTATATGGCACTCGTCCTAACAATAGCAACTAATCACTTACAGTGACACTGAAATCATTCAATATCACAAGTATATTTCCGGATAAAAAGGGATATGAACGTAGCATTTCAATTTGTAGAAGCTACTTAGTTTTTTGCATCAACATTCATATGTACATACATATGTACGTTTCTATGAAGAATTACAGGAAGTTCATATTGAAACTTTCACCGGACACAGGATACACGTGGAAAAAACTAAAGTCAGTTCTTTATGAAAGTTTGAAAAAACTTTGTCTGATACGGTTATGAATAGTTAGGCGGCGACAATACAAATGATTGCAATGCAAATGATAATGATACTACAAATGATTTTTATGATGTAACTCCTCTCACTATTTCTGCACATCATCTATATGTCTATCTCACTCTCAGTGCGTATATGCTGAAGACAAACATATGGATATCAGTGGAACGTACTGTATATGAATAGAAACTTAATGGAAAATGTTATGAAAAAGAGATTTGGTATTCTAGTAGCTACAACAACACGAATAAAAATTAAATTTACCATGAATGGGACAACAAATTGGAATAATAAGTGAATTGATGTTGAATGCGAAAGCGAGTGTGAAGTGCGAAAACAGCGTTGCGTTCGCTCGCGCTAAAAGATGTTCAAAAATGGCGCTTAACAAGTTTAAGAGAGATTTTGTAAAAAAGTATCGATTACATAAACTGTTGCCATTTCGATGGAAACTAATTGGAAGTTTTCAGAATAATTCAAGCAATTACAAATTACCTGTAATTTGTGGTAGACAATCACATACCCTTTTGACTAGCCCAGCATTTCAATAAGCACTTGTCATATATTCATATCCTATATTTATATCATTTATATATTCATCTCTTTTACAGCAATGGTGTTAGTATTATTTTTCTATTTAAGAATTTTTGTTTTGTTTTTATCGACTAATTACTGTTCAGTACAGTGTTTGTGAAATTATACTATGTAGACAGAGATTAATTCAATAAAATAATAGGCTAAAGCTAGCTGTACTAATTTCAGACGATGCCAAGCGCAATCATCAGTGACCTTCAAGTCGACTAATAAGAATTTCTAAGCCTGATATGTTTCCCTTTTTGCATAGAACTTTTGAAAACCCAAGCGAAAAATGAAACAAAGCAAATCTAAATCATAGTTTGTGCTAAGGATTGACTCTCTTTAAATGGTATGACCTTTTCTGATAGTAACATATCAAATAGTGTCATCTCTATTGCTACAGTTTCAACTTGTAGTTCGTCGCGAACAAGCTTGATGTTGTTGCTGCTTTTGTTGCCAGTTGGATTTACCGTAATGAATTCTGTCTGCGTATCAAGCGTTCGCTGAAAACGTGGTGGGATTTTTTTCGCATAATTTTTTATAAGTTAATTTTGAGCTTTAGATGTTTTTCTCTATTTCTTGTACACAACCGCCCCCATTGCTCTGCGGTGCGCTTCCATGAACTCTTTCCCTTTCAAACTTTCATATATTTACCTCCTAGTGTGTCTATGTTTGAGGAAACTCTCTTGAATTGATAAAATGGATTTCTTGTAGTTTTTCAACTCAGGCATTTGAAGAATAAAATAAAAGTGCAAAACTTGCACACATAACTCAATTTAGAGTTTCCTAAAGATTCACGCTAAAATCTGTGTAGTTGTTGTTACTCCGTTTATTTGTGCGCTCTTTCTTTTCATCATAAATTTGTTATTAAATTTATTATTATCTTATTTCTACAATTTATTCAAGTTTTTGGTAAGAAATTTCATCGAGTTTTTGTAGCAACTGAAAATTATGAGATGGCCGTTGCAAGAGAACAGCGTATAAATGAAAATGAAAATGTTCTTGTTTTGCTAGATTAGCTACCAAATTTCAAGCAAACGCATAAATTTTTCTCCGAATTTTTCAAATTTAATAAATCACAAATTTCTGTCTTCATTTTCAGTATAACATTTCACGCGAAAATCAATCATAATATGACTGAAATTCGCAGACTGTTTGATTTATGTTGGTACCCTTGGCACTTAAACACTGGAGACACTCAATGCAGAGGTCAAATTCAATACATAGCGCTGCCGCCGACCAACCCACTGCGTCAATGCCACGACGATAAAAAATTATCAAAAGTCAAAACTCAATAAATTAAACATTAATAAAATTATGGCAAAAAAAGTTCAGAGCGAACAACATCAAACGATGCCTTTGACGCCAAAAGGAATCGGGGAATTAGCCTAATGCGGCAACACCCTCGAAAACATTTTTGAAAAGAATGTAGAAATAAATAGACCGTGGCAGAAAAACACGCCTTAAGCATACAGCATGGTTGTATAGTTTCGTCCCTCGGAGACCTGGCTACTAAAGCCGAGTAGCAGAGACTTCAAAACGAAATTGATTATTTATAGACTAAAGAATCAACACGCTTCTTCAAAGAGACGACGACCAACGACAGCAACAGCAGGAGCAGCAGCCAAAGGCCGTACCCAACTAAGTGAGTGCACTCAAACGCCTACTTTATTACAGCCCACATCTTCTACTCACTTCACCGCTGCTGAGAACGCCCAAGTATTAAGTGTCGATTTCAAATAGAACGTATAAAAATCATCATCGAGCAAATACTGGAAATTTTTAGAAAATTCAATAATAATGCGAATTATGCGAACGCCTGTGTCGAGCGCAGGACAAACGAAAAGCACTGTGGAGCAAACATAGTAGAATTGGAATACAAAATAAAAAACCAACCCAGGAAAATATTGAATAGTCACCAAAAATTTGTGAAAGTAGGCAACACCACATTTGTACCGTCGGTGAAAGATTTTCCTGTGCTTTCACAAAACTCATTCCCACAGAAAAATGAGTTCAAAATTATTCGAAAATAATCTCAAAGAATGGTGCATTTGTTTAAAAAAGAGTGTATATATTTTCCAAGCTGATCAAAAACTGATTTACTGAACAAAAACTTACTTACTGAAAACCCAAAAAAAATCGTTCTCAAGGGAGAAAATCATTTAAAAATAACAGACAGTTTTCATAAATTTTTTCACTATTTCCCACTGTGCAGCGATAGCCTGTATAAATTTATTTTGCTGTACTTTGGGTGTTGCTGTCTTTCTTTTCAATTGAAGAGGGTACGATTGTTCGCCTGTCAGTGTAGCCGCTGTCATTTGGCATATTTAAAAAGGATGCGGCGGTATCGACATCGACAACAAAATCGGCAACGTTCAAAGTCATAAATCATAAAATTGCTGCAGGATATTTAATCATAATTTCCCAAAAAAAAAAAAAAAAAAAAAAAACAAAAAAAAATGTGAAGAGGATTCACAGTAAGTTCTATTTTGTTGCTGTTGTCTGGCATTCACAGTTAAATTAAGGGCAACTCGCGTGTTAAGTGGGTGTTATTTGGGTGCATAGGGGACTGTCCTTAGAGAAACTGAGTGCCTTATATTTACTACTTGTCAAAGTTCTAATTTTGCAATTCGATTTCCTTTTTTCTAAATAAACTGAGCTGGGGGGGGGGGAGCGTTAAGAGGTACATAATTAATTATGTTTAAGGTCGTTGAACACATGTTTGTGTATGCTGAAAGGAGTGGACGCCATTTGAGCTAATCAAAGCACAAATTTAATTAAAAAACAATTTACAATATTTGAACAGGGTATTTAAAGTGAGAAATTATCAAACTCCAAATAAAAATACATGAGAAATGTCGCTTTTTGTGAAATAACTTCCGCTTGCTGTTATAGTAAAAGCTCAAAATCTTAAGTAACCAACCTTAAAAGAAAGATTAAAGCATCGTCAGAATTTAAGCGACGTTCGTCATCTATAGAAGTGTTAGAATAAAAATAATTTAAAATGAATAAAAACAAAAAGAGGTTTTTATTTCAGTAAAAGAAACGAAAACATTAACAATGAATATTCAGTAGTCACCAATGTACCAACAATCAATGACTGTGAGGAAATGCCTTTGTAGAAATATATCCGATGTCATGGACACCCATTTCTTTGGAGCTCTTTCCTTTGCTGCTCGCCCCTGTGGGTCTGTGATGGCATCGCTTTCGTTTCTTGTTTGCTTAAAGCGCGCAGTTTTCTTTTAATATTTATTTGAATTTGTTTGCTTATTTATTTAACCCTTTGGATATTGCATTTCAATTTCAATGTCCACAAAGCGTAATGACGACGACACAGAGAGGAGCATTGACGCTTTCAGACACTCACAAGCCGTCCACGCTTAGTGATGATAAGAGTGTTGATAGCGAATAACTGAAAATCTAAATAAATCCGAAACAAAATCTACAGATAACTAAAACGCCAGTTTTTTCCTGCAATAAATCTTCCAAAACTCCTTTAAAAAAGTAGTCACCCTAAAGGGGCTGAACAGTTGCTTACCACTAAATATTTTAGTGGAGATGTTCCGAATAAATTACATACATTTAATGAGCGCAGTTTTGAGAGCGGCCTGATGTTTCCATAAAATATATACCTTTTTCGAGATTGCAAAATCTTCTAAGCTCTGACTGTGTCCTTGTGTTTTTTATTGGATCAATTTGAAAAAAAATTATCACTCAGAAGGTTTTTTCATCCGGTTTTGATTAACCCACAGTTGAAATTTTAACAGCACTACCAAACATCCTTTAACTAATAGCGGGGATCAAAATTATGCCAGTTGTTGCTGTTATTATTGTTGAAGTTTTTGTTGTTATATTGGACAGCACATCCCAACAACAGCAAATATTCAAGTTGTCCTTCACAATTGAATACAATTAAGCACACTTCGATGAGAAACGTTTTGTGCTAAATGTAGGATGCTGCAGCCGATTGGATTTCAAAGAACTCAAACAATTTGACTGAATAATGTAAGGCAAATTATTAGAAAAAAATTGTACGGAATTGTGTAGTCCTTACAAAAGTTTTTAATTAAAATAAGGATTAAGATCATAAAATCAGAAATGAATTAAGAGAAAAAATACCAAAGGGACAAATAAATAAATATGAAATACAATGTTTGTACAGTATTAAATATATTTAAATATGCTTACTAATCCTTTAAACCTTATTCAATTTGTGCTTTCGACGCTAAGTTAAAAAACGCATTTAATATTGAAAGTGTGATAATCAGTACATTGCATATGCGTTATCAGTTATGAAATACAACATCATGCAAACATTCGCCATAAAACTTATTGTACTCAATCGTCTTATTCAATGATTTTAAGTATAATTCTGGCTGTAAATCGGCCATGACTTGAAAGCTTTAAATTGTCTCAAAGTATGAAGATTGCTTACGTTAACACATTTCTTTACGTAGCCTTATAAGAAAAAGTCCAACAGAGCTGAATCGCACAATTTTGTGAGATTTATTCGCAAAAAAGTTCACTTTTGTGTCGAGTGGCTGGTGGTATCAGCTCATTTAAAAAATAAATCATCGAGATCGTAACCTTCATTTTCAGTCCAAAAAAAGTCGGTTGTCATACGCTAGAGCAAGATTTGAGCTTCATCGTTGAATCCTCATGCAATACCCCTGTTTTTTCAGCACCCAAACAGTAAATCTTCAGCGCATTCCACACTACTCAGCTTTCAGTTTCTTGGGTCTTCTTCTTATTCATTATCATTAACAGCTCCGATATTTTCAAAAGAACATGCATAACTATTGTGATCCACAGGCCAACAAATTCAGAACTTCAAACTTTAAAGCTATGTCTCGCTCAGTAGACAATTCTGACGTGTATACGGTAGTTAAATAACTTTTGTTGGAAAATTTTTAAATTTTAATGCCTTTTTTTGGTATCCACGCGGCCCATAATATTAAATGGCCTTTAAACTATATCAGGTTGGATGTCATCTTTAGACAGCTGTCAAATGAGAGTGCTACACTTTCATTGCCATGAAATGAATACCCTATCATAATGCAGGAAAGATAATATGGGGCTTAGATTCCAGCAGAAATCGATCAGAAAAATAATAAGAATTATGCTATTTATTATTTTCGACGAAATCATATTTGCAACGCCAGATACGTACGCACAACAGTTTTTGTGTAGCATCTCAGTTCCTACCCTGTAATTGAATTTTTAAACTAAGCAATGAGAAGCAAATGCTTAATAGCCTAGTTGGTATTGTTGGGCGTATTCTAGTGCATGTGTTCATCCTTCGAGTCAAACAGAGAAGAAAAAACCAAATTGCCAAAATTTCTGAAGGCTTAACAATGAATGACTTTGTCAAACTGAAGTCAAGAGTTGAGTTGACCAAAGTGAACAAAACCTTTCTTTGAATACTGGCAACAACTTTTTGAAAATACAACCCATAGTAACTGTACGTATACTCGTATATCTCACCCTCATTTATCTCCCGTCAATCTCATTTTGTTGATGAACACTGAAAAAAATCTACATCTGGGTTAGATGACCCTAGGAGTTTTGTAAAATTTAGCATTTGTATCCGTGTACTGAACCCTGGCAAATTTCTGTGTCGTTTTTGGTACTTTTTACACTACTCTTGTGATCGCAATGTACTCCTACGAAGGATGCACTATACAGAACGATTGATTAATGCGGAGGTGCCGCGACGTTTGACAATAATTTCCACTCAGTACGGTACTTCCTAATAAAAGTGTAGGTAAAGGCTGTTTGACTATGTTTCTTTAGAACCGAATATCTTCTTCACAAGCTTATGCCCCTGGAGCTTGAGTTTTAATTTGAACATTATACAGATTTTATTTTTGAAGTGTACACCACGACTATTATTCAACAGGCCATTCTGCTGTTTGTACTGCTTCATGCTGCCTACTTCTTATCCTTTTGATTTGTATCCTCAACTAACGGACAATGTACGATGATCGATGTATTGTAGAAAACTTTTGTTATTCAATGTTTCTAAAATTTCTTACACATTGTTTTTTGTTTAAACTATTTTTGCAGAACATACAAGTATTTTCATTAGGGTGTGCGTGAAAAAAAATGTTTTGCGACAAAATGTTTTTCTGCAAATAATCTTATATTATTCTGGTGCAACGACGAGAATCATAGTGGTTTGAGTTAGGAGCTCAAAGCAATTTAATTATTTATGATTTGTCGTAATAATTTGCTTTGTTTTCCACAGCTGCAAAGCTCAATGCAGTGCTAATTTGGACGAAGAACTAATTAGCGATCAAGAAATAAACCAGGGTATTACTATGCCAGATCTCACAATCATACACAGAGGCGACTGGGTTCAAAATGCGATACCTTACCACTACGCAACAAGGCTGGTAAAATGTTTTTCACCACATGATACGTTTCAGCTTAATATTGCCAACCCACATAACTGAGCGAGCTCAAATAAATTATACACACTCACGACTTACACCAGATCTTAACTTCGAAAAGACATTTTTTTCACTCCACCCCATTGTTCATACATTTGTGTATTGTAAGTAGAATCCTGCAGCTTCCTTATTCTATTTCATTTCCCCCTTATTGGCTTCAAATTTCGTATGAGTAGAGCGTGTTTCCTACGTTTCATTCGTTCATTCCTTTGGTAACATAATCATTTTCCGAAAGGACTTTGTTTGTCGATAATTACAGAGAGCGTTGCACGTTTTTGTGTTGCTTGGTTGGTAGTTGATCTCATATGCAGGTTGGCATTTTGGTTGTTGCTGGTGACATGTTGTCAGCCCTTTAATTTAGTATTCTTGACATTCCTAGTGTTGTTGCAATTCACAACAAATAGTAAATGTGCGCTGCATTGTCATTAAAATTGGTTACACCTATGCATCATATAAAAAATTAAGCTGCACTTTTGATGCAATCTGAGATGTTAAGAACAGATTTCCAAATGCACACTTTAAGAATATTACTTATGCTGCGTCTAGTTCATTGTTATGAGATTAATTGTAAGCCCAATTTGTGCAATTTGGATTTTTTTTTATATTACGTTAACGTTGTTGCTGTAAATATTCTCCAAAAAATTTTCACTGCTTTAATACTTTACAACGAGTAAGTCTTTCAATTCGAACAGACCCGATCAATAATTTAACAAATCAAGACGTATCGACATCAAACCACTCGTTTCGATGATTGAAACTCCCCAATGCCAATCCTGCCAAAGCCAATCAGTTTATTAATGATGCAGCTGTGTGAAAATTTGTTAACAATTAATTAGATTGATTGGCTAATGTGTTGGCTAAGCCATAACGAGAAGGTGCTTTTGCTGTACAGCCTCAGACTTCCTTCCGTCAGCGTAAGAAAGCCCGCTTAAGAAGTTAATGCCAGAAATCTGCGCTTAGAGACAGACAGAGAGAGAGAGAGAGGCCATCGCATATTGGAGCAGTGTACGTATATAAATGATGACTGCAATGCAGGCAGGAAGCACATCATCAATTTCTTGGGTGTTGCTGCTGTGTTCACTTATTCTGAATTTTTGCTAATGTTGCATGACGACGCGTTGTTATCAGCGCCAAAACAGTGTGAAACAATAGAAAAACAAGAAGGAAAAAATTTCCGTAACGCTAACAAAAAAGCACCCAAATGATGCAAAAAAAAAAGAAGAAAGTTAACAAGATTGTCACATCATTAATATTCCACAGGACATTTGCTGTCGTCGTTGGAGCAGCAGTAGCAACATCCTCACTAAATCCAACATGATAAACAAAATTCCAAAATTAGTCGAAGGAAATGTTTAAAGATTGAAAAATCATTACACCTAAGCAGCAGCCAGCGCTACATTGAGCTGGACACTTTAATGGTATAGGCTATCTTGGCTCCTATTGTGTAGTTGAAGTTGCTAATTATAACAAACTTTGTGTTACTACTGTTTCCTGTTGTTGTTCTCTGTGTGATAAATACACGAAAATGGTAACGCAGCATTTGGGCACTAAATTATAAACGCTTTTTTAAAGCGCATTTGCGATAATACAGTGAATTAGAGGTTGGACCACAGCACTGATTCAACAAATTGAAGGAATGAATGAACTTTTTGTTATATTCCTTTGAAATGGAAAACATTTTGAAATATTCGCAGAAGAATTGCATAAATTGGAAAAGAGTTCGCACAATACAAAAAACGGCAAAAATAGTCGGAGTATTCAAAACGTCTGTTGAAATACTGCAGAAAACTTTGCTGGACTCATTGAATTAAGATTACGATTAGTCGATATAATTGTAGTGAAAGAAAAAACAGAGGTGGAATTGACTGAAAAATTATTTGAAGGAAGTTGAGAATAATGGTGCGATAGACATAAAGGCCGAACGCTACCACTTACATATGTCAACTTTAGAAAATATGGGCGGTCAGGACTAAGTTCATAACAATGCTTTCTCTTAAGGCTTTATTAGCGATATTCAAACAATTCAAGTTGTTTCTCACATGATAAGGATCTTTGATTACATCTAAATATGTAAGTAATTAGCTATTAAATGTCTCAAGAAGAAGACTTATCTTGCTAATAGCACAATTTTTTTTTATTATTATTTTATTATTAATTCATTTATTATTGTACTGTAGTATAAAATAATTTATGATAAAAAATTTAAATTAAAGAACAATAATAAAAAACTACAATCTGTTGATCCTTAGGATCAAGTGACGAACTGCAGTACGTATCTTGAAATTACAAAAATACAAAAGTTATGAATGTGTGGGGTCTTAATTCAATACACATAAATAGTGAATAGTAAAAAATTTTATGAAAATTAATGTAAAAAATAATGCAATTGAAAATTCTGGGTCCAGTGGACAGAAAGTAATTAAAGAAGTGTTGTGTGTTGTGGACCGGTACCAATGCTAAGTTTTGAGTATTAACTCTTAGTCCATATACAGGAAAAATTCTGTTTATTAAATAGCCACAGCTGTTGAAAAATATTTTTAGTACTTTGAAAAAAATATAAATGCTTAAATGGAAGAATATGTAGACCCCTAAATAATAACATACTCTCAGCAAGTCGATTTTTTTTACATAAATATAATTCTAATTACGTGTTTTTGGCCAACTAGTATTGGATTGATTTTACAAGAATATGTGCCTCCCCAACAAACTATACCATATTGGACTTTAGAATGGAAAATGCCGTAGTAAATACGTAAAAGTGATTTTTTGTCGCAATATTTACTTAAATGATAAATTTGTCTGGTGGTAGCCACACAGTACTTCTTAAGAGCAGCAATATGATCGTTCCAGCTCATCTTCCAATCTACTAATAATCCAAGATATTTGAAAGACTTAACCCGCTCAATGGAGAAGCAATTATCATTGCATTTGTGATGGTCAAAGTATGTTTGTGCTGCAGTGGTAGTGCAACAGGCCACATTATCAATCAAGTACTTATCGCAACTATAGCTGTGAAATGTAAAATTACAAAACTTCCTTTCTTTGCCTGAAACATTGAAGTGCATAAGCTTTGTCTTGTCACTTAGAAGTAGCTTATGAATACCAAACCAATTTCGTAAAATGCTTAAGTCATGATTAATATCAGAAGTTAAGTTGTGAATTGAATCGCTAGAATACGTACAGGCCATGTCATCTGCAAATGCAATTACTTTACTAGAAAAGTTAAGTGAAAAAACGGAATTTATATATATCAGAAAGAAAATTGGACCAAGCACCGACCCTTGTGGAACACCTATATTAATATCTAAGTATTTAATGTAATGAGAATCAATTTTAACTCTTTGTTTTCTGTTTGTAAGGAAAGACTTTAGCCAATTATATATAGAACCTCTAAATCCGTATTTGTATAATTTATTTAAGAGAATATTGTGGTCAACCGTATCAAAGGCCTTCGTCATGTCAATAAACAAAGCTGCAGACACTTTGTTTTTATTCAAGCCAGAATATATATCGTTGCAAAAATGACGTAGAGCTTCTTCAGTAGACTTTCCTTCTCTAAAGCCAAATTGACTGTTGCTGAAAAACTCCTTTTTATTTAAAAAATTTAGCATCCTTTTTTTTAAAGCTTTTTCAAAAATTTTCGAAAACACTGGGAGAAGAGAAATTGGTCTATAATTATTCAGTACGGTTTTATCACCTTTTATAAACCGAGGGATTACCTCAGCACTCTTGAGATCATCGGGAAAAATTCCTGCATAGACGCTTTTGTTGAAAAGGTCACTTAGGACATCAACAATATTAAAAGCCATTTTTTAAATAAATATGTTCGAGAAACTGTTTTCAGTGCAAGACTTGGAATTTTTAAGGGTGTTTATTACTTTGAACAACTCCAAAGAGGAAATAGGCTCGAAAAAAAGACTGTCAGATGATATATGTATATAATATTCTTAGATCACTTGCTGATTGCTATTCCAGTTAATATATGTAAATACCGACATAGCTAAGCAATAGTATCACTTTTACTCACGTTATCGTGTGTTGGTGTTATCAAGAGAAAGAGATTCCCGCCTTAGAACAGGTTTTCAGGGTAAGTGTGCTTGGGAAATGTCAAGCACCGAATGCATGACTATGATTTGTCAAATGTAGGAAAGAGTAACTCTTGATTGGAGGTGTTCGACGAAGTTAGCATTGAGTTTTAGGATTGTGCGGAAATATTCATGGGTTTTGTGCAAGCCTGCACCAGTTGATGTTGAAAAATGTGTCATCTGAAGTTTTATTGATTGACGTCGAGCCTACATTGTGTATTGTCAATAGTACTTTAAGTAATGTGATTTATTTTTGTAATGACTTGAACTATGTAGGTCGTTGAACTAAAAAAACTGCTGAACCAAGGCAACGAGTTGCAAATGTTACAAATGATTATTTTCTACGGTTGCTGACATCGTTTAAAAAGCAAATTTTTTCTTCTGGCTCTCTTTATGGTTGTTTTCCACGATAATTCTAACTTAGCGGTTGGCAATGCTTTGATCCCAATTTCATATAAGAATTTTAAAAATTTTATCGAAATAAAATCAGAACGTATCACAAAATAGGCGCATGTAAAAATGCACCAACATGAATTAATCGTGAACTGGAGCTAAAATAAATTGAACTCACATATGCACAACAAGAAGTGAAGATGATGAAGTTACACTAAAGAAATTGTGCTGGAAAAAATTTATAATAAAACAAAAATTCAATAAAAGAAAATTTTGTGTAGCTTTCATTCCCATAAGCATACGGAACGCGAAAGCGTGAAAATGTTGATGAATAAATTGATAAATATTTAATTTTAGCCCACATACGCCCAAACAACATATTGCACGCCCAAGTCATATTGGTGGAGGGAGCTACAATATTCGTTGAATATCGCACCTTAAAAAATGATGCTATTGGCTAGAAGGAGAACAAAATGAAAGGGAAAGGAGTAGAATTAAGATGCTGATGAAAAGTGAAAAAAAGAAACTGGATAAGGATAGCGAAAGTCAGCTAGTGGCAGGAGCAGCATGCAAAAGAATTTAATTGTAAGTGTTGACTACACATGGGAATTTTGACGAAGCGCAATGTAAAAACGTTTCGAAATGCATGAAATGGAAAAATCCAGAATAAAAAAGAGAAAAAATTCAAACATATTGCATGTAAGTAGGTACTATACATATTTTCCATATAAAACTTTCACGAATAATACCTACACAAACGTCACTTAAGTTCATTTTGTTGTTATCGTAGTTGTAATAAAAATTTAATAAATGCTTTATAAAAAATGTATCAGGAAATGTGTTAGAGTGGATCATTTTACAATTGAAAATCAATTTAGAAAAAATAGCTTTTATTAACAACGACAGGGTTAGAGGAGTTTCAGAAATCAAAGTCACTTCTTGGAGATTACTTTTTAATTGTAACCAAGTTTCACAGCCGTACAAAAGGACTGGCTTCACGTTTGACTCAAAGGTTTTGAATTTCGTTCTCGTTGACAAAAACAAAGACGTCCAGGCATTACAAAGATATGCGAGAACCTTACAAATACTTCTGATATTGCATTCGTTTTGCTTGTCATTCTGGAATCCAAAATTTCTTCTTCCATAAGGTACTATTGACGAATCCACCATGGCTTCTGTTTGGTTCAATAAAACAAAGAATCTTAACGTAACATTATTAGTTAGGTCTACTTAGGCTTTTTTGTAGAAAACCGGCACCCCCGCCCGCTTGAGAATACAAAAATGTGTCAAAGTTATTATGCCGCCTGCGAAGAGCGTAGAAAATTCATAAGTCCATGCCTACAAATAGTTGAAGATCTTTCCATGACATTCAGCTCATTTAAATATAACAACAAATTGTGGAGATGCCTCAATCTTTCAGCTCACTCCAGTACGAACAAAAAGGTATCGCAATTTGAATTTACAATTGTAACTATACCGTCGGTTTAGTTTTTTAAAATGATTTTTTGAAAAATTTAAAAAAAAAATTATTATTAAAAATTATGATCCAGTCTATACGAAATATTCACGTAAGTTCTTAAAGAACACAGGTAAAATATAAGCGGAAGTGGGGGTGTGCATCACATATCCCTGGTATTCATATTTTAAATACACTAATGAAATAACATTGAAAAATACTTTTCCTCACATGAGAAGTCAACGAGCGTGAAGGACGTGTAGCGGGTGTGGCGTACGTGTGGCAAACATAACAGACATAACTGTAAAATATGTTAGAGGATTAGCAACTGAGGGGATAACATCCAGTACAATGGCAGGGAGTTGATGGTGCTGACTATTTGCCAGCAAACAACAATAAAAAGGGATTTTACGCCGTTTTACTTTATAGCAAGTGTAAACATTTCTTAAGTAGATTTCGCAAAAAAAAAATTATTTATTCATTTTTTGCCTTATTGTTATTTTTGAAGTTGTTGTTGCTTTTTATCTGCTGATATACACACATGCCATTCACACAAATACTTGCACGCATATTTCTAGCCCAATGGAGAAATTTCCATTGATGACATTGTTGTAGATGGTCCATCGTTATCGTTATCGTTATCGGGACCGAGAACGATAAAGATAACGAGACGATATCAAAAACAATATTTCTCGTACGATCGAGGAAGAGAACGAGAAGAGTCTGGCCGATGTCTCCTTCTCGGCGATAATGTAATGCCTATCGTACGATAGGCACTAAATTATAGCCGAGAATTATGCAGGAAAAATGTATGTAAAACATACATATTTCAATATTATTTTTCTCAAAGTTGTGTGCGTCTTTAATCGGACTTATTATGACAGCTTTGATGGGAAAACCCAGCTTTATCAAATAGAGCATCGTTGGAAATATGTTACTCAAAATCTTTTTAACTTGACAGTATTCAGAAGGTGACATCAAATAAATTATTTTACCAATGATATGGGCTTAAGAAAAGCAAGAAATCTCCATCAACATGCTTTCCAACCACCTTATAGAGTAAGCTTATTGGTAAGCATGTTAAATAGGAATAAAATCAAACTTTTTTATACCATCTACTCTACCTCTACCTCATTCAGATCTATATGTACATACTAAAAATTGCAGATACCGCACATAAGTCTGCCCTTGATCCTGTCCCTCCAGCTTCCAACTGGGTACTTGTACTCACAAACTTATAAAACACACACAGATACTCGTATATAGTTATTGCCCTACGTGTATGCATATTTGATGTAATAAATTTAGACGTGTTTGTATGCGTCGATTAAATAAAATATTTATAATTTTTATATTCTTCTGAAAAAGATATTTTTTTCTTTCTTCTTTTGCAAGATTTTTTATTGTGCATTTTAATAGCATTAAAATTGACAGCTCGAAAAAGATTGATGGCTTCTTTTGCGCGCCAGCGATGCTGGAAGCAGCGTTGATTGTTTGTTTAGGCATGTGCCTGTCAAGCTTCAATGAGCCACATCAGCATCCAGCAGTACGCAGCGAACGTTCACGTACATATTTGGAAATAAGTTAAATATTGATAGAACCAACAAATTAATTCATGAAAATCTTTTTAGTGCGTAAACATTATTGACAAATCCTTCTTAACAACTTTTGTGTAATGCGTTCAATCTAATAGCAAAAAGAAAGTTATGTTGCGTGCTAAAGTGAAAGTCAAGTAGATCAAATTGATTTGAGTTTACGTTCGTTTTTTTTAACTCATGAGCGGGTTGCAAGTTGAAGGTAGCTCGTGTTATTTTTGGAGCACAATTAGCTCAAATCACAAGATTACTTTTTATTTCTTTAAGTTTTTATTAAAATATCTTCTGGGGTTTATTTAAATTGCGTAAAAGTAGCAGGTTAACTATTGAAGCTTAAGCCAATTTCAGATTCCCTTTGCATCCATTTTATGCCACGACATTTACTTAACGTAAGAGTCTTTTGTAAAATCAGTGGCACCAAAACAGGACCACATTGTCCCATACGAGCATGCGAGCGTACAGCAATCACACACATAAGTTCACCTAAGCTGCTTATTCAAAGCGAAGAGCCATTAGTTTGTGTAGTTTTGTCAAACATTAGCACTCACCGGATAAGATGAAAATCTTGAATTTTTTCTTGTTTTGCAAAAAAATGCCAGATTACAAAATAGTGCCTAGGGTAAAGTGTGATGCAATGTACTTTGAAGGACACGCAAAAATCTAGAGTCAGTAGAAGTTTATTTGCAAAACTTAGCGTGATGAGGATATTTTCCGAACAGGAAATGATTTAAAAGAAATCAACAAATAGATACCCGCCTCAATGGTGGTAGTTTAACGACTATGGTACAAAACTCCCTTTTCCCAAAAATAAACAAGTTCTTTTTCCACTAATTCACACTAAAAATTGCTTGTTGCCTGGGCTAATATAAATGTTTCACTTCGAATTTCGTATCATAGTTTTTTTTTGACTCATAGTCTGTACACAAAACGTAGACACTTTCCAGAAAAGCGAAAAAACCAATTTAAACTGCCACTGTAGTTCAGTTTACCCACTCATACTCTATCCGGAAAAAAATTGCATGGTACTCGCAGTAAAATAAAATAACAATAACAAAAAGTAGCGTTGGTAAGCGCACAAAGACGGACATAAGAAGATTTTCTTTTGACATGTATTGATATGCGTTGCATGTGAAAGTATTTGTGGGTACCAGGTATGTATGTGTCTGTGTTGCTGTAATTAACAAAGTGACATTTTCGAATTGTGCAGTGTGAACAGTGAATACGAGGAAGATACCGAAAATGTTATTTATTTTGACTTTTACTCGACCAAAGTTGCAGTTCTCTTTACTCTCTGCTGCTTCTTTTCATTAAGATTTCCCCAAAGTTATCCTGATTATCCATGGCATGCTTGCATTTTAAGAGCGCACTCAAAGCAAAGTGCATTACATGTCAAAAGGATTTTGCAAATTGCACGCAACTGACACACACACAACGATACGATAAAATGCATTGCATCATCTGAAGGGAAATAGCAGCAGCAACTGTTGGATAGTAAAATGTTTAATTCATCATCGTCAACATCAGCGTCATTATCATCAGCACAGCGCATTTACGTATATTGCTGGGGTGTGACACTTAAAGATGGACTGTGTCTTACACGTGGAAAGTTATTTATCAGAATTTAAATAAAAATTGCTGACAAAACATCAAATTAAATGGAAAATGGTACAAGAAACGAAATGGAAAGGTTTAATGTAGCACGTTTTGAATGGCCATCATTGTTTTTTCCTACAATGTGTTGTACATGTATGTGTGATAAAGGATGTTTTTTGTTTTAAGTTTTATTACATAGTTTTGGAAAGTTTCTTTGATACAAAAGCTTAAGTTATTGCTTTCTTGTGTGGTGTCACCTCCATTTTTCTCAACCCATCCGATTTTTGTTTAAAGAAAGATCCTGTCATTTATTGCTGCTGATTTTAAAAGTTCGTCTCTTCTATTTTATGTAAATTTTAAAATATTAATAGATCCTTTAAGAACATGATCTAGAAAGATATTTTTCGTACAGGTATGTAACTTATAGATCGAAACTCTTAAGCTCGAGTTCAATTATAAAACTTTTATGACATTCCGGAAATACTGAATCCTTCATTATATCGCTCGTTTGCTGCAAGACCGTCAGAGCTCAAAAAACCTTGAGCAAGAGAAAAACGCATTTAAAGTACAATAAATTACTTTTTATATGAAAACTGAAAAAAGTATGCTTAGATTAAACTCTTCTCGCAAGGTAAGTTTATTAGATACCATTTTAAGTTTATCACAAGAAATCAAGATTGAAATTGCGGATATCTCTGCATAGGTATCTTGAAAGATTGTTTTTTGAGTGATGACGGTCTTGCAGCAAACGAGCGGTATGAAGGTATTATTTATGACATATCAAGTAAAATCCAAGTAAGTTCTTTAAACCTTTACTCAAATTAGATATTAGCTTTCCTGAAAGTTACTGAATTTTTAATTAGTATTAGTTGTGAATAGTTGCTGATTCTTAGTTAATGAACGAGGCTAGTCATGAGAAATATTAAATTAAATAAAACACAATTTTTAGAAGCATCATTAAATTAAAAAGAAAATTTTATAAAAGAGTTCCCTACCGCCGCAAATTATCGAAATGTGTAACCCACAGAACCCATAAAAAAAGTGTTTTTTTTCACTGAGCCTACGCTGTGTGAATAATATGAACCTGGAAATGGTTTCCAATTGAACCGATTTCAGAAATTGAGGCGTTTCAAAGATTGATAGAAAGTTTCTGCAAAGTTGCTATCGACATTGTATGTACATTAGGCTGGATCGAGAAAAAATTCGAAAAATCACCTCTACTTGAATGCTTACCTTGAATTAACTATTGATGTAGTCAATTCAAGGTAAGGTAATTTTCAAATATCGGATATCAGCTGCCGAAGTTATGGAAAAGTACCTGTTTGGCTGCTTTACGTACTGTCAAGGATAGCTTCAAATTTAATGAATATGGATTCCGAACAGGCCCAATGTACCTATGTACAACAGTTGTTAGAAGTAAGGTCGGAGTATAGCATAGCCTGAGAATAATCCAAATGAGATAGTTTTAAATGAAATAACTACCTTCATAGCATCATAGTAAATTGATGTATAAGAAGAAAATCTCTTTGTATACCAAGAGTTTTTTGTTTTTATCTTCAGTGCGATTTCAAGTTTTTCCTCTTTTTTTTGCGTGAAATTTCTTTTCCGTTTTCGGAAATTGTTTTAAAATTTCTTAGCGAATTTTCTTTGAAACTATCTCCGTGTAACTACCTGCCAGTGATTGTCGCGCCCAGACTAACTTAACATCTCATTAAATTTAAGCTGAAGGACGGCTATGGCGGTTTAAGTCAACAGTAACTCATTTAAATGTAAAAAAAGTAGAATAAAAAAACCAACTGCATCGCTCACATGCAAATGATGCTGCTTGTAGATGAAGTAAAAATAAATTCACTCAAAAAACAACACAAGTCAAAAAATGCACTGCAAGTGCAAAGTGGTATGATAATGCAACAGTATGCGTATGACTTTTTGTTTGTAGGTGTGGCTGCTTGAAATGCATATCTTAATTTTTTCCATTTGCTTTTCACTGAAGTGGCTTTAGTTGAATAGTTAAGTTTGTTTATAATGAACTTGGACAGCTGTAGATTTTTGTTTAAATTGCATGCAAAGTATTTTGTAGTTTTAAGCAAGGCTGCGTCTTGAAAGGGTTAAGTGTGCTTACGTATGCAATGAGCTACGCTTTTGCTTAGTTTACTCCAGGTGTACATCACATGAATCAGCATATTTGACGAAACTTTTGAAAATATCTTGAAGAAAATAACAAGATGAAGGGAAAATTTCAGCGGAATCGAAAAAGTCAAAATCCAAATAAAAAAAAATCAAATGGAACGCTTTTCACTAATGACACCTAATGACATCTACAAGTCAAGTAGTTCAAAAAAAGAAGTAAAAACGAAATATTCAATGCAAGCAAAAAATAAAAATGCAAAAAAAAGAGGAGTAAAAGATGAGGACATTTCGTCACCACGATTAACCCATTTCAAAAGTCATTGGGGAAGCGTCACAGTGTGAACAAAAGTTCTACTCACGTTCACTCAATTATTTAATTCATGCTTTATTGCTTGCTGCGACAAAGTCAAGGGGGCGCATACAGCAAAACAAAATAACAATTAAGTACCCACTTCATCATGCATTCCAGTCATCAACGTCCGAAAACAAAAATGACGTCCAGCTGACAAAATGAATGGAATAAAATACAAAAGGAAAAAAGAAAAATGAAAACATTTAAGAAATGCTAAAAACAGAAACGGGACAAAAATGTTAATCCTCAGCAAAAAAAAAAAAAAGAAATATTCATGCCAACAAGAAAATAATTCAGTAGCACAAAAAACTGGGGACAAACGAATATGCTGGGGTTATAGGGACAGTCAGCAGTTGAGGTATACAACCTTTGCGTTGATAAATTTGCTCATGTTTTATTTAATTTTTCTATGTTGTTGTTGTCGTCGTTTTTTCCAACTCATTCAAATACTGCTCCCTTTTTTTTTGGAACATATTTTGATGCTGTTTTGACGAAAGTCCTGCTGACAATTTTGTTGCAGGAAATTTCAAAAGTTAATATGAAAGCGTAATTTTTAATCTCCAAAATAAAGAAAAGTTAAAAAGGCGAAACTTTTAATTAACACGATGTAGCATAAATAAAGAATGAAGAATGATGGTATATCAAAGAGATGGCGAAAATTTGTCTTAATATAAACGTACCCAGCAATGGTGGACTTGTGCTTCATACAAAAGTTGAAAAAACACAAAGCTGAAAATAGTTTTTTGACTTGTTATATGAGATCAAATAACTCAAAATAAAATTAAAACATTCATGCATTAAATAGACCAAAATCATTCAAGAAATAGTTTCTCGAGATGAATGATATCAAAATCAGAAGCCACTGAAAGACGATAAAAGAAAACTTCGACCAAAATTGCTACAACATGTTTCCTCTGCTATGAGGATATTACAGTGTGACCTCAGTAATGCAACTCCTCAATGTTTGCTACGGGTATATTTCTTTCATTACATGCTCAGTAAGTGCGACTTTTTCAACAAATTCTACCACGTTTATTGCAACGTATGTCATTTGAATATTCTCTGTATTGTCCTGGAAATCGGAAATGTTTATACAAATGGTTTCTAAAGCAAATAAATGTTGATTTTCTTTGGATGAATTGAATTTGTTTTATATTTAATGTTTTGCTTATAAAATATCTATACCCGGATACATAATTTTTTGACTCCTTCATTGCAACTTCCGCAGTTACTGCAACAGGCTTGGTTTTTATTAGCTACATTAACCGAGGCCGCGCTGTATTTCGCAATAAAAACATCACGAAATGTTCATTGAGCTCATTGGCATCATGTTCACTCTTCAGCCTGTGGGAAATAAAAATGAAAATGATCCAAGAACAAAATATGCGGATCATCATGAAATACATAATTGCTGAAATTCTATGAAATCTCTTGTATGAAAACTCAAAACTATCGAATGGGCTACAAAGTTTCATTCAAAACAAACAGAGTTATTCCAAAGAAATTGGGAAAAGACTAATTTTTGCCCTCTGCGCCATCTATAGTCAAATTTACAGAATGTCTCATTTTTCAAAACTCGACTCAATAGTTTTGATTTAATGGCTTTGTAAATCACATGTAATTGCTTGAGCTTAACGCCCCTATTAAAAGATATTTAAAGTCTAAATGTCAGCGTTCCGATAACGTAGTAGTTCGTACACTCTCACTTGTGGTGCCTTCATTTTACTATGAACACCAGTGGTCATAAAATAATACGGGAATATTAAATCCTGTAACCTACAGGCATCGCCTTTTAAATAAGTTTATTTTTTTTTTGTTATAACATGGATCATATATCACAACATTTGAGTATCTCAAAAGTTTTAGGCTTTTAATAACATCGCTTTAACGCCACCACTCCATTTGTCTGCCTCTGTTTTATTACGTCATATATTACATACCTACTGTGCCGAACTGCTGTTGTCTGTTGACTAATAAACCCTGCGTAACTAAATTAATGACAACTGATCTATCAATATTATTTTTGAGCCAATGCACTCATCATGTGTACCAATACACCGAGGAGTCACACCCGTAGTAGCCACCAAAGCAAATAAATTTTAGTCGCATGCAGTCTCATTTGCTGCATCCTAACGTACCGTGTTGTGGGGACGCATTGTGTGAGCGCCAATTGCGTTTTAGTGTCATTTGCTAAAACTAATTTAGCGGAATTCAATAATGGCGCCGTTGACAGCTAAGCAACATTAGCGCTTCGGAATTTTGTCACCGGATAGAATATAATGAAAATGATTTTATTCATTTCGTGCAAAGCTCCGTCGGAACGTGAGCGAGGCAGGGAAGAACGCATACCAAAACAAAACATTTGACCGATGCGTTAGTGTTAGTTTTCTGTTGCCTTTGTTGTTGTCTGGCCAGCCGGCGACAATAGTAGCAGTAACAACACACCGAACTGTCAACACCTGCAGTCATTAGTCGGCTGTCATACCAACCCAGTAACATCTGTCTATCCGGCTGTCTGTCCGTTTGTTTGTCCGTCTGTTTGTTTGGAAATGACATTTAAAATGTTTTGCAATGAAAATATTTACATTAAGGGTCGGGCACGTGAAATATTTGTGCTACCAATGCGAATGCTGACACAGCGCGTATCCTTTGCGTATGTCCTTTGTTGTTGTTATATATTTTTACATATATATCTCCTGCAACATGTTCGCACGCTGCTGTCAAATATGCGCTTTTAGCGATTTTTAACTTTTGCTATTTTAATCAACATTTGCCGTCAGTTTGTCCGTTTATTCGTCTCTCTGTCTGTCTGTCTGTCTGTCTGTCGTAATAGTGTTTCGTTATCATTCACGTTTTGCTTGACGTTTGACATGTTGGTCATTTCTGTCGCCGTCGTCATCTGCAAGCGAGTTGTGTGCGCACTGTAGCGCCCTCTGTCAGACATTAGCTAAATGATATGTAATTATTTATGTCGCCTGGAATTTTCATTAAAACATTTTTGCAGGTGACAAAATCGGCAATGGCGCTTGATTTCAATTTTTCCATTTTGTTCAGTTTCAATTGAAAAGCTCTGCGTGTTCGTGGTAGGTGGAGACCATTTGTAGTTGTAATTACAAATAGAATCTTTGTTTAGTTATTATTTGCAGCTGCCGTGTATGTGTATCAAGGTTCTTTAAAGTTGCAATTTACTGTAGAGAAAATCGAAGACAACAAAACATTTCTCGCATAAATTAAGTGTCTAAGCGATACATTACTGCACGTGTTAAGATAATAATAAGGATCGATGATTGACGAAATTCATAGTTTCATATTTATTCTAATAGCACTGCGCACTTAATATGCTGCAATGATGTTGCAATGATGTTGCAATTATGTTGCAATAATGCAATAATAAAATAAAATAAACTTCTTACGTTACGCTTGTCTTATCATAATAATGATACCCTGGGAACTCTAATTGTGGTAGAATAGCGCTACTAGTCGGATCAACACCTTTATTTTCTGAGGAAGAACTTAAAGGAGCAGCAAAATCTCTCAAGAGCAGCAAGGCACCAGGACCTGATGGAATTCCTGCAGAAATACTGAAAATAGTTGCGGAAAATCGCCCAAGCGTTCTATTATCGATGTATAATGCGTGCCTTAAGGAAGGCTTATTCCCGGAAGTGTGGAAAAAGCAAAAACTAGTACTGATCAGCAAAGGCAAAGGAGATCCTACCCAACCATCAGCATACAGACCATTGTGTATGCTTGATAGCGCTGGGAAGCTGCTAGAAAAGATGATAAAAACTCGCTTATCCGCAGTTATTGAAGAAGCTGGTGGATTATCGGAACGCCAGCATGGATTCAGGGCAGGAAGGTCAACTCTTGGTGCTATAGAAGATGTAGTGTCCAGCGTAGAACACGCACAGCGAGGGAACCATCACTCACGGAGGATTGTCTTATTGGCAACATTAGACATCCGTAACGCTTTTAACAGCCTCAGGTGGGCAGATATCATTGAAGCTCTTCAGTTAAGGTTTACTACTCCGCAATACCTGCTGAGGATCCTGCAGAGCTATCTTAGGGATCGAGAGCTCATTTATGACACCTGCGAAGGAAGAAAAACAAAAAGAATAACATCGGGAGCAGCGCAAGGGTCTATCCTAGGCCCCGACCTCTGGAACTTAAGCTACGACGGAATCCTCCGAATCGAAATGCCGGATGATACACATCTGGTGGGGTACGCAGACGACATTGCAGCTGTAATAACGGCTCGCAACACCGAAGAGGCCAGGAGAAAATTAAACCAGGTTATGCTAAGGGCAAGAGAATGGATGGAGACACATGGACTCCAACTTGCCGCCGAAAAGATGGAGGTTATACTGGAGCTGTCAGTATGCGACAGCATACTTACAAGAAAGAAAGTAGTCAAGTACCTCGGCGTAAGAGTTGACCCAAAATTGACATTTTGGGCTCAATTACAACACGCAGCAACAAAAGCAGCCATGATAACTAGTATGCTTAGTAAGCTCATGGCGAATATCGGTGGACCAAGGCAAAGTAAACGGAAACTTCTAATGGCGACAACAAACTCGATATTACTTTACGGCAGCGAGATATGGGCAGGAACGCTAGAAGCGAAATGTCGGCAAAAGACGCTACTGTCAGTTCAACGAACTGCCGCGCTCAGAGTTGCATGTGCGTACCACACAGTCTCCGAAACGGCTGTGCTAGTTATAAGTGGGGTTATCCCCATTGACCTACTAGCCAGTGAACGAAAAATGGTCCGGGAGGCGAAAAAGGAAGGAAATCTGACCATAAGTTCTACAGACGCAAGGCAGGAAACCCTCTCTAAATGGCAGGACCGATATCGCTCGGAAGTCAGCGGCAGGTGGACAAAAAGACTGATCCCTTACATAAGAAGATGGTTCGATAGAGACTTTGGCGAGGTAAATTATTACCTCACTCAGTTTTTATCAGGACATGGATACTTCCAAAAGTATCTACACCGTATGGGCAAAGCAGAACACCCTTTCTGTATATATGGAGACGCTGATGAAGATGACGCAGAGCACACCTTCTTCAATTGCAGTAGATGGAACAACGAACGCGCATCCTTACAGGAATTAGTCGGCCAGTGCTCCGCTGACAACGTGATCGAAAGGATGCTGCAAAGTGAAGAAAACTGGAATGCAGTTGTCGGTTTTACTGAGATCGTTCTCATGAAAAAGAAGTGGGACCTGGACGCAGGAATATGATTTGAGGACAAATCATGGGCCCTACCCCGAAGCAATGCTAACGCAGTCCCAGGGTAGATGGAGGCCTGAGAAAGAGGTTTGGGTTTTAGTGAACTGACACATTTCCCAACACCTCCACCACGGAAAAAAAAAAAAAAAAAATTGTGTTAGAATAAGATTATATATAAAACATCATGAAAATGATAGCTTGGGCGAAATACGTGACGCTGGGAAATTTTTGTGGGAACTCGTCAGCGATCGTATATTTTGGAAAAGTCTTGTGTAGACAATATGCTCATTGAGAGAAGATACAAATTTCTGGGGTGTACCACTTTAGGTGCATTCGATATTTTAAGCATATCGTTTTTAAAACTTTCATTAATTGAAATATTTAGTCGAAAGCACATAGCCTTCTTGACTTCAGTTGTTAAAGCAGAACCGGCTAGAAGTACGTCAAATGCATCAGTTTGACAATATTCTTTGTACTTAACATAAGAAGCTCGTGGCTATATATTGCCTCTATGATATATCTCCATAAGTAACAAGATAATTTTCAGTTTCATCCCCAGATCTAAGCATACCACCTACGTCAGTCAAGTAATGTTTTTGTGTCCAGCTTAATATTTTGTCCAAATGACAAACATATTATTTTCGATATACCCAACTACTGAAATCATAGTATTCGGCATCAAAATATTGCGACTAACAATAAATATATTTATGAATTTTTGGAAATGAAAATTGCTTTTTGATCTTTTTTTTCACCATATGTGTGCGTGAAACTGACAGTATCTATAAAAATTCACTCAACTTTATATCAGGCATCATATGCGCATCCATTATAATCATCATAAATTGCTGTCTTAATTTTTATTATCCTTCGTAATCGTAAAAAAGCAATGCGGGCAGAAACAAAAAAATTACAGAAAATAAATGAAAATTCAGAATTTCATTAAACTGTCATGTTCATCACACATGGCTACATTTAGCCAAATTTAATCAAAGTTTATTAAACAAAAATACAAACTTATTACACAAACACACCATCACACAAACATATCTAATTGTTTGGTGTGTGAGAACACACATACGAACGCAGAACAAACAATAATTTCTTTTTAATATTGTGCAAATAAAATAATCATAAAATTAAAACAATACAAACGCCCTCAACGAAATGCAACACTGGCTAAACTGGTGACTGCCAGCAATGGCAATGGATGGCGTTAACTGCGGCGTTGATGGCGCCGACAGTGACGACGTCAAAACAAAAAAAAAAAATTCACTGAACCGCAGGGCAGCCAACCAAGCAGCACTGAACGACGAAATACTTCCTTGTTGGCGGGATTTAGAATGGCGTTTATTTGGCAAGAAGGGAGTATGTGGGTGGGTGGTTGTATAACAGATGAATGACTGCTGCTTGTTTGCGCTGTTGATTCAGTGAAGCAGGGCATGCGGGTCAGTGTTTGTTGGAAACAATGAAGAAGGGGGAGCGGCTGAAGGCAACATCGTAAAATTTTCATTAAGAAAATATGTTGCAACAATTTAATGCGTCAAGTGGATTTATGTGATAATAAACCATGTGTCTGATATACACGTACATGTGTGTGTTCGTTGACTAACACAAACATTTAAGCTTGTGTTCGACCAAATCGGAAATATCTTATAATGTAAGTCAACAAAAAGTTTTGGGGCTATATTTAATACGAATCTAACCCAGATCTAAATGGAACCTTTTTTCTTTAAAATTTCAAATCGGTGCATGAACACTATAGTATACATCAGTGATAGCATTTGTGTGAATCTAGTGGACCTAAGCCTCGAATGAGATTTTTGGATATCACTACTTCAATAGAGCAGTAATAAAAAAAAATTCATTACTTTCTGGCTTACATTCCAATTACAAAGAAATTGTTAGTCAAGTTTTTTGTTCAGTTAATTGGTCCATAAGTTGTTCTCATCTAGAATCATCAAGCATTAGTTTTCAGCAATTTCAATGACATCCTTGGATTATCAGAAAAGTTCGGCACATTGCCTGCAAAAAAGTTTTTGTAAATCTGTTCAACAGGTGTGTTATAAAGTAAAAATCGTTAACAATACCAACATTTTATGGTCTAGGAAAAAAATAATTAATCAATGTCATGACAAAGATTTTTCCTAATGGGTGTCGTATATATGATCATACATATTATATAATACATACTGTAGATAATATACATATCAGAGTAGGGATAAGTGCATTTAATGTCAAACTCAATTGCTTTTATTGATAGAGGGATTCAAATTCAGCGCAGTTAAACTTTTTAGTGGTATTGAAAATTCTTTAAAAACTAAGTATTTAGTACTTGTGGAATCCGAACTTCCGAAAATATATTGTGGAGATAATTTACACTAGAATTGGTGTTGCTTTAAGTTCCCGTTGAATTAAATGACTTTCAAAACCAACTGGAAGAGGAAGCTCTTCGGATTTGCTACAAAGGAAGCAAAAAGTTGTTTCCAACGCACTTCTCATTGCTTATCATTTTTAACATATGATGTCGTTGAGTGGATTCACATCTTTGGAAGCATTTGAAATGCGCTCCCTTGAATGCTAAGTGGAAGTACATTTTAAGTAGCATATAAAAAATATGGTAGAAACATATATTTCTTCTGAACTTAATTGCGTTTCTTAAATCTTCAAAGAAAACTAGTAAGTTAATTTTTTTATCTGTCACCAATCAGATTTGAACCTAGGCCTCCAGCGTTATGCAAGTGTTAAGCGCGTATCACGTACCCACTGAGCTACTATTATTATTAATTTCGGTCAGACCGAAACTACATTCATTTTCTGTCAAAATAAATAGTTTCTGATTTCTATATTTGCCACTTGATAATTCGTATAATATACTTTTAGCCTGCTAAAAAAACAATGGGTTAAACTGCGCATGTAACAACACGGAGTGTCCAGGTTCAAACCCCAGTGGATGTGAAATAAAAATTTTTATTTATTTTTTAATTTAATAGAATTTTGAATTAAATGGATCCGAGGAGCTGCACTCCTCTTGCAAGCTGCTCCCAGATTTCCTGTTAGGATACTTAAATCTTGTTGTAAGTCTTAAAATCATATCACCTTTCGAAGCTGTTATACCACGTGTCAAAAATCTATCATTCAAAAGATAAGCTTTAGGCAAAAGAAGGTAAGTTATTTCCATAAATTTTTCCAGTTTGTTTTAAGCAAAAAAAGTATTCAATTAGAAAGATTTTTTTACGAAATAATTTATGTAGGTACTTATTTTGGAAAACGAATAACAATATAATAATATTTTTTTGCTTAGAAAAAATCATTTCAGATACATGAATTTTAGGATGCAAAATAACATATTAAATGAAATATAAAGACACTTACAATGAAATGTTTAGTGGCTGTAGAAAACCTACTCAAATTGTTTTGACTGCAGAAACTTTGCTGCATTGAAAATTCAAAGCAAAAGTCCCCACTCTGATGCATACACATCCATACATATGTATGCATGTGCTTTAACACTAATATAAAAATATGATATGAATTTTCGCCTTAAGACCACTAAATTATTCGTAAATGTTGTTGTTCTTCTTGTTGTTGTATATGCTTTAAAAAGTCAGTCAGTTGTAAGCATTAGTGGTTGTTATTGTTTTACGACATTTGTTGTGGTTGTTGTTGTTGTTGTTAAATATAATTTTTTGGTCATTTAATTTATGTTTGTAAACGCAGTTGAGATTTTGATGGTTATTTTAGCACCACTGTCACAATACTCACACATACAGCGCAAGACAAATACATAGAGCAGCAGTGGCAGCAAATAAAACTGCAATGCATAGCCAACAACGCACACATTAACTTACCAACACAACCGACAGCATAATGGAATTGTTATGAATTTTTATTGGATAATGCAAAGTTTATTATAATGAATTTGTTAATGTTGACGTCCATAATATTGTGAGTTTGTGAGTAAAAGATTTTTGCTTTGAAATAAAATTGCTAAAATCTGCTCCAGCTATGCAGTTTACATACTTAGGGGAGAGAACAGTGTGGTACTAAAAAGGGGACACTGTATATATCTATGCAAAATTACATGAAAAGTCGTAAAAAATCTAGGAATTACAGTTTTACATTAAACATTAGGAAAGTAATAAAATTGGTGCTTTTCAGAGTGATGATCTGTTTAATATTTCATTTGGAAAATGATAATAAAATAATGCCAGTAATTTTTTTATGTATGAGGGCTTGGCGTATATATTAAATTATTATTTCGTACTGTATTTAAATATTGTCAGGACTACATTTGCTACAAATACAAATGCATTTGTTGAAAAGCAAATGGGTTATTAGAGATTTTTTCCGAACTTATAAATTATAATATTCTGTGAACCTTTAATTAGTTTTTAGTCAGTTTCGTAGATATTTAAAGTTTCGAAATTCAAAATTATATGTAAAAAATATTCGAAAAAGCTTAATAGAACAAAATTCTTGATTGAGAGTTAGCCTTCAGCCAATTCGTTTCTATTGGCTTCAACCAACTCAGATTTACCGGATATGGTAATCTAAGCTTTGGGATCAGAAAAAAATCAGACGGAGCCATATCATATTGGATAAGGTACTGGGTCGATATGTCAGTTTTCCGCAAACTTTCTCACGCAAGCGTTACGTTATGATGAAGTAATGTTCCTTATGTACCGTTTGTTCTACTGGAAGGAATTCAGAGGGTACCACACTGCAGTTTTCGATGAAAACTCAATTTGGGAAACTTTTTACACAATAAATTGAATCTTCATCGTCAATGAATTATTCCTTAGATATATAGTCATATATTTAAATAAAAGTTCTTCATATCCTTTACGGCGTTCGTAACTCAGATGACCATGCAGACTTTTGATCAGAATGATATCTACAAAGTCAAACTTAAAGAGCTCAGCAAATTTTCTCTTTGTTAAAATGGGATTTCGGCCAACTTAACTGCAATTTAAGCGCAGATTGAAGTTCGAACAGAAACTGTGGAGTACTTTAGTTAGCCCGAAATTTATTGGCATATAAAGAAATCGTGTCCCACAGAATTTCCTTTGTTTCCAACAACTTAACTTAAAATTTAGCACTTTCGTTTATTTGCACACATTTATCATTTATCAAATTGCGATAACCCATTTTCACTTCACGCTCCACACACCCTTTTACTGAAATCATATATTTTCATATTTTCTTTCCAATTGTTACACTTTCTCGTTCTGCGTAATTTATAACGCATTTTTATTGCACTTCATGAGTTCAAACGATTTCCGTGCCATCAATAAAAGTAGTAGCATATTTTCCGGCGTTTTATGGTTCAAATTTGCGGCATTTTGAATAACACATATTTTTGTGTCGTTATCGCTTATTTTCGTTGTAGTAATCACAAAAAAGTTTTTACTTCAATGGAATTCTGCATAAATGTGGGTAATCGTCGCTATAGGATTTGCAAATCACTGGGTTACAATTTACATTTTTCATAGCCATTAGGTTTTCCATTTTAAAAGTATGTGCATGTACACATTAATGTCGTTAATTTGTGTGACTTTTATTGTGCTTACCTACTACGCACTGCCAATATTTTTGGAATTGTAATTTGAAATGCATTGATGTGTGTATGTAATGTGTGGATACTTGTAATTTTACAATATGAACAATTGAAGTATATATTCCTTTTTGAAGTCTAACATGCTTTAAAAATTTTTTCTTTGGTATATCCAGGTGATCTATTTATAAATCAATTCGCTCTCATAAAATAAGGATATCACTTAGAAGTCTGTAAACAGTACAAACTGTTTTACACCAAAGCTTCGATGTGCGTCGATACTTGTGAGCTGATAATTTCGATGTAATCAAGATACATCGCAAATTGAAACAATTATTACAATGGTGGATTGTCCGCAAGCTGCTCTGCGAGTATGAGATTAATATCTTACTTTTTAAACTTAACAACCTTATGTTCAATAGACATAGCTATGAACTTTTAAAGCTTCATTACAATTTCTTTGAATACTTTACTTAAGTTCTTAAATGAAGGCGTCGTACCATATTTAAGCAGGATAATAAATAACCTTGTCTCAGATATCAAACCTCGTTAATTGATATGTGGTGGGCACGATCAGAAAACTATTTTCAGATAATTTTTATTAAACGAAACCTCGCTATAACTGACTGAGGCATAATAACTGAGAACATAGTCTCCGGGTAAGGTTTTCTAAGACTTATCAGTTAGAAAAAATCTAGGAAACTCTGAAACATAAAATTAAAAGGCTAAAATGTTACACTATCGTGAGCGTTACGTATCATTACTCATCTTTATTGTTACTTCGCAGCCAATTCACCCGATTGGATCGAGATCAGTTCCGTAGAAATTACGACCTTTATATACCGGCATACACTCTTTTTAGTGAAAAATCCATTTGAAATCCAGTGTTGGCAGTCTCCTCGAGGTGAAAAAACGTGATTGAGACACTCAAAATGTCAGTCCCTTGGTGAGTGTTTTTCATTGCAATTTATTGGTATTCGCTTTGCATTAACTTTAATTTTAATGAACTTGCCTGGAATAATTTAAATCAAAATCTAAATTGAAGTATTTTGTTTCATTCCAAAAAGTCACTCAACATACTATGTAGTATTTTTCAAATAAAGTGCCACTCTTACTATTTAAGCAAGTGGATTAGTTTGGTGATACATAAGCATTGCAGACCAAATAACTAATTCCAACTTGCCAACTTAAAGTTTCTAAGCTATGGAGCCGATTGGAGAAGTGAAATGTTATGCTTCTAGGCATTTTTAAAATTCCAAAATATAGTTTTAGGGGGCGTTGTGGGCTCAAATAAAAACTTTATAAGCTGAGTTATACTATCACACACAAACTTACCAAAGAAAAGATGGTATTGGTATTGGTACGTTCATCTGAAGCCGTTTTCGCGAAGCTACATATTCAATGAAATATCGAAAAAAGTGGCATTACTTTTGTGAATTCATTTTTATACCCTACACGGAGGGTATATTCACTTTGTCATTCCGTTTGTAACGCATAGAAGGGGGCGTGGCAGATATGGAAAAGTATATATATTCTTGATCAGCGTCACCACCTGAGTCGATATAGCTATGTCCGTCTGTCTGTTGAAATCAGGTTTACGCAAAAACTAAGCAAGCTAATTGAATGAAATTTGGCAAACAGGTCAAACCTTCTTGCAAGCTGCTAGCATATAAAAATGGGCGAAATCGGTTAACGGCCACGTCTTCCGCCCATAATCTATGTAAATATACCAAGACCATTTTGAAAAAAGTTGCTGCGATTTTGATGAAACTTGCTGATTTAGTGAAGATAAGAACAAAATTAGGATCAGGCTAGGTTTAAAGTTTGCAAGGGTTTTTAAAGGGGCATGGCACAGCCCTAAATTTTATCTTTCATAGCGCCATAGCTTGTGAACCGTGCAAGATATTGTGATGAAATTTGGTACACCAATGCATATCTTATAAATCTTGATTTCGCATAAAATGGGCAGAACTGTGAAAGTGGGCGTGGCAGTTTTTAGCAATTGAAAATTTGGATTTCGTATAACTCCAAATTGGCACATACGATTTTCATAAAAATTTTACCACTGAAAGTAATTATCAATACAAGTTTATTCAATATTCTGGAAAATTTTGTTGAAGGGCGTGGCACAGCCTACAATATTTACAAACGTTATAAAAAGAGAACTAACAACGCAATCGCTATGAAATTTAATATGGCAGATATACTCGCTAAAAGGTGTCTTCTTGCAAAATTTTGGCACAATAGTGCCGGTGGGTGTGGCACCTCCCATATGAACAAAATACGTTTAATGCTATAGATAGTGTGCTATGAGAGAAATCTTTATAAAATACATACAAGCTATTGTGCTAAAATTTGGTTTGTGCATGTCAATCACGAATATCATTTATTGAATCAAAAGTAGGCGGAATTGGAGAAGTGGGCGTGACATATTTCGTGTTTTACATTTCTATTCTATTTTTTTCAATATTTCCCTTATTTTTTCGACATTTTCAACCATTTACCTGTTCCCATTGAATTTCATTCGACATTTTCTTCGACTCTTTTATTAATTTTTCAGTATTTTTCATATTTTTCGACTTATTCAATTTCTTTCAACTTTTTTCAATGGTTTTCATATATTTTCAGCATTTTCAGTTTTTTCCAACACTTTTCAACATTTTTGAACCTTTTTACATTACTTTCGACTTATCCAACCTCTTCAATATTTTTTTAACACCTATTTAAAAAGCACTTTCAATGCAGTGTAGGGTATGTGACTTTCGACCTGGCCGAAGGTAACACCTTTACTAGTTTATTTTCGCCTTAAGAAAAGCCGTCGTCATCAGGGACAAAATTGAGAAATTTGTTAAAAAAGGCAATACGTGAGCTGAGCATTCAACTCATTTCAAAATTGTGTGCTGCTTTCCGTCGTTGCGGCAACGACTTCGATTAAGCTCTGGCACTGAAGAAACATACATATTCGCAAAATTGATACAGTTGTAGGGCTGCAAAGCTGAACTTTTACGAAATTTCAAGGCTCTCGAGAGTTCTTATAGCCTGCATCAAGTAAATGAATTTCAATTCATTTTGATGCACGGTCAAAACATGAAATGGATCTTATAATTAAATAAAACAATAATAAATTGAGGTTGAGCAGGAATCTTTACTTCATTTTAAAGTAAAATCGATGCAATTATTATCTTAAAAGATTACTATTCAAATGATCGCTTCTGCTACTGTTACAATGGCGAATACAATAAATCCATTTTTCAACTACTTTATTTAATTAATCAGTTATCATTTCACAAGCTTAGTGATCAACATTTTAATGTCTCAAGTTTCGCTGACTTACTGACATATACCAGTGCATTTAAATAACCCTAATAAAAGATTTGCATATTCAGAACTTCTTTGTAATCTGCATATCCTAAGACCATTGAACCTCTGAACTTTTCACGCAATTAATCGAATATAACATGGCCTGTCTCACGTGTTTGTCAAAATAATATCTTCCAGCTTAGACTAAACAAATTATTATCATCGATCTGTACCGCTCACCATTGTCAGCAAGAATAACTCCTTCCTCAATTTCAAAAAAAGTAAAGAATGATGATTCTCTCATACCACAGACCACGCCGAACGGTTACTTGTACGAAATGCAAAGATTCCTCGTGAATAATTTGTGGATTGGCTAGATATCAGTTATGACAATTTTGCTTACTCATTCGTCAAGAGAGATGAAAATGCGCTTCGATTATGACGAAGATTTAAGAATGTAAGAAGTGCGTGTGCGAGGCGTAAGTCTTTCCAGTATTCAATTGCAAGCCTATCTGAAAACATCTAAGAGTGACATAAGATTTTAACATTTCACGTATGGCCACACTATTGATTTGAAAACATATATTTCATTTAAAAATGCTTAAGAATTTATTTGAAGCTTAGCCAAATTTTAAAAATTTCATTGAATTAAAATGTATCGCATTTCTATATCTAGCGATATCAATATAGCTGCGCTTTGACATTTCCAACGACAGTAAGATGCCACTGTTGCCAATCATTGTATGGCAAAAAGTGTGAACATTACACTTGACGTCAATTGGCTAACTTTTTTCAACCAAAATACGATATGTTTCTTGGCTTCCGGAGAAACTGTTGCCAATTATGATAGAGCCTATAATCAAAATAGCAAGCGCTCTTTTTTAAAACAAGTTGAATGAACTGAAATATGCCGAATGTACTAAATATGTACCAAATATACCGAATGGACTAAAAACTGATCAAATATCCTGTCTACTATTGTTCACGTTGCAATTGTTTCTAAAATGTACTTACCAGAGAACTGCAACGGGTGATTGACAAACGCTCACACATAAATCAACACCCAATAAAGTAAGACGTTGGACTCAACCGATCAAACTTGCTCAAATACTTGCGTTCCCAGATGATTTTTAATCAATCAAAGCTGTGGTAGCATGTGATCATTGTGAGTAAAATCAGCAGTCGTGCTTGAATCTTTCGCTTTAGATGTGCATCGGTCAGCTGATCGAACACGTTCGCAACACTCACAATTGAACTTATTTCTTTTTTGCTGATTGATTTGATTGGTAACGAAAAACAAAGTGATTGCAACCGAAACATACAAAAATTGAAAAGAAAAGAAATCAACGCGTATACCTTATTGCATATTGCGTAAAAAGATTTTCAATTTTTTAGTTATTTTATATTTTAATTGAAAACTTAAACAACAAAATTAAGTCCATTTCTTTTTAAACTAATTAATTAAGTAAACTTAAATACATTTAATTTCAAACAAACTAATTGAACAAAATAAAATTAGTTTTCAAAATTTTTATGTATTTGAAAAGGTACCAATGCATGACAGAAAACGTACCAAAATCATAAAAATAGTACCTACCATGGTACTTTAGCTAT
The DNA here is from genome assembly GCA_963680825.1 of Meiosimyza decipiens. Classification (NCBI taxonomy): domain Eukaryota; kingdom Metazoa; phylum Arthropoda; class Insecta; order Diptera; family Lauxaniidae; genus Meiosimyza; species Meiosimyza decipiens. The sequence goes on from OY804258.1 coordinate 141,154,710, forward strand.
GAAAATAGTATCAAGTTTGATACTAAAGTACGCTCTGTGCCAACACTGGTTTGTATACTCATATTCATACCCATTTGATTGTTGTAGTATTCGGGTTTTATTCATGCAATTTGTGGGTGCTTTGATTGCAATCACTTCGATTTTCTTTACCGATCAAATCAGTTGGCATAAAGCAAGTATGCTCATGCTTGAATGGAGCAAACTTGTTCGATCAGCCGACTGACGCATACACAAAATGAGAAATTTTTGCCTAATGCTGATTATATTCAGGACTTGGTTTGAGTTGTCGCGATCGATTGTGAGTGGAAACTTTTGTGTATGCTCAAATCAGCAAAAATTTGATTTTTGCAGTTCTCTGGTACTTATCATATCTCTTCTTTTTGTTATTTTAAAGAAAAACAAACAATTTTGATTTTAATATTTATTTTTAATCATTTTATTTATATACTTTTATAGACCCTTGATATCCTCAGTTGTTGTTTTTGTTTTTTGTTTTTCTATTATTTTTCTTAAATTGGTTTCTCAGTTTTTTCTTGTCTTTATTAATAATAATTATTATAATTTAATCAATATATTTTGGATTTCTTTTTGCTCTCTTTACAAGATTTCTTGCAAAACGATCATGTCTCTATTAGTTCATTTTTTTTCACTGCAAATAATTTTTACAAATATTTATTGTTTATAATAAATTAATTTATTTATTTATTTATAATATATAATCTATAAGGTTTGTGTTTTATTTTTATAGTTTATGCATAAATAATACTCTACAATATTTTTTCTTATTTTTGACATTAGGCTAATATATAGAATTATTGAAATATCATTTTTATATATCATAAATTCATGTTGTTACTTTTGTTTTGTTTTTCTTTTCTTTATGTTTTGAAGTTATCTCATAAATTTTTAATTATTTTTTAGTGCAAGTGTGTCTGTGTATTTTTTGCTTCCCTGTTTTCTTAAAATGTTTGTGTTTGGTTTATGAATCTAAGGACTAATTTTTTGTATTTACAAATTTTTTATGTTTTCAAGCAATTTTTTCTATATCCCATGCCTTTATTTTACAATTGCAAAAATTTGGAATTTTTTTTTCTTTATTTGAAGCACGTTTTTTAGTTGTTCGTTTTGTTTTATTAAAGCAGTGGCTCAGTTGTATAATTTTCCTTGTGTTAAGGACTTACTAAAGGCTTTTTAGCTTGGAACTAGTTTTCGGGATACCGATTTATTTATTTTTCATTTTTTTTTTAGTTTTAAGTAGGTAACTGACTCCTGCTCTTTTTTGTTTGGTTTAAAATTTTCTTTGCCAATTATTTTGGTAACATAGAAAAAATCGTTAATTGAAAAATTATGTTTCCTATATTAAAGGTTTCTGTTTTGATTACTGTATAAATATATTTATTATATTTTACACGACATTATATACAAATTGAATATTTCAATATTTAAGCTTAGTAAGTTGATCATAAAAAGATTAGGCCTAAATATAATCCTTTTTTTCAGTAAGATCTAACAAATGCATTTTTGATATTACATTTACGTAGACTTCTTTAATTTTTTGTTTTTAAATTTTATCGTAAATTAATTTATTTAATAAAAATCAATTACTAACAATATTTCTGAACTGCAAGCTTATGTACAAGTGTTTTACATTTTCAAAAACAATAAGTAAATATAAGTTTCGGTCTTTAAAAATTTGACAAGAATAATATTGTATTCAAGAATATATATTAAAATTTAAATTTTCAGAAAAGCAATCTTTCCAAAAACTAAAACTCATAAGCTTGAAAGTAGTTTCTTAAAATCACTGAACTTACAGCTTTTTGTGGGAATCACTTATTTTATTCTTGAGACGCATCTTAATTTATTTTCGGTGAAATTTTTTTGTTCACCAAAAAAATTAGATTCTCTGGTTCATTGTGAGCAAACAATTGTGCGGGAAGGAGTGAAGAGTCTATCTTAAACACCCTATGATTAACAGGCCGCTTGAGAGAGTTCCTTTAGAGTAATACTTACTAGCTTGAGTAATTAACTTACATATTTTTTAGTGGTACCACTACTGCTTCCCCTGTCTTCAGTTCTGAACTATCGTTTGTTGAAGTTAAATTTTTTTATCGAATAATGAAATCGGCTTTTGGAAAATATTGTAACTTAAATAAAAAGAGTTTTTTTTTTAACATATCGTAATTCTGAACTCAAAACACTCCCTGAAATGGTGGTACCACCAGCAAAATGTGTGAGTTAATTACCTACATAAGAGAGCACTCATTTCGTTGCAGCAGCTATGTTATTTATGTAGAAAGCTATGAGATAATCTTTGTTTGTAAGTAAGAGCTACTCTTAATGAACTTTGCTGAACGCTCTTTAACTCATAACGTGTTTAAGAAAGACGCCCCCTCCCATACAATTACTTGCTCATAATGAGCCATGAAGTTTTTCCAGATAGAGCGCTTAACAGAACCATCCTGTGTGTAGAAATATTCATTCTAAGTTTTGGGTAATTGGATATGCATTAAGGCTCAAAATATGACACGCCATGCTTAAGGTTTAAATAAGCAAAAACGATATGAACTTATTGAAATCAGTAGTGACTTTGTGAGGGGCAAGAAGCCAGATAGCACAATCTAGAGTGTTTCGTTCATTATTCTTTGCAATAGCAAATGTACCACACTTCGAGGGTGACATTTATTAAGGGTGGTTTTTTTCAGTCTAGGTCATGGCGGAAAGTGACACCAACTACTTGTGTCGTGATTTCGAATTAAAATAATCCTGAACAATTAGATTTCTAATTTTCATTTCTTTAAAAAACCGTTTCTTAGATAGTGCTGCATGCGTAATTCTTGTATTTATTTACTCTACAAAATGCGTGTTTCCTGCTCTTATAGTATATGAATTTCGTATTAAAACTACTTTTTTCGATCTAAAGTATTCAATATTAAAGTTTCATTATATTGATGTCCATTTTTATTTATAAGTTATTTTGTATTTTGTTTCATTTTATTGTAACAGTTTAACTAAATACACACAATGATTTTGTTTTTCTATATAACTTATTTGCTTAGAATTTTTTGCTACTATTCTCATTACTATTTTTTGTTTTATTTTAATTTTAATTTAGATATTTAACATTTATTGTGTATTCTTTTGATGTCATTTAGTCTTAAACTTATTTTTAAATTTTATTTGGCAACATTAAATTTTTTTTTTTTTATTTTGGTTTTGCATTAAAAATTTTACTTTTATTATTGAAGAAAATATAATTAAAAACTAATTAATTATGTACGTAAATTTTCAATTTCATTCAGCAAAAAAGTTTTTTTTTAGATTTCTTTTACTTACTCGTAGGTCATTGGAAAAGTAGTTTTTGTTTCAAAATTGAAATGCAATAAATACGCCAAGCAACTAATTTTTTTTATTAAAAAGCTACAAAATTAAAAAAATTAGCAAAATACAAAATAAACACAATTTTTAAATTCATCAATAACATAGGCAAATATTTAGTTTTCTGTTCCAAATTTAATTCATGATTTAAGGATATTGTTTTAGTGTTAGTTTTCAGAAATATCTCTACTTGAAACTGAAAGCATTATGTTGAGGCATTTTTGAAATATGAATTTATGTATCGAAAACTTTTTAGTTTTTTGTTATAAATTTACATCATTGTAGTGATTGCAGAAAGCTTGACAAAAGTAACAGATTTGCCAAAATCATTGTCACCAGATCCTTCGAAATACCAAGAACGCAGTATCAGTGCAATATTTTAAATTATATATGTGTTTGTGCAGAATGCATATTCGAATAATAACTCACCCATATGCGCTCCACAGCTCTGTTGACATTTTGAAAATTTCCCTATTTCATATTGAGTTCTAACAATGATAACGCGTTGTTCATTCATGGTATTACGTTCATTCAAGTGTATTCGTCTGTTTGTGAATGTGTCGATAGTTTTGACGAAATCTTGCGAAGGCCGCAAGAGAAACATAGACTAATGTTCCATTCGGAACAATGAAAATGAGTGGTACTTCTCATGTAAAGGACAGCACTTAAAATGCCATGTCTTGACTTTAATGGTAGACAAAGTTGTTAATCTACGCCAATGTTGACCAACTGTAAGATAGCAAGATGGGTGAAAGAAGCGTTGCACTTCTCATGTGGTCGAGACACGTCACATTTCATAAGCCAAGGACGACATATTTTGTTTTTTATAGCAATAAGACTTCTAAGACTAAGGGATACTTCCTACATATAGCACCGAAATAATGTTCACAGTTGGACTTGCATGGACGAATTCGCTGATAAAAGCAAGCGTTATATATTTTGTAATCATAACATTGTCGCACTTGAAACTGTTTGAGCTGTCATCCTAAATGGATTAAAGTTCAGCGCTCACATTAAGACACCGTATACGTTTGCAGAATGTATGCGTTTTACTTTTTACGTGTAAATTTTGTGATGTTGCTCCTTCGTATTGCTGATTCCAACACGTATATACGCTATGGCTCCTACGATCTATTTGTTCCTCAAATTAATATAATAATTTCAAAACATTTTCTGAAGTGGTGAGATGTTTTTTGTTTAAATTTAATTGATATTAGTTTCATGTACGCCATAAAGTCAATCGCTTAGTAGTCATATAAGTCGATTAATCCATATTTTGAGAAAATATTGACTTTCAAGTCTTTTAACTTTGACACTTTTATATGATAGTAAATTATCTAAAACAATGTCAATAATCTTAGCCTTGTAATATGGTCGTTTTAGTTCGGCTCTAAGAATTCATTTTTGTCCGACGCTGCCTTCTACCTTAACAGTCTGGGTAGCCAAGTGACAGGGATTGAGTCGGCCAAACACGGAATTTCATGTCAAAGCCGAAAGCTTGAAAGGAAATCAAAAGCTTCTTATCAACTTAGCAACCCTGGAAACATTATTTCAAGAATGTGCTGATTGGTTAGCATTGTTGCGTTTGTGTTTTCATACGTGCATCGCTTATACAAAGAAAAACCTTCAATTAAGAATTTATTCAAGCTGGAATACTTTATATATTTAACATTTTGGTGCAGTGCATTAGCTCGCAAAACAAAAAATTATATTAAAATAGAGCTATCGTCATTTACTACCGTATGGGTACAAATGATAAATCGATGTGAAAGTGCTATTTACAATCGAAACATGAAGATCTAGGAGATATATTTGAATTTAACCAAAAATAGTTCAAGCAGATAAGGAGTATTTATTGTATAGTATCTTTGAGCACTTGTTGTCCTCAAGAATCATTCTACAAGATCAAATAACTTGTTGTATAAATAACTACTTTTTCTCTGGGTAATATTGATTTCAATATCAGACACTGTCTCCTTTTATAGTTTTAAAAAAAAAAATTGTTGATGACGTCTGGTACAGGTCGAGCCTTAGAAAACCTTCACTTGGTTGCCGGTTGATAATTCGTTCAATCAAATTTATATGCATATTTGGTTGATCGAAGACAACTTGAAAATATATTGAAGCAAAATAATGTTTTGTTTTTGTCATTTGCATAATACTGTTTTTTCATTCTTTATTTATTTGTTCGGTTCGATAACATTTGTTCGAAGTTTGTGTGCTTAAGATTTAATTTATTATTAAAAAAAAGATTATAACAAACAAAACTTAAACATATTTTAGATTTTAAGGAAGCTATAAGAGAATAAATGCAAAATTTAATAAAATCAATAACAATTGAATTCAAAATAAGATAAATATTTTTAAAATCTAATTTTTGAGTTATGCATTTTTAGTTTTATATATTGAACTCTTCTTCCATTTCTACAAATTGGTCTCAATTAAAAGTAGCATTCACTTGCATATACATACATATATAACTGTATGTTTTCACATATGTATATGTACATATTGGAGAATGAATTTAATCTATAATGGTACAGCTGAGAAGTACATTTTCTGCACAATTTGGATTTATCATTTGTTTATGTGTGATGAATTTTATATATCATACAGTACCGTCTGGAACTAATTTGCAGTTTTGTGTTGCCTTGACTTTTGCCTTAAATGCTCCATCAGTTTTGTGGCAGTGTATATGTGTATCAAGCAGTGTGTGTGTTGATGTATGCATGTTTGAATGCGTTTTTTATGTAACTTTTTTGTTTATAAAACTACGCCAGTCTCAAAAAGCTCGAGTCGCCACAATTTAATTTTCATCAACTACATAATTGTATTTATGATTTATTTTATTTATGATTTATATATTTTTTAACATTAACATTAATAGCAATATATGTTGTTTTCCACTTTTTTACATTTTTATTCTCGCTTAAAATAACTTAAGCTATTTTTATAATTTTATTTTAGCCACTACTGTACACATACAAAACATACATATTTCCATTTTTATTCAATAGCATATTTCTATATATTAATATTATTATAATTATTACCACACATACGCTCATTTATTATGTATACTTATTTATTTTATATATATATATCTATATATTGATCATATATAACTACACTGCAAAAAAAGAGAAAATTGTTATTGCCACCATTTTAAGGTTTATGTGGCCATCTATTGAAAAATTAAATTGTAAAAAGTTTTGGTATTTGATGAGCGGTGGCGAAAAATCGCAAGGAACTAACTGCATTTCAAATTTTATTTAGATTCGCTTAGCAAATTAAACATTAATACCACTATAAAGCAAATAGATTTAGTCGAAGCTTATTGGAAAATTAACTGTGGGCAATATATCTTATGCAAAATAGCTCAAAATGTATATCCCTTTGAATGTAGATTTTCGAGACATTTTTTTTGTCAAAAGTCGCTTGCGACATGCAATTAGTTTGAAAGTTTTTTGTGCAATACATGCAACTCACAAAAAACTTTAGTAAAAAGTCTCATTAGGCTTCAAGTCGTATACGACCTTTTAGCCCTGGTGCAATTTATTTTCAACCAGCAGCGATGTAAACAGTTTTTATTAGATTTATTTTGTTGAATATAGTAGTGGGCAAAATCGATTTCATTGGCTAAAAATTGACTATTTTCATTTGATCTCGTTGCCTGATACAACTTTTTCTCAAGAATTTTTTTGTTTTTTTTTTTTTGCACCGAAGACCATTGGGCTGCATAAGATTATTGGTTAAAACACAAATTTTTAGTAGCATTCAACAAATCTGTCGCAAGTGTCTTTATTGCCTTTTGCGAACTTTAAGTCGAATTTGAATTTAAATAAGTACTATCCGATTCTATTGCCTTATGAAACGTTCTTTTTTTTTTTGTCGAAAAAAGGCTTTCTAGTCGAAAGCGTATCTTTAATCGGTTATTATTTTTTTTGAATTCTAACGAAGACTAAAATTTTGCTGAAGGCAGCAACTGAAAAAATCGATTATTTTGTAAATAATGCCATAAAAGTATAGGTGAGTCCAATGGCGTCAATTCAGTAGAGCTTGGGAGCACATTGCCCCCCCTCAAGGACCTGATACTAGATATTATTCAATACATCATTTCAATAAACCCATCTTATAGTGGTGGACTGATAATTCTCGGCCGCGCCATCAAGATTTTGTTAAAGTGACTCCACTGGATGAGACCTTGTAACTTTCATTAAATCAATATATCAATATATATAAAAAATTAATCTATAAATATTTTAGCAGTTTATGTCGCATTAAGAAAACATTAATGTTTTTCTGTTTAAACTGCTTTAATTTAAAATTGAGCTAACTTCAGAAGACGTTTTTTGCTTCTGGCCATGAGTTCACCGCAAGCAGTCAGACTTAGAGCGCGGAAAAGACAATGACATTTTTTCGATTTGAAGCAATGTTTTTAATATGAATAACCAACATAATTGGATATATCTTTTAAAAGAGATTTTTTGGTAGATTTTATTTTATTTTCCGATTACCTACAGAATATTTCCCCAAATTTTTGGGACAAACATTTGTTGAGGAATTGTGCCAACACCCTCATTAAACTTCCAAAACTATTTTTTATATTGAAACAAAAAAAAAAAACAATAAATTTAGAAACAAAAATTCAAGCTTTACTTTGACTACTTTGTAAGCTACTGGCAGTTTGCCTGCAGTGCAATATACTAAACGCTTTTGTTCCTCTAAAGAAAGTTGTTAAATAATAATTTTACATATTTATCCATAAAAATAAATAGTTCATTATTTACTAAATAATTAAATTAGTAAACTACATTAATTAAAAATTTAAAATCTAAGCTAACAGGCGTTGCTCAGTAAGCATTTGCTCGTTAAATTCAACTTTAGAGTTTTGCTGCTGCCGCTACTGCTGCGTTTCGAACGCTTGTTCGTTTTTGTTGCTGCCGTTGTTGCTGTCGCGCTATTTAGTACCGCTACCGTCGACGTTTTCGGTGATAAGGGCTTTGTTGTTGTTGTTGTTGTTGTTGTTGTAGTTAATTCTATTGTTTGTCTAAGTCTACTCTTATGTTTTAATCCTAATTTATTATCAACTACTTTCAGCACTGCTTCCCCCACTGCCGCAGACTCTGCTGCATTTCTTCTTCTGCGCTTATTTACCGCTGATGCACTGGCATTTATGGCTGCTGCACCACCAGTTGCTCCTTTTTTCTTCACAAATTTTATATTGTAAGGATCTTCTGCTAGTTCTGGATATAACGTCACATCGTGTATGTACTCGCCTTCATAGTTATTTGCGTAGCTCTGCTTGAGTATTTCGTCGATCTCTTGCTGATTCCATTCCAGCACTGTTGTGAGTCCATTGCGTAGCGCTTCCTTCTCACGATGCCACGCCTTGCGCACCGCAGTCAGCTTGGCATGATGCATAAGCCGCTGCTTCTCTTTCTCCACTGTTGTACCGTAGCGCAAATTGATGATGGCATGTGCTCCGTGTATCTTCACATCTAGATAGTTGTTGCCGCTGCCATTCTCACGTGTGATCTCATGGAATGTCGTATTCACTTGTCCTTGCAAACGCTTCAGTTGCTGCCGATCTTCGCTGGCACGCCACGCTTCCTCTTTGACAAAGAAGAACGAGTCCTGCTGCGCATTGTGCACCACAAAGGTGAATGGCAGCAGCTTGGAACGATTAAACACCGATGTGTATACATCGCGGTATATTGCATTAGCCGCTGGTACACTTGAAACTATCGCTTGACCATCTTGGGTACGCGACACCACAATACCTTTGCCAAAAGGTGGTTCCGTATCTGAACCAATGTTACGCGGACGTGGATTCATGACATCAAACTTCAGCGCTGACTTGGGTGGCGCCGACAATTCCTCGAAACTGGACATGCGTCTGACGTTCAAATGTGCCAAGAATCCGCTCTCTACCGCCATGGTTGGTATATTGTCAATTGGACGTTTCATATCAAGCGCAATTGGATTGTGTTGTGTGCGTCCCCACAGCGAAGGCTGCTCCCACAGCTTACGTGTCAATTGTGGCACTAAATTTTTCACATTATAACCGAGTGTTTGCATCCACGCTGTAAAATCTGCTGGATAATTGCGATCATGTCCAACATTGATGGGATCATTACCGTTGAAGCGATATAAGTGCATTTTGGTGGGCGTGATAATCCGTTCCGCAACATGTTCCCAGTTTGGTGACATCCACTGGCCGATTAGCGGATCATAGACACGTCCATCACCCATATGCACTAGTGTTGTCACCTGATCCAAGATGCCGCCACAGAAGTCAATCGGCAAATAGAGATACGGATTCGAGTCATATACTATGTGCCCAAAAGGCGAACGCATAATCTCGCGTATTCCTTCGCCATACTGATTGAATATCATAATGGGTGTACCACTCTGATCGGTGGCCACATAGAATTTGTGGCGGTACACTTGCGTATAAATCAAGTGACCCACATCGTCGTACGTCAGAGACATCAATTTGCCATCACGCGGCGAGTAAATTTGCGACACTTCGTAGGCCCGTTGCTGATTGTTGTAGAAGAACTGCGTCACATTGCCAAAGTTATCCTTGCGTGTGGTTAGCCGTTTCATGTGATCGTAGTAGTAACGCACATCGAAACGTCCGCGTTTGGTGGCGCGTACAAGCAACCCTTGCGTATTGTAGTGGAAGCGCTCTTCACGTGCATTTTGCGCAACCAGGCCACGTGAGTCGTACTTGTATTGACCCTCGCCGAACTTTACAATGCGATCTTGTGCATTGTATTCCATGGGAATGGTGTTGCCTCGATAGGTGAGTGAAAGCAAATTGCCGTTATCATCGTAGCGGAAGCCCCAAGGCTCCTGGGCTTCGACGCCCACAAGCTGGCCATCGCAGTCCCAAGTGTAGTTCTTCACATTAGTGTAGGTGTTCACTGCCATGTTGCGTGTGTAGGTGCGAGTCTGTGTTATGCGCCCATGCACGCCAAATGAAAATTCCATGCGGAACACTTCCAAGCGGTGAATAGAGAGCGCTACACGTGATGTCATGAAACGACCATCAACAGTACGCGTAAAACTGGCAGTGCCATCGTAAACCATCGTCTGGTTCAAAAGTGGATGCATTAGCTTAAATTGTCCAATGAGATTCGGCTGACCGGTGCGCATGTCGTAAGCAAAGTTTTGTGTGGGCAGATTTTGGCCACCGATACGACCCTGCATCGAGATGACGCGGAAGTCAGTGTCATACTCATAGGTGAACTTGGCATTGCTGAGTCCGGTTTTTGCAATGAAATCGATGCGTTCTTCTGATAGTAAGCCACCAGTATATTCGAAGTCCCAGCGATACTCTAGTTCGCGCTCAACGTGTGAAACGGTGCTGGGCATGCCGGTCATCTCGTTATACAAAAATTCACTCTTTCCATCGCCATGCACAATTTCAGTCAGCTGTCCAGCGGAATTGTAGCGATACACGATTCGTGCACCATCACCAGGGAAGATTGTCTGCAGCAAAGCGCCCGAATGGCTATAGTGCTGTAGATACGATTTGGTGCTACCCGGCGGCATGTAAGTGCAGCGTATAAAACCAATCGAAGTTTGCATGCTGAACGAGTGTTTGGTGCCGGAAGGTAATAACACGTGCCGTAAGCCACCAGCATCATCGTACTGCAAAACAAATTTGCGCTGACTGGCCAAACCAATCTCTGACATCAAATTCCAATCGTTGTAGACAAACGAAATGATACCATCCTGCTGGGAGGTGATTTCCGAAAGCAAACCATGTCGGTCGTATGTGTACTTCAGCTCAGCAGGTCCCCAAGCCCAACCTTCAATGCGGTTAAAGCGATCGTAGGTTACATTTACAGGGTATCCGTTGGTGGGATAATATGACTTCGGCAGCCCTGACTGATCGTAAGCGACAATAAGTATGGGCGTGCGATTCATATCGTAGAAGGTCTCACGATTTGTGAATTGGTCGTATTCCACACCGATAACACGCGACTGATTGACCCAAATCTCACGATTCAGAGTCTGTTGAGGATTGCGTACATCGCCTACCAAGTTGTAAACCGAGTACATGTTGTTTGTCTGCCCCTCACCCATGGTGACGCTCTGGTGTGACCACATGGCGAGCATTTCTGCTTCCACAGGCAACGCGGCCTCGAGTAGCGGATGTCTGGCCACTGCCGACGATTCGACAACAACACCATTAGCACCATGTATTACGAGCGTATTATTTGGCTTGATTTCTGCATTAGCATTTTCGCGTCCCTTCTTCATGAATGTCGAGCGTACACCACCCAAAACCAGCAATTCGTTTGTTTCGCCTTGTTCGCGCGAGAACAACGATTCTACCGAGGCGTGTACATATAGCGACAACCCTTTGTTATCTGCCAGTTGCGAAGTGATGCGCACAATTTCACCGCTAGGCAAAATCATGCCAGTGACGCGGCCAAATTCATCGTACTGATAGATGTAGGTCTCGCCACCGGATGAGCGCGACATTAGCAAACCGTTGTTGCTGTCATAGTCCAGTTGTATCTCTTGCTTGCGCCTTTCGCTCAACTTGGTCATGATGCCGATGCCATTGATTTGTATTTCCGATTTATGGTCCTGCGTATTTTCAATCGAACTCACTAAGTTGCTGTAGTCGCGCAGGAATTGTATTTTATTGCCAGAGGCATCGGTCACCGTTGATAGCCGACCGAATGAAGTGTTTTTGGAATATAGAAAACTGTAGCGTGTTTTGCCCGATGTCAGATCTTTGGTGGCAACATGTTGACCATATCGATTGAAAACATAGATTTCACTGGATGGCGGGTAGGGTATGTGGAACTCACCGTTTTCGTCGTGCGATGGCAAGTAATGCTCCAGGGCGAGCACGTGTAGCGAACCTACAAGAGAGAGATAGAAAAAAGCTAAATTAAAATCAATGTGCTATGTGAGTAGTGAATGAAAGTTTACTTATAAAGAAGGTAACGACAATTCATATTGAGTTTTCGGAGAGCAGCAAAAATGACTTTAAAAGAAGGAAGATAATGTAATTTATAACTGCGCTTCAAATTCAACGAAGCATTAGAGTTTTATAAGAGATATGCTCCTTATGAATCATAATTTAAAATTTTTGGCAAAATTACATTTTTGTTGTCGAGCAAATTTTTGTTTTTATGTATTCAGAGAAGGAATCGTCAATCAACTTAATTAAAAAAACTGTCCTCAAAAATTATCTCTAGAATCGAGGCTGAAATGATTTTAAGCACAATTCTTTAAAAGAAATCGGCACTTAAATGAGCTATTAGAACTTTGTACAAATTTTTCTTACATCGTTTTAGTAATTTGTCTTTGGGAGTCTTTATCAAAGATTTTTTCAAATTTTTATTCTATCAACATTGAGTGCACCCTAAGTTTCAATGCATAAAAAATACCAACTATTCCGGGTCACTAAAATCAATGAAAGCCATCAGAAATTGTGTACGTTGTTTTTAAGACGACCTTGTGTGTTTGCCTGCAGTTCCAATTTTTAAAACCAAAAAATTAGAACAATTTGGAACATTTATCATCAAACACAAAGCAATTACTCGAAATATCGTCAAATTTAATCCTTGAAAAATTCAACAATAAAAACGATGAATGTGACAGAGCTCACATGCATACGAGTGAGTGAGTGTTATAACGACAATATGTAGATCAATTGTGGCTCGAAGTGACATGAATTTCTGTCAACCGACACCCCAACATTGAAACACATACACATTGTAGAGTATGCTCTATACGGCCAAAAGTTATGAATGAATAAACAAATACAAAGATGATTTATAATATGAAATATTTTTACAAATATATGAAAATATCGAAAAATCGTCCTTGTTGTCGTGAAATATAACAGAGAGCTTATGAGGAACTTTTCTGTGAAAAGAGAAACTTACATACCCTGTTAAGTAAAAGCTAGAAAAATGTCATACATACACACAAATGAATAACTGAAAAGATATAAATACATATGCAAGTGTGTGCTTGCATATGCATGCATATCTACTCGATGTCTACTGCTCTATCCACTGATGCTTCATGCAATATATTCCGAAAAATTCAAACAATACCCGCTGATAATACCACTGCCTGGATTTAATGTCATTCATCGTCTTTTGTGGCATGGTATAGTAGTGACACTTGGTGTTTGGAACATGGTTTGAAAAGCAGCAGCACCAAAAATGCTTTCAGCAACAGATAAATAAACTACTACGCTTGAAAACATGGCAGAAGTGAATAAAAAAAAATCAATGGTAGAAGAATATATAAAAAATGTTGGAAAAAATTTTGATACATATCAAGAACATATTTTCCAATAGATCTTGAATCGATGATAAATTTTGTATACGAAATATTTCACTACTCCGCTTTGCTATTCTGCCATTGGGAATAGGGGAAATATTTTTAATGGAAACATTTTACCCTGTGTAAACTGAACTAGTTTGGTACTTTGGCGATTGTTTGAAATAGGTGTCAGCAAAGTTTGTTTCAAAAACTTCGAACTTAGCTGCGACCATATATATAATATTTGAGATTTAGAGATAAATTACTTGCGTAACACCACAAAAAAATCAATGATGTAAACCAAATTTTCTAGGATCTATTTGTTATTTCGATTATACCAGATGGGACACATTGTTTTGTTGGAATAGGTATCTAGTAGAGTTAGAAAGTCCAATATTAAAAGTTCATCATTCTACTTATCAAAGGTATGACACTTTTTTATGATATCTTTATAAGGAATTGTTCGATGGGTACGGTACATAATTTAAGAAATCTTAGCAAAATTGAATATAATTTTAAATTACCCACATTAACATTCGATGAAATCGTAAAGAACTTGGCTAATAAGGACCTTTTTTATTAACAAAATATGAGGATGGATCAGCGATTGCTTTTTTGGTATATTTTAAATTTTTCCATTACATTTGGATGGTGAACAATATGCGTCGGTACATTCGACAAACTCTTAGTGCAGGCGATACAATGGACAAATTTTAAATACATTTGGGACATTTTCAATACACTTTCGGTACATTTCGACAATTTCTAATAATAATACTTTTGTTTTTTACAAAGTTTTGGTGAGATATACCTTAAAAAAAATTTAATGATCTTATTTTAAGTGAAATTTTGGAGTCCATTATAAAAAATTAAAGTACATGCGCCCTCTAACAAGAACATTCCAAGTCTAAATTTAGTACATTTCCACAAAATCCAAATAAACACTTTACTCCTGATGACCTAAATCTAAATCGAGAACTACAAACACTCCATAAGTTCGAGCACGTCACTCAGCATAACTTTTACTAATTTGTATGCAATGATGTAGATGAAGCAACATAGTAAATGGGAGTAGAAAATAAAAACAAATTCAATGCTGAATACTTGACTTCTCCCACAATTTTGCATGACATTTTACCAAAATTTGTAGTCGAAACAAAATGAAACAACCGTAGCACTTGCAACACACATACAAATAGTTGTTGTTTTTATTTTGTTTAAAGCTGTGCAGCAAAGTTATGACCTAAATATTAAAAAATTGCAACCGAAAATTATATTTTGTATGTATGGGAGTAGTGGACAAACTTCAGATGAGGACAACAAATTTTAGAGTTCTTTGCAGCGTTTTTTGCTTTTTTTTTTTTTGGATTGAACCCCCATGTCGATATATATGTTATGCATACAAACAGTGCAGATGTACCATGTACGTTGTTGTATCGAATTCTATTACATTTTTCCCAGTTCCTTGTATCTTTATATTACTATCTTATGGAGAATGCATTCATATATGAGATAATCTGTTATGAAATCCCTTTTTTAGTCAGAAAGAGTGGATCCACTTTCTTCAAGTGTAATTTTTTAAATAAGTTTGCCAGTATACTTATTTCGCAAAAGTTTTAAATAGTGCTTACTTCGTAAGTGTCGCTAGTGGATGGTTTTGTTTGGAACGGTGTCCATGTTTTTTAGGTAACAACAAAAATAGAAATTTGTGAATATGAAAAAAAAAAAATCTTTGACGTACACGCCTACCTCCCATAAAAAGGAGGGATGTTGTTGATGCTTTTTCTTCCCAATGGATATCAATAAATATTCATATATTTGGAAATGATGATGTGAAAAAGTTTTATCTTTCATTATTTTTATACCAATGTAAATGAAAAGAGGAATCATGCTCCTTACCTGTCTTCTCTCTTTAAGTGAACTCTTTCTAAATATCAGCACCTTCTTACAGGATGTTAGCTTTTCTGATATGAAAAGAGTTATAAAACAATTTCATATAAAAGAGGGAAAAATGTAGCGTCTTGACGCACTACGTATATTTTTTGCTATGATTCTTAACTGGTCAATGCAAAAAGTAAAATATTGTATGCAGTAAGCTTACTGATGACACCATGTAGCAGTGGTTCAAAGTAGAATAATCGTCTAGTTGCATATTTTGTTCCTTTAATGCACTTTGCGCTGCATTTTTCTTGTGTTTTTTTGCACTTACAGCACTGAACAGGAAGCTCAGTAAAAAATAATATATTTTGTTCCTTCGAAAAATTCAATGGGAAAAATTGATAAAGAAAGCTGTGAAAAACTGCTGCTAGATCTTTGAGTTTTGGTTAACTACACTTTTTTACACATTATTTAAAAAAAAAAAATTTTTCGGTTTCGAGCTTGTCACTTTTAGAAATAGATATGTTTTTATAAAGTGAAAACTGTGTTTTGGTGTTCAAAATTAAACTTTGTGCCCACTGTAGTATTGAACTCAAAGAAAATTAAAAACTTTCTGATAGTTTTTGCTTCCAAAAATATTATCTGATCATTTTCGAATTGCCATTTAAGAAATTATTTTATTTTTATAAGGTAAACTCTATTACATACACTCGCTCTTCTGCAATAAGAGCAGTTTTGTTTATTTTTGTTGTTGTAATATATTCCACAAATAATAACATACAAACGAGTTTATGTATGTGAACTTTAATATGTTATGTATTTGTTTGTTACTGCTGCTGTTGTCCCTCTTTTGAACAGTAACAACAGACGTAAACTTTTTTGTTTCCTTTTCCACACTGGGAAAAAGAAAATAGACGAAATAGTAGCATGTTGGCTTAGCACAAGGGCAGCAATGGTGGGGAATCGTTGCTGCAGTTATGGATTTTATAGAAGTTTTCGATTTATTAAACGCTGTGCATATGTATACGAGTATAGTACATACTTGCTAACGTATTGTGCTGTTAGAGTGAACGGAAAGAAGAAAAATAAAACATAGCCATAGCCAGTGTCTCCCGACTAAGAAACTCAGACGAGCGTATTCAACATTACAATTGACCACATGCAGGAGGTGTCGTACTATTTAGATAAGGTATCTCTGATACAAGAAAGCGTTGAAAAAAAAAATTAAAGTGGATTAGATTTGGTCTGTTATTCAGCTTATGCTGATAAAGCCCTGTGTGAACGATATACAATCACTAACTGCCATGCTGATCGGCTTAAATAAAAAGAAATTAAAGTTTATAACAATAAAGTAATACAAAAATGAGTAACCATAAACGAATTTAATCTTTTCAAAATAAAAACTCAAAATAAAAAAGAAAAATCATGGTGATTCACACAATTATTGATTACTACATACGTCAGATAAAATGTGACCAACACTTGGAGACGATTTTCTCATGTTCAAATTTAAGTCAGCGTTACTATTTTGCCCTTAATCCTTAACTCTTTATTTTCGGTGAGGTGGGGGGGAAAAGGTGTTCCTATACGAGAATACAGAATTGATCGCTTAACTAAAACTTAAAAGCATTCTATTTACTATTTACTGATGTTACTGTTAACAGAAATGAAAGGGCTAAAGCAAGTCATACTAGTTTCATCCATTGCGGAATCATCAGTGACTTTTTAGCCGATTACTCCATCCTTAGCTGATAATTTCGCTTAGCAATGAATGAAACTAGCTTTTGTCCTTTTATTTTCAAAATATCTTTCTGTTTAATGTACTTCTTAGGTGTTGACACACACTGTACTGAGGAGTAAGCTCAGTGAAATAATTACAATTTATTTTCTGTTCCGATACACAACAAATTAAATTTCATTAAGTTTAGTAGCAGTGATCAATTCTGTAACTATAAAATAGTTTTCATTACTTTGATTCTTAAAGTTTGAGCTTTAATGTTGTTTCAAAGACTTATGCAGCTAGGAATTCGCCCCAAAGATTTTAAATACGTTGCAATGTTGCAGTACCACTGCAGCTTCTTCTGTCCACAACAGCAATATTTTTGTGTCTGTATAGGTATTTCGTTCGATTGTTCGAGGGAAGTTATGAATTTGTGTTTTATCCTTCCACACGATGTTATCCTGATGTCAGCCATGTTGCATACAATGTCTGTTGCTATAACTTTTGCCAGAGCAACAATAACCTACTGCCAAAAAATAGGGAAGATAAGGATATGACAAACAACACACATACACACACATACATGTACATATACTAAAACTGCACTCTCACTTCCACATATTTCGTCACCCAACCGTTGCTGGAAATATACGATTTAACAAAACTTCCATAACTTAAAAAAACCTTCTTTGCGAAGTCCTTAAGAGGTCAAACTCCTCTTATATATTGAGTACTTCAACCCGCAAAAGCCTCTTCACCACTATGCTAGCTCGGCACACATATGCATAAACATTCTCTAACACACACATACCTATACAAAATACTTTTTACAACGCTATGCAAAAAGTTTGTTACTGTTGATGTGTGTGAGCGTTGGCATTAGGGTTGCTGTGCAGCAGTAGTAGTGGGAGCAGCATTTTGATGAAAATATACAATGGCATCATACTACAATTTTGTTCAGCAACAACCAACATTTATTATTAAAAAAATTAAATGCTTTATGTTATTTAAATTTAAACTTTTTTCTATCAACATTTTGCAAGTGCAAAATCTAATTCAAAATGAGTGTTGCCAACTGTGTTAATGAGTTTGTCTTGTGTCTTTTTTTGTTTGTTTCTGTGATTTTGTTGCTGCTGTTGCCAAAAACACTTTAGACCACACTTTTTAATGCGTTGCGGTTATTTAATTTCATTTTGTATTTTGCTTTTAAATAAATTTTATGGTCAATAGCAGTATTTGTGTGTGTGCGTGCGTGTATGTGCACTTTAAAATTAGGTCAGTTATTTAAAAGCCTTAAAAAACAGAATTGATTATGGCAAATGAATTAAGTTACATATTTTATAGCCCTCGTTGGCTGCTCTTTTTGTTAGGTGGCATTTATTGTTCACTGTGTCATAAATTAGCAACACTGTAACAGCAGCAGCAGTTAATTTAACGCCTTTTAGCGCAATACAAAAAAGGCAATCAATTCCACTTATGACCTACATTTTTTTTGTTGTTGTTGTTAAATTTCAAAATGTTGCTCTTTCTTTAAATGAAAATATCAAGTACGAAATAAAATAAATTTTTGCTGTACTTTTAAACTCTTTTGCCAAGTAAATTAAGTATACAATTTAATCTGCTTCACACTTAGCGATAGTTGCTGTAATTAAGTGGTTTCAAGCCAATTGTTATTAAAAAAAGTCCCAATATTTCGATTTTAATTTATCAGAGTTGATAAAAAAATTGTGGTGCATTTACATTCTTATATATCCAAATATTTTTATATATCCCATGACAATCCGTAGTGTATTTATAGCTCCAAAAATTGCACAATTTGAAATAAAATTTCTTCATTTTTATCAAACTTTTGTTCAATGATAACAAACTGCGCTTAGATTTTTAAGTGTAGCCTAAATTTGCCGTCATCTTTGGCTCATCACTTTGTGAAACGAAAATTCCGAAAACTCGGTCCATCTAACCAAAATGTACAGAGAATCAAATTCTCTGCGAATGCTTTGCAAATGCAGTAATTGCACTCATAAAAATAACTTGCCAAATTAATTCGAAAATACGGATAGTTTTCGTCATCATTTTCACTATCATAAAACTTAAAGGAAGTTTAAATTTTATTTAGAGTGAATATTGACATAAAGCTGTAAATATTATAAATAGTGAAAGCTAACTTGCTATTGCAAGGATTTAAATATCAAAATAAAGTATAATTTCTGTAACTCCACTTTGGTGTTTATCGCAGAGTTTTTGGTATTTTGCCCTTTACTGCATGAGCAATAAACTGTAAAAAGTACTTTTAAATTCATTTGAGCATTTATTGCTTTTTAAAACTTAAACTGCTTAAAAATTTTGCCCACTCTCAACGCAATAGGCAAAAAAAAACCAAATAGAACGAAAGCAAAGAATTCAATTACATATTCTCGAGAAAAACTTTTTTTCGTTTCTTTAAACATTAAGAAGCTAGAGAAAAGCAGGAAAAACTTGCAGTTTAGACAAAACTTTTGTCTTACGCTTTTTTTTCTTGTTATTCAAACATTTTTCTTTTAAAGTTTGTTTTTATATATATTTGCGCAAACTCCCTCACAACCTACCACTGCTATTTATTTTTTCCTTATCGCTGTTCTCCTTTGCAAATAGCTGCAGCAAAACAAGAACACTACTTTTTTCAACATCCACTGCTTTTTTCGTATCTTTTAAAAACTATTTTTTTTGTTTGTTTCATTTTTAATGTACGTTTTGCTAACAACACCACAAGCTTAAGCTGCAATCCTGCAGCAGGACTTGCTGCTTTTTCTTCGTGGTGCATATCTTTTTGATCTTTTAACCAGACCAGTTAGTAGCCACTGCTTACTATACGCTGTTGCAGCGGTAAGCTATCTACTACTTTTTTTTATCTGCCCAGCTTAAGGCTTTTTTTTTTTGTCAATTTTGTGCTGTTTTTGTTTATTTCGATTTTGTTGTTGGCTTTTATTTTTTTAACCGATTATCTTTAAGCTGATTTTTCACTTCAGTATTTTTTTGAAATAATTTTTCCTATTGTGGGATTTTTATTTTAAGTTCTGCGCCGCCTTTTACATGCTGTTTTATCCTGGCGTAGTCTTTAGTTTAAGTAGGCTTATTTACTACGGATTTTCAGGGTTGATTTTTTTTTGTGGTTATGCTTTTGCTACTATTTGCTTTTTTTTTTAAAGTAGTGGTAATAAATGTTTTTTAATGAGCTGCGTTTGTAACTGGCTGCAGTACAAGTTGCTTTTATTGCATAATGGTAAGCAGCAAATGTCATAATGGAGATCGGAATCGGATGGGCTTTTTTTACAAAAATCAAAATGCTTTGTAGCCAAAGTGAAGGTAAATTGATTTCGCAAGTTTTAAATGTCTTAAAAACATGTCGGCTTTCTAAAAATTTAGCACTAAAGTCATATATATAGCAATTTTTTGATTATTTCTTGCTTTACATAATTCACATCAGAACTTGCAAGTATTTTTGCTTAAAATACAGCAGTTGCGTTCGAGATCTCATTAAAATTTACTTAGTTTGTCTTTGAAGTTTTGTTAAACTCATGTTAAATTATTGTTGATATGTTGCTGAAATTTATTTATTTATTTATTTAATAAATATTAACAATAAATTAAAATTTATAGCTAATATGATATTTAGCTTTGGCGTCATAGGCCTTAAGCTTAACTTATTATCTATGTTGCTGAAATACTTTTGAACAAATTCAAGTGTACTGAAAAACTGTCCCAAGAATATTATTAAGAAAACATTAAAATATGTCAAATAGCAATTGAAATCCTAATCAAGTAAGAATCTGGAATTCACCAAATACCATTAAAGTGCCGTTTAAGCCTAACTAAAGTGTTCTTGCAGTATTTCGAAGTATTGTTGATCTAACTATGAAGTAAATGAATTGCTACTTAAACTTTTTATAAAGATTTTTTAATCTGTTACTGAAGTGTTGATCAAATGCTTTGAAGTGGCTTTCAGTTGAAGTATTGTTAAAGGCTGTTGAAAATATCTTTTAAATCTACGTCAAATGATGAATGAAAATTTATTGAAATATTTAAAAATCTGTTTGAATAGCGCTTAGTTGAAGTAGCATTGAACTGTTGTTGAATTGGTGTGGAAAAATAAGTTCAACACTACATATAACTAAAGTACTACAGTGCATTCCACATAGAGCTAAGTTGAATTGAGTTCAAAAAATGTATCTTTTCGTTAAGTAATCTGAAATCAATGAAATGCTAGTAAAACCATCGATAGAGTGTCACTGATGTGTTGTAAAATGTCCTTGAGATATTGCCAAAGCAGCTCTACTATATGTTGAACTAAAATACTTTTGATATTTCTTACACCTTAATGAGCTATAATTGAAAATGCCCATGAAGTATTTGGAAATATGTGTTGAAGCATCATTGAAGTGTTGACTAAATTTCATTTCAGTATTATAAAATTAAGCTTTGCAGTAGAGTCACGCTCTCTTGAAGCATTCGTTGAGTATTTATTAAGTATCAGAAGGGTAAAGCTTAAGTGTCATTTAACTTATGTTTACTGAAGAGCTGTAGAAGTACTTCTAAAGTAATTGCAAAATAGTTTCCAATACCGCTGAAGTACGTGTAATTTAAAACATTAATGAAGCAATGGTAAAGAGTGGTAGCAGTATATTTTTTAATCTTTAATTTGGATTTTTAAAAAACCAATTTTTCCTCCTCTATATATTCTTAAATGCTTTATGGAAAAGAATCCTTTTTCTCCTCAAAGACTATAAGAACTAATGCTTCTGACTTTATTGATTTAAGAAAAGAAAATTCCTTAAAAGTCATAATATCTTTATTACTTTTTACTCCAAACAAAACGCAAATCAAAATCAAAATCTAAAAATCCCTCAAGAAATTGTCTGGGCATGTGCTTTGAAGTCTTAAGCTCCATAACGCAATTCAACAAACTGCGCAGTGTTACACACACCGATACAGACCATGAAAACTTGACTGTCTCTACCCAACTTAATGAAGCGAAAAGCGATTATAACCAAGAAACACAAAACTCACGCCACAGATCATTAAATTGCTGTGCAGTACGATGACAACAAGAACAACAACGTTGGATATTGATGACGTTATTGGCAAAAGTGATGATGATTATTATGATGTGGATGATGATGCCTTGTATTCTAGATATTGAAATTATTTTGAGAGTGAAAATGTTTAACCTTGATGTCATCCATTCATTCAAGCAGC
Organism: Meiosimyza decipiens; assembly: GCA_963680825.1. Lineage (NCBI taxonomy): Eukaryota > Metazoa > Arthropoda > Insecta > Diptera > Lauxaniidae > Meiosimyza > Meiosimyza decipiens. The sequence continues at coordinate 141,177,229 of OY804258.1, forward strand.
CAGTCAAGCCGGTCAGACAGTGCGACAAACGCACAATATTTATTATAATCCCAAAGCAATATCAATATAATGCCAAAAAAGGATAACAAAAAGAACACTTGCTGCTTCAACAATAAACACAGGCATCAGTAGAATGAAGTAATAGATAAACGAACATCGTGCTGAGACGCAATTTAAATTAAGGACTTATTATTTAATTGGAAAAAATATAGAGAAAATATGTATTATGTATATGGCTAGAAAGGGGCATATGGAACAATTTAATTTAATTGCTAACTTCTACTTGATGCAATTAAAATAGATCCCTTGGTGAAATTTAAGCAAAACAGGCTCCTTCTTAGATAATTTCCTGCTCATTGACATTAAAACTGCACTCAAGTCTCGAGAGCGAGCGCAACAGCGCTTATCCTGAAAACCATTTTCCACAATTTTAGCGCGACGTCCATTTTTGTAAAGCAGTCAGCAAGATTGCTCCTATTGCTGCTGCTGCATTTATGGCGATTATATTTTTCAGTTGCTTTGATGAGAACCTTTAAATATTTAACATACCGAAAAACTGCTGCTTTCACTTGACTGTAGCTACTTTAGTTTTTAAGCTGCGTCGGCTGCGGTTTTATCCTCTTTTTTGATTCATTTGCTATCTTTTGTCTTATGAAAAAATTTTTTCATTTCTGCTTTGTGAATAATATTGCTGCTGCTGCGGAAATCCTTCACTTTTCTGCTACTTTCCTCCATCGCTTTAAAAAGACGTAGGCGAAAAAAAAATTGCAAATCCTGTTGCGGTTCTTTTTTGCCTTCTCCATTGTTGTTGTTGTTGTTGTTGTTGCTGTTTTGGTTGGTTGCGCTTTTGTTGTCGTCTTTATCGCAATTGTCTGCAGCGCATTCATTTTTTGCCTGCTGGCTGGATTTTTTCCTCACTTTTTGCATTTTCATTAGTGAAAATAGAAATGAACAGCAACAAAAATGAGCAAAGTACCAATAAAATGGCAACCCTACAAACTGAGGTTGTGACCTTTCTGTCATCTACATAATACTTTGTCTTTTTTCTATGCTTATTTGCTATCTCATTCATAATTTTTCATTTTTCTAGTCTTATTTTTTCGATATAGTTCGGTACTTGGGCATCTAGTGATTGGAGAACACACATTAAATAAGAGCTATGTATGAAAGTATCGTTAGTGCCAACATTAGGGTGTTGTTTTCTGAAAATCTTGTAGGTGTATTTCATATATTTCTTGTTTATATTTTAGCTTGAGTCTTAAAAATAATTTTCACAAAAATTGTGCTTCGTAGCTCAAACCGGTGCGGTCCGATTTCGTTGAAAGAAAAAATCGACTTAAAAAACGTAGAAAAAGTCTGCCGTAGGTGTCAAGATATAGCGTTTTAGGTATTGTAGTTGTATGGGAGGTGCCACCTACTAGTGTCGTTCGCATTTTCTATGTTGTCGAAAATGAGGACAATATGCACCCGAAGGAGGGCGGGAGTGTTAAAATTTGTTCGTTTTCTATTATTAATTTGAATTAAGTCTGTACTGAATTCGAGTTATTCAAACTCTTGAATGTTTCGTATTCAACCTTAGCGAATTTTATTTATTTTCGCAATATCAAAAATGATATCTCAAGTAATGATACCATACATCACAAAGCAGCAACAACAGCCAATCTCCCATTTAACTACGTCCTTCTTTTGCATAATTTTTCTATAATTTAGTGTATTGTTGGCACGTTTTATTATCTTTTATTGTATCTGTCTTTTACAATATCTATTGTTGTTGTTGCTTTTGACTTTTGCTGCTTATTGTTTGTTAGGGTTCTATTCTCCTTCTTTTACTATTTTTTAAGTTTTTTCTCATTACGAAAATAAACAAGAAAAATAAAAAAGTTTTTCCTTTATCCTGGCTATTGTTTTTCTTTCACTATGGGTTGCTGTTGGCGGTGTTGCATTTTTCTTTAATTTCACTTTATTTCTAGTGTCTTTTTTTGCTTTCTTTTTATTATGCAAAAACAGCAGCACTGACATTTAATAATTTTTTTTTTCTGTCATAACATGGCAAACCGCGTGCATTGACTCTTCGACTTGACGTTGACTTATTTGTACTCGTTTGTGTGTGTTTTAATGGCGGATTTCCGTTTTTGTAATTGTGTGGGAATTGTGCGTGCATACGTAAGCCGATTTCAAGAAGTTCGCTTTTATTTTTTTATATTAATAACGTATGTCGATGTGATTTAAATTGGTTTCAGTTTAATGTTAAATAATTAATGGCGATGGCGTTATTCTTTTTTTTTTATTTTTTACAGCAAAAGTAGAATTCAGGGATAGTTTGAAATGAAAATATTAAATTTTATATAAAACAATAATTCGAAAATGTGAGTAAACATAAAGTAAGCAAAAACTATAAACACTATTTTACAATTAAAACGAAATTCCCAAATATCAAGCTTTCTCAATTAAAATTCCAAACATTTTAATTAAAAAAGAAAACAAATACATTGTGGCTGTAAATATTGCGCCCATGGCAAAAGTAATTATTGCACAATATATTTGTGCAATTTCATATTTTGTAGCAATAAAACTAATGAAAAATGCAGTAGACTGCTACTACTACCACAACTACTGGGTTTTAGTTTCTAATCTGTGCATTTTTTTTTTGCATTTTACATGGGTATTTATTTCAATTTTTTACTTTATTTTATTTCTTTAATATCTGTAGCACTTCTTGTAGGCGTATTGTAAAAAAAGTATAACAAAAGATTATTTTCATTTAAATAGTTTTTCCAAAATATGGCCCTTGGTGCTATAGATGGGCGTTAGATTTGTACTAAACATTTAGCATTGTTGTTGGCAGGCTTTTGAATACTTAATATTCATGCTCGATAGGTTTCATATTTGAATGTTCATAGTTACATTGGTAAGCTCGAGTGAGTGACATGATATATGATTTCATAACAATTCGTTTCATTGATTCCGTATTTGCATTAAGTAAAACAAAAGGACACACTAAAAATTTAGTTCAGTTTTCGTATTTTTGATTATAGAAACATAATTTTAAATACAGAAGATGCTGCGGCGGCCCTTCTGTTGCAAAATTTCTGTTCGAAATTTAAAGAAGGCACAAATTTATCGTCAGTCGAGAGATTTTATTGCAGTATTTAGTGTAAAATTTTTGTGCAACACACTACCCAGTTGGAAAAGAAATATATATTGTTATATGTCAACATAACATAACATAAAAAAATATGCATCAGCGCTGTTTTAAACTCGAATGTACAGGATTTTTTTGAAAAGAAAAGTAATACGTTTCTATAATAAAAAAGCTCCCAAGAACAAATCCTATTAGATGAAAACTAAAAAAATTTCTAATATCTTTTTAAACAAAAAATCCACAAAAATTCAATAGTTCCTTAGAATAGGAAACTCGCATATGTGGAATAGTTATTTTGTATAACTTAAGGAAAAGAGGATTCCTTTTGTTCGATGGCTGATCCGAGCTGCGATATTCCATAAATCTTTTCAACATTTGCTACTTGCATATTATGATTTTGGACTGAAAAAAACCAACGTAAAATGCGTAATTTAAGAAATTTGAACAAAACCACATACCTAAATCAATTTGCAAAAAAAAACAATAATGTTTTTCATACTTTAATAAGTTCAATTCTCCGAAATAGTAATAATTCTCCAAAATCGACAAAGTTTGGGTAACAATTTTTAAACATGAACAAAGTTATTCTGCAGAGTTCTTATGCAAATACTTGGTCTTTGAAATGATCAGGTTTAATTACTTTTTCTTCATTGACATTTGTTATATATACGTCACTTTTAAAAAGTTGTTTTACATGAAAAATGCTTTAAGATAACTACACCTACTAAGTCCTTAATAATATAAATCAGTATTTCTGAAATAAATCGTCATTAAACAGACATTTCCGCTGTCCTTTCAAAAACACACAATCATTTATGTATGCGCAATTTCACAATAGAATACTCTCCCTTAGAGTATGCAACTAATTTTCAACTTCCGTCGCAAGGAAAACAACAACAGCTCACAAAAGTTATACACCCATTGATTTGAAGTTCAAAGGACACCATTAGATTTTTGCGCTTTAACAAAGTTTCTTAGTACACAGCTTCCAGCACTCCAGCACACACACCCACACTTGAACGCCTCTTTTGTGCTACTTTACACGATATACAAATTGAATTTTGCCAACGTATGCATTCTTTTATTCATTAGCTACAAATTACTAACACGTTGATAATATATAAACGGAAGTGCGACGACGAAAACTTCCGTTTTTTTTCTATGGCCAAACACTCTCTCAAACTAACTGTGTATTTAAGTTGCTCGTAAATGTAGTGTGCCGCGTATTCTACAATATGTCGTGCAATTTTCCGGTACAAAACAAAACTAAAAAGAAGATAACTTAGGAGCAGTTTTTTATTGCTTTGTCTGAATTTCCATTCAATTCTAATACAAGCATACAAATGAAGCGTATAGAGGCCATTAAAGTAGCGGCCTGAGACTGGGTACAAGGATGTGTGTGTATAGTTTCTTTATGTAGCTGTCACTTGTAAAATAATAGCTCTTACCAATACAAAAGCAATAATAATATACATTCTAATGTGGTTTCATTTGTTGGTAATAGAAAGAGCTTCGTTAGACTAAAGTGACTTTGCTATGTCTCAAAATTATGATTACTCTTAACTTGCCAAATTCAGCATAGGTAATCACAAAAGTTAAAAAGTATTCTCATGCTGGTATACTGATACATACAAAATATTAAAGTTACTAAAATTGTACATCTTAACAAAAATACAGTATGAAGGAAAGTGAGATTTAGTAAGAGACTTAGAAATGTAAAATTTATTTTGAAAAAGCTGAAAAGAAATTATTTAAAAGAAAAAAATTAACATATTTTGAAATAAAAATTAAATTGAGTGATGCTTACTCCTTTGTTATGTATCATTTTGGCTTTTTTCTTAGAGATAGCATAATCTTTAAAGGTGTTAAAGATATTAAAAAATATTGTATAAAAAGACTGCGAATATTTTTTAAAGATAAAACAAAAACTTCTGCTAATTTTAGGTACATACTTTCATGAAAAAAAACATTACTCTCAAAAGAAATGTAGAAATCTCATGTAGCACACTCACAGAAAATTCACCATTAACATGGCTTAATTAGCTAAAAATTATGTAATTAATATATGTCAACAGAAACTTCCAGGCATCATCACGAAGAGCAGCATCAAAACAAGAATCCATGTACAAACATATCTTTCCATATGTACAACTTAAGCAACGAAACACAAACATATACTGACAATCTCTACAAAAAATCAATAACTATAATTAATCAAGGTACAACACGTTAAACTTAAGAGATAGAGAGTGGATAATACGCTTAAGTGCCTAAGACTATGCTACAAAAAAGCGGAAGAGAAAATAAAATGTATAAAAAGTTGAAAAACTGAAAATCAATCTTATTAGCCAACAGCGCTGACGGCAAGGATATTAATCACAGTTGTTTGTATGTATCTGTATGCGGAAAATATAAAGGTAAAAGGTAATTGGAAAGAGATGATTAATTAATGCTCAAATAAAAATGCCATAGATTTTACCATTTAAATTAAAAAAATATATATGTGTTGTTAAAAAAAAACACCCTTTATTGTCTGAAAACGCAAATATGTTGAAACATTTATATTTTGAAAATGAAATCCGTTCAAAAATCAAAGGCATCTATTGAGACGAAAAGTAAATTTTGCAGACGACATGCAACATGAGCGCAGAAACTTAATTATGGCAAGTGCTGTTGTGGGAGTGTATGTTGCTGCCATCACCGTGGTTGTTGAACTTGATGTCATTAGTTGAAAATATTTTCAATGTCTACAAAGCATCTGTATGTTTACAGAAATTTGTAACTATCAACGTAGTGGACCACTTTTAGGACTTAATTGAAATTAACTCTTTCTAACTATAACATTTAATCTTTCAAATATTGTCTGCTTTAAGAGGATATATTTGTGTACTTGTGTTATTAAAGCAATGTTTTCTATCTGCAATTGCACACTTATTTGTTAATATAAAAAAAAAAATCCATAGACTGCTTTAAGCCTTGAATTAAGTTTCAAATGTCAAATTGTAGGCGACAACAATTTAATATTTTGCTGATGATGTTTAATATATTTTTATACATATTCAAATATTTTCAGTACAAATTAAATACTGTTTCATTCAGCGTTCGATATTTTTGCATCACCAGCCATAACTAAGTTCCTTTTGAATATATCATGTAAAATAAACAAGCATTTATTATCCCTTAGATTGCAACAGAAGCTACTGCCCACTTGAAGATACCAAAATAAATTTTAAGTCCACCCATGGCAACCTAATATTTACTTCATGTGTATGCCATTTGATGTCACAAAAAATTATTGAAAAATACTTTAGCCTACTTTTCAGCTTATAGCAGGAAAAATACTACCTTCTGGAAAACTTTAACACTCTTGCTATTAGCTGTCAATTTTCATAAAAAAATAGAGTGTATACCATCTGATAGAAAATATTCATAGCTTTTAGCTATTTAGACGCTTAAACTCACACTTACGGCCCATATAATCAACTGGCTTCATTTATGCATTAAGAAATTTTAAAAATATATTTACTACGTACACGACATAACGTGAAAAAACTCACCTTGATCTGCCACATTGATGACACCATCTTGCGCTACAGCTATTGCCGATATCGCTTGGAAGCGCGCATTTGACGATAACAGCGTCTCTGCGTTGCTCAAAGTACCATCATCGTTCATTGCACCGCCCATGCCACTACCGACGCCGCCATTAGAGGCACCAGCTGCCGCTGAAATACTTGTTGTTTTGGCGCCTAAAAGTATCGTCGTTGTGGTCGTTGGTCCAGTTGACATTAAATTTCCACCGGTCATGATGCCAGCTATGCCAGCATTTCCAATTGCGACGCCATTGCTGCAGATACAAGCACCAGCGCCGCCGCCACCACCATTTCCGTTTCCGCCATTCAGTGCGGCAGCGGAGGCAGCAGATGGCGTTGGTGTGGTGCCGCCATTATTTCGCGTGGGATTAACTGTAGTTGAATGAGATGACGACGATGCTGATGCTGATGATGATGCAGAGGATGCAGCAGCATTTGAACCGTTGCTGTTGTTGTTGCCGCCGGTTGAAGAGCAATCGCAGGTTAGTGAACTATGAAAACAAAAAGAAACAAATAAAAAATAAAGTCAGTTTTGTAGATGAGATACGATGAGCAGTAGATTAAAAAAAAGTGAAATGAAAAACATTGAATGAAGCACAAAACTATGATGCAGATTATGGTGTAGTATGCAATGGGTACTGGTGAAACGGTAGTGACTTTAACCTCATCCAAACTTACAGCGCTATATAGCAGCTGCACAGGATGCGGATATTTGGCGAGGTTTAGTTATAATTGAAAAATTAAGCAATACAAAGCTGCAAATAGAAATGAGTTTGGGATAGAAAGGGCTCTGAACAATTGAGCGCAATTTAAAGTTTTGTATTGGATACATCTAGATGAGGGTTAATTCAACTGTACGACACATGAACTATGTGCCATTGGTGAATTTTTTTTTGGCATGAATTATGGTTCGATAAATAGCAGACACTTTTTTCTTCTAAAATATATACTGATTTTCAATATCCTCAAATAAATGTAGCAATTTCGAAGAGATAAAAGTTATCTGCAGCCAGCATAAAGAAAAGCTTAGTCTTTTAAAATAAATCCCATTATACTGTTTTATTAAAGAGAAATTTAGTACTATAACCTGCTGAGAATCGGATTTTTGAGGTTTTTGTTTTAAAGAACTTCAAGATATGCAAAAGTTATGCACAAAGTTCTCTATTTCTAATTTTATCAAAAACGTTTGCACAGTACCTACTGGCAGTTGCGCATTTCTTGTAATAAAAAATATTATTCTGTTGGCGTTAATTTTATACTTTAATGACATATCACTTAATCCAAACAATTATCAAATTAAGATTTCTATAATCGTTTTTTGATGAGCTTATGATCTGACGAAGAATATGCGGGTCAGTATATTTTTCTAAACCGTAACTGTAAGTATTTGAAAAGTCGTATTTCCTCAATTGGCTCTACGTTGTCATGCTGACAAATCACATTCTATGGGTTTACTGAAGGCGACCACTTTTGTAGAGTTTTTAAATTCAAAAGCTCATTTAGTGAACAACAACAAGCATCATAATGTTTCCTTAACAAGTTCTTCTTATCATTACGTACTTGTGTACTCGTATAGTTTTCAATTTTTAGCTATAATTATATGTGTTGTTAGAAAACAACCCAGTAGGCAAGGGCAGGAGCTAGCAGGCCTTCTAACAGGATTTCTAGCAGGCCTTCCTTGGTAAAATTAAGGCCTTTTAAACTTACTTTCTTTTTTAAATGAAACGTCCCGATAAAACAGGCCTTCTTTAGCAGGCCTGTTAGAAATACTCTTCAAAGCAGGTCTTCCTACATCGCTTGCGTCAAGAGCCTTTACCTAAGACCGTTTGCCGAAGAAGAGGTCACAGAAGTACTTTGAAAAAATGAAATCTGAATTGCGTCGTGAGACTCTTAGTTAAATGTTTGCTTATTTTATCTTCGTCAACCAATCTTGCCGCTGATATTTTTTAATGTTTATTTTTTGTGATGTTTTCTAAATTTATAATTTGACGATAAATACACAACAACACTCTCTATCACTTTAACATAACATGAAACAGAAGATCAGCCTGGCAACATCTACACCGTTCCTTACTTCTAACCATTATCAACTTTTGATGTCTTATAAGTACAATCCAATGACAAAAAAGTAATGTCGAATCATAAAACATAGCTGTACATGAAATAAAAAAATACATGAAGTTCTTCTTGCTTATCTTCTAATATCAGGGAAGGCCTTATAGCACTGTTGCTGTGGGAAGGCCTTAAAGCACAGCTGTTGTAGGAAGGCATAATAGCGCGCCTGCTGTGGTAAGGCATAATAGCATTTCATGAGTATACACTCAATTGAGTGTAACTATTCTGCTAATTAAAATTTAACTACTTACAAAATTTACTTATTGTTAATATTGAGAGATTATAAATAAAAACAAAATTCAAAATAAAAAAAGTTTGCATGCATGAAAATTTAGTTTTGAGAAGGCCTCTTACAATCGCAGCAGTGCTAGCAGGCCTTCTCCGGGGAAAGCCTTGCTCAATTGCCTGCTGGGAAGCACAGTTTGTGAATGTGTGGTCAGTCATACAGTCAAGTTGTTTTTTTTTTTTGTTTAAAACATGTGGCGCTCAAAAACAAAGTTGACTGAAGAATTTTCAGTTCAAAGTACAGATCAATGGAGGTTTTGTTTGACTTATAGCATTGTAAATACTTCAGTTATGAAATAAAACTTCAACTTATCTTTTAATAAAAATAAAATGCAGATATATGTGCTTAGTGGGTGAGTAATTCCAAAATTCAAAATTTCAAAAATAATAATATAAAATTCACTCTGCGACCAATTTGAATATTTAAGATGGCTGTTCTTTCAAAAATTCCAATGTAAGGTCCGTTCTTATTTTTTTGAACTAAATCTAGTAGAACTGTTAAATACGGGAGATAAAAAAGTTGTATTAAGAACAGAAACTCAAAAGAAAAACTGTAAGCCGAAGAATCGCCAAAAACTTTTCCATGTTATATAGTTTAAATAATAAATTCAAATTTCTAAGCAGAAACATTAAAAAATGCTTAAATTTGAATGAAGTTGAAACAAAAAGATATTGATTTCTTTTCAAAATAAAACTAATGTTAACGATTCAGCTTGCGATTTATTTGCATACCGCAGATTAGCTGAAAGTTTGACCCTTTTCATGACTTAAGCACCAACATTTCTTTCAACTGTAACCTGTAACTTAAGGCAAAGAGAGAAGCTCAATCACTCTCTCATCTCCACCCTCATTTACAGGTTTTAAGAACAGGAACTTTTGGACAAAATCTGACTTAATTTTGTAAATCTGACTAATTCTGACTAGTACACCTATTGCTAGCATTATAGAACTGGTTCAGATAGCTCGAAGTAAAATTAATCTATTGGTCATATATATAAGCTTTTTTGCAATAAACGGGTTGCGCGTATCTTTAATTCACTCCGTTTTCCAGCTGGTCTCTCTCTCTGCTATAACTACAAAGCGCGTATCGGATGATAGCTGTGAGTAATACATTAAATTGTTCTATATATTTGATCACTTTACAAGTCAACGCCAACAATGTATCAAAAAAGTAATAGAAAATGACAGAGCTTTTCCGAGCAATTGATCCATTCATACAAATAATTTCAGAGTGTATATTTAAGTGAAGATAATATTATCTGATGAAGTGCAAAAAGACTTAGCGTAATGAAGTTAACATCGTAAACAATTAAATATGTAGTTTCAAGTTTAAGAAAAAATTCAAGTATGTTTTACTCTTCAGTTATATCTTGTCATTAAAGATATAAAAAACTTCTTCAGATTTGTACTTAAAATGTAGTGTGGAATTAAAAAAGTTATTGGTATTAATCAGTGCCTTATGGAATAAAGTCTTACAGCGGAATGAAGAAAATAACAATCGTGTTGTTTTGGTGAAATATTTCAACTAAATTTTAAGCCTTAATTTATTTATTTATTTATTTCGCAGTGTTTTTCTCGCAGTAATTGCAGATGATGAGTTAGCAAATGAGGACAAAAAGTGCGAATATCTTCAGCAATACGGTACTGATCGTTTTCCTGCCAATTTTTCATTTGGAGTGGCTACTGCAGCTTATCAAATTGAAGGAGGTTGGAACGAAGATGGCAAGGGTGAATCAATTTGGGACACGTTTACGCACGATCATCCACACATGATCAAAGACTGGTCAAATGGTGATGTTGCCACCGACTCATATCATCGTTTTGAGCAAGATCTTGCCGCCTTAAAAGAGCTCAAAGTGAGTTTTTCAAGTAAGAAAAAAAAATCAATAATTGCAATTGCCAGTGTCGTAAGATATCGTTGTTAAATTGTAAAGTCTAAGATTAGCTAATGGTACCGAAAAAAGTCGAAAGATTTTATAAAAGTCGAACAGCATAGAGAATCTTTGAGAAAGTCGAAAAGTACCGAATCAAAACAAATAAATCAATAAATGTCGAAAAGTCATAGTTATATAATCAATCATTATTGATGAAGTTAAGGATAAAATTGTTTACTAACAAAATCCACCCCAATATTTATTAATGTAAGCAAAGGGAACATATTTCCATCTTATTCAAGACAAAATAATTTTGTGTTGCTCGAATTGAAATCCATTTTCTATATTTAGGTAAATTCCTATAGATTTTCTATATCGTGGCCAAGAATTTTACCTAATGGTGACATATCGTCTTTGAATCAGAAGGGAATTGATTATTACAATAAGATGATTGATAGGCTACTAGCCAGTAAAATTGAGCCAATGGTGACAATGTATCATTGGGACTTGCCTGAGGAACTTCGTAAATTAGGAGGATTCACCAATCCAATACTAATGAAATATTTTCAATTTTATGCTGATACTTTGTATAAAAATTTTGGAGATCGTGTGAAAATGTGGATAACATTCAATGAACCTTTTGACTATTGTAATCCTGGTTATGGAGCAGGAAATCTTCCTCCAATGGTTAAGGCACCCGGCATTGGCGACTACCTTTGCATGGATACTACAGTCAAAGCACATGCCACAGCATATCGTCTTTACAAATCGAAATATTTTGCAACTCAAAAAGGTAAAGTTGGTATCACATTAAGTAGCAGATTCTATTTTTCGCCAGAAAATAATGAGGATCTAGTGAACCGCGGAATGCAATTTGCTGTAAGTAGTTATAAAAAGACCTTTCCATAAAATTTGAAATTAATATTAATTTCAATTAATAGTTGGGTTGGCTAGCTAATCCCATATTTAGTGCTGAAGGCAACTATCCATCCGTTATGATCAATTCCATTGCCAACAATAGTGCCAGTGAAGGACGCGCGTGGTCACGCTTAGAAGCCCTTGATGACAAGTGGAGAGATTTGATAAAAGGTTCTGGAGACTTTTTGGGTCTAAATTACTACACTTCACTATACGTTCGAGAAGCAAAATATCCAACTGATGCAGTTCCATCTTGGGAAAAAGACGCAGGCAAAGAAGATTATGTTGATACAAAATGGAAAAGAGGAAAATCAAGTTGGCTCTATTGTGTGCCAGAAGGCATGGAAGGAATATTAAAGTAAAATAAGCCAAATGAGAGTAAATAAACAAAAAAACTTTAATAAATTGAAATGTATTAACAGATGGATTCGTGATAAGTACAACAATGTTGAGGTCATCATTACAGAAAATGGGTGGTCAGATGACGGACAATTAAATGATGTTGATCGTATAAACTACTTAAAAGTAAATGTTTTCCTAAATAATTTGATAAATTTGCTTTTATATTTGATGATTATCATTTCAGAGCCATTTGCAAGCGGTTCTGAATGCCGTGAATAGTGGGTGCAACGTTTCAGGTTATATGCACTGGAGCTTAGTTGATAACTTCGAGTGGCAACGTGGTTATACGTAAGTTAAAATTTGTGGATTTGATTAAGTTTTATCTTTGGTACAAATATCATTTATTTTCAGTGAACAATTCGGTCTATATGCTGTTAATATGACGAGTCCAAATAAAGAACGTATAGCAAGAGCTTCAGCTGAGTATTACAAGAAGGTTATACAAACAAGACTTCTGCCTTAACAACGTTTTTGATTTTATTTAAATTGTGTTTGTAAAATATATTAAAAACAAAAAATGCTTTTTATTGTAAATTTTAATATTAATAAATTAATGAACGCAAATTACTACCAGCACTGGTGATCTTACAATTTAAGATAACTCATGGTTTTGTGTTGCATCGTCGATTTGATGTCGAAGAGTAGATACGAGTTACAGCAAAAAACGAGTCAGATAGTTTCGCCAAGTATTAACTTGAATGGAGATGTCAATAAAACTCAAAATGCAAAATGTATCGAAAAGGTCAATAAAATTCCAGTTAATGTATTTTAAGAAAACTGAATTCGGCAAAATACTGCAGTAAGGCGATCTAGTGGAACACAATTTTTTTGCAGATGACATTCTGAGGATTCTAGAAATATAATCTAATGATGAACGTTCTAAAAATTTATATCTTGGCTCTCGCCGGTATTCAATGTTTAATGTTATCAAAAACATTTGTATTACCTACAAAAACTCAGTAGGTGTAATAGGTATTAATGAACTAGTTTTCCGTAAAAAAGTTTAAGTGCATTGCTCTCACATAATTTTCAAGGTTAACTGCTAATCCAAAAAATAATACTATTTCATCACAATAGCCCTTTTGTCATAAAAACTGCTGATTAGAAATTTATGCAAAGATGATAGAAATGCACATGATGCTTCACAATAATTATTTAAATTTGACCTTCAATAAAGCACACACCAAGTGGCGAACAGTATCGAAAATATGAAGCGATTTAAGTCGAGTGACATCAAACCGTACTGTAAAGGTCTATAAATGTGACAGAATATCTTAAAATCGAATAGGTACAAAAGTCCAAAAGTATAGATTAAAATCAAAAAATATCGAAAATAACGACGTGTGAAAAGAAGTGAATGCTTCAAGAAAACATATTCGATAAAATCGAAATGTTTTGAAAACGTTGAGATGTATTAAACAGTCAATATATGCTTCATCGGGTATGTTGAAGATACTCGAAAAGTGTCAAATATTTTCGAAAATTATCGAAAGACTTGACTTAAATTTGATGGTATCGATAAAAGTAATACAATTTAGCGGCATAGTGGTATTGAAAGTTATAGAAATATTCAAATTTATCCCAGCAAAGCTCGACGAAAAACTGAAGTCACTGAAAGGTAATAGTTTCACCATAGATTGACCAGACCAAAAAGTCAAAGTCAAATTGGAAAGACACAAATGAGCAATCTGTTTCATATCGAAATTGAGAACCTTAACGTTTGTACGACAATATATATTTTCACAACGATTGCAGGCGGTACAGTTGAGGCATGATATATTATTGCATAAGAACTGAAACCAACGCAAAGCCACAGAGGCTTTATAGGTTTGCGCAAATTCAGTATATAGTGACAAAGTAACCCTTCACCATACTCTCTGCAACACATTATTTGACACCAACAACAATGACAGTCACTTAGTATCAATTTGCAATTATGTTTTAATGTTTCATTTGTTTATACTAAATTTGAACCTTGTACTAAACGTGTGCTAAGTTACGATAAGTTAAGCTATGTTATGATACAAAATATAACATTTAAGTTAAGCTTTGAGCAATCGTTTTTTAGTAAAAGTTCGTACACAAAAAATCATTCTTAGTTCCGAAGAAGAAACCAAGAATTCAGGTTATTGGATTTGAAATATAACTATATAAGGAATAATGCATTACAGCGACTACATACAATACTTGTGCGGAAAAACAATGAAGTTTTTTTTCTAGTTCAATATGCATTAGCTATGTAAATATAGTAATATATATATAATAACATATTAAAAAATTTTGTAATAAAAAAAAGCGAAAAATTTTTAAGCATAGTAAGAATAATTTTACCTATGATCACGAACTACTTTACTTATATAGATTGAATAGTAATAAAATTATCTATGAAATTAGACTAATTTTAAAGTTAAAACATTCATTAAAAATGTGACAAACAAATTATAACTCAATAAGTCTTACAAAAAAAATATTCCAATGTAAGTGGTAAGATGTGCAGTTGTGAAGTTTCAAACTTTTCACATTTTACGCCTTATATGAGCGTAATAGTTGGGAGTGGCAATTCTTATATGGCTTATGTTAATTCGAAAATAGCAAAAAATGTATGGTACGAATATTATTTATATGTGTTCAGCTGTTCTTAGAACATCGGTACTTATGACAGCTAAAACACATAGATGTTTACCCTAAAGCCAGCAAAATGGGCGCGGAAAATGGGCATAAAAATCTTTTCTAGACTAGATTAAGCCAAACACAACATAAAGTTGCAGTGATTTAACTTTTGATTGATAGAATGTTGTACGACTGAAATATTCATTGAAATTCATACGTAGGTACGATTGTACCCATTCCGCCTGCGAAGGGTGTAGAAAATACTTTACTCCATATCTCCAAATCTGCTGAAGATATATCCATGAAATTTGAATTATGTTACTAACATAAAAATTGTCGCTAAAGACACAATTTTACCTGTACCATCGTACAAAGGTTAATAGGTTCATTTTATCATTACGTAATTTGGTATTCCAATACTATTCAATTTCTAGCTATAATAGGTACATGTTATATGTTGTTCAAAAACAAGAACCATTTGTGAAGTGTAAAACTTGGAATACGTGTGGTCAGTCATTCAATCAAGTTGTTTTTTGCTTTATTCATGTGTTGCTCAAAAACAAAGCTTTTGATGTGTTTCTAAGCAGTTGCCTAAAGAGTTTCAAGTTCGAAATCTATATCAATGAACGTAAACATTGGTTTTGTTTGATTTATGGGATTGCACTTCAGCTATGAAGTACAACTTGAACTTATCTTTTTATGGGAAGTAAAATTTATTGATAAAAACTTTGCTAAACACATGACCTCTGCAGATCAGTTTTTAAAAACTCGTATCGGAAACCATTTACCATATGCACTTTTTAATCGTTATTTAACTTTCAAAAGCTTGACGGATATCTCTACAGTCGTGGATTAATTGGTGAAAATAGGTGGAGGTGGGTTTTGTAGTTAATTTTTCTATACTTCAAAACTCTGTAATATAAACTCTAATCGTGGACAAATTCAGAGCATTTGAGTTGACCTTTATTCGAAAAATGATAATATTATGTCCTTACGCAAAAGATAAAATGGAAAATAAAAAAAAATTCAAAATAAAATAAGTGTTTACTATTAAGATTTTCGACGTAAACCTGTATCTTTGACCAACAAGAGAAGCTCTCTGATCTTCGCTCTCATTAACAGGATTTTTGAGTACCTGAACAATTTCTGAACTAAATCTCACTAAACCTGACTAATTTCTGTCAATTTGACTATTTCTAACTATAAATACTATTACATTCTATATTTACTATATTTCTATTATATTCTATATCTACTATACTCTAGACACATGCCCCATTTTCGGTGATGTATAATATTCATGCCCAGGTAGTTGCTTAAAATCTGCTTTGACGTAAGTTTCGTCGTCCATAACACAGCAATCAAATTTAAGCAGGTACCTTCCATACTATTTTCGGGCTCGCATCTGAGCCATCAACTGCTTTTCATCAGAACGGTCTGGTACTTTTTGAGCTCTGTATGTCTTTAGCTTACTTTTCTCCTTTATCCTTTCTACAGTTGATTTTGATGTACCTGCTCTAGCCGCCATATCTCGCACTCAGGTGTTGGGACTTTGCTTAAAAAGGCTCTTCATCTTCGTCGCTACCTTTGGGTGAGAAAATTCTGGTTTTCTGCCTGAACCTTTTTTTCGTGAAACAGGTAGACTCTTCTTATAATTAGAAATAATAATGATGCACCAACTATTTTTGCTATAGCTGAATATCTTAATTCTGGATTTGCAGGTATGTGGACAAAATCAGTTCGCGGACTTTTTATTGCTTGCTAGACATCCTTGTCGTTAAAAGTGATATCTTCAAGTGTTATACATCATATTAAACGTCACTTTATGTAGAACACATATTGTGTTTTTTAGACCTATAAGACTATTAGATAGAGCATAGTACATAAAATCAAAACGTAAGTTTTTTCTAGGGCAGTCCTTAGAAAGGAACAGACTAGAATTATAAAACTGGCTCAGATAGCTTGAAGTAAAGGTATTGTAGGGAAAAGGTTATAAAGTTACCAGCCAATGAGAATCAGAATATATAGTTGATTATATCGAAAGGTGGTGCTCGCATCTTTAAATGATTCCGTCCTCCAGCTGTCTTCTCTCTCTCTGCTATTATTATAATAATGCTGCAACATCAGAACTATAATGGAATATTCAACGTCTTTATATACTGTCTGACTTTAATGTTCACGAGTAATATATTAAATTGTTTTATACATAGGATCTCTGCATCACTCCTCTAAATAGTTCCATGACAGCCAACATACCTCCACTAATGCATCAAAAAAATCATAGAACCTGAAAGAGCTTTTCCTAGCAATTGATCCATTCATAAATGTTTTTTCAGAGTGTATATTAAAGTGAATATAACTTTATCTGATGAAGTGCAGAGGATTAAGCGTAATCAAGTTAACATCGTAAACAACTAAATAGTTTACAAATTTGAGGACAAATTCAAGTATGTTTTTACTCTTCAGTTATATCTTGTCAGTAAAGAGATAAAAAACTTCTCTAGATTTGTATTTAAAATGCAGCGTCGAATTGGAAAAGTTATTGGTCTTAATCAGTGACTGATGGAATAAAGTCTTACAGCGGAATGAAGAAAATTACAATCGTGTTGTTTTGGTAAATCAATTTGACTGTATTTTATGTCTTAATTTATTTAATTATTTTGTTTTTATTCGCAGTGCTTTTCTCGTAGTAATTGCAAGTGATGAGTTAGCAAATGAGGACAAAAAGTGCGAATATCTTCAGCATTACGGTACTGATCGTTTTCCTGCCAATTTTTCATTTGGAGTGGCTACTGCAGCTTATCAAATTGAAGGAGGTTGGAACGAAGATGGCAAGGGTGAATCAATTTGGGACACGTTTACGCACAATCATCCAAATATGATTGACGAGTTGTCTAATGGTGATATTGCCGACGATTCATATCATCGTTTTGAGCAAGATCTTGCCGCCCTAAAAGAGCTCAAAGTAAGTTTTTCAAGTTCAAAAAAAAAAATAAATTTTCATTAGAGCGGGATCTATTATGTCGCTAAAAATTTATGACCCGCTCGTTTTCGAGTATAGCTCAAGCTATTTGTACGAGCAAATGCTTTATTAAACAACTTCATTAGGTGTCATTAAGATCCTTTAAGATCATCTTTTTGAACCTTTCTGAAGTATGGTTTTACTATGTTTTGAGTAAAAAAAATCCCTCTTTAGCGTTAGATTGATTAGTTATTATACCGTTCTGTGTTCCTCAGCTATGGAAAGGATCTGTTTTGACCAATTTTCGAAAACATTTTTTTGTTCCAGTCCATGTCAGAAGACCAAAAACTTACATCACTTATGGTGGCTTGGGGCCCTGAAAATAACTGAACCAATTCCATGGCCATGGAAACAGTCCAAGAGGTGTACAAGATCCTTTTTCGATCTTTCCAAACCGATTAAAGGAAAAAATTAATTATGTATACATACATATATATATAGATTTTGATAAGTCTTTATAAAGAATGACAGAAAAAACGACATAGAAACATGAAGAAAGTCAATGTATATAAGTCAAATTTTTATTTTATTAATTGTATCGAAAAATATTGTTACATATGAAAGAAGGTGATAAGAGTTGGAACGCATCGAAAAAGTCTGTGAAAGTTGATAAGTATGGAAAAATATTTTAATAAATAATATAACAATGCATAGAAATAATCGAAATGTAACGAGTAGTTAAATATCGGCACAAATATGTAACAAAAATATCGAATTAAACAGAAAAAGTCTAAAAGTAGCTTATGGTATCGAAAAAGACCGAATAGAAGAATAATAAAAGTCGAAAAGTCATAGCTATGATATCAATCATTCTAGATGGCCTTACTAATAACGTTGATTGATATAATTCACCCCCACGTTTATGTATGCACTAAAATGCAATACAAATTTTTCTTACAAAATAGACAAGAAAATTTTAAATGGCTCGAACTAACATATATTCTTAATATTTAGGTTAATTCCTATAGATTTTCTATATCATGGCCAAGAATTTTACCTAATGGTGATATATCGTCTTTGAATCAGAAGGGAATTGACTATTACAATAAGGTGATTGATAGGTTAATTTTCAACAATATAGAGCCCATGGTAACAATGGTTCATTATGACTTGCCAGAGGAACTTCAAAAATTGGGTGGATTCACCAACCCAATATTAATTAAATACTTCCACTATTACGCTGATACTTTATATGAACATTTTGGTGATCGTGTTAAAATGTGGATAACATTCAATGAACCTTTTGAGTATTGCATTCCTGGTTATGGAAAAGGAAACTATCCACCAATGATTAAGGCACCCGGCATTGGCGATTACCTTTGCATGGATACTACAGTCAAAGCACATGCCGCAGCCTATCGTCTTTACAAATCGAAATATTTTGCAGCTCAGAAGGGTAAAGTTGGTATCACACTAAATAGTTGGTTCTATTACTCGCATGATAATAATAAGGATCTAGTAAACCGTAGAATTCAATTTTCCGTAAGAATTTTTAAAAAAAGTTGTTGCATAACCTTTGAAATTAATTTATGTTTAAATGAATAGATGGGTTGGCTTGCAAATCCCATTTATAGTGCAGCAGGTAACTACCACTCTGTTATGCTTGATTCCATTGCCAAGAATAGCGCGAATGAAGGACGAGCCTGGTCACGCTTAGAAGCCCTTGATGACAAGTGGAGAGATATTATAAAAGGTGCTGGAGACTTTTTAGGTCTGAATTACTACACTGCACGATACGTTCGAGAAGCAAAATATCCAAGTGACGCAAGTCCTTCTTGGGAAAAGGACTTAAGCACAGAAGATAGCGTAGATCCAAAATGGAAAAGGGCAAAATCAAATTGGCTTTACTGTGTACCAGAAGGCTTGGAAGGAATATTAAAGTAAAGTGAACCATTAAAAAAGTCATTTGTTAAAAAATACAATAAAGTTTATTCTATTAACAGATGGATTCGTGATGAGTACGATAATATTGAAGTCATCATCACAGAAAATGGTTGGTCAGATGACGGACAGTTAAATGATGTAGATCGTAAAAGCTACTTAAAAGTAATTTCTGACCCAAAGACTTTGAATTGTATTTTCTTTTATGTTTGATGATATTTATTTCAGAGCCATTTGCAAGCGGTTCTGAATGCCGTGAATAGCGGGTGCAACGTTTCAGGTTATATGCACTGGAGCTTAGTTGACAACTTCGAGTGGCAACGTGGTTACACGTAAGTTAAAATTTGTGGATTTGATTAAGGTTTCTCTTTGGTAAAATAGATATTTATTTTCAGTGAAAAATTCGGTTTATATGCTGTTAATATGACGAGTCCAAACAGAGAACGTATAGCAAGAACTTCTGCTGAATATTACAAGAGAGTAATACAAACAAGACTTTTGCCATAAGTTCGTTTTTGATTTTGCTTATATTGCATTTTTAAATAAAATAAAATAATTGAAAATGTCAATTTTAAAAAGACTTCCTGCAGTTTTTTCTAGACTAGGCGTAGGCATGTTAAAAAATAACTATATCTATCTAATAAGGAAAGAAGAAAAAAATTTAAAGTCCAATGGCATTAAAAAGTACTTAGTTTATAGGTCAATAAAGATAACAGGACATCAAAAACTCGAATAGCATTGAAAAGTATCGAAAAAGTATAAGAGTTTAAAAGTATCGAATAAATCAATTTTTTTCGAAAAAGACAATTTAGTGCATGCGAATAGTATTGAAAAGTTCAAGAGACCAAAAGTAAAATCGAAGAGTATCGAAGAGTATCGAAAACAATAAAAAAGGTTGTAAGAAGTTTTGAAACAGTCAATGGGTATCACGAACATGTTGAAGGTACTCAAAAAATGCTAAATAATATCGAAGGTTTTGGAAAGACTTGACTTCAGTGGGACGGAAAAGTTACAGAAACATTCGATTTAGTCCAAGCAACTTTGCGATAGCAATGAAAAGTATACAACAATTCGAAAGAAAAGAGTATTTCAAAACATTGATCGGAACCAAGAAGACAAATCCGAATTTAATAAGTAAAAGTGAGAAGCTTTTCAGAAGGTGAATTTGATAAAAAATAAATTTACTTAAACAATAAAAAGAATTAGCAGATTGTGCAAAGTACTTGGTGGCTATGAGCCCTGAAAATAACTGTTTTTTCCTATATCTATGCTCCGGGGGCACTCCAAATGATGTACAAAATCTATTTTCAATTTTTCCCAATCGATTGGAGAAGAAATGTTGCCGGAAATGAGTTCAAAACGGTTATATATGTAGACCGTTGACATATTTTTTGACCATGCGCCTTCGATTAGTTCAAGAAAAAACTTTATCGGAAGTGGCCCGGATGTGGAAACTTTCAAGGCCTGGAGCCATTCCCAGTGATGTCCAAAATTCAGTTTTGATCTTCCCCGTCGATTGCAGAAAACACATTCTTCTTACGCTGTCGAAATTTAAGTTAAAAGAAGCTTCTATTTTCAGTGAAAAGTTCGGCCTCTATTATGTTAGTAGAACGAGTCCAAATAAAGAACGTATAGCAAGAGCTTTTGTGCAATATAACAAGCGGGTAATACAAACAAGACTTTTGCCTTAAGCATGTTTTTGATTATGTTTATTTGTTTTTTATCTTTAAATTAAATAAAATAAATGAAAATATTCAAATTTTATTGTATATATTTTGGCTTTTTGGTATGAACGTGTGCACTTATACATTTATAAATAATAAAAGATAAAATACTGCCAGCACTGATCGAAATGTCTTTATTTTAGATAACTCATGGTTTTGTTTTGCACCGACGATAGAATTTTGAAAAGTTGATGAATATTACACCAAAAAAATTAAAATTTCATTTCATTTCATTTCATTTTTCATTCGATAAAATTCAATAAATGTACATTTATAACACTGAATTTGGAAAAAAACTGCTGATAGACGTTCTAGTGGAACATAAATTTTTTCCACACCACTTCTCTGGGTTCAATTCGTCCAAGAATTTCGAAATATATCCTCACGAGGAATTTAATAGAGTTTTTATATCCGCTCTCACCGATATTTAAGGTCAGAGGCTATCAAAAACGGTATTTTGCTATTGTTTTAATTTCTACTAACCCGAAAGAAATTTTCCATAGAAAAAGGCCACCACAGTGACATGCACTATTTCAGTAGCGGAATTTCCAAATTTAAAACTTTTTTTCTGAAACTATTTTTAAATTTTACATTCAAATTTAATCATATGTCCACCAATTTTTCACTCTGGCAGTTACATTAACTCGTATATATTAAATAATTTTTAGCCCTTTTTTAAGCAATATATATACTTACATATGCTAACATATGTGTCACATGGTGTTATATTGTAAAAAGATAATGTATTGGTTTCGTTAAAAGTTGGGAAGTGAGCTCACAATCTTGTAAAAAGTTCCATATATCTAACACACACGGTATCGCGATCAAATTCCAGTATGTTATATATTAATTAATTCTAATATCCTGATTACTATATTTGACAGTTTTTGTAATTTGGCCATTGGTGCTCGGTATTAATTTATTTGAGTTCTGTTTTTAGCATTCGGTAATGAAATGAATGGTATGGGTCGTACACTGCAGGGAGGACACCAGAAGAATTTAAGGCTGTACTATGATTAAAACTATTATAAAAATATATATATTTTAATTAAGTTAAAAACAAGCTTTGTTACAAGACTCGAATAAGATACGTTTAAATAATAATAATATAACTAAACCTAAGCGAGTATTTCAAATAAATACGATTGGCTAGATCCTTTGACAAAGTTTGGGGCAGATGATGATTATGCGAAATTCTAATTTAAAATCCTTTTGATCGAAGGTCTTGTAGCCTTTTGCATGGCGTACAGTAACAAGAAATTTAGTGTATTTGCTGGACTTTAAATTATTCTGTGAAATTACAACTTGATTCGAATATTCAACGTCGTTATATACTGTCACCAAATCAGTTTCAAAGCGCGTTTGGGATGACTGCTAAAATAACCAATTGTTCTCGGAAAAACCACAGAAAATGACAGAGCCTTTCCTATCACCTTCTGTATATATTCATAAACAGTTGTCGAAATGTTAACTAAATTCAAGATAATGCGAGTATTATCAGATAAGGTATAGCAAGATTAAATATAATAAAATTAGGTATCGTAAGATTAAGTGAAACCAAGTGACCATCGTAAATAAATAAATAGCTTAGAATTTAATTTGAGGTGAAAGTCAAGTATGTTTTTACTAACTTTTAAATTTTTCAGTTATATCTTATCGGAGAAAAGATAAAAATTTTGCTTATGTTGGTATTTAAAGTGCAGCGTGAAATAGAAAAAGTTATTTGTATTAATCAGTGCCTGATGGAATAAAGTCTTTGGGCAAAATGAAGAAAATAACAATCGTGCTGTTTTGGTAAACTATTTTGACTTGAATTTGCGTTTTAAATAAAGTTTTACTTTGATTTTTTTTTTAATTCGCAGTGTTTTTCTCGCAGTGATTGCTCAAGATGAGATACCAAATGAAGACAAAAAGTGTGAATATCTTTACAAGTACGGTAGTAGTCGTTTTCCTGCAAATTTTACATTTGGAGCCGCTACTGCAGCTTATCAAATCGAAGGAGGTTGGAATGAAGATGGCAAAGGCGAATCAATTTGGGATTCATATACGCACCATCATCCATATATGATTGATGATTGGTCAAATGGTGATGTTGCCGCCGACTCATATCATCGATTTGAGCAAGATCTTGCCGCATTAAAAGAACTCAAAGTAAGTTTTTCAAGTTGAAAAAAATAAATAAACTCTTGCGATCATCAATGTGGTATGTCGCTAGAGATTTTTGACACGTTTGTATTTCAGAATGGTTCATTCTGAGGATTATTTATAATGAAAAAATATGGTGTCAAAATTTACCGTGTTGTTGTTTTAAAGATAAAGACAGAAAGTATCGACAAACAAGGCAAGCTTCGATTACACCTAAAGAGTACCGACTAATAAAAAAAACAGTGAGAAGTTGATGAAAGCTGAAAAGTGTCAAAAAAGCAAAAAAAAGCCGAAATATATCAAATAACAAGGAAAAAATCGATAAAAGTCGACATATTTCGAACGATTAAAAAGTATCGAATGATATAAAAAAGCCATTAACAGTAAAAGTTCATCGAATAGTATCGATTTGAGTCCAAAAGCACCTATATGTTAAAAATTATACAGCCAAAAATCGATGTAGTGGGTACATGAAGTACAGAAAACAATAAATAATATAAAAAAATAATTCAAGTTAAATCGAAGAGTCTTTTAGTATCGAAGTAGATTGAAACGTTAATATAAAGTCGAATAACATAGAACAGTTCGAAAATTATCGATAAGTCGATAAGCATGTATTATTAAAAAAACCGATAAGAGTCAAGTAATATTGGCTAAGAAATAAAAACATTAAAACAATCAAATGGACTCTTTGCAATGACAAGGAAAATTTAAGGCATTTAAAAAATTTAAGATAACAACCCCGCCTTAGTGTTTGCTTATATAAAGGCAACACATCTTTACATTGAACTTAAACAGAACTGATATTAAATAATACGTTTTCTCAACACTTAGGTTACGTCTTATAGATTTTCTATATCATGGCCAAGAATTTTACCAAATGGTGATATATCGTCCTTAAATCAGAAGGGAATTGATTATTACAATAAAGTGATTGACAGATTAATTTTCAACAAAATAGACCCAATGGTAACAATGTATCATTATGATCTGCCTGAGGAGCTCCAAAAATTGGGTGGATTCACCAATCCAATATTAATTAAATATTTCCAATATTACGCTGATACTTTGTATGAACATTTTGGCGATCGTGTTAAAATGTGGATAACATTCAATGAACCTTACGATTATTGCATTCCTGGCTATGGAAACGGAAACTATCCACCAATGGTTAAGGCACCGGGAATCGCCGACTACATTTGCATGGATACCACACTCAAAGCACATGCCAACGCATATCGTCTGTACAAATCGAAATATTTTGCAACTCAAAAGGGCAAAGTTGGTATCACATTAAGTAGCAGCTTCTTTTTTTCGCCAGAGAATAATGAGGAACTAGTGGACCGTGGAATGCAATTTGCTGTAAGAATTTTTAAATAAATCATTGCATATCACTTCAAATTAATATTTGCTTTAAAAAACAGCTAGGTTGGCTGGCTAATCCCATTTACAGTGCTGATGGCAACTACCATCCTACTATGCTCGATTCCATTGCCAATAATAGCGCAAATGAAGGACGGGCGTGGCCACGCTTAGAATCCCTTGATGATCATTGGAGAGATATGATAAAAGGTTCTGGGGACTTTTTGGGTATAAATTACTACTCTGCACTATACATCCGAGAAACAAAATATCCAAGTGATGCAAAACCATCTGTGGAAAAGGACAAAAGCGTAGAGGGTTATGTAGATCCAAAATGGAAAAGAGCAATCTCCAGTTGGCTCTTCTGTGTACCAGAAGGCTTAGAAGGAATATTAAAGTAAACTAAACCAAAAGAAACTTATTTAATAAAGAAAAAATAACACTATAAATTTAATTGAACTAACAGGTGGATTCGTGATAAGTACGATAACATTGAAGTCATCGTTACAGAAAACGGTTGGTCAGATGACGGACGATTAGATGATGTGGATCGTAAAAACTACTTAAAAGTAAGCATTCTCTGAAAGAGTTTGATTTGGATTTGCTTTAATACATGATGATTATTTCAGAGCCATTTGCAAGCGGTTCTTAATGCCGTGAACAGCGGTTGCAACGTTTCAGGTTATTCGTACTGGAGCTTAATTGATAATTTTGAGTGGCAACGTGGTTATACGTAAGTTGAAATTTGTGGATTCGATTAATTATTGTTGATGTTAAAATAATCATTTATTTTCAGGGAAAAATTCGGCCTCTATTATGTCAATATCTCGAGCCCATATAAAGAACGCATAGCACGAACCTCTGCTGAGTATTACAAGAGGGTAATACAAACAAGACTTTTGCCTTAATTTCGTGTTTCATTATGTTTATATTGTATTTTTAAATAAAATTAAATAAACAAAATTGTTTGTTCAAATTTTTCTGTTCAAATTTAATAAAAAAATCAATATCATTCAATTAATGTTAATTTGCTTATCTGAATTCGACACAAAACTTCAGTTAGGCGTTCTACTCGAGAACACCTCTGAAATCTTTTGTTCAGTTAATAGGAAACGAGATTATAGTGAAAATCTGTATTTTGGGACCGTTGACTTTGCAAATATTAGATAATTTTTCTAATAAATTCAAAAAACATATTAACCTTATTGTCATGGTGTTCTTAAAAAAAAAAAATAAATGAAAAAATGTTCCTATTCTAGAACGGCTAACTGCAGCTTTTGCGATATACATACCTTAACACTTAGAAAATAACATAACAAAGATGTTTCAGAGAAATAGTCGATCTAAAGTAAAAGGGTAATATTGAGTTGAGAAGATATATAGAATGGTATCGAAAATTACTGCATGAGTCAGTAAAAATACCAGAACGTGAAAAAGTAATCAACAATACCAAATTGCCAAATATTATCGAATAACATTTAAAAGTATTGAAATAAGTCAAAGTCGAAGGTACAGAATTTAATCAAAAATTGTCGACATTCGGTAAAATGGGAAAATTTTTTTATAATTTTGAAAGGTTCCAAATAAAATTAAACGGTATCGGGAGTGTCAAGCGTTATCAAAAGGTTTCGAAGGAGTCACAAAACAACACGAATCAACAAAAGTTAAGCAGGGCTAAATATTTATGTAAAAAAATATTGAAATGTTAAAAAAAAAAAAAAAACAGATAGTGGTGAAAAAGTCCAAAAAGTATGGAAATTGCCTAGTGTTGAATAAATCCACAAAATAAGGAAAGTATTAAAAAAAATTGAAAATTGTTGATAATTTGGAATTTTTTAAAAATATTGAAGAAGCTGACAAAAGTTGAAACGTCGAAAAATCGAAATTGTTGAAAAAATTCGATGAGGTTGACTAATGCTGAAAGGGGTGAAAAAATCCGGAATACGTTAAATACAATGCAACGCCAACTTTTACAATTCCGTCTATTTTTGCTTCAATAAATTATGTTGGTGATCCGTATCCACACACCGAACATAATATGCGAGATTTGCAGTCATTGGTCATAAAATTTGGGCGGTGCACAACCATTGGTGCAATCCAGACAATTTTGACAAAGAAAAAGCTTATTATGAGCAACTTTCTTACACTAAATTTAGTTTGATTGTAATTTTCTTGTATCGAAGGTGCCACGCCCACTGGGGCGCTTTCGTCCGATTTTAACTGCGATTATACCTTATAGCAAGTAAACCATCCACATAAATTGTTGCAATCGTTCACTTTTAATAACGCTGACACCTTTTTGTGAACATGGAAGGTAAAACGCCTACTGATGCACTCCCCTCAAACTCCATTCAAAGCTTATAGTAACCGACACCTCTACACCAAATTGGATGAAGATTATTCGTTTTCATTCAATATAATATGAAGGTTTTTGCTGGTAATGGAGGTGCCACGCCCAATATCGATTGAGTGAAGCGCTTGATCTACTTAATGCAACGTTATCAACAGCATACCGTAGTAAAGTCTCAATACAATTGATAATTTAAACTAGTTCCAAAGCGTATTTTGGAGAGTCACTTAAATATCCAGTTGATGTCAATATATTTAATATCTATATTTGATCAGTTTAAAAATTTCCTTAAGTATTTTGTACAACCTACATATCGCCAACAATATATTATATATATTAAAGTCAACGACAATAGCAGCGCTCTTCCTAGCCCCTTATACATATGTTCATGAAATTTTATCGGGAATATAAATTAATGCTAAGATCATATTATTAGATTAAGTACAATAAGATTAGCCATAACAAGATTACGCACAAAAAGATTACTTATCATAAGATTAGAAGATTAAGCGTAATCAAATTAATATCATAAGCAAACAAATAATTAATAAATTTAGTTTAAGGTGAAAGTCAAGTATGTTTTCGCTAACTATTGAAGTTTTCAGCTATATCTTATCGGTAAATAGATAAACATTTGCTCATGTTGTTATTTAAAATGCCGCGTTCAACAGAAAAAGTTACTTGTATTAATCAGTGTCCTAATGAATGAAGTCTTTGAGCACAATGAAGCAAATTACAATCGTGCTATTTTGGTAAATTATTTTGATTAAATTTTATGTTTTAATTTATTTTCTTACTATATTTTTTTATTATTTCGCAGTGTTTTTCTGGTAGTGATTGCTCAAGATGAGATACCAAATGAAGACAAAAAGTGTGAATATCTTCATCGTGTTGGTAGTAACATTTTTCCAGAAAATTTTACTTTTGGAGCGGCTACTGCAGCTTACCAGATTGAAGGAGGTTGGAATGATGATGGCAAAGGCGAATCAATTTGGGATACGTATACGCACAATTTTCCATTTATGATTGACGATTGGTCAAATGGTGATGTTGCCGCTGATTCATATCATCGTTTTGAGCAAGATCTTGCTGCCTTAAAAGAACTCAAAGTAAGTTTTTCAATTTGAAAACAAAAAGGTCATTGAGGTGGTGTTAAATACGTCGATAATAATTTTAAAAATGGTGGTTTTACAGAATACTTTCACCTTTTTAAGCAAATGTTTCTTAATTTAAAAGTGTTAGTTAGCTGTTTTTGAAATTAATGTTTTAATTTTTTTCAAACATTTTGTGACTTTCTGAAATGCTCGCCCCCCAGAGCTACCAAAGTTTATTTACTTATTTTTGACTTCTAACTGGCACCCCATATAGTGAATTAAGAAATGAAAGGCATTTAAATCATTCTAAATGGCAATACGGCCATAATCTTCATCAACCACCTCAGTGTTTATTGATTTAAAGTCAAAACTTCTTAGCGTTTTAACTAAAAAACAATTTTTTATTTCTCGTACTAATACCAAAAAATTTGTATTCTCAATACTTAGGTTGCGTCCTATAGATTTTCTATATCATGGCCAAGAATTTTACCTACTGGTGATATATCCTCTTTGAATCAGAAGGGAATTGATTATTACAATAGAGTGATTGATAGACTGATAGCCAGCAACATAGAGCCAATGATAACAATGTATCATTATGACTTGCCTGAGGAACTTCAAAAATTGGGTGGTTTTACCAATCCACTCTTAATAAGATATTTCCAATACTACGCTGATACTTTATATGAACATTTTGGTGATCGTGTAAAAATGTGGATAACTTTCAATGAACCTTTTGAGTATTGCATTCCTGGCTATGGATACGGAAATTATCCACCAATGGTTAGGGCACCGGGAATTGCGGACTACTCTTGCATGGATACTACAGTCAAAGCACATGCCGCAGCATATCGCCTTTACAAATCGAAATATTTTGCAGCTCAAAAAGGAAAAGTTGGTATCACATTAAACAGCTGGTTCTATTTCTCGAAAGATAATGATGTGGATTTTGTGAACCGTAGAATAACATTTTCCGTAAGAATTTAAAAAAATTTTTTTTTTGCGCATAACCTTTGAAATTAATTTTTCTTTAAATAATTAGTTGGGTTGGCTTGCAAATCCCATTTATAGTGCTGCAGGTAACTACCCTACAGTTATGATCGATACCATTGGTAATAATAGCGCGAATGAAGGACGGGCATGGTCACGCTTAGAAGCCCTTGATGACACTTGGAGAGATATGATAAAAGGTTCTGGAGACTTTTTAGGTCTAAATTACTACACTTCACGATACATTAGAGAAGTAAAATACCCAAGTGATGCAAGTCCATCTTGGGATAAAGATGTTAGCGCACAGGATGACGTAGATCCAAAATGGAAAAGGGCAAAAGCAAGTTGGCTCTACTGTGTCCCAGAAGGCTTGGAAGGAATGTTAAAGTAAAGTTAACAAATAGAAAAATATTTTAAAAAAACACCAAATAAATTTAATTGTATTAACAGATGGATTCG
Source organism: Meiosimyza decipiens (assembly GCA_963680825.1). Lineage (NCBI taxonomy): Eukaryota > Metazoa > Arthropoda > Insecta > Diptera > Lauxaniidae > Meiosimyza > Meiosimyza decipiens. Next base: position 141,207,195 of record OY804258.1, read on the forward strand.
TGATGAGTACGATAATATTGAAGTCATCATTACAGAAAACGGTTGGTCAGATGATGGACAGTTAAATGATGTTGATCGTATTAACTACATGGAAGTAAGTGCTTTCTAAAAGTTATTGAATTGTAGCTGATAATATTCATTTCAGAGCCATTTGCAAGCTATTCTTAATGCCGTGAATAGCGGTTGTAACGTTTCAGGCTATTCGTACTGGAGCTTAATTGATAATTTCGAGTGGCAACGGGGTTATACGTAAGTTTTAATCAGTGGATTCGATAAAGTATTATTAAGGTTAAAATAAATATTTATCTTCAGTGAAAAATTCGGCCTCTATTCTGTTAATATGACGAGTCCAGATAAAGAACGTGTAGCACGAGCATCTGCTGAATACTACAAGAAGGTAATAGAAACAAGACGTTTGAGTTCTGAGGATGGAAATTATGATTTTTTGTGATAATGTTTTCATTGTGTACTTAGATGAAATCAAATTATAATGATTGTTGAAATTTTTTATCCTATATATTAAGGACTTAAAAATAATAAAATTTTAAATTTTTTCAAAACATCTGAGCACTACGTATTATTAAGCTGTCAACAGACTTTGCTATAAAATTATAATCACTATCACAATTGCAACAAACACTATAAGCAACAAAACTGGATATAAAAACCACAAATTGCATAGTATACTTGTAGATGTCGCGCCAAAAGCAAAGAGCATTAAAAATTGCGGTAAAACGATATCCTAGGGAGTGAAAACAAAAATTTAAAATTTACGGAAAGAGCCAAAAAACACAAAAAAAAAAAACTATATAACAAGACTGGATACGCCAGATAAAAATATGTATCCGTTGTAACTGTGAAAACAAGTTGTGTTAATACAGTGGCAACACAATAAGGACGAAATTAAAAAAAAGAAATGATTTTTTGCAAATGAAAACAATAACATGTTGAAATATAGCACGCGCCGGATAATAGCACGAAAGTATGTTACAAAAAATTATTACTTGTTACAGCTAGAGAAAATGAGCAGAGCAAAAACTAAAAAGAAAAACCTCAAAAAAGTAACATTACAAAATGTACATCATGAAAATAGGAACGACAACAGCGTTGACGACTATGACGAAAAACTTGAATTACTCGGCAAGCGGGCAGACAGACAGCTTTAAACATGGCTGCCATAATGGTTTACAACAATCGTCAGCAGGCAGGCAAAATTTCTACACATAATGAGTTAGGGAATATTGGGGTAGTATGAGTTGTGCAGTTGGAATACAGAGACATTTTGAAGTTTTAGTGGCAGCTATGATAGCATGACAAGTTTGCAATTGTTATCATTGCTACCGTCGTGTTCGGTCCTGATTGCACTGACTATGTAGCTGATGATGAGGTTGACATGACGATTATACTTAATTTTCGGCATGTTAATTTGCACATGTTTTCGATATCTTTGCAATTGCCGGCATAGAGCTTGCTTGCCATAATTGGCTCGTGTGCTCCAAAGTGCAATTCTTAAGAAGAAATTTAGTTTGTGTTGAGTTGTGTTCGTGCTGTTACAAAAATAATTGATTTTTTCGATGGTATGCTATTTTCCACTTAATTGCTAAGGCTCTCGTATCTATGCCGAAGTTAAGTATATCTAACTTAAGTTACATAATTAAGGCAGATATTTACGTCTTATTTGATTTCTGTCAATAATTAAGTTGTAAAGAAATAGATGAAATTTTTAAAATTTAAAATTTTTAATTTAACTATGTAAGGTCTAATATTCATTGTTCTGCACATATTTAAACGATTAATTATTTTATTGGTAAGTCACTGTCAGCATCACCATACTGTTAAGTTACTGCTTTGTTGAAAAATAAAAATGCACTATGCTGTTGCTGTCAACACAAAAAGTGTTGCTAAAGCTTATAGAAATTTGTGCAAATTATTGAAAGACACATTGTTGCACTTCAAATGCATTTTTCTACGATAAATTTTGAGCTTATCAGTAACTTTATTTGGGCCACTACGTCCGAGCATGCTGCACATAATATTTATTAACTGGCTCAACCAGGTGCATGTGTATGCCTTTATGTATAAATGTGTGCATAAGTTTTTGTTTTACGTGCTAGAGATGACTCCGTCCATGACTTCCTAGAAGTGACTACACAGATCCTCTTTTCCCTAGCATTTAACACATTTACACACACTTTAAGGACACCTGCTTATGCAAATCCCATGTAGGACTGCGCAGACCTAGTTGTAACAGTTAGCGCCATCAAATCCCTGAACCTCGTAGAGTAAAACTATATTTATTTATAATTATCATTAATTTGTGTGTCAATGATTACATGATAACTTTTGGGTACGCCACTGTTTCTTGGAATTAAAACATTGGCAGCTAGTCAGCAGGCAGGCATGCAAACAGTATTGACATTACGTTTATATTTTTCAAAACCAGTGTTCATTGAATTGATTGAAATTTAGTTTGAGTGGCTTGCCAAATAACAATAGATACACAAAAGAAGAACAAAAAAAAAATTTAATTTCCATTACATTGGCTGGTTTTTAAATGTTTTCAGATTCTTTCGTAGCAAATAAACAATTTTACTGAATAATAAATGTGAGTACAGTCAAACCTGGATAAGTGAGAAAACTCTATAAGTAAGAGTAATAGCCAGGACCCGTCATTTTAAGCTCCCAAAATCTCTATTAGCGAGAAACAGAAACCTCTGTAGGAGAGAGTCGTTTTTCCCTCATAGACCTCCATAAGTGAGACTGCTACTTATCTATACCTCTATACATCTGCTATTCTATGACTCATTCTTAACTTTCGTGGAACTTCCTACCATTGTTTTTGTATTATTATTGATACATAAGTTTTTAGGAATTGTTCAGATATTACTGCTGGCAAAGTTTTACAAAGATTTGAAAATAGCTCTGTTATGAGGATAAAAGCATAAAAAAGAATTGACTCACAGCAATATTTTTATTATTTTTAATTTTTCATAAGGCTTCACTCACCTCCTATCTGATTCTGTGACTATTTTGTTTGACTCGATTACAGGGTCAAACCCACAAATTTTCTAAAAGGCATTTCATCAAAATGGTAAAAATTTTTAGAATTAAAAGTTCTTCTTTCAATAATAAATATCAAAAGATACAAAGTAAGCATATAAATGTTTGCTTTTTGAAACAACCAAATTAATCTGTAAATCAGCTTTATTGATGAGCACAATGAGCACTGGCTGCTGCTGAATAACTGAGTGTCTGTTTTGGCGGTGGTTTTTTGGTTTAAGTGAGCTAGTCGGTTCGTTGGTTAGTTTGCATCGAATAGGGAGCTACTAATGAAAATTCCTGTTTCCAAACGACTGCTGTTGAAGTTATTAGCTTGAAAATGTAGAATTTTTGTTGAAAATATGCATAACACAATGCATTCGAAAACATTTTCATGATAAAGCGCACTCAAATAATTTCGAAAATTATTTATAGTTGGCTGGCCGTAGCTTTCAAATGATAAGTTGTGTTGCATTGCCAAAGTGGTTGCATGGCTTGTACTGTTGCAATTTCGATGAGTGGTGAATGTGTGCAATAAAATTTTGCTTTTAAATCAATAAAGGCTAAACATTTACAGTAGAATGATTTTGCAAATAAGCAGGCCTTTTAAATACACAAGAAGCGATTTTAGTTTTGCGTAAATTGCTAGCGCTTTTAGCAATCGAAATTTTTTTTGCTAAGAGAAAAATAAATCCAGGTTTCAAATGGACTCGGATATACAATGAAAGCTAAACGTTGATTTTTAGCAAAAGTATTCCCTAAAATCTTTTCAAATCCGTTGTTCAAATTTTTGGATTTATTTGAGTTTAAGAAATCATTTACTATCGAAAGAGGACATTATGCTCCGAAAGTAAATGGTTGCCGTACCAAACAACTTTGAGGAAACTTTCTGAAAGAGATACACTCTGCGTGCCCCAGTCCGTGATTTATTTTCAAAATCAGTTAGCTCAACATGGTCTTTTGAGCATAACTCAGACTACAAGTTATGTGAAGAGATACTGCTGAACAATGAGGAAGAAGTTATTTTATTCAAATCCAAACGAATTATATGAAAGTAATGCTTTGGATTTGGAAAAAATATAAGTTGGTCCTAGATTTTTGGATGATCGCTCTATCTTTCTTGTAGGATTCTTTGACGTGCCATTATACTAACAGTCTTATCATGATTATTTAGTATGTTCTTTCTTGGTAAAGATTGAATCTCGATGGAAGTCAAAAATGCATTTTGGCTATCAACGGAGGTAGCTCCTGGTTCCAAAATTGCCTGATTTCGTTTATTTTCGAAATTTTTTTTTTCTGCCATTACCAAGTGTGGTCTCAAAATTGTCCGATTTCGATCAATATTTAAAAATTTTTGCTTACCAGTCGATGAAATAGGCCAAAAATTGATTTTTCGCGCTCACCAAAAGCTGTGACAGGTCCTAAAATTACCTAAAACCACCCCTGGTGATGAACAAAGTACATTTTCAACCTCTTTCCATCGATTGGCACAAAAATACATTTTTCCAAACCGTCTCTCCCCAGCGATTAGCTGGGGGAATATTTTTTGAAAACAATGAAAATAGATATTTCTTCCACATAACATATATTAAAATTATTGTCAATGGAATTACAATTTCTTGCGCATAATAGCTATGAGTCAACGTGAAAATATTAATTGAATAATAATAATTATCAGCAATTCATAAAATATTCCTTACCAACAATTATTAAAAAGTAATTTTTTTTTTATAAAAAACTTATAATAGAAACCTGAAATTAATTAGATGTTTTTTAATAAATTTGTCATTAAAAAACATACGACTTTTATATTTTTTTATGCATAATTTTATGCACTCAGCGAGCAAAAACTGTACATTGTACGACAGTGCAAATTGTTGCAAAATGAGGGCAAAGCTAACTGGACCTGACTTAATGGAAAAATTTTCATACTTCAAATATTCGATTATTTTTGCTGCTGCAATTTTTTTGTTATACCTTCGAAACATCAACTGAAGAATGAAAAATGGAATATAGAGAAGTTTCAGCAGCAGTCAAGCAGCCATCAAGTCAAAAGGGGCAAAGAGTGCCACAGTGAGTCCGAACAACAAAAAAAAGTCTATGAGTTGAAGGTGTAGCACCTAGCGGAACAATGCAATGCATTAGAAAAGCAGCAGCAGATGAAAAGTTATTTTTGTTAACATTTCAGGCAGAAATGTTACGAATAAAAGTTAAAAGGATGCATTTGAAGGATGAAATTTCGTACGAAAAGTTGACAGCTTGTTTATTCAGTTGTTTGTGCTACATTGCATTGAACGGAGAAACAAAAACCGACACTGGGTCACGTTTACGGAAAATAACAAAACTTAAACTTTTTGCCACTGAGAGCAAAAACAAAAAAAAAATATTTGAGAAGATGTGGAACACAATTGGAGAGTTTCTTTTCAAAAGTGCTGAAAGTGCTTGTTGTGAATGTTGTTGAATGTATAAACAAGTTAAATGACTTTGAACTTACCCTGTGCCTTCCTGCTTGCCAGCAAAGTATCGCATATTGCCCGTTGTGTCAACCACACGTATCGAATTAATGCGCCGCGAGTCACTGTCAGCAATATAAAGCTCGCCGAAAGGTGAAAACGCCATAGCTAGCACTGTCCCAAGCACATTATCCTGCGTTTTGTTACCCTTCTCTTGTGCGTTGTTGCCATTGTTGTTGCAATGCAATGGCGTGCCTGCCACCACGCGTATCTTCATGTCAGAAGTTAGACGCAGTACGAGACGATCATCAATGAAATGCAACGACCCATCAAGCGGACTTAAAGCCAACCCCGTTGGCCATTGTAGTTGAGCTTGATTTGCCATTAAAGTGCCTGAACATGGTGCCGGGCTCCAATGATTATGATGTCCATGATGACCAATCAGCGTGTGTATGATGCCTTTCGGATCGACTGCACGTATATTTGTGCCATCCGCAATGTACATCGTGCGATCAGCTGCTATCGCCAAGCCTTTAGGATGTGAAAGACGTGCCTGTACGGCAGGACCACCATCGCCACAATTGCCTTCATCACCAGGTATGCAACGTTGACCGCTACCCACTACTGGCTCACTATTAATGCTCGGATCTTTCACTTTCTCCAGACGCAGCAAACGCAAAATTTGATGTTTTTCAGGGTCGGAAATGTACAAATGACCATCTGCAGGAGACACAGCCAGATAATATTGGTATGAGACTTGCGTTGCACTCAGCTGTAAAATCGTAAAAACTTTGCCATCTGGTGTTATGCGTCGCACCAGATTGAAGTCACCGACGTAGAGGCTACCATCAGGTCCCGAGGCCAAGGCTATGGGTGTCAGCAGTTTGGCATCTTTTGCAATGCCATTGCAATGATCAGGGCAATTAAGTGGTCGCTGCAGCCCAGTGCCCATGACCACTTTAACGGTGCGTGGGTATTCTTTCATATGCAGCGTGCTGCCATCACCTTTTTGCAGTATACCCTCATGGAAGTTATAATGATGGTGTATATCGAGTCCCCAACCACCGATGTCGGAGATGTCAACATCGTATCCTTGTAGTTTGGCTGTCTGTGTGGTCCACACTGGTGTTTTGCAGGTTGAATGCTGATAGCCGACGGAAATGCGTGCTATTGTTACGCCATAGACCTTTTGACGATAAACGTTGCGTTTGTTCCAGGCGAAGGTGTGTATAAGATTGGGATCGGCTTCATAGGTTTTAATATGTAGAGCGCCTTCGATTTCTACGCCCACATGCACATGCGTTAGGGTTGACGGTATTGCTTCGGCAGTGAGACGCATGCGTACAATGCTCAGATAACCAGAGGCTTGGGATGATTGATATGTGAGATGTAGATCAGAGCCGGGAATTTGTATGGACTCTTGGACAATCTGAAATGAAATTAAATAGAAGATTATGAAATTTTGTTTGTGCTTTTTTTTAATACGAAATATGCTGGTTTGTTCAAAGAGCTTGTTCAAATTACCTTATCAATGTTATGGCAATTATCTACAAGTGAATGCTTACAACAAATTAATATTTGTTTCAATCAAATCATGATTTGGTAATTATTAGCATATACTGTTGCTTTATATAACATATTTATTTTACCTTTATCAGAGATATAATTTGTTAATTATAACTAAATCTCGACGTAAATCGTTTTCTCGGTGTAATTAAATTGAGAAATTGTGCAATATAAATTGTAAGCATTTTATTGCGTTAACTTGCATTATTTACTTACTTAAAGTTCACACTTTAAGAGTTATTATTTGAAAGAAATAAGTCAAAGTGCACAAAGACTGCTATTATTTTACAAGTCCACTTAAGCCTGCTCTAATTCTTGCTGCTAAGCTTTTGAGTAAAATTTTAATTTTAAACTATTCAATAACTTTATGAAGACACTCGTATGTGAGCACTTGACTATTACTTAAGTTTGACATTACTTCAAAAGAAAAAAAAAATGAAACAACGTAACTTTGAGAAGCGACCCTCAACAATTTTGTCTCGTAAATCTCAAGCTACACTTCAGGTCAATAGCTCCCAAGATTATACTTTAAAATTAATGCCAAAGAAAAATTTTACAACATTTTAAAAAACTTCACAAGAACTTTCTGTCGTATTGGTACTACTTTCGTACTCGTCTTCATCATTGTCGTTGTCCTTGTGTCTTCGTCCTTGGGTCCTTCAGGTGAATTTTAATTTAATTAAAAAGGTTGGCAGCAAAAGTGCACCTGATGTCGTTTTTGCTATCGTTGTCGTCATCGTCGCCAGTAGAGTTACCAACTAAAATACAAGTTGATTATAAGCAAGACAGCTGGTAAGGGGATAGAGATTCTAAGCTAAGCTGCTGATGTTGTAACTGTTGCTTCGTACTCATTGCATTTAGAAATTTAAAATAATCTTGGGAAACATTAAGAATAATAAGCGAAAAGAAAAATTTAAGTTGAATGCACACACGAGCATGTACTATGGAATGAGTTTTATTAGTGGCATGAAAGTTATGTAATCTGCTATCAATATTAAAAATAAAAAAAAAACCAAATTTAGTAAGTCTCGAAATATTCAAGATATATTGAAAAAGTCGACAAGGTCTTAAAGTAGCGAATCGAAAAACTTCAAATGAACTCGAAATGTGACATTGAATATCAGAACATTTTAGTTGTCTGTGAAAAATCAAAAGAATTGAAATTAAGTTGAAAAAGTCGAAAATTATCGTTAATCGTCGAAAAAGTCAATATAAATTAATATTAATATAAACAAATATTTGTATAATATCGAAGACCATCAAAGTAGTCAAATATTGAAAGACATCGAAAATTAAGTTTTTGAAGCTTTTCATTCGCTAAAATTGGGTGCTATAACCAAGGAAATCATAAGTAATGGTTTTGGTAAGAGTAAAAAAATAATATCCTTAGGAAAATATTGTTCTTCCAAATCATCCGGCATTGAGGTAAATTTATTTACAAAATTTCTACAAATTTTTGCTTCAATTTTTTTTAATCATTTTAATTTTATTACGTCATTTCAATGTTATGCCTTGGACAGAAATGCACATTTCCTTTACAGTTTTTGCAACTTAACGTCTTGACAATGCAGCAAAGAAACTTTGTAATGTTAAGATTTTATATGCCAAGTAAATGAGTGGGTTGCCACCCAGTATGCACGAACGCTCGCTTAATTAGCACCCGCGCCTGCACACAGACACACTCGCACAACACTTAAACGACTGTTGGTAAAACTCACCTGCGTCTCGGCAAAGATGACACGTTTACCGGGCATGGCGCCCACGCCATTTGGCATCCAAGTGCTAATTAATTGCGGCTTGAGTTCCTCGTGATTGTGTTCCAAGCAGATTTTGCTGGCATCCAATTGTTCATCAGCGAAATGATAAAGTATGGAATTGAGGAAAGTGAGCGCTGGATTTTGTGTTGCAATTCTGAAGAAATAGAAAAGAAAAAATGATTTTTATTTAAATTTTTAGTTTTAGTTTTACAAACGCCTAATGAGAAACTCAAGTTTTTTTTTTGCTTAAAACTCACTTGATATGCGTTCTGGCGCTTTCGTCGTCATCGCTCAGTTGCATCTGCACTGGCGGCAAAACGACAATACGGTTCCATGGCACGAAAACGGTGCGCGTTAGCGGACGGAAGGGTGAACGTTGAAATTGCAATGTAACAGCACCGCCACCATTGACAAGGACATCAAACCTGTTAAAATTTAAATGAAAAACAGTTTCTTTTAATATTAAATTTATGCAGCTGTTGTATTTAAATAAAATGATAAAAAAATCCTTTGGTTTCTGGTTGCAAAAGAAAATAATCTGAGGTTGTGTTTACGTTGTGATTTCCGTTTGTGCAGAGTGTTTATTTTTCATTTTTGGTTGGCTATTTACTTTTAGTTTTTTAAATACTTATTTTCCTTCAAAAAATTACTCAAATTATAAATTTTTGCATATTTTAAGCATTTGCATTACATATTTGATTAAGCTTTTTTATAAATCTAATATTTTAGTTAATATTTTTCTTTTACATTGACAGTCCATTGTCCCTTTAATGGCGAAAACTAAATAAATTGCAGCAATTTCTCTATGTTTGATTTTATCATTGATCTTTTTAGAAAATACAATGCATGTTGTCCTTCGGAAGTTGGTTTTGAAGGACAAACATTTTGCGACAGTGAATATGCGTTGCGTAAGTGGACAACCACAGCAATACACATGTATGTATGGATGTCACAAACACAGTATACATGTGGTTACTTAAAGGACATGCTTTGCTTTGATGGTAAATATCCATGTACGTAAGCCACAAAATGAAACAGTGAGATTTTATTCCTGTCGTGTATACAAAAAAAAAAAATCCAATTTTGTATTTTTCATGTATCCCTGTCATCTTCTACCTACGTGCATTTGAAGTTACTTGTCTAACTGTGTCCTTTCTCGAACGTATTGCTCCCGAATGGATGTTGCTCAAATTCGTATGTCATAGAGTTTTTGTTGTTGTTGATATTGCCATTTATTGCGAAATGAATAATCCAGCACATTTTAGCGGAAATAGAGCTATTTCCTTAGATGTATTCGTTGGTTGTTTGAAATTGAGCAGGGTTTTGTGAAAAATTGCTTTTGAAGTTTGAATTAAAAAATAAATAAAACGGTACTTAATTGTTAATCAAATGATAAGAAAATTATTTATAATTTAATTAATTAAAATAAGTGGAGTTCATGGAAAGTTCTCACTTTAAAAAATAAAACAAGAAAACCATAAACCGCAGCATATGAAGTTTTTGAAGAAAGTATAACAAAATTTGGTACGAAAATTTTGAATGTCGCAAGCAAGCATTTAAAAAGAGCTAGTCGGTTCGGTCTTGTAGGGTAGTATTTAATTCAAATTTAAACTCTTAGTTTTACAATAACTATACGAGAGATTATTAAAAGCTCTAAGTTTCTTAAGCGGTTTTAGCACCACTGGTTACACCGTCGTTGATGAAATGTGTTACTACTACAGATTGGTCCCTGAAAAAGATATATGTTTTTATTGGGTGGTGCCACGACTGTAATCAAACATTATGCTTTCACAGCTAAGCTACTCGACCGATTTTCATAAAATTTGGTACAGATATAGAGAAAATGTATTAATTTTTAAGTGAGTTGTGCCACGCTCATAAGAGAAACAAATATATTTTACAGCTAAGCCTATAGATGATGAGGAAGATGAAGATAGGGTAACATAATGCCGTGATTCTTATTTTTGGGAAAGATAATAAAAAATTTTTCATTTTTAAGTCAGTTTGTAAATACCAAAAAGTATTTTTATCTCTATAATGCTTAAATTTCAGCTAGTTGGCGAATTCTGTCATATTAAATAAGGCAAAATTAAGTAGCACATTGAACAGTATGGAGTTTCCGCTGAAGCCTTTCTAAGAAAAAGCAACAAAATTCATTAGCATAGAAATTGAACTGAACCAGATTTTTTGCAATTTTGCAGACGCGTGAAATTTAAATAAACTTGCGAAATTTGTTCTTTTAATTTTTCGAAAATCAGCTATACCTGCAAGTTTTTTCTATATATGTTATATATTTTTACTTCTTCTGGAGTTTTTTTTTAATGAGTTTTATATCGTTGTGATTCAACAAATACCTACTTTCTAACAACAAAAATAGAACACAAAAAAGTTTTAAACTTGCGCATGCGGTGTGCTAGCAATAACCCAGCAGGCAATTGAGCAAGGCCTTCCCCAGAGAAGGCCTGCTAGCACTGCTCCGATTGTAAGAGGCCTTCTCAAAACTAAATTTTCATGTAAATAACAAAAAAAATTTTTTTTTTTTTTCTATGATTTTTGTTTTTATTTACAATCTGTCAATATTAACAATAAGTACATTTTATAAGTAGTGACTTTTTAACTAGCAGAATAGTTACACTCCATTGAGTGTATACTCATGAAATGCTATTATGTACTGCTATAAGGCATTCCCATAGCAGCAATGCTATAAGGCCTTCCCACAGCAGCAGTGCTATAAGGCCTCATAGTAGAAGGCAAAAAAGAAAGACTTCATGTATTTTATTATTTCATGTATTGCAATGTTTTATGATTCGGCATTACTTTTTTGTCATTGGTAAGCAGTAAGGAACGGTGTGCATGTTGCTAGGTTGGTCTTCTGTTTCATGGTATGTTAAAGTGGTAGAGTGTTGTGTATTCAGTGTGAAATTCTAAATTAAGAAATCGTCACAAAAAATAAACATTAAAAATATGAACGTAAGGGAGGTTGACGCAGATAAAAAAAACACATTTAGCTAAGAGTCTCACGACGTATTAAGATTTAATTTTTTCAAAGTACTTCTATGACCCCTTCTACGGTAAGCGCTCTTAGAAGGGCTCTTGACGCAAGCGATGTAGGAAGACCTGCTCGAAGAGTACTTCTATCAGGCCTGCTAAATGAGGCCTTACTTATCGGGACGTTTCATATAAAAAAGAAAGTAAGTTTGAAAGGAGGTGGTAAGGCCTTAATCTTACCAGGTAAGGCCTGCTAGAAGGCCTGCATGCTCCTGCCCTTGCCTACTGGGAACGGCTGCAACATTCAGGCTATGATAAACAGGCGAAAACACCTGAGTCTTAGCATGTTTTTGGTTTTGTTGAGTTGTTGTTATTGTGTGTAATTAAATAGCTTTTAGCGGAAAAATTAATTCAGCTATTTCCGTTACACGCATACAAACATTCATGAAGATATTATAAAAAGCGCAGATACACATTACCACATACATAGGTACCCATTTATGTGTGTGTGTAATACACGTTGTACGATATTTGAAGTAGATTTAAAATCACGGAAGCAGAATAAAATTATTTGTTAGTGTGTGTGAGAGAGAAAAAGAAGGTGCTTGAAAATATACTTTCCTTAGGTAGCTGTTTGTATAGAATTCGATGTTGTGGTGGACGCCTTTAATCAATAAAAATTTAAATTTTTTCTATTTAAGATTTTCATTTTGATCTTTTAGTCATTAGCAATGATTGATGTTCATGTAAATTAAAAAATCAATATTGTGATAGTTATGTCAATTGAAGACCCATCCAAATTGATATTTAGGAAATTGCCAGAATATCTTATAACCACAATTTATTGGCTTAGAGAAAATTCTTGACAGCAGGCTTTTAAACTTAATAATATGAAATTACATAAGTGTACTTCTTCACGGTTCTTACATTAGATTTTTCTGGAACTAGTTTTTTATAATTATTCATCAAAAAATATTCGAAATGTATATTTTACTTCTTGGTTATCAAACGCATGTATCTAAAAGTCTGTCAGTCGTTGCACAAAAGTTAGCCTTGTACAAAAGTTTGATTTTCAATGTTTGTTGACTTTTAAGCCAATGACTAAAAAATGTATACAGTATATATGTATGTTAATGAAAACTCGTAAACAAAATCTATCACAAAACTTCACAAGTTGAATGTAAAACTGTGAAGAATAAATTCTATTCAAAAAAAAGTCTTTAAAAACTATGGACGCCGTTCTAGTTTTTAAAGAAATCTAAAAGCACTACATACATAATTATTATTAAAATATTAAAATCATCAAGGATGCAGCGATTAAGTATTTGCTTTCATAAATATTCATGCGTTACCAAATGCGAAAAGGTTTATTTAATAAAACTATGATAAAAAGAGCACTCCTAACAGCATTGCAAACTTAACGTGGAAATAAAAAAAAATTATTAATTTAATTTTCAGTGCATTTTATTCCAACATTATTTTTTATATTTTTCACACACATGAGCAAGCTAACCTATTGTTATTGGCATTGTTATTTTTACCATATCCTCGTATATCCTTATTGTGCTATAATTCTTCATTAGCCTAGTGACTTAATTCAGCACGTCCAGCAGTAACAGTAATAGCAGAATGATGTTGTTTTTGCTGTTTACAGGTGGTACAGTGTGTGGGTATGCATTGTGTAATAATATGTACATAAGTATAACAATAGCTACAAAATGACAACATCCTTTTTAAATACTTGCACGCATATACATAACTATGTACACAAGAGCGCATGCATACATGTCAAGGGTAAAAGATGCAAAGGGAACACAGTTTTGAAATCAAACTTATAAATAAATTCTTGCAACATAATTTTCAAAAAAAAAAAACCTGAAATGGATGTCCGAGGAACAGATTAAGTACAGGATACTGGATACTGACAAAAAAAAAAAACTCGCTCTTAAAAAGAAATTACAAAGCTATGCCTTAGAGGGGCAGTGGTTTCTGTATCATATTGTATCAATGATGCAATGAAGCAAAAAACTGCTTGCTGGACGAATTAGAGTACGACACAAATTTCATCAGGGCAGATAATGGAATATCGTACAAAGTTTAAATCATTATACAGTTTAAAATTTGGTTTTCAGTAAAGTATTTTATATTTCAATTTATTATTAACTGCATTACTTTGTAATGTAATAAGGCAGTCAGCACCTCTTATTTTGGTATTTTATGATTAAAAAATTTCTAACATGAATTATCTAACGAAAACTTTTTTCCGAAAAATTTAAGATGGGTTAAGTTCCTGACCACACCTGGTTTCTCTTCAGTGCAATACATACGTCACTAACTGGTAACGTGCATATCAATCAAATCTCTAGGCCTTGCTAATTTAGTAAAGAACACACAAATTCTTATAATGAGTATTACTGTTTCTTTTTCACTTCATTACCAAATACATTACCTAGAAAGGAAAAATATCGGCTTTTAATTGATGGTTTAAACATTTGCAATTGTGATTTTTCAGTTTGTTATTAGAAAAACATAACTTCATTTATGAAAATCTAAAACACCAAGTCATACAAAATTTTCTCATTAATGAATTTATTGAAGCAGCAAATATTGTAAAGACCGAAATGATAGAATCAGTAACATATTTTTATATTTTGTTTTGAAGACTGTTAGGAAAAATGTTCATGTTAGTACCTCAAAACTGGAACGTTGTAGAAAAATTGTATTATGATGCAAAATATTAGAAAAATTGATGTTTTAACAGTTTGATATTTTTCGAAAAACTATGTTTGTGTATTCAAAGTTCCAAAACTAGGATTTGAAATTATAATGATTTTCGAAAAGGAATGTTCCTGACACTCTCATATAGGTTCACCATTGATACACCGTGACTGCTAATGAAGGGGTTAAAAACTTTGTATGCATTGACCTGGATGTAAACATAAAGTGTTTTATTTCAAGAAATTTATACCACATTTACGATAATATCATGCTATACCCTATTTTTACTATGCGATTTGTTTTCACTTCTAAAGTAGGCTTTCTGTTGCTATTTTTAATGCTCATTTCAGCACTTGTTTTCTCATTTTTATGAAAATTTCATTGTATGTATATGAATGTATTGGTGCATGCATGCACACAAAAGCTATTGTATTCCTGCTTTCATAATAAACTACAATTTTTATGCCTTATATTAGCCAGTTCAGCTTGTTCTATGTTACCAAAAAAAAAAATTGTTTTTTTCTTGCATTGTTTGTGTTATAATGCTTTTGTTATAAGTGCATAAAAAGGATGTGTGTAAACTTTATGTGCTGCAGGGGATTACAGACTAAAATGACATGGCAATTTTTAGCACAGTAAAAAATAAATTAAGCAAAAAAAAACTTTTTTAAAAAAAAAATATATAAATACTCAGGGGCTCGGAAACTAAATAAATGTTAAAAGCTTAGTGCCTATTTTTTGTGCGTATGAGATACCATTGAAAACACGCAAATCCATGAAAGTTGTTTGCATGGCACCTTATTCACACTAAGTAATTACTTTCAAAAAAGTAATTGTAATTTAATTGAATATGCAAAACTTTACACAATTTCTAATCATTCAAGTTGTCTGTCAATAATTTCTTTCTGCAAAATGTGAGCGAACAAAAAGAAAAACAGAAAAAAATATCATTTTATTTAAAGACATTTTCGTTAATAAACAACAATGATTTATTTATTTTTTCAAAAAGCGCTATTTTTAGGCTTCATAATAAAAGCCACAATGTGTGTGTGTATTGTAAATGCGGAAATGTGTTCATATGCGTGTATGCGGCGTCTTTGTTTTCGCGTAGGTATGTGTGTTTTTTTTAACACACTGCAAAAGACAAGAGCACAGACAGACAAACAAGTCCTTTTTCATGTATTTAATGTTGATCATAAATTAAATTTTACTTCTTTTTATTACACTCGTTGTCATTATGTCGTCGTTGTCGTTTTCGTGGATTTCTTGTTGTTGTTGTTGTCTGTGGCATGTTGCCAGCAAGGACAAAAATCAATAATATTTACGTAGCGCAAACACTGATAAGTTTAATTAAGCATTTAAAGATAACGTGTGTGTGGTGTATTTTCGCATATTTGGAGTTCGCATGTTTCCTTCGAATTATACTTTAGCAATATAAAAACTGATATAAATGTTTCTCTATAGAAAAATAAATTAAGAAACTTGAGCTTTTTAGTGCAATATATTAAAATACTTATCACATTTTGGGAAGATTTGAGAACATTTTAACACAGTAAGGAACATTTATTGTATTTGATTATATAGTATATACTGTGTATGAACTTTCAAGCAGAAAAGAGTTTCGACAAAAATTGTTTAACAAATATTTTAATATAACAACACGCGTCAACCTGGCGTATGCTATTGTTTTCATTCTTAAATTTAAAATGTAGCATCCCTACTTGTGCACAATTTCCATTGCCTTGTCTTGTTGGCTTTTAAAATTACCAGAATTAAAAACTGTTGAAGCGTTAAAAATTTAATTTAATTAATTTGCCTTCTTGTGCGTGTTATTCGCTTTATTTTGAGTGGGACCAAAGCTATTTCTTTGCTGATATTGTTTATTGGATACTTGGAAAATTATAACCATAACAGCAGACAACTTGGCATAATTCAATAAAATTTTTCTCGAAAATGTTGCGTATGTACAACCTTGAATTGATTTTTGTATGATTTTTTTATCTTGAAAATAGATTTCTATAAAAATAATTTTACTTACCAGCCTCCTTGACGTGTTAAGGTAAATCCAAATCTAGAATCACGATCAACTGAAACACGTATGCCAACTATACCCAGACCTTGTGGTGTTATCACTTGTCCACGCATCACCGATACACGACTGCACAAGAATTTTTATAAGGAGCGAAGGGAGAAAGGGCAGAAATAATTAAAAAACTCAAATTAATTATTGCGAATTATTGAAATTTGATTTTATGTACATGTAAATAAATGGAAAAGTTTTGTGTGTTTTCTTTTATCTTAAAAATTTTATAAAAATATTATAGAAAAAGTGATAAAGTAATGAGTTCAATTGATGCGGAAAAAATCTATGACTAATGAAGTAATGAATGCATGATTTTATGAATATAGAAAATATTTGAAATACTGAATGCTTGCATGATTTTAAAGAAAATATAATATTATTATATTTATAGATATTTTTAGATTATATTCAGTTAGCGCTCAAAGATCTTTAATATTTATTTTGAAAAAACAGTAAACCAGTTGGTAAACTTTAAAAATAAACCAAAATGGCACTGCTAGAGATTATTAGGAAAAATTCTGATCTAAAAACTTTGTTTTTTATCTAAAAAAGTTAGAAACTGTTGCGAAAATAGAGATTTTTATGAAAAACTCTTAGTCTTCAACTAGAGGTAAATTAAATTTTTAAATGGTTTCATGAATGTTTTCGTGTATTTCGTATTCAGGAGTAATTTCTCTACCTTAAAAAAGTTTTTTGAGCATTTTTTAATTTTTCTAATAACCTTGTTTCACAGCTACTGAAATAAAAATATCTCTAAAATTTCTTGCATTTATAAATAAAATTCTTTTTCAGTTTAAGATAAAAATTTTGTTTGTTTTTGAATGGAAGTATTTACAGATAGCATAAGAAACTAAATATTTTTAAAAACTTTAGGAAAACTTTTTTTTAAAATTTTATACAGCAACACTTATAGTTATTTTACATATGAAAGAGTGCTTATAGCTTGAAAGAAATATGTAATTGATATACAAGTCTTCACGCCGAAGGCTGCAAAATACGGCAGCTCTTTAACTTTTGAATCGAATTTTACCACAACGTTCTGCGCAAGAGGACCTAGATTTCGAATTGTACTGAAAAAGGGTTTCGCAACGCCTAATGATGGAAGTATTTAGAATTTTTTTGAGAACTAGTTGATTTAAATTCTGGTGAAGATAATCTACAGCTTATGTGATCAGCATCAGTAGCATACCCTGACGGGGGCCAAGTTTGCGGTTGAGCCAGGCGCACGGCTTGGGAGCGGCAAAGTGGTCTTGCATAATAACTCATTTTGGTAAGGTTTTTGAATATCATAAATGAGGTCCTTTGGGTGCGGTCGCTGCATGCACAAGGCTTGGTCGTACAAAAAAAGTCATTTTGCTAGAATTTCTGATGGTCAAAAATGAGAACATTTTTTTCTTTGGTGTGTTTAATGAATTTTTTTTCTAAAAACATGAAAATATCGGTTAAGGTGACAAATAGGTTTTTAACCCAGGTGCCTAATGTGCACGGTACGAACTTTTGGTTAAACAAGGTACGAAATTGTGAATAACCCTTAAAAGTTACTTAAGTCACCTGTTCGTAAGCTTACTTGAAGGCATAACATGACTAAGCTATATAAAGATTTCGGAAAAAGTTTAAAGCTTTTGAAAATATTTAATAGATTTATGCTTAATAATTTGGAAAAAAAAGTTCTATTTTTAAAGTATATAAATTCATGCAAAAGTTCTCTACAAGAAAAAATTTCATTTATTAGCATCAATATTATGTGCATTAAAATATTTTCTTAAGATGTATAATAAATAACTTAAATTTTTGTACACTTGACCCTCGATACACACGAATTATTGAGGTCACGAAATGAATTGTTTTAACATATCAACATAATTCGTGTATATCTGCTTTAAACTTTGTCACAGCTCTTCAGTTATTGCAAAGTCACCGTGTTCATAAAGGGTCAACTATACACTTTAATGTTAAATTTATTTTCTGTTATTAAATATAAATAAGTTTTATATAAATAAAGTGCTTCAAAATTGTGTAATGGCAGTTTTCATAGCAAAGCATAGTTTTTTTTTTCTTAAATTTATGATTTCGAGAAAAATACGAAAAATCCAAGTACTTTTGCGCTGATTTCGCAGAGTACTCGGAATCAATTGTAAAGTTCGTTTCATCGACTTGATTTATTGAAGAGCTTAGATTTATTGAGGTTCTGACGTCACAGATAAGTGTTAGCTTCAAACTCGGTTGAAGCAGCCAGTGTTATTATATCTATATTAAATAGTTATGAGAAAAAATTTATAAAAGAATTGAAAAAAAAGACTCCCAAGAACTGCCATTTGCAAACAGTCAAAGAAAAAAAAAGGTTTTCCAAAATACATTATTTGTGCTCCGATCTTGTTCAAATTTTGGTTGTTTGTACTTCTAGTAGCTTTCAATTAAGTTCCGGTAGGACTTTGCTCCAACAGTATCAGTTTTTAAAATACAGGGGTGTAAATTTTTAACTGACATTTTTTTTTGAAAATTCGGTACTTGATTTCATTTGTTAATTCGAATTCTAATAAATGATTCCATGATTTTTAGAAAAATTTTGTAATTTTTAAAAATGTTTTTGTTTTTTCTTTCGAAAAAACACATATTTTATTCTTTAGGCTTATATGAAAGCTTGATTTCTCAGCTTTTAGAATATCAATAATTTAAAGTGAGCTGGAAGTGGATTTTGTTAAATTTTGAACGTTGAAGTGCCTGGGCGCTCTGCTCAGATACTGCACTATTGCATCCGCTAAACGTTACTATGTCGGTTTTATTTTAAAATCGATATTCATCTCTATATATATTTGAGACCCCACTCCACCTCCCATCAAAAAATTGTCGATATACGAAAGACTGGTGTTGAAGTAGAACAAAAAGTTTTACTTACGTCGTAGCCGAACATTATTATAAACACTTCGCTTATATAAATTACTGTGTCTCAAAACAAAACATAAAGGATCCCCTGTCCCTGATGTCCATTGTAAGCTGCAAGATAATTTTTTATGCTTTTTGTGCCATAGCAGAGTAAGCCATATGCTTAGGCGCATTACATATGTTCTGAAGTAATATTTAAAATCCACCACAGCAGAAATATGACAGACTTCATAAAAAAGAGTTCTAGAAGAAAAGTCCACAGTATGCATCCTACTACCAAAAAAAAAAATTTACGACCATTTAAAAAAATAATCTTTTTATCAGCACACAGAAAACTTGCCAAAATACATACATCCGTGCTCTACATATTGCACAAGTACAATAAGAACAACTGCCGCCGCACTAAGTAGCACTAGCACAAACAAGTTGTCGGGCACTAGCGAGCACACAAACGCAAACTCCTACAAACAAACAAACAAACACAACCGCAATAATACGCTGTTAAGTGTGTTCAGTGAGCAATAATATTTTCTTTTATTACCACAGAATACACTTACCGCCGCTGCCATGAGTGTTGCGTGCGTATCTTAAACATTTACGCGTACACATACACACATATAAACTCACAAACTAACAGGACACATAAAAAATAAACGTCACAAAACACATACTATGTAATGAGGCACACAATGTAATAAATTTATGAATTGCGATAAGCTGAAGTAGCAAACGAAAAAACAGCGCTACCCGAAACAAAGTCATATCCTTAGGGCAGTGCTAGCAAAGAGTACGCATTTGCCACAAAACAGATTTTTAAATATTTGGAAGCAGAGTTTGACTTTTTTTCTGAGAAAATATCTCGAAAAGGCAATCGACGAATTGATATTGAATTTTTATTTTGACAATTTCGTAATCAAACTACGAAAAATATGACAAAATGTTCTTGAAATTTTGCTTCTTCACGTGCGTACTTTTTTAGGCTCTGGAATGAATGACTTTGTTTTGCCCGCATTTTTGACATAATTGATCCTGCCTATTTATTTTTAATGAAGCTCAACACTGAATAATATTAATAAGCTATAAGTGCGATTTCATTGGGCTCGAACGCTTTGCGTATGGCAAACATTGCTATGGTGGTTATTGTACTCACAATTTACCCTATTTGTGTCATAAGTGAAACTCAAAATTATACTTTAACTCATACACTGATCAACATCCAAGTGTTCTATCGAAAAATACTTCGAAATGTTAACATCGTTAGTAAGAATATGATTTTTTTACAATTTTCCTCTGCGTTTTAACGCTTTTTGCAGTTTTCCTATTCATCAGTCAACAATATTTTATGACATTCATTCTCATTCGCTGGAGTGATTTTGCTAGTGTTCGCTCGCATCAGAGTTGCCAGCTGAAGATCTTACTTAGTCAGGAATTGTAGAATATTGAATATTTTTGTGCAGATTTCACTTGCTCCACAACTTATTTTGGAAGCGGTTATTCAAAGGAGGTCATAAAACCTAAAATGTCAACCTTTGTATATTTTCTGGAAAAAAAAAGCACGCTACTCGTATCTACTCTTTCTCATACTGAAAGTTTCCTTTGTATAATAAATTCCTTTGTCATCAAGAGTTTGATTTCAACTTTAAATTAGGAAGTTATTGGGAACTGCGCCACACAACGTATACTTGTGTGAGCAAGTGTATGTTGAAAAAGCTCACAAAAATAAAACGAATGGTTCGAAAAATTTTGGAAAACCGTGCTCATCTGATTGGATAATAGAATTCAGCATAACCCATAAGATTTTTTCAAAACATCAAAAGCTGCACTTATTTTTCTAAAAAAAAAGTATGTGAAATGGTATGAAATAGACCCAATCCTTGAATAGTCATTATAAGACTTTCTTGGAAGTACTGTTGATCAGTAACTTGGGAGCCTGTTTTCAAAGGTCTTTGTTGTAGGTTTGTCCTAATTATATATTATCTGAATGTGTTCTATTCTTAAAATTACCGATTGCCTCAATGACTAAGCAACACTGAGTTATTTCTTGCGTCAGATTATTTCAAATTCATTTGGGAAAAATTTCCCTAGACGAAAAGAGTTTGAAAGAAGCATGAAAATATTTTAAGTATTCTTTCCGAGAATAAATTCCGCTGTTAATTGATGCTTTGTGCACGTACTGTGCAGCAACATTTTCTGGAGATGAAGGTTAAGAGTTTTTAGATGTTAAGTTAACAAGAAATTAATCTAAATTATAAAACGTAGTTGAAGTCAATTATGGAACAAATTATAGCGCATTAGATATTTTTTTAACATTTCTGGCAACCCTGGTACGTACATAATTGCTTATGTAATTTTACGTTTGATTTTTTCTTCATCAATTTTTCGCATGCTTCCTTAACTCTTATTTTTCTTTCGCTTTTTAGGTGTATGCGTCATTTCACTTTTATTACCGTTTTGTAAATGTTGTTCACATGAAACAGTTTCGCATTAAATATCACACCGATAACAGAAAAACGCGCATGTAATTCAAGGGACATTACGTTTCGTTTCTTCAATATAACAATTGTATATTAAATTTAAGAAAGTAAAAGCAATTCTGAATTCAAGAATATCTAAGAAGCCTAAGCAAGTTATTTAGCTTTAATTTATTGTTGAAACTACAGCTTTATAGCAATGATTTTAAGTTTAATTTTTACTAGCTGTTCCCGCGGTTTTGCCCGTTAACTTTCCGTTGTACAATCTCGCTTACATTTACGCAGTCTTTACTGCAGGTAATTGGGTTCATGCACCAAATTTCACAAATTGTTATAATTACGAAGAATGACAAATCAAGTGTTTTTTTTTATGGGAGAAGCCACGCCCCAATATACAATGCGAGTAGCTTAACACAATCAATATACATCCATGTATCAAGTTTCACAATTGTAGCTGCCATAGATGCTAAGATATATCCATTGAAGTGTTTTTGTTGCATGGAAGGTACAACACCCTCTTATCTATTCCGTCCATATTTTGCGAGGTACTTGGCATAGATTATTATCATTCTTTCACTAAATTTTAAGACTCTAACTATATAAGAGTACAAATATATATTGTTTGAAAAATTTTTATTGCATGGAAGGTGCCACGCCCCTTGCTTTTATCAAAATAAAATAAAACCTATGATACTCAAGGGCAGTGTAGCTTTCTATTAATAGAACATTTTTTAGAATCGGAGTAGTAGATCCAGAGATTACCCTCTATATACAAAAAAAAATTACCTCTTTAATGTAAATATAATAAATAGTAAAGGTTATTTATTAAAAATACTCTATCAGAATTGTTGCCTTTGAAAAAAAAGATATTCTAGCAAGTTTAATTCAGAGAATTGATTCAATAATTTAATATCTTATACAAAATTTATTTGCTGCTATTTGAGGCATACTAGAAGAAATTTAGCGTTACTAATTGCGGCAATTTCAATGTTACTATGAAATTTTACATTATTAATGACCAATAGTGGCTCAACTGTAATTTTCAACAGTAAAGAGACTTGTTAGCTCATAGCCGGAAAATATAATGACCTACTTGTAAAATAAATTGGAGTTAAAATGAAGCAATACCGCGAATGTAATAAATAAAAGAAAATTATTTCAAAAATAAAGCAGCTCCTATTCTCCATACATTAAAATATTGCCTGTTGGTATGCAACGCTTTGTTGGAACTAATTGACGCGCACTTGTCAGCGTTGCCAACCCGCCGTGCACATATGTCAAAAGACTGAAATGAAAACGTAGTGGTTGGTATAATAAAAAAACAAGTTGCGGTATCTTGGCACCAAATATGCCACCGTGCGCATAAAAATATGCTAGCAATTTCTTTCATTTTGCAATTTTCTTTGTCTGCACTTTCTATGAAATAAAAGATTAAGTTCCATAAAGGTTAGCAATTTCTTTTTTCTTTGTAACTTTCTACAATCAGCAGCCTTGCAGAAATGAAATTGCGAATTAGATCTTCCGTAACGGTTGCGCAATACCCTCGCTGTTGTGTTATAAAATTGCACTATTAAAAAAGGTAAAATACACATCATATCAGCGCAGTGATGTGTGCAAGAAGCGTGTGGTAACTTTACAAAACTACAAAAAATTTTTACTTATAAGTATCTTCCTCACTGGTGAATTTTTATTTTGGGTGAATAGATCATTTTTCCTTCCTCTACATAAAAGTTTTTGTGAAGATGTTGATAAAAGTTACAATGTAATATTTATCAGCTCGGTATATGATCTTTAAAACAAATTCGTTAAATTCGTGATTTGTTTTTTTGCACGAGTTTTTTATGGGTATTTCGGGTGAAAGTTTTGAAATTTGATTTTCATTCCTACATTGATATTATATGCGTTTATTTTTTACTAAGAAGTAACCCCTCAAACAAGTTCAAGTTTAAGCCCGATACTATTTTTAAGTCCAAGCCCAATTGAGTAAAATCCTGGACAATTGATATTCTGTGTAATATACAATATTTATGCTCATGACAATATTTGTATTGTCATGAGTATGTCTTACTGTGATCTAGGTCAACCCAAGATGCACATACAAATTGTCTCAGTGTGTGTGCGCGTAGGATGTATTGGTGCCCGTATGGTTGTTAATTTTTTTATTATGACCTGTCCAGTTACAAAAATAAACGGCCAAAGGAAGATGATTCTCTACTCCATTGCTGTCGTACTTTAATTTTCTACCTTGCGAGGTAAGGCGTAAATTCAATGGGGAGGAATTTATTATCAATAAAACAAAATAATTCATTTCCGCCCTATGCAGTAAGTGACAAAAGAAATGGGACCTTAAGACGAAAGTGTACGTTAAAGTATAAACAAAATAATTTCTCACAGTTTATGTCTAAAAAATTATTTTTGTAGAGTTGATATTAACAGATATATAAATTCCAAGTAATTTTCAAAATAAAACAGAATTTATTTTCAGAGTTGAAAAGCAAATCCTCAAGTTGTTTCAAAATCGCCAGAAAAAGTCACCAGAAAACTTTCAGATTGTTGCAAAAGGACCAGAAGTAATAAAAAGTATATCATACTATTTCTCTTTGGAAAGTCATTAGACTTAAATAAAGGGTGTTTTTTTTAGAGGTTTGTTTTTCGAATAGAGATAAAACTGCCATTTTATGGTCAAATCTGGCAATTCTAATGTCATTTATGTTCAGTTTGGTTTGCCATTTCATCATAAACAGGTTGAAAAAAGAACAACGCTTGCAAATTGTGCAAATTTATTTCGAAAATAATGGTTCTGTTCGCGAAGTTTACCGCAAGCTCCGTCCATTTTATGGTCGACATAATCGTCCATCAGAGCAATTAATTCGGTTAACCATGGATCGTTTTCGCACTACGTTTACTCTATGTGATAATACGCATCCGCAGAGACGTCGAACAGTGCGCACCGAAGAAACAATTGCCGCTGTAGAGCAAAATGTTGAAGAGGACCCGAATGAATCGATTCGCCACCGTGCACAGCAATTGAAGCTTTGTCCATCAACTTTATGGAAGATTTTGCGCAAAGATCTTGGCTTGCGACCTTACAAGATTCAGCTTGTGCAAGAATTAAAGCCGCGAGACCATGCAATGCGTCGTGATTTTGGTGTATGGGCCGAAAATGAGATTGATCTCGATGCTGATTTTCATCGCAAAATTTTGTTCAGTGATGAGGCTCATTTTTGGTTGAATGGCTACGTCAACAAGCAAAATTGCCGCATTTGGAGTGAAGAGAATCCACATGAGACCCTTGAGACGCCATTACATCCACAAAAACTGACTGTTTGGTGTGCTCTATGGGCTGGTGGAGTCATTGGGCCATACTTCTTCCGAAATAATGCTGGAGAGTCAGTTACCGTTAATGGAGACCGGTATAGAGCCATGATAACCAACTATTTTGTTCCCGAATTGGATGGCATGAATGTGGATGAGTTGTGGTTCCTACAAGACGGCGCTACATGCCACACAGCGCACGTCACAATCGATTTATTGAAGGAAACATTCGATGAGCGCATAATTTCGCGGAATGGACCTGTCAATTGGCCACCAAGATCGTGTGATTTGACACCATTGGATTATTTTCTTTGGGGATATGTGAAGTCGCTCGTCTACGCCAACAAACCAGAAACGTTAGGGGACTTGGAAGCCAACATTCGTGGCGTTATTGCCGACATACGGCCCCATATGCTCGAAAAAGTGGTTCAAAATTGGACCTGTAGAATTGGCTTTATTCGAGCCAGCCGCGGCGGCCACATGCCCGAAATCATATTTAAACATTAATGGCATAAAATTATCCTTCCAATAAAGCCAAATTGATGGACATTAAAACGATTTTCTTGTGTTTTATTTCAATTCGAAGCTCTATACCTCTAAAAAAAACACCCTTTATGTAGAGCTCAAATTAAAAATTATCGAAAAAATATATATTTTTTTTTTTATTTTAAAAGGCTATTTCTCAGCTGAAAGAACATCTCGGGAGCATTTTAAATAATTCTTATACAAACTCGACTGCTCATTCATATGCTCTTAGTACAAAACTATGACATGCTATGAAACGCCTATCATAGCATTCTCATTCTGGATTGTACCTACTGTAGTAACTCAGTTTCAAAAAAACTGTTGATCTGTAGCATAAACAGTATTTCCATTCGATTCTACATTAAAGAAAATTTAAAAACGAAAAATACAACCTAAGCTCACCGTTTTAAAATCAACTGATACATAATTAAAAGAATCTGTGTGATTTCATTTTTATTATAACTTGCAAGAAAAACTCTGCAAAATAATGTGAGCCACATAAGACTGTCTAGTACTGAAATGAAATAGAATGAAAGTTTTGACGTTTCTACCAACTCCATAAGCGCATTTAATCCTCTCTTATAAAAAGAAGATAGCTAGCACTAAGTAATTATTTTAAGAACAGGTTCGTCAAGTTCTCGACTGGGTTTTCTTCTGCAGCGTTATGGTATGTACGTAGATACTCGTATGGAAAACTGTTTTGTATTTGTTGTTCGCTTGTATATTTTTTGTAATACATTTTTGTATTGCAATTGTTGTTTATTTACTTTTTTTGCAGTTTGCGTGCGCTGCACACGAGTGATTTTCCTATTATTTTTTCCTTCACTCACATACTGCATGCTTCCATTATCATATACGAAAACTGCAGTGTTGCACAAACGGGTCATATTTCCATGTTCGTTTTACTTTTTTACCCTACACACAGGTTACATTAAATTTATTAATACGCATGCAACGAAATAGGAGGTGTGGCAGGGGTATGCAAAAGTATACATTATTGATCATCACCTCCTATTGTTTTTGTAGTGATGCATATCTGCCTATCTGAACGTGAAAATTACGATAACGGGAAAACGAACCAATGTTATCAAAATGTTCAAAAGCAGCAAAAGGCTTGATGATCACCGCAACGTCTACTGAATTTCCGTCTTTTTATTTTAACGTAACTCGGACTTCGATGGTAGATGAGCAAGTCAATATCGGACATGGTTCTGGATCACTATATATACAAAATGCAATGAGAACTGTTGGTGAACACTCGAAAACTATGTAGCAGAGTGTTATTGGGTAACCAGGATTCACAACCGTACAAGAGAATTGGCTTAACGTTTGTCTTTTTTATTTGGAGATTCGTTGACAGGCGAGAAGATTGGAAGATTTTACGTTACTGAGCAAAGGTAGCCATATTATTATTGAATAAAGAATCGATGTCCTTATTAGTATTGGCATCAGGTATAATTATTATATTGCTGCTACTGGCTGAGCGGAAGAACAATGTTCACTGGCCAGGCCAAAATTTGCCCAATGCTTTTGGGTAAGTGGTACTATCAAGAGTTTGGATATGAACAGATTGCATAAGTTAAGTTTAAAACATCTCGGTTAGCTAATAATCTGAATCTTCTTCTTCCATAATACGGTTTATTATTCAAAACAAAGTTTTCGGTTTCAGTGGCTTGTTGACCCTTGGCTGCGAGTACATTAAACATTTCTCGCACTTTATTTTGGCTAGAGGCTTTTACTTCTTGATAAAGGCCGTTTTATCTGCATCTGCGGCGTCTTGTCTAGCACTTTAAAAATTTATGCGAACTTTTGCTGTTAATGTGGTGTAGGGTGCTAAATTTGTCTTGGTAGCTGTTGCATTTTTCTTTAACAGTGGCTAAGGGTCAATATATTTTAATTAGTAGAGCAAGGTTTTTTTAATTTTGTTTAGTTTTGATAAATAAAATTGTTAATTTTTGGGTCTCTTTTAATCAAAACAAATTGATAAAGACACAAAATTCGAGGAAAGATTTTTAGAGTAATCAAATAATTATTCTTCATCGCAATTTTGTAGCCATTAGTTTAAAAGTTATAGTGGCACGCTTAAGCAAACATAGCATGGAACTATTTTTTTTTTTATGTCTGCCATAAAAATGTGCATTTACCCTATATTTTTGTATGTATGATTTTGAAGTTTTTTTATTTTCTGTCGATTATTTTTTGTTTGTTGTTATATGAATGTTATTTTTTTTGCATTTTCTCAATTCCTCAAATTCGTGTTATATGTGTGTTTGTGTGTGCATGTGCATTCTCTGGGGTCATATAATATATGAGACATTTCAAGGTACTCATTTGAAATTTTGAAAGGATGCAGTTTTTTCTTTTCTTTCATTTTCTATACATTAATATTTTTTTCTCTATTTGGTATCAATTTCTTCTGAAAAACTTTATTACATAATTTTTTCCCACCAGATATTTTTAATCGCCAAGAAGTCATAATTTAATCGCCAAAGTAATCATGGCTGGACACATTCAAAGTGCGCCTCAAAAAGTAATATTAAATGGAAGTTAATTGAAATATATAAAATTTAGGATTTGCCAAAGAAATGCAATTATGACATAATCTTAATGTAACAATAGAATCTGCTCGAAAAGTTATAAATTATGCGCAACAATCTTCCAACATGTTTGTTGGGGTGTTTGCATCATTGTTTAATGAGTGCGTATGAGTAAGTGTTGATATGTGCAAAATGTTTTTGTATGTGTGTACATTGGTGCTTAGGTGTGAATGAGTTTCTTTTAATGGGTGGTCTGGTTAACTTCTTGCGTGACTTTTGTATTACTCTTCTTTGCTTTCTTTCTTTCTAATTTTCAGTTAAGTGCAAAGTTTATTTTGCAGTTAAGTTGCTAAAAACTTGGCTAAAAGCTGGCAACAACATTTTTTTTTATTTTTTCACAGGAAAAAATTCTAGGGTAACTCATAATGGCAACAGCAGCAGCAATAACTTTTTTAATAAGATTTCTATGTAGTAAGCAGAAGAAATTTAGTTATATGTTGCACAGAGTTTAATTTGTTAAGGCTTTGAGAGGGAGATCTTTTTTTTTTTTTTTTTTCTTGGAAGTAACAACAAGTTCGAGAGTGTTTATAAATTGATATTACACGTTTAGCTTTTTTTTTTTACTTAAAGTCATATGCCTTAAAAATAGTTTGAAGAGTTTCATTTTAAACTAAATGTGCTATGATCGATGTGTCTATAAATTAAATTGCAAGGTTTTCAAGTGGAAAATAGAGTTCATGAGTCAAACTTTATGATCAATTCAATCTTAAGAAATTTATCCAAAAACGAAAAACCTCGGAAAATGGGTTGAAAAATTTTAGCTTAGGCATTTCTGTTAAAGAAAATAAATTTTTGGGTTGATCTTTTTGGAGGATTCTAATTTAGTAATAATTTAAGCCAAAGTTTAGTTTTTACCAATTTTTTGTGGGACATTTTTATTTAATGTCTGGGTTAGTTTTTCATGATATTGCTCTTACTATCATCGCTATAAATTAACCCTTTGCGGCGCATTGTTGCAGTTCTGCAACATACCAATTAAACCGATATAAATTTTAAACTCAAACGAAATATACAAATTTGCGCGCTGTTATAACTTCACAATAAACTGTTATACACATTAGTTAAGAGTCACCTCTCTAGATGGCGACCCTATCGATGTTTTCTGTAGTTGAAGTTGCGAATGTGAATACAACGGTACTTGTTGTTTACATAAAGTTTGTTTTTGTGAATTTTAGTGATAATATTGATTTTTAAAGGCTGAAAATACATGTGGAGTATAGGTAAGACATATTGAATTAGTGTTATATTATCAAAAAATTTTATTGAGTAGCTGTAGCTGGCCTTTTCGTTTTGTTGCAGAAATGCAACACGGCGTCATTGTGCTGCTTTTTTAGTAGCTTGGTTATTGACGGCTTGCCGCCTCGCCGTTAAAGAATTTGAATGCGAATTTGAATTTTTATTCAAATTGGAATTAACAGTTATACTTTTATGTACGAGTAAATCTATCGCTCTCTAATTTATTATTGCTAGGTTAGATATGAGTCGTAGAAAAGAATTTTTGACCGAGCAGGAGTTGGAAAAAATACTGGAAAGATGGGATGATAGTGATGATGAGCTAGATTTTTCTGATGACCATGATGATATTGCTGATCCAACAAGTGCCGTCTATCTGAATGAACTAGAAAATATAGATGAGGAAGAAGTGACTGGAAATGATGCTGTATTTTACACTATGCAAGCATGCAGCAGTTCAATTACAGTAGAAAAAGCTTGTAATAATACTGCATCATTTCCTACACCTCGTAACAGTACTTACTAGACAAACCACACAAATGGGGCTTCAAGCTATTTGTCATTTGCGGTGTGAGTGGGTCTGCTTATAAATTTGAAGTCTAAAGTGGAAATGAAAATATATGTGACGAAGGGGAACCTCAACTGGGTGCATCATCTAATGTGGTTGTACGACTTTCCAGGAATGTACAATCAAATAAAAATTATAGAATATTTTTCGACAACTATTATACGCCTTGCCCTTAATTGAATATTTGACAATGCGTGGAATTTTATGTTTGGGCACCATTCGAAATAATCGCATTCCTTGCTGCA
This sequence comes from Meiosimyza decipiens, assembly GCA_963680825.1. Taxonomy (NCBI): domain Eukaryota; kingdom Metazoa; phylum Arthropoda; class Insecta; order Diptera; family Lauxaniidae; genus Meiosimyza; species Meiosimyza decipiens. The sequence continues at coordinate 141,237,636 of OY804258.1, forward strand.
AGCTTCCGGACGAAAAAGATTTTAAAAAATTGTCACGAGGTACATCGGTCGAACAGGTCGGTAATCACAATAGAGAAGACGTTTCTGTTGTTTCATGGAGAGACAATAAAATGGTCGCTCTTGCATCCAATTACGCAGGGGAAAATCCTACTTCTTCAGTGACCAGATTTGACAGATCGCAAAAGAAATACATTACAATCGAGAGACTTTCTGTGATCACTCAATATAATCAATGGGAGGAGTTGACCTATTTGACTCTGTTATGGAACACTACAAAATTAAACGTCGCAGTAAACGTTGGTATATGAGGCTATACTATCATTTTCTTGACAAGACAATGTGTAATGCGTGACTCCTGTATAGAAGAATACATTTTGAAACTCAAAGAAAGGACAAAGTTCTGAACTCTGCAGAATTTCGAATTTTTATTGCGAAAACTTTGTGCAAGTACAAAATAATACCGAGGAATAAGCGAGACTCTCAACTAGAAAGTGCAATTCAATCAAAAAAGAATAAAAGTTCACTACGTTCCACATAAAGACGTTCGAATGGATCAGTATGGACATTGGCCTACATTGACAGACAAACGAATAAGGTGCACATTTCCAGGCTGTAGTGGCTACACTCAAACCGTATGCGAAAAATGTGCAGTCGGCTTGTGCTACAAGTCAAATAATTGCATCAAACAATATAATATCGTGTTGCATTTCTGCAACAAACCATTTTTTTATTAAAAATAAATATTTTTAAGAAACTATGAATTTTTTAATTATTTTTCCTGTTCATTATAAGATTAAAATAAATTAAAATTTCGATCATGCGCCGTAAAGGGTTAAGCTATTGATTGCAATTTTTATCTTTTTTTTAGTGCCAAGTTCTTAAAAGTCAATTATGCAAATGTTCCGCTCTTTTTATCTAAATATCCTTCTAGCATTTAGATTATTGAAAATATACTTCTGACTCAATATCTTAGACCCTGACACCACACATGCACATTTCGCAGGATATCTATGTTTAATTGTCAAAATATTTTGTTGTTTGATTGGCATTGTGCCTCGAAATTTAACTAGGAATCCAATTAACTTGGAAAAAACACTTGACAGTCGGACCTACACAACCCAAAAAATTTATTTATTCCGCATATTTTTCTCTTCAATAATATCATTTGAATCTGCAAATTGTAAGATCCCTCAGTTCCTAAAAAATTTGGGAAAAACTTTTGTTGCTAAATCCAAATGATTCTAACGAACATTTTTGGTGTTCACAAATAAATTTTGTTTCACAGAAACCCGTAGTATTCTATCATTTGCCTGTAGGAAATTTTAATTTGTAATTTTTGGAAATGTAAAAATGTCATAAATATCTGTCGAAATTGCAATCACCATTTTCTTTTATCATTTACTTAGCGCTAAAAAAACCACCGAATAAAATCACATTAAATCAAACGATTCAAATCTTCTATAACAACAAAAATTGCAGCTTTAAATATATATTCCCAGCGAATATTTTAGAAATTTTTAAGTCTCCACATTTATGGCTATAAAATTTTTAATTCTTCAAGATGAGTTAAACGCTACAAGTAAACAAACCACTTAACATATTTCCGGAAGATGCAATGAAATCTAAAAACTATTGATTTTGAAACATATATGCGATTATTTGCCAACTCCTCTCTAGGATTATTTCATTCCATCTTGCATTTATAACTCTATGTTGAGAACTGAATTGGCATTTTGGGTAGTTTATTTATATCATATATTTCAATACATTATGATTCGAACATATTTGCTATTTACATTGAGATCAGGAGCAAAAACCGGTGTCGTTGTACCAGAAGGGCGCTTTATTGTGAACTGCAGCTATATATACAACTATCAGATATTCACGCAAGTTATGTGAAAAATATAAAATGTTAACTCCGAATCCTCGATAACAAAGCAGTTTTTTTTTTTATTTCGCCTTCAGTGACAATCCTTTGAAACTCTTTCTTTTCATTTATGGGTGAATTATTCTACCGAGTAGTTAGACAGTCCCTCTTAGTGGGGAGAAGGAGAAGTTTGATATCAGAATATAAGCTCGCATGCGATCGAAACGATCGTTTCGGTGATCAAATATGTCACTTCTGTCCCTTAAGTTGTTTACTGAGCAATAACAAGTATAATAATATAGCATTCACATGTATGCATTCTTAAACACACATTCAAATATCAAAAATTAATTTCGAAGAACTGCATGAGAATTACACGTTGGCTGCATTAATATGCTTCATAGCTACTCATATGTATGAGTGTGTATTCCTGCAAACACATGTATGTAGCAGTATTTACAAAACCGTAGAAGACTTAATGTACATATCTGCAAAAAATTTTACTTCGAAATGCGCCCACAAACAGGTAAAACGCAGAGGCTGAATGGAAGTAAAAACAGTTTTTTGATAACAATTTACCAACCAACAATTTACACACATCCAGCTGATGTCGTTCCCAGAAACGAAGCACATGCACATAAAAAAAATGCTTATGCATACACCTGCTAGCCCAGTTAACATTTGGAGAAATGTTAAAACGGCCATCTACTCTGCTGTGTATTTATAACTCTCTTAAAGAGTTGATATCAAATAAAATTTTTGATTGCATATTTTTAGGTATTTTTTAATTCACACATATTTCAATGTATGATCTTACGTGTGATCATAATGAACGCTTTGGCGAGTAAAAGGTGAGGATTTTAAAAAACTTACTGGGGAAACAGACGCAAACACATTCAGTTATTTTTGTGCACAAAGCATTGCAACTGCAGATAAGCATGCGAATTTACATGGAATTCTCAGCGTCAGTCGCTACTCGTCGTCTTTTATTTACAACGACATGTTGATGACAAGAAACAAAAGACTATCAACACGAAGGATATAATTTTAGTTCACAATCTGTAAAACAGGACACTTGAAAAATATTTTTATCTTAATTATTTGTTTTATTCGAAGAAATAAAAAGAAACCAGCGTTAGAAAATGCAGCAAAAGTTTTAAAAAAGAGTTAAGTAAAATAGAATATTCTTTCGGTACCACTTCAGCCATATCGATAAGACAGATTTGATGCTCTTCGTGGAGTATGGGTTACTAAAGACCTGTACAGCTCTAATAAAAAAACTTTCCTGATATGAAAGAAAATGTATTTTTTTTTTGAAAATATGGAAACAAAAATTTTGAGTTCACGGCACAAAATTCGTTTCGTTCGCGGCTATTTCCCAGTTTTAATATAAAATTCTGGACCTGGCGATGTCAATCTTGGTCACTTGGTAGCTCTGCATGGTTCTGACAAAACGGAAGCAATGCGAATAATTTTAAAAATTAAAAAGCAGCCACTATAGTTCTGGAACTGCGGAAGCACTAAAAAACTCTGTCTCTAAGTATCAATAGAAAACAATTTGGCATAAGGCTGAGCTAATGTTTGGACAACATAACAACTGATATCTTATCACTTATGTAGTAGCAAGTGAGCTAGCTATCAATAAAGTTTATGGCTTCCTCGGGCGAACTTCTTTAGGGCTTAGTTATGTGGATTAGGAACTAAATTATTGAAAAATCTAAAGGCAAAGCCTCTGCCACGAAATTTTTGACAGAATGCAGGAGAATTTATCATAGAAAGTGTCAAGCTTTTGACAGAGAAAAGTATGCAAAAGAGTTTTGTAACTTTTTTTTTAAAATCGAACTTAAGAATCAAAATTTCAAGAATGATAATAATATGAACAGAGCTTAGCTATCTCAGTTATTAGTCTTCTAAGCTATTAAGCTTGAAACTTTAAGTCAAGTAAAATCGCTATTACGATCCGAATCTGCTGCTGTTGTTTGTCTGGTTACCTTCAGAAATCCTAGAAACCAAATCAAAATAGATGATATGACTTAGTAAATTTTTATTAAAATATAAATCGATGTTTCTCGATGTAGGTATTTAAGGAGAATTGCAATTCCGACTATAATAGAGTTTTTGAAGCCAAACAAACAACAATAAATTTAATCGGACTACTATGCGGAAAAGTAATTGAAAAGGGATTATGTAATTAATTTTAGGCTTTGACACAAACGCGCTTACGTGGCATCCCACCTGCAGTCAAAACACCTTAAGTGCTGGAAACTGTTTGAACAAATGTTACAAATTTTGTTAAGATATTTTGGGACACAACTAAACATTGAAGAAAAAAGTGGCAAGCTTGAACTTGAAAGGCAAGGAATTCTTTTGTTTTTATATATGTATAGTACAACAGATTGGATACCTCCACTGCCCCGCCCGTCCCCGAAACTAGAAAATAGTCTCTTAATAAAAATTTAAGACACTCACGCGGATTTTCACTGCTGTAAAATCTTTTTTTTTTATTTCTGATACGGTCCAAGATAAAACCCCTATTAGTTTTACTTTTTTCTTGCTAACCTATATATATTCAAAATATATGTATGTCGATAACAAATTTTTCTAAGTGCATGCATACACCTCTTTTTGTTTGTTTCGTTGTTTGTTCCTCCCTCTTTGCATAGATTTAAATAGAGTTGGCTCTTGAGCTTTTTATTATTATTTATCTTGATTTGAGTTTGTGTGAGTGAGTTCTTCTTTTTACTCACACACACGCACACAAAAACAATGTGCATAAGCGGGTGTGTGTATACAAGTGCTGATGAAGTATTTCCTTTATTTTTGCAAGCACTTTTTGTGAATCCTTTGTTCCCTTTGCTCTCTTTCCTTTGGCGCAGCTGCTTTTTTTCTATGCCGCTTTTATTTCATTGCATGAAAGGTGAACATAAATGGAATTTTTAAGTTTATTTAGCTTTTTTTATAACTTGTGCTAATCTGCTGCAGAAAGTTTCTTTGAAATGAAATTTTTATATAATGACAGTTGCGTTGTTTGTGCAGTGAGTGGGTGTGTGGAAATTTTAGGTAAATCGTATCTCGTAATTTTTGTTGCATTTAGCTTAAATGCTTGTAGCGTATGGTTACAATTTAATTTAGGGTACTTTAATGATTTTTGAAGGCGTCGTAATTTAAGGGTCCTTTCAGAAATCGCATTATTTTGGTATTCGAATTTATTTACTTGAAAGTATTTTAATTTAACAACTTGTCATCAATTGCAGATTCCTTGTAATATGCACTTTTAGACAGGAATACTTTGTCAAAAAGATAGGCGTTGTTTTCTAAAGCTTTTTTGGCGTTAGTATTTGGCCATTTAAAGCCCATTAGTACAAATTATTTTGGCACATATGATCTCAAAAATATGATTGGCTCCGTAAATAGCAACTCAACGATAAAATCTGTTTGAATTTAGAATATATGACCTAGCCTATTGAAAGGGGCCTTAGGTGTCAAAAAATCATTTGCCAATTTTTTGCTGATTCGGATTGACGAAACGAGTTGTATACCTCTAACAGCTATTTTCTCGAAAACTAGATTTCGCACGTGAGACTCCTGTTGATAGGTCAGGTCCTTTATCAGGAATAAGTTTGTCTTACGAAAAATATGTGTGTTCTAAGTTTCTTATCATCTATATACTGAAAAATATTTTTGTTTGAATGCAATAAATTATATATCCACAGCACCAATTAGAAATTTGATCAAGACAAACCTAAAATGCTTCAAACAACATCTACCACTATTTGATCCAAATACAATATGATTGATTAAAATAAAAATATCATTGATTAATATCAAATATACATTTGTTACACTCAAACAATTCGTTTTCTCACAAATTATATTTTGAACTGAACTTAAAATATGGCTATCCCAAGTTTACATATATTTTATTTTTCTTAGACTTTGTGTAAGTAAAAATGAATTATAATCAAAATAGAATACTAGAAAAGTTTTCAACCAAATTAAAATTGTTCCAAAAATCAGAAGAAGTACCAGGCATTGAGATTCTTTTGCAATTTCCATACAAATTTTCTAGCTTAACTCCAAATAATATTTACCCTACTCTTTCCTAATGTCTTATATTCTGAAATTTTTTTAGTAAAGCAGATTACAAAATATTACATAATTTTTGACGTTTCTATCTCTTTAAATATACCTACGTTCTATTAAAAAAAAACGTTGCTCCATAGGAATGAATTTATTATTTTTTTTAAACTAAATATCGTTCACGGCTACATCAATCAGCTTTTATAAAAAACCAATCTAGTACCATAATCCCAAAAGCCATACCAAACAGTGACTATTTGAAAATGCATCGGTTGCTCAACTCTTGGGTTTTCATCAGCGCAAACGCGGCTACATTTTTCTGTATGGCACATTTCTGGCTTTTTGGCTTATACGAACATGCACTGACGATTTTATATCTCCTACGGACCCAGTTTCTTGGAATTTTCGTACCACTATATACATTTCTTTCCATGACTCATGACTGACGGTGGCCATATCAATATGAAATATTTTTTTTAGCTAAACATTAGGACTTTATTCACCACCCTCATTGTTAAATACTCAATGACCCACCCTTTAAAAGCAATGATCGATTGACATATAAGCACAATAACCATAACATAAAATATTGCATGCCCACTCACAATACAAAGTAAGAAAAATATTTTCTCTCGTTTCTATTGTTCTAACATAGCGGATACGTTAGTTGCTATTTAGTGTTGTTACAATTTAACAACATTCCATACAGTGCACGCAAAAAGTACACCAATTCACACATAAAACGAGATACGTAGTCGCTAATAGCTATGCACTTTTTATTTTTGTTCGCCTGTATTCGTCTGTGTTGGCTGTAATGACAGAATCTTTATGATATATGCGTGTTGATATATTGTATTTCATACAAAATGTTAACTCTCGTTTTCTCATAAAAATTCCCGGTTTAAAATTGTGGTAAGCTTAGTTTTTACTCCTTTGCAGCTCTTTGGCTTCATGTACAAATTAATGCCATTTTAAGCAACACTTTTTTAAATGGTTGCAACATTAAACTTTAATTGCACACGCAATTTTTCACATTTATATATATGTGCTGAGCTGTGGACGGAGTTGCTGTTTTTATTTTGATAGGAATATTTATTTATTCTGTCTGTTTAATTACTGCTGCACACATGCATTAAGCCTCTCTAGGGTGGTATTAGAAAAAATCGCTATACAAGCAATCATGTCCCATATTTTAATGGAAAATAATGATTGAAAATCATACTGACGTAGTAAACCAAATCAGAATTTAAGAAAATGTAAGTTTTTAATTTTTTTTTTCTTTATAAATGCAATACAATGCTGATCAATGTTGCTATCATATAAATAAAAATAGATATACCACAAGTAAAATTATACTTGAAAGACAAATGATGAAAAGGACGGTAAGGACACGCGAAGGGGAATGAATGTGAAAAAAAAATTTAAATGAATTTGATAAAAATCTTTAAGATTCGGAGTCATATCTAGGGTATCGTTTTCGCCCGACAACAGAGTCATATAAGTTACATACATTCCAACGGAAGATATTAAGAGTTGCTAGAAGGAAAGGAAATAAAAAACTTTATTTCGTTGTATCACCATAAGAATGTGATGCCCGAGTGAGTCCATATTGAAAATGTGTGCTCAAAAGCCATGAAAAACTTTAAGTTTAATATAACGATGATGTATGAGTCCGGGAAAAAAATTGAGTTGTCTTTTTACTTTATGAAATTCAAAATATTTCACATTTCCTAATATAAAATAAGAAAAAAATAGTAATAAAAGTAGAGACACTTGAAAGGTATTAAATTGCTACATACGACCACAACGGTTGTCTGTATTGGAATCAGAAGAAAAACACCAAAATGAAAATGACTTACACTCAACTCAAAATTTCTTGCAAATTTTATTCAAAAACATGTGCAATACTCAATGCTTTTGTTTTTACATTCGTATAATATTGTCACGACTCAGATGGTATACTCTTTATTTCACCCAAAGAACTTTAACGTTTATGTGATGATAACGAAGAGTATAGATGCAAAAGGACCAGAATTAGACTCTGCACCAAGTCAGACGTTGTTATAATTCCAACACTTTTTTTTGTGATATTCATAATATTTTAATGATATCCACCACGAAACAGTGTTTTGACTTGAGCGTACAAAAGAATTCTAATTACATCAGTGTTGCCGAAAGAGGCAGAATAATGGAACTATGGGAAGACTGCCAATAACTTCTTAATGCAGATGTTCTTTGTAAAGAAATCTCCAGGAAAGATTTCTGAAAAAATTGTCTGCAAAGATGGGGTAAAAAACACAGATCGAAAAAAATTTCTAAAAAAGTTTGTCCGATGTCATAAGAAAATATTTTTAAGTTTTCTAAAAATGCATAAGCATATTTCTTTCCGGGAAGTTTGTAGAACTTTTTTTTTAATTTAATTTATTTTCAAATGATTGAACATAATTACATTATATAATATCAGAATTATAGACTCAAATGAGTTTGTACCATTTATTTTTAATCGCTCTTATAATGGCTATTGCAAAAATTATCGTTTAGCAATAAAATGAGTTTTAAATTAAGCATTATTTTCGCTATTCAAACTAAGAATATTTTGCTACTTCATTTATTCTTTTATACGAGTTTTTAATTGAATTTACATAGCAACTCATTATCCACAAAATAATTCTTGCAAAAACAATGCAACAACAACAAAAACGATAGCAGATTAACATTTGCTTTCATAAAGTTTTACTGTGTATTTTATATTTTATGCATAATAACATGGCGCTGCTGCTGCTGTCCGGTGTGGCTGGGTTTGTTTCTCAACCCCAGAAGCTGACATTCCTACTCCAAAAAATCTTTCATGATAAATTTTCTCAATAAAATTTTAAATTTTAATTCCAAGTGCGTAACTTCAATTTTCTACAACAACGCCACCACCAATATTTCTTTGGTTTGGTTGTATTTTGCACGGTGTGGCAAGAGAAATTCACAGGCAGTCTCTATTGTAAAGTAGTTGCTCTTATATGTACATAACTCTGATTTCTTCATGAGAATGACAAATTAAAACTAAGCTCTAGTACTGGATTTTCAGTTATGAGTTGCTTCAGATAAAAGCAGCTACGATATTTCACGATATTTTTAAAATACATCAGCAAAATATAACGTCAATAACGCTGGGTTCATTGATATACCAAGAAGTTTGATATGTATGTCCATGTAGTTCTTTCTAATTACATTGATTTGAAACTCACATATCGTCATATTTGGATGCTTTCAGTCATAAAATTTAAAATCCAACCCTAAAGTCTATTTTGAAATAAAAATCCTAAACAAAATTTTTTTGTTATTCTAATCATATTTAGTTTCTATTAATTCAAATACGATTTCATTAAAGAAGCACTGTGTCACAGGCGCAAATATGGCTTATCCTTTTTTCAAAAACAAATGCGCGCGTACCACGCATATCTCGCTAATGCACAGCGCACAGGATCTCAACTAATTAATGTTAAGGAATTAATTGCACGTTCAGTGAACTTAATGTGCTGATTTGCACTGTTGTTGTTATTGTATTTTCCAATGGCAAATCGCTTCTGGGCGCACCGAGTCAGCTCAGCTGTAGCATAGAAAATTGAAGTCCTTGAGAAGCATGGCCATGTTTACATCAGCCTTAAGCGCTAAAATAATTGTACGCTTAGCTGGAGATACTAAATACAAAATAAATTCACAACCCACAGCAGAAGCTTTGGTTGGATTAAGATATTGTCATAAGCGTATGATAGTGGGCAAAAAAGAGAGAATGTGTGAAGGTGGGAACAGTTGTAAATAAAAGAATTAAAGTAATGTGTTGTTTCTATTAAATTTTATAGAATTCATCGAATTGAAAGTGGAAAAAAGGCTGCCCAAAGATTAACTGTTCAATAAAAGAAAGTAAATCAATCCAAGGGAAATTAACATAAATTAAAGTCTAGCTTTTTATGAAAATCGGACCTATTTTCATTTTGAATCTTGACCTACAACTAAAGCAAAATGAGATTTTAAAATTTTTGTGAATATTTTTATATATGTACCATATTGTCTTATCAATTTATTGACCATTTAATTTAATTCACTTTAACTGATATAACTTAACGTATGAATTTTTTGGAGTGGTTTTTCCATATACGTGAAGCTTTATTATGTTGCAGAAAGTCCCTCATCGTAAAGACTTTCTAGCGGCTATAATAAAAGCTAATTTCATTAGCCGAAAGTAACCCCGATTGTTATCAGTTTTCAAGAATTGCATGCAGTTGACAAAAATCCTCTGAGAACACACACAGACGAAACTGATGCTAATGGCTCACTAACAATAAGAGAAGTAGAAGAATAAGCAGACTTGGAGTTATATCTGAGATTACATTGACTTTTGACAAATGCATTTCGTTATGAGTAGAAAAGAAAAAAAAATTTATGAGACATAATTATTCGATTATATTGTCCATGATATCAAAACGTTATACGATAAAGTTCACATAATATAATTTTATATTTTAAAATTAATTTAAAGAACTTAAAAGCACATGAATTTGCGATAGAAGTTGAACGTGACAAAATATCTCAGAAAAGAAAAATTTTCATTTTCATTTCAATATTTGGCTTAATTGACTTTTGAGCTAAAATAATTTGAAACTGAACGCTGGTGTTTCTACTTTATCTCATTAAATTCTTAGTTCAATAAGTTTAAATATTATGAAACTTTTAATTATATATAATTTGATTTCTCATCATGAAACTTTATGAATTTATATGATAATAAAAGTTTTATTATGTTTATATATTTTCTCAGACAATGCTTATATTCGAGTTCACTGAACTGAAAGTGTTTTCAGAATATTGACATACTTCTATAAAGAAAAGCGTACAGAATGAAGCACAAAATGTCAGACACATGGTAGATACTATCAAAAACCCCTTGAATTACCAAAGCCCTTCCAGCTACTTAATATAATAAATAAGCAAAAATTTATTTGTTATTAAAATTTAACAAAAACTCAATTTATTACGCTTCCGCTTAAGTAGCGGATGTCCTTTAAAAGTTTTATAAATCCACTAAATGCGCAAAACTTGAAACATAAAACTTAAATTATTTTCATGTAAAATTGCAATAATTTTACATTTTATACTTTGAATTCTGTTATTGTCAAAGGAAGAGTATGTTAGTGCCAAACAAGCAAAGAAAAGAACAAACAAAAATAGAAGCAAAAAATGAAAGAAGCGTCAGCCGTCTGAAAACGACGATGACAACGACATGCCGCAAATAGTTGCAGCAGCAGTCGAAAAATTACACTTTTGTGTGGCAGCTTTTTAGGCGCATAAAACTTATGTTCGCTTATCATGAGTTTTCGCGGAATTTGTTGTAGACATCGCTTCATTGTTGTTGTTGCTACTGCTGTTTCACTTGTGTACCATGTAATTCTTGGCACAAACAATTTTCTACTCTTGTCACCGCGCCACGGTATGTGCAAGGACATGAAAAGTGCCACAGTTTGCACAAAGATACACACACACACTTGATATAACGCACACATATGTATTTGAGTAAAAAATGCTGTAGACATAGAAATTTTTCTATTCCTTATTTTTATTTTTACTTTTTTTCGCTATGACAGAAAATTAGTTTATGGTTTTTAGAAGTTCCACTTTTTTCAACGTTTGTGCCTTGGCTTCAATTTAGTTTGATATTAAAGTGGATTTTGTATAAACTAAATTTCTATCAGAAATTTTGTTTAAATTGAAAGCTAGTTTTTTCAAGCAGCTGTTGCTCTTAATTGGTTAATTATGGTCCTTATTTCGAAGTGCGTAAATTTTTTTAAATGATAATGGTAGCAGTAAGTTGCAGAGCTTCTATTTCTATTCAGGGTCTGCACGTGCTTTTTTCTTTTTCTACTTAACTTTATACCAAAAACTTTGATCTATTTTTAAGGTAATCCTGTCTGCCCAAAATTGGCGATTTCGAAATAATTTATAGATTAAAAATTATGAAAGCAAAGAAAAAATTAAAGGGTCTTGACAGCTATTTTTCGATTAAATAGAAGAGTTATCATCAAAAGATCTAAAAATTGATTTAAAACTACGCTAGTAACTGCCGGCCTTGATCATTTAAAAAGATACATAGATAGACTTTGTATGTTATGCGGTATAGTCAGAAGAATTAATCTTAAGTTCAGAAATCTCATGCTACAGCACAAAGATTTTCAATAAGTTGATATGAAATGTTTATATTCTTATAAGGACCAACATTTTACAATCTAAATCGTATTCGACTCATCAAATGTATTTCAGTGAACTTTCAAATATTCAATTTTTTTCCCAGTACACATGTTTAATTTCTTTCTTTCCTTTCCCTGAACTGCAACCAAATTAAAAAACATTGACTTCCTTGATGCAAACGTATTACGTATTTAAATACAACTGCCAGGAAACTGGGACAACGCTGCCCTTAAGTGCTGACAACTGGCAATCTTTTGTGCTGTGTTTTGTGTTGTCTTCACTTTCATAGTTGTCTTGGATTTTTTTCAATTACATTTCGCCTTCACTGCGTTACTTTAAGACCGCTCTCTACTATTAACAATGAAATGAATAGTAACGGCAACACTTTCTTCAAAGTGCATTCATTCGTTTCGCCCGATAAGTTAACTTGTTCCAAGGATATTCACTCCTTGAAGTTTTTTTATTTGGTTATTTTTGTTAGTGTTGCTTGCATTTCCGTCACTTTTCACTACTCAGCGCTACTTCTTTTGTTATTATTCACTTTTTATTCATTTATGCCTGCTCACTTCACAGAAATAATGGAATTGATGAAAAACAGGAACTAAGATTTCCATTCTATTATTTCAGTTGCTTTTGTTGTTTAGTTGCAGCAACAACAACAACAACAAAAAGTGAATAAAAACAAGAAATTTTTACGGCTAAATTTTTTATTAGCTTTTGCACTTTTTCCTGAGCTAAATTTGGCTTTTATGATATTCTACAGTGGAGATTTTGTGAAGGGCTTAAGAAAATATTTAAAAAATTTTTAAGAATTTAACTTTCTTTCTTTTTGATAAATTAATTTATGAAATAATCAATTAAATTTTTAATTAATTTAATTAAATGAAGTGGTGATTATTCTTCCTGCCTTCCCAAAACCAGCGGAAGATTCTTAATTTTTGTTAGCTGATTGGGGAGAAGTTTCCCACTGTAGAACTTAGTTGCTTGGATTTTTTTTTTGGCTTTAACTACTTTTGCTCCACTCGTTTGTATTTCTTTCCTTATTTTTGGTTCCTTTCATTTATTGTTATACCACAGTTGTTATTGTTATTTCTGCATTATGCTTTGCTGTATTGTTCATTCACATATTTGTTGCATTGCATTTTTTTTTATCTTGCAAAGCAAAGTAGTAAAGCAAGAAAATGCCAAAGCAAAATCAAAGAAAAAAAAATAAAAAACTTATGAATTTCATTTCAATTCGTTTCGTTTCATTTTGATTTAAAGGACCCAGTTAGTAACAACAACAAAAACAATCTATTGTTGTTCTGCGCGCACAGATTTTTTTTTGCATTTTTTGCGATTACTTCAGAAAGTTTTTGTTATTGTAATTTTGTTATTATTGTTTTCGTAAGTCTTTTTTAACGCTTCCGTCGTTTATGGCATTATCGAAAATTATTGCATTTTACTTGTAAGTATAGAGATTTTTTTTAAAAATTTTCATTTATATTGTTATTGTTATTACAGCGATATATTTTCGTTGTTTGAATTACTGAAATTTAATAATAAATCCCAACAAAATTGCATTAACACAAATAGTTTGTGTGGTAGCAAATACAGGTCGTATGAGTTATTTCTAATTAGCAAAATTCTCAGACTGGTAGGTTCTGTGAACCTGTAAGCCGCTTTAATTAAATAATTTTTGGTTCATAAAGTAGCGTAATTTGGTTAACCATTTTATCAGTTAAAGCACAAAAGGCTTTCATTTCATATGCTCTTGTTGATTGGATTTTATCATGTTGAATAGCTTTGATGCATGAGCTTTACTTTGAGCAAAATAGTTTTTATAGATAGATTGATAATTCTCGAATATAAGTGCCTTTGAAAAAAGTGCAAAAGAAATAAAGTTATAATTTATATTTACTTCCGACTCAGAACTAAACAAAGCCTTACATTTCCTAAGTTAAGAATAAATTGCTGATACATGGTCATATATGAGAACAGCTTAACATGGATTCGCTTAAGCTACGTTTATCCAGCGTATTTTAATTTTGTTCTTTTTACGCCAAAATAAAAATAGATTAGAAATTTCAATTAGTTTTGTTAAAAATTCACGTTTTTTTTACTTACACACGAACAAAACTGCATATTAGATATAATATTGCAGCAGTATGCATATGTACTGTACGTGTGTGCACATCTGTACTATTGTCTCTAAGTGTGCAAAGTTTTTCGCTGTTCATGCACACGAATGCATTTTGCTGAATAAGCGAAAACACATACAAAATAACAGGCAGGCTGACAAACACTCGTAGAGGCGGACAGTGTTGCAAAATGCTAAAAATTCTATTGTCTCATTGCATTAGTATGCGCCGCCACAAGCACAAAAACGCCAACAGCAAAAACCCAAAATGAAAAAAAATTAAATAATAATAACAAAGCAAAACAAAAAACATCAACGTCGTTGTGTTGGACCAGTAGCCTTCCGTAGAATAGCAATAAAAGTAAAAATGCATATGAATTTGAATAATTGGAAACGAGATTAAAAGCGAATCAACTCCCTTTTTAATGCGCTCACAACATACAACACCAGGATATTTTATGGCTCGCTGGCAGTTTTTGGTGTCATCATAGTAGTCCTGGTCGCTGTTGCTATACTGACAGTATGACGTTGTCTGTGTGTGTGTCGGTGCCAGACAACAAACAATTTCAGGCAATAGAAATTTTATTTTCCACATTCATATGCATTCGTACGGAGCAATTGTTCTTCTTTTGACGCTGTAGGAAAAAGAGTAACCTCAAATTACTATGAAATTTTATGTTGAGCGATTCTTTTATTGAGAACATACAATAAAATTCAAAGAGCTATTGAGTCCCAATGCGATACACTACATCTGAAAATGTTTTTATGTGAACAGCAACTTTTAAAAATTAACTGACTTGCAAAATTTAATACTACGCAGTAAGTTTGTAGTTCAACGGGACAATATTGGACATCATTAAAGTCTTCCAATAGTTTATGTGCGGAGCTGTTGTAGAAGCTAAAACTTAAATGTAGGGACGAGCAAGTAATATATGATATCCAATCTATTGAGTAAAAAGCGAACGTATTACTTGCATATCTCTGACCACAAAGAAGTTCGGAAAAATTTTTCTTTTTAAAAAAAGGTTTAGTTTGTAAATGCGTCTTCTTAACGATTCATTGAATCTTAAGCTGGGTTAAGCCATTTACAGCTTGAAATAGATCTTTTGGAAAGAAAATCTTTCAAAAGCTCATTATTCATCCTAGCCTAGAATATCATGAATTCGCAGCTGCTACGAAATATAAATAATTATACATGAAAGGTCTTGATATACAAAATTATTCAGCACTATTGGCTCTTCGCCAAAATAAAAATATTTATAGAGTTCTTGTTACAAATTCCAAATGATCACTGGCTTAAGATTTTTTGCTCCAATAATGTAAAGAGATTTCACCTAACGTATTTGTGAAGTCTTAAGAAAAATGTTTTGAAATAATTTTTAGAAGAACGATATCAAATATGTGTTTAAAGTAAGTTCAGAAACAATGCTTGCTAGCTATTTCTTCTGGAGTAAATGTAATAGCTTTAAAAATTAAATAGAAGATGTTTGGAAATAAATTATAAAACATTGTTTGCAGATCATGTTTAAAAGACAATTTCTTAAAATGATGTTAACTAACAATGTGGCAATATTGTGACAACATATAGAAAATAGTAAAGAATAAGAAACGTTGTTTATAAGCAAGGTTTCAAAGCAATACTTGAAAATGCTTTCTTGAAACGCTGCTAGGGTATAGTTGTTTTAAATGATGCATAGAAGAAAGTTATGAAACAACGTTTACAAATTTGTTATAATAAAAGAATTTAGCAGCAATACTTTGGAACGGTTTTATAAAAAAATGTTTTAAAACAATGCTTAGAAAAACACAAATAAAGTGTAACAATACTTAGAGTTGGTCTGTAACAAAGTAAATGTGAAAAAAATATTAAGATTCGACTAATAGAAAAATGTTTAAGAACATTGCTTAGTAACAATCTCACAAATCTGAAAAAGTTTTCAGAAACAATGTTGCGCAACAGGGCTTAGTAAGAATATTGAACATATTGCTTGGCAACATCTTTTAGCGATAATGTTTTGAAACATTTGAAGCAATTTTATTCAACAATGGCATTAAAATTGAAGTATTAACAAACAAGTTTCAAAAAAAAAAATATCTTGCGAAATAAATTGCACAGCTTATTTTACATGATATATTTGCTTTTATTTGGGTGCAACGCTTAAAACAAAGCAGAAATGATTACCAAAAGGTATTGGAAACGATTTCGACAAGTATTAGTAGTGTGCTGACATGATGTGAAAGCTTCATTTAACAACATATCTTGATATCAAAATGTAGCAATATTAATTAGAAATTTTAAGAGTATTTGAGAAATATTTTTCAAACAAAATTAAACAGCAATGTTGAGCAACGAATCGAGCTTATACGTTATCAAAAATCATCGATGCTTATGTTGATACTAAGCACTATAGCTTTAATGTTATACTCTGCCTTAGCAACATTCACGAACTAACTGAATTTTGTGCAACGTAGTATTTTTTATTATCTTCTTTGTTGCACGGATTGTCACAAACCAAGGCATATAAATTATAATATATATTTATGTTAATATTGGCGTGCTTCTAAACAAACATATTCTTTTTGTAATAAAAAAAAAAATGCACTTCTGCAATATAAGAGCTTAATTTGTCAATGTTAGCAAGCACAAAAAGGTCTTGCATGGAAAAATTAAAATTTCAGTTGTAAAAAATGCTAAAATTTTGTAGGTAAATAGATTTCATTAAAGAATATTTCTTCTAAATATTATGAGAAAATAATATTTCATATGTAGGTTTATGAATTATTTGCTCTAACTGTATATGGCGTAAACGCTTGGCAACAAAGTTCAAGCAAAGTTTCTGCAATTGCGCTTAAAAACATTATTTAGGAACAACCTTGAAGTAAAATATTTAGAAAAAGTCTTAGCATAATGCAAAATAGAATATTCAGCAGCAGTTTTGAGAAATTATATTCAGGCATAGGCAGAACCAAAAATGAGTTTATCGGTTGTGGCTGATATCAAAGTGATTATAAAGTTTTATGTTTAAAAACCAACTTTCAGAATTTAGTTAGCCTAAGTGATGGCTTTAAGCAGCATTGTCTGTATGGAAAAAAAAGAACCACTTGAGAAATACTGAACCACCTAATCTATTTTATAATTTTCTACATGGATATGTTACTGTCCTGTATACACATATACATATGCACATGCAAATGCAAATAAAATTCTGCAATTTATTCGGTATCGTAAGCAACTGACACAATAAAAGGTTTTTTTCCCTATAGTTAAAGCTTAACTTGTTTTGTTCGTTGTCTATGTATGTTGGCGCCCTAGTGCTGCTGTTGCTGCACAAACACACACTTACCAACACTTTCCTATTAGCTTTTTATACTGTCCCTATTTTTCAGCGCGTTCATTTTTATTGCATTTAATTTTGTAGCGATTTAATTTATTTTTTTTGTTCGTTAAAGTCCAACTAAGTTAGTGATCGCAGCAACACCTTTTAGCTTAAGTATGTATGTATGTATGTATGTATGTATGTAAGTGGTGTTTGTGTGGAATTAGCTGCCATTATTACTGCCATTGTTGTTGCTATTATAGTTTTTCTCTTTACTGTTGCTGCTGCTTGCTACTACCGTTGCTGTCGGTATGCAATATGTGGGCGTTTGCTTCTTTCACACGGTATATAATTGCACTTTTTCGTTATATTGTAGGTGTTACCGTGTGTGAGTTTTATTTCTTTTGTGATATCACATTTTTAGTATTCTACCTCAAATGCAATTATTTTAAAAAGGATTTACTACAGAAATGCTTGTACGCCAAATGGACAATAGAGATAATTGCATTTCAGTTGCAAATGTAATGTAGAAAATTGTGCAAACATAATTTTCCATGCTTTTATTTTAGAAATGATGTAAAATCCTACAAAAACTATTTCTACAAAAACTAGGAAGGTTAAAAGTTTGCGCTAAAGTTAAGACAAAATGGTAATGAAAATAACAAATTTTATTCTTTCAATCAATTTTTGAAATATTTTTGATTTCTTTAGTACTAAAATTATGCATTTGAAAGCTTAAGCTCGAATTTGAAATTTATTCAAAGTTTTGAGAAACGTTACATTTAATAATTGTAGGTATGTTTCAGTGATTTCAAAAGTGATTTCATTTAAAGCAAAAATAAAAACATTTCATTGAAATAAAATTTGAAAATAATTTGACTTTTATGAATTGTGACTCGGTACTCCTCTGAATGATCGTTGATACAAAAATTGTTTTCATACACTCTATGCTATTTATATGAGAAAATCTAATAAGCGAGAATATCGCAAAATTTTATTTAAAAAAAGATTAATTTGGTTGGATGTTTGTACACAATTTATCGTCGTTGTGTAATGAGTATCGCTTTTCCAACCTTTCAAGAGAACTAAAGTGCAATTTAATGCTTAGGCATCAATAAAGTGAGGAAAAATTGCTTGAAGTTTGTTAAAATTTTTTCTATGCATTGAAAAAATAGAAAAATTGTTAAGACTTAAATGTTAACTAATTTTAAAGAAGATAATTCTACTACGTTGAACAAAATTCAGTATTTCCGTTAATGCTGTTAAGGCGGAGTATCACACCAAAAGCTATGCAGTTTATTTCTTGAGATATTAAGCCACTAACTTAAGTTATATTGCTTAGTATCAATTGCTCTTTTTACTCTGCTGAAAAGCAAAAAAAAAAAAAATAGCGAGCTATGTTGGTTTTAACCATTTCCACTCAAAACTTCATGTGCTACCTATTTCATATCTGCGTAATGTATAAACTCCTTAGGTTATATCACAAATGCATATGGATGGCTAGCTGATTTTAAAGAATTATTTCAAAAAATACATCAAAGCTTTGTTTTAAAAAATACTTCATACATGATTTCCTGAAATCAATCATATATTGTTTTACGCGATTATGCATGAATATATAAATTATAATAAATGTATGGAATAAATAAGCAACTTATGAAAAATAAACTTTGGATATTAAAAACTAAGCTTGATTTATTAATTAAAATGCAGGTTGCCTCCAGTACTCCCTTTCAGTAGTACAATTTATTGAGCAGCTTTAGAGGAATGACATTAATTACCTACACTTAATATTTTACTCATAAAATATTACAAAATTAAGTAATTTTACATTCAAATTTGTTTGGTTTATTTCTTCATATATCATGTTTCTATATCTTACTAAAGAAGCGCATAAATTCAAAGTTTGCAATTAAGAGAATTCTCTTGATTGCATACATTTGATATATTCATTTATTACATTCGAAATACTAAAACTTTTTGTAAGTTGCGTTACATTTAATACTGAACATAATAAACATAAATTTTAGCGAGCGAAAATGTTTAATGTGCTTGCGCAATAACAATTAAAATCGATTTTAATGTGAAAAATATAATTTATCAATAGAATGACGGCAGCGGGGTTGAAAGAAAAACAAGTAATTTTCCAAAATCCACTTAAATTGTTTTCAAAAGTGTGGCAAAACCAATAAACCAAAACGTACACGCACATATACACTTTTAGACTCGTAAATATAACATAAACACATTATTTTCATTTTAATGTGTGGCATTATTTAAATGTGTGCCTCCATACATGCGTATGTACATTTATGTCTGTGTGTTGCTTTATTTTACTTTGCTTTGGCATAATTTTGTGCCTAAATCAATTAATAATTTAAATAATTCAATTTGTTGCCAAAAACCGTTCTGCGCCGTTCATGAGTGCAGTGCTTGCCAAACAGTGTTAATTTTTATAAAAAATTTTAAATCTTAATTTTTTTTTTTGTATATAAAAATCGAAATAATTTAACTTTATTTAAGATTTATTTTCAACGTACTCTTTGTATATTGCATGAATTTCAAGGAATTCATAGTCTTAGTTTCCTAAATGAAAATTTTTGTAAATAGCTGCATTATTATTACTAAACGTTTTAAACTTCTGGAAGACTAAATTGGCAATACTTGTATAATGTATACGCTTAGAATCATTGAAATTTCTTATAATGCTGTAAGCTTTTTGCGTAATATCGATATTTGAAACCACCCTCCGTCAAGACAATAAGTTAAGCACACAAAGTTATGACAAAGAAATTATATTTTAAAATTATTTTGTCAATGATAAAAACGTATTTGGTTTCTTAAAATAAATCGTTGAGCTTTATTTTTAAAAATGGATTTCTAAAGTTTTTTCAAACCAAATATTGCCCAAAAATCAAAGTTAAATGTTTTGTTTTTCGCTTTTTGCAGTCGAACGAAAAGGATTACATAATATCACTAAAATTATTTTTATACGCACTGTCTTACAAAAAATAAAATTATCTCTTGACTTTTTATGAAGAAAATTTTCCTCTAAGGACTTCACCGATTTTTGTTAAAATTAAATAAAATGAATGCTTAAAATATCGCTATTAAGTTTATCAAAATCTGAAGCTGCTAAATTCTCAGCAGATATGGCTAAAAGGTTCGCATTGAAAACAGCTATATGGCATTTAACTATAATTTTTATACACACGCTGCCTAGCCCGGCTGTTATCTTCAAATATTTCTTATTGGTAGTGCATACTTTTTCATTAAGAGATGAAAAAAAAAGAATACTTTATAATTCTTTTACATGTGTTTCAAATGAGAATTTATGGGCAAACGTGGAAATGGTACCACCACACAGAAACAGCGACACAATTGCGTACATGTGTGCATGTACCAACAAGGGTAAAATCACGCTCCTTATCAGTCTTAAGCATATTTTTAGAAGAAGTTGAGAAAAACATTGAAAACGAAATGAAATGAACGACACCATAAAATGCGCTAAAGTAAACTGAAAATGTTTGCAGGTAAAAGAGCCGGTGAGTAGAGAATTCAACGAAATTTTATCAGAGAATATAAAAATTCATTCAAGAAGCAGCAAACATGATATTGTGCACATCATAAAAAACGTGAGTACCAGGCGTTCTGTCTTCACTGATTTTTAATAAAATCGAAACAAGTTTTGCGCACAACAGCAACAATGCCACAAAATCCTTTGATTGTATGTATGTTTCGTGTCATGCAACATTCGTTGCACGACGGCGTTGCAAATAATAACAATATATTAACATAGCTTCTGGCATAACAATGGACATTGGTGCACGCTATCACGGCGCTTCCACTATTCGAGGAGATTCAAGAAAAACTATAGTTTTACATTGTTTTTGCTATTAAGCGTCAAAACTTTTAATAAACTGAAGCCCACTGGGACCAATATCGGTTTATATGTGTAAATCACACTGTTGTAATTGATATTTGCGCTATTGCGCCATTGTTAATGACGATGGAAATATGGCGCTGCTATCTCGCATTGCCAATATTCAGTATACGTTCGCAATGGCAACTTGGTTGCTTCGTTAAATTCCTTTATCATATGAACGGTTTTTATTTCAAGGAAATTCGTTCTTTAAACTTTTATTATTTTGTATTTCTAAATCAGCACAACGATAGCTTAACTTGCACGGAAATGAGAAGTCTGACGAAAACACATAGCAGCGTTGTAATATAAAGATTTAAATAAAAATTGGCATTGTATTTGGTTTAGTGTTTTTCAGCGCCTAAAAATGTGCAATATAGGTTTAGTATTAGTATTCAAGATCTATAGCAGTGAATATAGGTTTTAATGTTTTATTGCGATGTTTTGGAATGACACTTTCTAAAAAAATTCCATCTAAATATTTCCCATTTTTTCAACTTCTTACAACTCTGACTTAATGTAGTAAGCCATATTTATTTTATTGGAAATTTTTTATTTTATTTTTATTTACTTGCTATTGTTATTGTTGTCGCAATCAAGCCGTTCAAATCTACTAAAAGCAAAAATTTTTTATGGTTTTTCATTTGATATTCGATTTCCAACTTTGATATTTGCTTGGTACATATTTATTTACCTTGTATATTTGACTTATTTTCCTTTGCATAGCAATAACATTTATATGTTTAATTTTATTCTTTGGGTTCAGAATCTGAGTGGTATAAAAAATAAAAAAAGTTTTCTGGTATATTATTTAGTAAATTGACACAATGTTGTTATGCCGCTTGAAAAACTTGTGGAAAATTATTATAAAAAAAAAGTTTCAAATTTTCAAAATTTTTTTCTGAAATCTGATTCAGTTTCGCCCAAAATATTAAAGTTCACAAAAATATGCATGAAAATATCCGAATATGTAGGAGAAAGCGGAAAAATTAATGGAATATCCCTGAAAAATGGCGAAACGATACGTTTTGGCAATTCCATAATATGAAGATACAGTCTGTGGCTTAAATTTTTCCTGCACTAAGAATCTCAACAAATTTCATTCTTAACACACCAGTGAATAATGAAAATATTAGTAGTTACAAAATGTTGGATCAAATATGCCCAGTTCATAAAATGACAGTTTTAGTAAGAAATGCTATCATACCAAGTTTCAAAGGACTTACTAATATAGACTCGTTAATATAGCGCTTCCAGCATAGTAATTGTTTCACTTTTACTTGCTAAAACAAACATTTTGTCTGCTTTAATGATCACTTCTTGTTTTATGCTGGCTAATATTATTAAATGTTATCATATCAAATTTTAAAAATTATATTTTGATACCATCCACAGCATCACAATTGAAATAATATGCTCTTCACCCAGGAAAGTCAAAAATTCATTATAAGTCGAACATTTACTTCCAGCTTAATTGAAAAGTTTCAGTAAACTAAGTGGTCTGAGCCAATATTTTCGAAAAAGATATATTCCAAGCGCTAGTAAAATGTCCAAAATAGATTTGTAATTGAATTACTTCTCTTAAAGGGAGGTTTAGAACTTTTTTTTTGCTTTTAAAGTTTTTATGAGATCAATTGACATGATAAGATTCAAAATGGGTTTCAAATCCATTATCTCTTTAAGCGAAATTTTAAAGTCACTTTAACGAAACAAAGTATAAAAAGCATCATTAAGTGATCGGGAAAGCTATGACCTCGGTTCAGAATATAATATGTGCAACACCGGCTTCAGTATCCAAAGTGGCTTTTGCATTAAAATTAAATTGCATACCGTAGGGCATATAAATCAAAGGACAAATTAGTTTGTCCTAGGCCAAACTAGTTTATCCTAAAAACTAGTTTGGCCTAGGACAAACTAGTTTATCATAAAAACTAGCATATCCATTAATCATCAATAGTGCAACTTTTGAAATTTTGTAAATTTTTTTGAAAAATCTTTAAGACTTGCACAGAAACTTTAGGTCTGCACGTTGAAAATCCATAAGAATTAGTTTTTTTGTTCAATGTTTTGCTTTGAATTAAAACATTAGAACTATTTTTTATGCTTTGATTCTATGTAATTTACTTATGAAAAATGCCATTATTCTTAAACTATCTATGTATATTACAGAACTTAAAAGAAATATTTATATCAAAATAAACACAAATTCCTAAAATTTAACTTAATAGAAACTTTGAAAACAAAATTAAATAAAAAAATTAAATAAAGTTTTCAAGGAACAATGGGTTTTTGTTTTTGAGTGTAATTTTGTATAAAAAAAAATAATTTTAAAAATTTATGTCATTTTTGATTTTCTGTTAAGTGTGTGTGTTATTGTAAGTGGAGTTTGTGAACAGTAAACAAATGATTTTTAGACGCAGACAATTGGGAAAGAGGATTTTTTTTTTTCAATTTTTTTTTATTTACTTTTTCAATATTGCTACACAAAGGCATATATTGAGAACAAACGTAGTGAGGAATAGGGATATAAGGGCTAAACATATAAGGATAAGAATTTTATTCCCTATTAAAATTTTTTAATATATATTTTTTTTTTATAAATAGTTGTATATAAAATTTGATTTCTTTTTTTCACTTGTTTTTGTTTTTTTTTTTTCTCCTCGACTTATAGTTACGAATAATTAAATATTTTAACTTTTTCGTTATTGAAAGAATACATTTAACTAAATTTGACTACATTACTAGAAAATTAAACTTAAGACTAAACAATTTAAATAAAAATTAATTTTTAATAAAAAGCAAAAGAAATAATTGAATATATAAGAAAAAATATTGATACTTATAGGTTTTATAGAACTTAAAAAAAAATTTTATTTTTTTTTGTATATACTGAAATTAATTATGTGAGCAAAGTAAATATATTTGTGAACTTTTTTGTTGTTGTGATGATTAAATGTTTTTTTTGCTAATATTTGTTTTTATTATAACTGACACAATGAAAACTGTATCTATGTACAAAAAAATATTATTCAATTTGTCACTTTATTATATTTTTAAACCAAAAATTATACATATATTAAAAGTGTATTTATGAAAATTTCAATATTTTTTTAAAACAA
This sequence comes from Meiosimyza decipiens, assembly GCA_963680825.1. NCBI lineage: Eukaryota > Metazoa > Arthropoda > Insecta > Diptera > Lauxaniidae > Meiosimyza > Meiosimyza decipiens. Next base: position 141,262,294 of record OY804258.1, read on the forward strand.
ATTAACATGATTAATATTGTTAGTCAGTTAATTAAATTAAATTGAAAAAAAAAACTTGTAAAATAAATAATAGAAAAGAAACAAAAAAATTCAATGTTAAATAAAAACTAAATACACAGAGACACGAACACGTAAACACATACAATTATAGTTAAGTTAATTTTGCTGGCATAATTTTAGGCGTAAATTGAAAAAAGTTCTTGCTGCATTTCTGCACAGCAAGAAAAAGGTTGATGATTAATTTTTGTACACAAAAATTTTAGTACGGAAAATGCAAAAAAAAACTAAAAAAATATCGAAAATTTTATTTATGATGAAAACTAAAAATAATAAGCAAAATTTTTCTGAAGTTGTTTGAAAAATAAATTAATTGTATTCTTGTACGAATTTACAGTGTTGTAAAGTATAGTTTTTGAATTTTTTTAAATGCGGCCATTTTGTTCTTTCACTTACCAAGGCGTAAATGAGCTCCAGAAGAGGCTTCATTTTGCAGTTATACGTTGTCAATTTTTAAGGGTTATTTGAAATTTATTGCATTTGTGCGTAAATTATTGGGTATTTTATATTTATGGTATTAAATTTTTGGTATTAAGTTTATGTTTCATTTATATTTTTTTTTTGGTTTAATTTTTTTTAGAAATATTGCATACAACATGTAGGTTATCGAGCCACAGCAACAGAGGGACACAAAAGACAGGACAAGAAATTAAAAGAAAAACATTTTCATTTAGAAACAAAAAGGTTATATTTTAGCAATTAATTTAAAAAAAAAAATTTTAGTTAATTATGATAACTGAAGTGAACAAAAAAGTTGCAAAAACAATATTTTATTTCGAAGGTCTTGATAAGTATTAATTGCAAACATACTAATTCCTAAATAAGACATTCGAAATTCAGCATGGTTGTGATATGATCGTGTCTGCATTTCTACCACGCCAATTTTAATGCTACGAAATGTTTTTTATCAACTTTACCGGCTAAATTATTGAAGAAACTTTATCTGAAACTGTAATTATTTTTATATTTATATGGAAAAATTTAAGTAGGTTAAACTTAGTAGTAGTCAAAGTTAATTTTTCTTTTTTATTTTTTTTTTCATCGTTTTTCTTTGACAGTGACATAAATATTTTAATTGTACGCAAGAATGAAATTATCTAAGGTTTCGCAAAAAGTTTTATGTTACGCAAACAGTTTTGTTAAAAACAAGAAGAAAAGCTTGTCATTTTCAATCGATTTTGTTGAAACGGGTTTTCGCGATTATGTTGACACTAACGTTTTTTGCAGTACGCTAAAATAAATGCCTGACATATCAACTGATATTTTTTAACAGTATTTTGTCGAGCGTAGACTGATTTTTTTCATTAATTTTTTTTTTAAAACTTTATGTTGCTAATTTTTTGTATTTTTCGTAATGTTTTTTTACTGATTTAATATTTAGCTTAAAATAATTTTAATTGATACTAATGGCATTCTAGTTTTTTGTCAACACATTTATAGTAGATGTAAGTTTTCATCGTAAAAAGGTTTTTATTTTTTTGTTATTAAGTTATTTTATTTAAAATTTTTTAATAGAGATGTTGCCAACTTATTTTCTATTTGAATTTCTTACCGATATTAGAATTCTAATTATTTTATTTGAAGTTTTGTTATTACAATTGATATTGTACAGTTTTCCGGACTATTTTTTGAAGTACTTGGGCCTCTGTAATGAGTTTTCTCACTGAAATTCTGCAGTTACCAAAAATTTTCTATTCATTACTCTTCTGAGTTAGTTAGCTAAAATACCTTTTCATTTTCTAATTCTTTTGATCGAAATTTATGCTGAAATTTTTAAAAATTTTTTTAATTGAGTTTTAATTAAATTTTAAAAAAATCGAAAATTTATTACATGAAATGTTTCTAATTCAAACTGTTAGTATATTTTTGTTTTTATTGCATATGTAGCAGTGTCCATGGCAAGACCATATGGACAGTTGACCACTAAGCTTTTTTTTTCGTTAGACTTGATACACTTGCCTCTAATGTATTTTCGAAGTCCTGCACAAAAATAAAATTTATTTTTTCATTTTATTTATTATGCATTTTTGAAAAAAATAAAATTTTTTTTAAGAAAATTAGTGAAAAATTATTTTTTCAAGTCTTAACTTTTTACAAGTCTTAACTATATCTTAGTCAAATATTAAAGTTTTTTACTTGATTTCAAATGTAGGTATATATCAGAAATAGTTCTGTAAAATCAGGGGTATTTAATAACTCTTACCCCCTAAAATGTAACAAAATGTAAAGCATTTTTCATCTGAAAAGCAGCGTTTTCAAATTTGTAACTTAAAAATATATGCAAGTCTTATGTAGATATTGTTCAAGAACATAACTTCTATTATGAGGCTAAATGGATGCGAGATTCAGATAAACCTAAGCTAAGTTTATTAAGATGTATTAGGAATAAGTAAAAGCTTGTTTTAATTGAATCGCAATTTGTTGTTACCAATCACAATTTTTTATACATTTTGATACATCTTAATTTGAAACTTGGGAATTAATTAATATATCTTGCAGAAATTTATATTTTTTTGGTGTACCGGAAACTGCGAAGCCTTGTTTTTACTCATTTTTGAATTTTTTCTAGTATCATAACATTTGTTAAAATCTTGACAGTTTTCTTTTTAATTTAATTTTTTTTTTAAGTTTTGACACATTTTTTTGCAACTTTTTTGTTAAAAAAAAGTTTATTACTTGATAACATTTATAAAAAAGTAAATCAAAATAATAAAAGGATAATAGACAAAACTAAATAAAAATACACTTGACAATCACACATACGCTGTCGCACTTGTACGCACGAGCGCAGTACATAAGTTTTGCTTACAATTTCATAATAATTATACTACTTAATTCTATATGTTAGTATTTGTTAATAACAATTAAATTGAAAATAAAATATATGTTAAAAAAATAAAATCTTAGACACGCACAGTAAATAAACTAAAAGTCAAAACATCTATATATACTTAAAAGAAATATGTATAAATAAAAATAAAAAATTATTAAAAATTAAAAAAAAACCGACAAATTTAACGAAAATTGGTTTTAAGTCCTTGTTTTTTTTTATTATTTTAGAGGTATCAGTTTTTATGCTTTCACTTAAAATGCATAAGAAAGTGAATTTTTTAGCTTAAGCTTTAAAGAATTTATACTTATACTTATAAATTAAAGAAAAACAAATTCAAAATGAAAGTTAAAAATTAAAACAACAACAAAAAAGTACACTTTTGATCTTATAGACGACGAGACAACTTGAAAAATTACTTAACTAAGTACTAGAACTAATGAAAAATAAATAATTGAATAAATTAATGTACAAAAAAACTCAAAAACAAGCAAATTAAAACAAATCTTTTATTATTTTGTGAATTTTCTTCTGTTTTATACGAAAATAAATTGAAATAAATCACAGAATAGAATAAATAAACAAAAACTTATAGCTGCACATTGGTTTTTCATTTTTATGAAGCTTTTGTCGATGGCGATATTATCTTGAAAAATGAACTGAAGCTTTGTGCACGTGGACATTTTGTTTGATTACCATGTACATCTTAACAAAACTAATCATTGTTTCGCACTTTATTTTTCGTTCAAAGTGTGTCAGTCTATTGAAATTCTCTATCATAGAAAGTTGTAAGTCTTTGTGCGGAAATATGACTAGATTCTTCAAGCAATCGTTCGGTAAAAGTATGGTATGTTTCTTGACCCTCAGGTTCTTAATGAAATTGACGCAATTGAAAAAATCTTCTTTGTGTTTTATGTTTTGTTTTTGCCAATTTTTCAGAAATTTTAAGATTTTTTCGTTCAATTTTACTACATTTTAGGTCGTTTTTCAATAACATCACCCACAGTTCCGCTCATTTTAAATCCGTTTTTTGTTGGTTTATCGTAAGGTTCCTTTTTGACTTACTTTTTAGTTAAAAATTATTCGTAAGTTTCACCTTCGACCGTGGTAAGTTAAATTTTTTGTGTAATATCTGGCATTTTTCGGGTTTGTTTTTTAATTTCTTAGATTCTGTGTAATTTTTCTTATCTTGATTTTGGTCTAATCATTTTTTATGCAATATTTTATCAATTTTCATTCACTTTTTCTTAACATTTTTTGTCTCTTTTACATTTGTTTTTCAAATTTTTGACAATTTTTTAGTCAATGATTTCTAATTTTAACAAGCTATCGCATATTATGGTTTCTCTCAACATTTCACCAACTTCTTTTAGTTCAATGTTGATTTGAGATTCATTTTTTGCTGGAATTTCCTGTCACCTTTTCGCCTGAACTTTGTTCCTTTAATACATTGTTTGATAAAAAATTATGCTTATTTCTCATTTTTTCTTGTTCGAATATAGAAATTATTTGTATTAAATGACATATTCCTTTACTTTTTAAGTCCTTGTATAGCGTAAGCCTAAGTTCCGCATAAGAAACTTCAAGCAAGGCATGTACACTAAAAATTTTTACTTTTGAAAATGAAAAACCAATGACTTAATATTCACTTAAAAATCTGTTAAAAATCAAAATCATTTAAATGACAAACAAAACAATACTTAATTATTTAAAATTTAAACTGATATACATTTTTCAACTTTCCCGCAGCATAGCGCCATCATCTTACTATCGTAAATAAATTTTTTTATATTTTTCTGAATAATTTTTATTTTCTTTTAAAAATACTTTGATGATTTCTTTTATATTTTTGAACGATACAGGGTTAGACGAACACAAGGAGGTAAAACACTAGACAACACACACATACTCAATGAAGTGCTATCATTATTTTCGCTTTGGATTTATTTAAGTAAAATAAGAAATGAAAGTTTGAAATTAAGAAAAAATAAACTGAAAATAAATAAATGTTTTTACGGCTCAAAAGAATAAATTAAAATTCTTAACGAAATTTAAAAGCTTTATACAAAAATAAAACTTATTGTCATCTCCCTACAGAGGCAAGAAAAGAAAAAGCTCAAACAGAAAATCATATTTTTTATTTCGATATATTCAAAGAAATTTGGAAACTTTAAAAGCGTTGAAAGTATCAAAGTACTTCAATATTTTTATATATTTAGAAGGAAATAATAGAAATTATTTTTAATCTTTTGTACAAGCATTTACAAAAAACACAAAAAATCATTAAATAAATAAAGAAAAGGAAACAAAATCACAAAAAAAAGACAATTTTTTTCTGCTGGGGTAGCTTTTTCCAACGCATAAATGATAGACTACATTGAGGGGACATTTTGGGTAAGGATTGTAGGATTGTGATCATGGGTACAAACAATTATTATTTGCTTGAAAGTGTTTTTTGAAGTAAAGTTAAACATTTTTTTTGCAACAATAATAAATTCTTTTTATGAAACTTTTAAATTAAATAAAAAAAGTTTAAATTAAAATAAACTCTCATTTTAAATTTATAAAAAACATAAAAATTTGAGCTTTTTCTCTTCGTTGCACCAGTTATGAATATATTAAAAATTTTGTAGATAATTAATTTTTCTTTCTTTAAATAAAAAATTAAAATGTTTGATTTATTTCCCAAAAGGGATTTTCCTAAAAAATTGGTGCATTCATCATAAAATCGAAAGTAAAACATAAAGCTAACGCAAAACTCTCTGAAAAACTTAAGAATAAATTCGAAGCGTATGAAAGCTTTAAAGCTTTTACACGCTTAATTTTTCACTACAAAACTTCTTGCTTTTTTAATATTAAGGTTATATTTTGAACTAAATAGCATAAAATGTCAACTAAATTTTGTATGTATTTGTACAGAAAGCTTTTTACTCACTTTTCACTGTACTCATCCATGTGTGCGTACGATTGCACTGAGTTCTCTTCAATTAGAAATTTGACACGTTGATAAAAACTCGCAGTGACAGAGGGTGGCTGCTTACGCAGTAATACCTCCACAGGATCATTGGAAGAGAGACACATTATATGCTCGGTGCAAGCAGAATGCGAACAGCATTCACTGTCTGAGCAATCGGTCATGCCATCTGGAAATAATTAAAAACATTTTAGAAATAAGAAATTTATTCAAAATAAGACACAAAATACAACTATTGGATTTTCAATAAGTGGACACAATTTAAAGCAAATGCTTTGATTTTTAAGTATTTTACTCCTCATCCGATATCACATAAATAAATTTTCCATCTTTTCTCTCCAAACACCCTTTGTTATGCAGCTTCTTGCTCTCCAATTGCGTTATTTCTTTAAACCCAACAGCAAAACAAAGTTTCAATATTGTCGCACTTCAAAGAGCTCCACTTGACTCACTTTTTGCAATATTTGCCGCATTGTTGTTGCTGTTGTTCTTGTTTTCCAGGAAATCTTGTGCATAATATTGAAACATACTCAGGTATTATGTACATCGTGTTGTTGTATTAGAGGTGAAGTCACAACAATCGCAAAATCAGTCACGTGAGGTATAACAACAGCAAAAACTTGAACGTCATTGAGTTGATTTCAATTTCCGTTCACTTGATTTTTTTCCTTTATGCATTGGCTTTGAGAAGGTTTTTTTTTTTGTTTATTTTTTGCAGAGGATCTTGAGCGCGAACTTAGACAGTCATGCTTTTATATAGATTTACAAAATAAAAAAACATCTAAACTTTACGAAAAATTTTTGGGTGTGGCCACCAGCAAAACAATTTCTTCATTCTTCAAATTTTCAGCCAAATACTTTTCGGAAGGTATTATTTTTATGAATATTTTAAAAATGCCACTATAAAAATAAATAACCAAAAAGTTGTAGTAAAAGCCAAATCAAAAGCTTGGCCTCTCACTTACCGCCATCATTATCAATATTATCCTTGCAATTCATTTCCAATGCAATCGAACAATCGGAGCCAGCCCAGCCTTCAATGCAATCGCAACGATATTCACCATCTTCGAGAGTACATTGACCATGACGAGAGCAACCATTTTCGCAGCCGGCTAAATGATGCGAGAAAAAATGTAAGGAGGGAGATCTTTGTTAAAAATTAAAACTTTAAAAAATTTATTAAAATTGTACATAACACAATACATTAAAAGTATTGGGGTATATGGTTAGAATGCATTTTGTTACATTTGTAAAATTTGTATGTAAATTTTAGACCATATTTGCATTTTCACAGTGTTGTAAATATATTGGGAAAAAATAAAAAAATTTCGCGCATTAAAATATGCCATGTTTATGCAAAATGTTACACCACAAAAAAACAACATCACAGCCGAGTAAGAATGTGGCATGAAAAATGTGGCGCAAAAAATTCCATTACATCGCAAAAATGTCTGATGTTCGCTTTTCGAATGCTTTTCAATGAAAATATTATTTTTTCAGGTTTTATACAGAACAAAAAAAATCTAAATTTGTTCTATTTTAAATCATCCTATTCTAAATGTGTATTTTTATAATTGAAAATAAATACGTAAATGTTTCACACTGCAGGATATGCCATAATATCCGCATTATTGTTGCAGTAGTGACTACTGTTCTATTATTCAATTTTTGTAACATATTGGCTGTGCCATAAAATTAACATTGAATTGTTTTTATTTTATTTGATTACATAAATAGGCAACAATTTTTAATTAAATACAAAATATTTTGCCGAATTTGCGTTTATTTGATTAAAATAGTTAGCGGTATTAGATTTCAATTAAATGTGGCATTTGTCAGAGCTTCTTTTTTTAAAAAATTTATAATTGAAATATTATTTTGCTAACCAAATTACTTATCATAACAAATGATAAACAAATTTATAATTTTTACTTACTAACACCTAAGACAATATTATTAAATATCACTAAGTGTTCAGGTTTTGATATGTTGAAATTTTGTTGCATACGCTAAGGCGAACGTTATTTTATTTATAAAAACCTTTTGCATGCTAAATGCTCTGCGACACAGAACCGCAAAAATCGTTTAAACTTTCTGCCAACGTGTGCAAAAACTTTTTTATACGAATACATCAGTGCGGACGGAAAAATCTACCAACAAAAATAAAAAAAGCCCTCGCAGACGTGAGGAAAGCCACATGCACAAGTGACAAGCATACAATTTTTGGAAACTATTTAAACTTCTGATACGAGTCGATATTAGAAATTGCATGGACGGGCTAAAAAGCAAGTGCCCGGGTTATATTGGCATCGTTCATATTCATGCGACGGAGCTGGCAATGAGTTGCATTTTCAAGCGTATGAGCTGCTTGCAAACTAAACGGCAAACAAAATGTTGCCAATATTTTGCCATTACGAACATAAAATTGCCATCAAAGTAACATCAGTGTCAATGGTAACAGCCACAAGTATTGACATTGGCAGTATGAGCAAACAAAAAATAAAATCAGCAACAACGTCAACTAACGTCACAGCATGACAAACTCACAACATACACATAAGAATATGTAAAAAATATATACATGTAAAAAGATGTACTTTCTGTTGGGTTGCTCCTTACTAAGTAAACCTCTCTACAATGCAGTGAAACTTAAAGAGATTTTTTTTTTCGAAACTTGGTACAAAATTTCGTGATTTCGATTCAAAAAGCATTCATATTGATTTAAAGTGAATTCATATAGATATAATGTATGTACTTTGTAACTTAAATGTGAAATTAAGTTAAAAAATGTAATTTTCAAATTTAAAATGAGTTTTAAATTACTTGAGTTAAAAATAAACAGAAACATTTTCATTTGAATCATTTGCAACTGCAAATTTGCTGCTTCATGTAAAAAGTAAAGTTTTCAAATTTGCATTATTGGGTCCACCCTATTAAAAATTTATTGGAAGTACTGATAATGACTTGAAGAAAAGTAGTCAGCATTGAGCTGTAAAGTAAAACCTCAGTAAGAGCTGCGAGAAAACTATAAAAACTGTATACTATATACGCCGCTGTTACTTTTTGTAAGTTACAGACACATAATATTAGCTTCATTACAAAATTATGTGTACCAGAAATTAATAAATCGATGAAACAAAATATAAAACAAAACCTTTAATGTTTAATATTGCAAATTTTTGCAAGTATTTCTTGCTTTCTAGCAAGCGATACCACCAACGTCAACCAACACCAGTCAGTGTTGCAAAACAAACAAAAATGTTTTCATAATGTCAACGCAGCATCTCTGTGACCGTCTCATTTTGTCTAACGCTGCTTATGCTCATTCGAACTCTCACTTCCACTTCGCCTCACGTCCTTTGAGACAAGGATACGTTTGACATTTTGGCGCATTCAGCACAGTGACATCAAATCGTAAAGTGACTTAGATTATCGTTGCAATTGATATGAAATCACAAATCTACTACATTTTAATTCACCACTTTACTACTTTATTTTCCCATGTGGCAAGTAGTGCCAGTAGTATCTCACTCTTAATTTAAGTAATGTGACTATTGTCTGTCTCGCTCACTCCCATTTTAGTTTTTCTCAACTGTCATTGCATGATGTGACAGTTGTTGGTTGAGTTTTTTTTGGTTTTACTGCTTGGGGAATTTAATGCACTCGCTATTGTGTATTTTCGTACCCAATTCTTGTGGAGCCCCATTTCAATTTTGTAGCCCGATGTATTTTGTTGTTATTGTTACTCCGGGAGCATACCGTAGTTATCGCGCTTGACATTTGTTTGTGATTTGTGATTTTTTGCTTCGCTGCATAAAATTTGTCAATTTCAATTTATTTTCTGTTAAGCTTTAGAAAAAAAAAGACTGGGAAGACAAAAATGCCCCATGTCATTTTCGCCTTTTTCATCTATTTTTCTCTCTCTCCCACTTTGCATATTGATTTGCCTTCTTAATCGCAAGCTGTAATTCGACATTGACATTTTATTGCTGCTGTTCCTTTTGTTGGTTATTTGTTTTCCCATTTTCAATTTCGAACTGATTTAACTTTGTCTGCAAAGTTTGACATGGCTGCAGCACGTCTGTTTTTTACTTTGGGGCCAATTTTATTTCTTTTTACCCCATCATGTCAAACATGTGTATTGCTTTTGACACTTAAAATGGATAGTTTTTGTGTACATGCAAACTATGTTTAGTTTTCAAACTAAAAGTTTAAGTTGAAAGTTTTGCTTTATTACCTTAAAGTATGCAGCACTTATTAAATGATTTTTATTAGACTTTAGTTTCCGATTAGTGCTAACGATTTTCTCAAGGGTTTATTTTTCAAGTAATTGGGCAAAAAGTCATCTTACAACCTCTTTACAAATCATTAAAAAATATTGCGGCACGATTTCGATTTTTTTTTTAATTGTAGAATAGACAATTTTCAAAGTGTAACACCCACTTTTCTTGCTCTAATAGTTTTTAAAACTTTTATAAAAGAATTGTGCTAGATCATAAGTTTATGAAACGTTCAATAAAATTAAAAAAATTTCTAAATTGGAGACAGTTTCCTTATACAAAGGTAACTTTCTTGTGTACTGCTCACATTGTCCGTATTAACATTTACAATGTGAACCCTTCAGAAACCACCACCATTTTATTCACTTTAGGCTAATAAATCATTAGCTTTACTTCGCTGCATTGCCTTAAACGAAGGTGTAGGAATACAATTTAAAATATAGGCAACAGGAAACAGCAAAAGGAAACATAACTAAAAAAAAGGACCTGTTTTTCTAATTGCGTCGAATCAATTTTAATGACACTTGTTGTTGTTATTCTGCTATTGTTACACTTGTTGTTGCCGTGGCCATTGTCGGTACTTTGGTGCTTATTATAATAATGGTTTTTATTGTTGTAGTTCTTGTTATTGTTGTGCTTTCTGCCATTATTGCTGCTGATGTACACTTTAGGTGCTACAAAAGTGCTATTTCAGGGTGGATCTTATAATATGTTATTATATTTTACTTTTCTATATTGGAAATAAGACACATATTTATTTTATGTTCTATATTGAATACAGTGGGCACAACAGAAGTATGTTTTTCAGCTTTAAATTTATATAGTAAAAGAGCTACTGGAGATTCAATGGAATTTAGAGAAGAAAAAACAATCAAATACTTTGTCACGGAGTCCGTTTGGAGGTCAACTTAATTTCAAAATCTTGGTGACATTTTCAAACATTGTAGATGCTCATGATTCAACTTTTGAGGTTCTCGCAAGCTGTCAAACTCACATCTAAAAGTGTTGAACGTCAGAAAGCTGGAGTGCCAAAACTGATATTCAAAGCAAAAAACGAAAAAAAATCTAATACAATTTGACACTAGACTTATTTTTGGAAGAAGCAGCATTTTTTTTCGCAGTAATCTCATATAGTTAAATCATGGTAGATACTATTAAATTGGTCGTAACCAAATGCCAAAAACAATTTATTGTCAATAGTATTCAGCTGCAGTTTCAGATGTTTTTTAAGGATATGTTTTCCGTTCGAGAGATAAATTGATTTCATAGTGACCGAAACTCATTTTACTATATTGAATTTGTATTTATGGCTTGTCAGTTCGGTTATGGCTTATTTGTCCCAGGTGCGACTTGAATCTGACGATGTTATGCATTTTAAAAGAACAGCCGCTTTATCTTTTGATTTATTGTGGAACGTAAATGGTCTCTAATTATCTCCTAAATTGATTTCTCGATACAATCTATGTCAAAATATACATCAGAAACTAATGTATCAATTTGTTTTGAATTATTGCAAAGAGTTCTCAATAATATTAGCAGTTTCAGATTAAAAGAGCCTTAAATTTTTCATAGCTGTTAATGCTTTTTTAAAATTTTTCAACTAAACTGACAATATAGTACCCATTTTCATGCATAATATTTTAACTGAAACTAAAACTCCCATGAAATAGTTGTTTTATTAAAAAGATGATACCTTCTGATTAATTCATTTAAAGGTTCACTCTAATGCAGCATATTAAATGCTATGCTTCGGTAGAGTTAGTCAATGTGTGCGTTTGAATGCGTCAATAATAATCAGCAAAATTTTCGCCTGTCGTTCCGCCGTCATTCATAAACTTAATTGCGTTTGTTTGGCCGCTGCTATTACCGCTACCATGTTTCTCGGTTTTTGGCCATTTGTTAGTCACATTATTTCTTGTGCGTCTGTATGGTTATTGTAGCCAAAATACTTAAAACTAATGAAACGGAAATTGTTTCTTGGTTTTTGTGGTTTTCGTGCTAAATTTGTCCTAATTGTCGATAATTGAAGTTTGACATTTTTGCCATTTTACTTTGATTGCCCATAAAGTATGGAATACAAGTTAATAAACACAGGTACTGGATTTTGTTAAACAATATTTGAACTATAATTAAATAACATAAGTTATAATTGATGTTCGACTTACGTAGTGTGCAGTGTCTGCCATTCCAACCTTGCGAACAAACGCAGGTACCATTTTTGCACTGACCATGTTCCGAACAGCGTGCATCGCAGGGTAGTTGATCGCAGAGGTTACCAGTCCATCCGGGATTACAACGGCATTTGCCAGACTCACAGATGCCATTGGGGCCGCAGTCTAGACTGCAAACGGCTGAAATTTAATGTAAAAGAAAACAATTTAGTAATATAATTTAGCAAAGAATAGATTTTTTCCACACTTTGTTGGTTTTGCAATGGGGTATTTGTTGTAACAAAGGCAGTATAAATTTTCTTGCCTTCATCCGATTGCGTAAGACTTTTAGTGTTTATTTTTTATTTTATTTTTCCTGTGATAGAGTGCTCACACATGTCATAGTTTTTGTAAAACAGAACTTACGAGTTTTGACTTTATAACACCTTGTTTTTGACATTTTGGTTATATGCAGTTTACCAAATATTGTGCGTTATATTCTCAAGAAAACTAAGCAAAAGTTCATATTATTTTTGCATGATATTTCTTCGGACAATTATTATTATTATTCTTTTAATTTAAGGGAGAGTTTTTATAAAAGTTTCTTGAGACGATTTAATATTTTGTGATCGTTGATGCTGATGACGTACAATTACTCTCAACAAATTTGCCTACATACTTAAAAGTACATAGATTAACCTCTATTTTTCGCATTGAATTTTAAGCGTTTTTTAAGGTGGATTTTTTCCATTAAGGTTAAGATCAAAAATTTCGATACAGTTCTTCCGTGTTCAGGTGGTGAGGTTTCCGCCTAGTTTTCTTATTCCACAAAAAAAAAATCGGCTAAAATCGTCTTCTGCAGAAAAGAGTTAAGAATTTTGTACCAAAAACCTTTTTTTTCAATAGTTGATTCCAAAATATAACTCAATCGACTCGATTACTTTTAAAGTTTTTCTCACTTTCTAACGCGTTACAGCTAATTTCATTTATTTTTAATGATTTTACGAAAATTTTCGATTATATCAACATTTTAAATACTTTCGTTTGGTTTTTATGTCACAAACTTTAGCGTTGTCAATAGAATTTTAATTAAAATCTAAACCTCTAAAAATGGCGTATCTTTTGAAAAATGTTTTTAATACCTTAAGTTTCAGCAATTTTGCGCAATAAAACCAGCAGTCAATTTAAAATTTCTTTAATAGTAAATTCTTTATTCAGTATCTTTTTATCACTACAAAGGAAGTTCAATTTATCATCTATTAAATATTTTATACGTTTTCTTTCTTTGTTCCTTTTATTGTCTTCATAGTACTGTCTGCCTGCCTCTGTCTGGCTCACACAAAATTTATTAAAATAATATTACTTTCGCAACGAAAACAACAACGATTTACTTTCCAATTCAGCAAACTTTTCGCGCATTTTTTTTTATTCCATCACTACGATAGACTCCATCCAGTCAATTTCAGTTGCACATTAAATATTGAACAGACTTTAACAAAAGCTTAAATCTCTTTCACCTCCCCATCGCATCATGCCGCGAACGATACCAGCTCATCGCTCACCTTCAATAACGAAAAGATATAAGGTCACATTTTTAAGGATGCAACATTTATCATTGCTGCTACTGCTTGAAAACTCCACCGAACTATACCCTACGCCGCCGCATCACTAAGTACGCGCGCATATCCTTCATACTGTCAAAGGAACTCAATTGTGTCTCGTTTTTGCTGTGTCGCTGCGTTGCTGCGTTGCTCATAAACTTCCGGTTAGTGAGATCTCTGTTGTGAGGAGTAGTGCAGCTTTATTAAACGTGCTAGGGCGTCAGCATGGTACAATGGATCAATTTCAACAGAACTTTAAAAACAAATATTTCTACATAACGTTTCTTTAAATTTTCTTAAAAATATAAAGCGAACTTGATAAACTTTTCTCGAGATAGCGCCGTAAGTTAAAGAAATATTCAAAAATATCATACATTCCGTGTTGCTCCAGGGCTTTCCGGAAATTGAATATATATAAAGTGCTAAATATTATTTTAAACTTTTCGCTTTTAACCAACTGCACCACTGTTCTCTAAAACTGCCGGTATGTTCTTAGCTTCAAAACGACAGACTTAAACTTCCAAACGCATAAAAAATTTAACCATCGATTTCGCGCAACAATGAAGTTTCGAGTGAAAAATGAAATTGAGGCAATTTCCAAGTAGTGACTGCGAATTGTGCAGCGCTTTAGCTATACATAGCGCAACAGCGGCAACACTTTTTGTTCTTTATTGAGTAAGATGGCGAAAGTGTCTCCAAAGGATGCTCACTAAAACGCGACCTTAAGTTCGTTAGATTTGGTGTCTGTTTTTCTGGATTTTTTTTCCTGTGCTTTCAAAGTGTCATAAATGTGGGCGTTCTTACTTTTTATTTGTAAATTTATTATTTATCGCAAAAAGTGAACTGTGTAATAAAGTAGTCAAATATATTTGAAGCGGAGAAATTGCGGGATTTATGTTTTAGCTGTCCAGTTTTGCTTTTTATGTTTGATATAAATTTTTAAGTCAAAGATTCTTAGAAGCTTAAGATTTTTTGAGCAGTTAAATTTTTGATTCAACTTAGAGAACATTTTTTTTTTTGAATCTTGTTGAGATTTTGAGTTTTGAACATCTTTACTTACGGATGTGTCAGAAAATTTATTCCAGAGTAAATTGGCTGAAAGCGTTTTGTTTATATAGTTGGATAACTAGTGATACTTTTGCGTGCCTTATTTGGACAATATTAGAGCAGTCGTTAAAAAAGTACACATTCCAGTGCACTAGTGGTACAATATCGCGACATGAGCACCTTGAGAGGTCAGAAAATAGTTCTGACTCAACAATTCAAAAAGTAAGAGATAAGGACACACTATAAAAATGTTTGACCCCCTTTTATTTACGTTTCAATTTACAATAAGAAACCAGAGCTTACGTATTTTAGGGAGAAAATGAGAATTCTTAGGCGACTTTGCAAATCTTAAATAGCTATCCGTGTTGAAACTACCGAATTTTATTGAAAATTTCAGTATTATGAAATATGGATCAAAACTGATGACACAGGGGTATTGCGGGCATGACCAATTAATGTGTTTTTATATTTCCTTTGACAACGTTTGACTAAAATATTTTCCTACTTGAGGCTTATCCATCTACCTTTGAAGTTATTGAGCGAAAATCCTTTTTTGTCTTCTTTAAGCGGCTGCCACTGATAACTTCTAAAGACTCTTTCAACATTAATAATTTATACGGAATTTTTTTCTTCAACATTTCTATGTTCAACATAAGCGTTGAAAAAACATTTGAACAACGGTTTCCAAGAGTGATCCGTTGGCAACTGCAATTTTGTATCTCTTTAATGATACTTTGAGTAAAACTTGAAAATTGCAACGTTACAGTCAATGGAGTATGGTACCGTGCGATGATTACCGATTTTTTTTTTTTGCCCAAAACGGTAGAACTAGACTTGGTGGACATATGGTTTCAAAAAGGCTGTGCCACATGCCACACGGCATGCGATACCATGGACCTATTGAGAGGCGAGTTTGGTGAGTAATTAATCTTACGTTTTGGAGCAGTCTATTGGCCGCCAAGATCATGCGATTTTACCCCACTGGACTATTTTTTGTGGAGCTACGTGAAGTTTCTCGTGTACAGGGACAAGCCAGTCACAATTTCAGCCCTGAAAGACAACATTATAGCTGCCATTGCTGAGATAACGCCCGAAATGATAAAAAAGTATGCCAAAACTAGAGCTTACGGATGCACCACCTCAGGCGTAGCCGCAGGCAAAATTTACATAAAATTAATCTTTAAAAAGTAAATGAAAGAATTGTATGTTCGCTCCAATTAAACATTTCATTCACTGTTCTAAAACTTTTGCTTCATTTTTCAATTTTCAAAAACAAATGCTTAAAAAATCACCCTTTATTTACACTTGGTTAAATGTATCCTACAATGGATTACAAGCACACAACAAGCGGAGAAATAAGAGGAATAATTTTAATTCGAAGATTTCTTCGTAATTTCGGGTATAGCTTCCAAGGAAATTAAGAAGTTCTTGCCTTCAGAGATACAGTTCAACAAAGCGATTTTCCAAGGAAAAGAAACAGTACTCCTCCCAATGAATTGACATAAGTGTAATGCTACTTGAACAATTTGCCATCAATAAATTTTGTGAGATATTGTTTGTATAAGGGGCAATTTTTGTATTATCAATGTTTTTTACAAAAATATATTTATTAAAAGAAACGAATATTATAAAAATAGTGGGTCATTGTACTTTTGAAATTTAATAAATGTGCAATACCTTCTATTTTGATTCAGTAATAGCAAGATAAATTTTTTTCTATTCTACAATGCAATTCTAAAAGTTTATAAGGATCCTCAAAGTTTGCAGAAAGTTTTTTGTAAGACCCTTGGTGCATGATGAATAAAAAAAATTAATTTATTATTTGTCAGGAACCCAAAAATAATTTCTAATATTTAATAATGAATTATCCTCAATAATGATGTTGCCTCTATATTAAATGCATTTCCACTCAACAAATTCAGTTAAATAAGGATATATGAAATTTTTCTTTTATATCACAAGGATTTAATTTTTGAATTCTTTTTTGGATTTGATTTTGAATTCTTCACAATACCGACTCAATTATAGCTAAAATCTAATGCATAGAAATAACTACACATAAATTGAAGATTTTATTGCATAGTGTGAAAATTTTATAAATTTAGTTGCAGTTAACTACATTAATCAGAACATTTGCTAGTAAAGCAAGGGAATAAATTCAAATAAATGTAATAGAACTTGTGGAATATTTGAATACAAAATGGAAAAGTAATTTGCAAGTAATGCGGTAATCGATTGATTTAATTCAAATCGAACACGCATACGCACTTACGCATTATGTAAATGCCACATACGTATATACGTTCAAATATTTATGTATAGGGTGTCCCAATGAGAGTGCAAAATTTTTTTTTATTTATAAATGGAACACGTATTTTTTAAGCGAGGCGTGATATTTTTATTGCGTTATAAAGAAGACGTGTTCTGATTTAGTATGATATTAAATATCTCTTAAGTATAGGCTCTGATGACAGTTCAAATGACAGGTCAAATTTGAAGTTGTGGAGAACGATGCCGAATTTATGGTTTCGGGTTTTCGTTGACACTCTCGCTTATATCAGCAGAGACCGACCAGCACGTCAACACAGAGGAGACTAACTGCCCATAATATGCACAGTATCTTCAAACTTTTTAACCACTCTTTTAATTGTTGACACATCTTATTGAGACACCCTATGTATAGAAACTCATTGGTACGAAATAAATATGTTTTTTTACGAAATTTTCAAACAATAAGTGATTTCATGAAAAAAAAAAAAAATAAAAATTTAATATTCAATATGCTCATAACTTTTGAATTTTCTTATAATCCCCGATGTTTATTTTCTTCAACGCAATTCAGACGAAATGTATTGTTAAAGTTTAAAGATGAAATTGCACAAGGTTCACTCTAAATAAGATTGATGCGTACATGCATTCATTTAAATGCAATTATTTGTGTGCGTTTTATTGTACTCGTATGTGTGTTGTATTGTACTCGTATGTGTGTTGTATTGTGAAATTCTAAGCAACTGCAGTTGAATGCAAATTGAATAAATCAAAGAATTTCAAGCATTGAATTGAAATTCAAATAAAATATTTAAATTTTTATTTGCTTCCCAGTTGCCCTCAAAGTAAGCACAATAGCACGGAAACAAAGAAAATTATATGTAGCATATAAAGTAGTGCAAGATATAAGTTAGTGAAAAGGGGGTGTTTGGGTGTAGGGACGAGTGTACTTACCTACAGCTTTAATATTAAACATTGCTGGAGTTTGCGGTCAACCACGTTGATTGCAAAGGAAATTACATTATTTGTATTTATTTTTTGGGAGTAGGGTATAGAAACATGTGTTTGTTCGGTGTGGCAAGGTATTTGTATTTGATTACATTAAAAATTGCCTCAAAGCATTTTTGTTTTTTGTTTAATGTAAATGCATCCTAATATGCAGGCGCGTGGTATAAATGGACTTACTTGAGCGGATATAATTTTTTTTATTAATTTTGTTTACAGAAAAATCTGTAGAATGAAAACGGATTATTTGAGAATTTTTTCATTTTGTAATTTTTTGGAAAAGTTTTCTTAATGTATTTTTTTACCGGTTTTACTTAAAGCCTTAAATTTCAATCGTTATCTTTCAGAAAGAATATTCCTTTACAGAATTTTAAGAACATGTTTTTTTGCGTCACGTTGCGACAAACTTTTTTCTAAGCTTTTCTATGGTGTTTCCGTTAATTTTTTTGGTATATTTCTTCCACATTCATAATAATAAGCTTTATTTCTTTAATATAAAAAGAAAATTTGATGTTTTAAAACTTACATTATTATTTGCTTCACCAGAGAGTCCTTTGAAATAAGACTGCTATTTGTTGATTCTCCTACAGCTACTAACAATTTTTAAAAAGCGTCGACCTGCGATGAATGTTCCTAATTTTTATCTCTAACCTACACTACTTCCATACACTTGAGTGAACTCTGCTCAAAACTCTTAACTATCTCTGTCACTCTTAATACTTTTTGCTCCCATGTGCATGCTATACAAATTTTTATGAAAAAAAAACCTTTCAAAGGATAAGAAAAAAGTTATGACTAATATTACATTTTCTTTACATTTTACACTAATTTTCCTACTGAATGTCTACGCTTTCAACTAGAATTAACATACATTCACACACACGAACATGGCAGTTAAGGCTAACACACACAGACAAGCACAAAAACACACAAACTGCTGTCAGGTTTAGAGTGCAATGAGAGTGTTGACAGCAACGTCGCCAAACGTTGTCTGCTTAGCACTCAACAGGCGTTGTCAGCAGTCAGCATACAGTGGAGCAATTTTTGGCTAATGCACACTATATCACCGATGAAATTGAAGATTAAATTGTCTTGAAATATACTGCAAGCTGAAATCAAAAATTAGTAAAAAATGAGATCGAAGTTTTTCAAAAGCAAAATACAGAAGCATAAATCTATTCTCCTTTTGCATATGAGATTTCATCCAATTACGCTTTTCTTCTAGCAGAACTTCCCCGCTTGTGTTACTTTCCAGTTTTTGATTTTTTGGGGACAGTTTCCAAGTTTTTTGTGAAATAATTTTCAAAACTTCCACATAAGTTGCTCTAATAATTTTTTTTTCTACTTTTTTTACTACTATGGAATGAAAGCGTTTCCATCGAAATCGTTTTATCACCAACTGCATCAACCTTGCAGCAGCTTAATACTAAAGACATCTTTTGCTGTTGCCGCCACGTCAGCAGCTCTTGTCAACTCTTTTTTTTAAAGTATACTTCTTCCTCTGTGCAATACTAAGTTTGGCGCTGCTTTTGGCAGCGTTTGTACTACACCTTTCGGCAGCCTTACCCACACACCCACAACTCTTGATCACGTGATGACTTGCGTTTGTATAGCTCAATCAAGTATTCAAAGCGAATGTTTTGCATTAAAACCACGTTTACCAAGAATATGGCTTAAATCCAAGTGGCATCATGAAGATGTGAAAAGAGAGGGAAAAAAAAACAGCTGCGAAGTGCTGTGGGCGTTTGGATGAAAAAAAAAATAACCATTTGCAAGCAAAGGGTTAACGGCCTGTAGAAAATATTAAAATACTTGCAGTTCGGATTGGTAAGAAAAGCTGCACGGCGAATAGGAACAAAAAATTTCAATTGTTTAAGGATATGCTTGAATATTAGCACAAATTGCAATAATTTGAACTTTGATAGGTGGATAACAGTGCAGCAGAGTCTATGCAATCTGAATGGTGAGTTGGGATGTCTCATATTTATTTCCTATGTTTTTACTTGGCAATGACTACGCTGTATGTATTGTTATTCGAAAACCACTTAAAAACATATTTATCTTAGTATACATATATAAATGATACGGCTAATAGCATAAGTTTGCTGCGCTAAAAGTATACTATGCTTTTTTTCCAGAAAAATATGAGGCATATTCGCAGCCAAAATAATTTTAAAATCTTTCATAAACATTTTACTGTGATTCTTAAGTAAAAATGCGTTAGATGTGTGTTGCATACTTAAAGGCGCTTCATACAATGAATAAACATGGTAATTTCCCAATAAACGCGTGCATCTAGCGAGGCAAGCTTTAATAAAATTGATATCAAAGAACATGAAAATAGTGTTGAATATTCTCTTTGTACTTAAAGTTTTTTTTTATAAAATACACTGTAAGAATCAGCAATAAGATTCATGTCATTGAACGTTATTTTGCTAATAAAACGCTCACTGGTAGGATAGCAAGTGTGAAAAAAATTTTTAAAAGATCTTAAGCATTTTTTTAGCATTACAATTTTTTTTTTAAAGTGCAGCACTGGCAACGCTAAATTTCTAAGTATTACGCAAAATAAATTGAAAAAAATACGCTGTCTGCATGAATGTATGTAAATTGAAAACAGATTGCTGCCACACAGCCACGCTGTCTGGCAAGCAACTAAATGCTTTCTAAAATTTACGCCAACAGCTTGAGAGATCGTTGTTGCGAAATAAATTAAAGAGGACTTAAGTATGTGCGTCGGTGTGCACACGGTGAGTGTGTGTTTGTACACTGTTTGCATGTCAGAAGGTGAAGATATTCGCAACATCATTTGAAGATGACGCCGTAGCAAAAATAATGCTTAAGAAAGGCTATCTAGCAGTTGTAAAGAAGAAAGTTTAAAATGAGTGATGAAATATCAAATTAATGAAGACACCAGCAGTACGCTGTTAGATAGACAGGCAGCGTTTTATGTAGATACGTTGTGTTATGCTTTAAAAAGTGAAATGTCTGGAACAGCTTTGTAGTATAAAAAACTTGTTACACTGTTTAAAATAAGTTCTTTTCGCGTTGATGCAGTAATTGCTTAACTGTTTCAGGAATATATCTTTTTAGACTTTTAAAACTTTTCACAAAATCTTTTAAGCTATGCATTTTACTCCATTTGTTTTGTACAAGCGGCCAATGTTTAAACTAACAAATATGTTACGGACATTCAAAGAGAATTGAAGTATTTAGTTAATATTTTGATGAGCTACATCGAAGTTGAGATATTTCATAGACTGACATATTGTAAACTACATACATAGATAAATCATAAAACGTAGTTTTTACCAAAGAATTTCAAAAGAATGTTTCCAACTGATCATTGCTGTTACGCTGAAGAAACCTTTAAAAATTGTGAATTTAAAAATTTCGTGCATAGCATGAGACAGCGCTATATTCCGTACTGTGCATCACAAATCACACAAGGTAAGCCTTGAATCACTTAGAATTAAAGTGTATTGCTTTTTCTCTGCTCAAAAACCTTATTAGAAAATGAGCGTAGACAACTCAGCGAAATTTGTTAACTATTTATATAATCTGATACAGACATACACAAAATTATATAAATTCTGATCAATAGACAAGTCTTAGAAGAGAGATATAAGAAAAGCTATTATTTCTCTGTGAAAAGACACAGGTGCTTATGAATGGATCGTGCAGAAAAAGATTAGTATTTCATTTGTTCTCTCGATTTTGCTCTGCACAAATTTTCAGCGGCCAGTTACTAAACTTATTAATTGCTTCAAGGTAACCACATGAGACAAATTTAAAAACGAAGAATATTTGAAAATGCTTAACATGACGTATGAGCAGTATGTATAAGAACTCACAAACAAGTAAAGTTGATTTTTTTCGAACCTTTTCCTAAGATTCATGCTTGCATAAATGTATAATTCTTCAGACTTGAGCCGTTTTTTTTAAAAAAAGCTTCGCACCGAAGTTCATCAGTTACGTCAGAGCTAAGATTTTAAAGATTTAAAATATTTAACATGACGTATGTATGAGCAGTACAGAACTTGCAAATAAGTCAGCTTAATTTTTCCTAAATGTATGACAACTGAAATATTTATATTTATTATTTTTTAAACCTGAACCTTTTCTTTGTAAATATTTGAATAAAACTTTAAGCTGTTACTCATGCTTTCAAATAAATTCATAAACTTCTGAAAACTGAAAATCAATTGACTTAAATTTTAGGTAAAAGATATCTGACTTAATTGAAACAACTTAGGTTAACTTTGTTTGGTTTTATATTCTCAACATTGTCTTACAGTACTTGCAGATAACATAACCTTTTTGTCCTGTGCAACCACATAACACTTAAATTTAATGGCAAGAGAAAAGTAAAATAAAAATCAACACATACACACATAAAATCGCATAACGAATGGCAGCAAAGTGTAGGGAAAAAGAAGTAATGCCAAAAAGATCACAAAAGCCAGCAAAAGTTGCATTGCTCAGAGAGGCGTGAGCGAGATATTTGAGCACCTCCTGAAGTCCCTACCGCGCACCTGACATAAAATTACGTGCATTGCTGTCACGGCCAAAATACACACACACACACGGTGCTTAGGGTTACCCACGCAGCACAAACGATATTAAATTCATTTCAAGTTTGTTGAATTCTTTTGCTTTCTTTTTTTATAGTCTATTTGTAGGCGCTACAAAGTGTGGTTGTGTGTATATGTGTTTGGAATTGAGTTCATGAAGGTTGTTGGCAAATTCTTTTTTTTTTTTTGGTTCATGCAACACAACGTTGACTCGTTACAATATTTACGTAATGTTTTGCTACGTGCTACATTTTATTTTATTTTATTTTTTTTTTCAGCACAGCATTGCATACTTTTAGGCGTATGGCTGATTTTAATGTAATAAAAGTGAATGGTTGGTTGCTTTGTTGGCCGTTCGGTCCAATGGTTACTACAAAAGGTTCACCGAGCGCACATTGCTCATAAAAGTTGTTACTGTTGCTGTTGTTTTTTGTTAATGTTGTTGCTATTTTATGTTCAACAAACAACACAGTGCCTCACTTTTTGCTTTTCATATGCAACGATTTATTTTTTATTTAGTGCCTTTTTTTTGCTTACATTATTTTTTTTTTAAAATTTGGTCATTCCCAGCAAATATTTTTAATAGTGAAGAAGCCATTTGATAGATTATACTGAACGCTTATATTTTGATATCAAGCGATAGCTAGCTTGGCAGAAACTAAGTGGCCGTAGTGATCGATCGAAGCGATTTGCATTTGAATCAAAAGAAGAAGTTGCAAACGATTGCATTTAAAGGCGAACTAGATTTGGTCTTGCTTAATTTTATGGGAAGTGGAGTTTTAGTGGAAGAGTTTCAGATGTGCCTAACAATATGCAATAAAAAGATAGAAGATAAATTCATCTTACGAAAGATTCAACAATCTTCCAAATGTTGGCTGGGATATTAAGTACAAAATTTTCATATTGGTTTCTATTTATATACGTATGTATGAGTATATGTTTGTGCACGCATGAAGGTGTGTCTGTGCAAACAACATTTTCAACACATTCTTCTTTTTTTTTTTTGATTTTATAGACCATCCTTTCATACTTGCAACTGTTATTTTTACGTAATCCCTTTTTCACTGCGTATTTTTCAAATTTATATGTATGCGTGTGTGCAAGTTCGTCGGCTTTTATTATCCTTTGTTACCGTTGCGCCTAAAAATAAATTAAAAATTGAAGCAGCTTCTTACCTTTGTTTGCTTTTGCCGTTGCTTTCACTTTCTATGTTACTTTTCTCATTTTTTTTATAGCTTTTGCACGTTGGCAACCCTGTACAGTGTTTAGTCAGATTTTTAATGGATTAGCAGCTTAAGTGACGTTAAGTAAATTTCTCTGTTCGCTGTGTGTAGAAATTTGCGTCAATAAATTAAAAATGCATGAACGAGAAAAATTTAAGTGAAATGAACTGGAAGTCAAATTTGCTAAGGGTCGTTTTATGAAGGATTTGTAGTTGAAGAACTTTTTCATTTCTGACGACTAGAGCTTGGTGCTTCTGTAAGTGCAGAGTGGTCTTGTTCATCATATTGAAACACCATGACGCACGAAGAAAATTAAAATTCGAAAAATTCGAAAAAAAATGAAATGGTAAACGTTTTTACTTTTAATTTAAGTTAATTTTTTTTGTGGAAAGATTGTATGTACTTTGTGTATTAACCCCGTAAGAAAATTAACGCTGCATATGACATTTTTATGATTTGGCTTCTCAGATATTGCTGCTTGGATTTCGAAAATGACTTTAAAACAGTTTTCGCTCTTTCAGATATGAAATCATTTCGTCAATTTCAACATGTTCTTATATTCCTTTCTACTTCTACTAAATTAAAGTCACTGAGCGGTTACATCTTTAACTGTGCCTGCAGCTGCATCTGTTGATAACAGGCATTGAAATAAATTGAAGATTTCTCTTTCATAAAAATCTGTAGATGTAACTGCTATTGACCTACATTTACTGAATATCATATAAATTTTCAACGCCGAGTTCGCCATAAAAAACGTGATTTTGACATTTACTATGTGCAATAAAACTAAAAAATGTGTCTCGTAAAATCCGATAGATTTCAAACGTAAAGGATATAAAATATTTTCAGCAAAAAGATTTTGTACTTGAAATAATTTCAAGTGTAAAATTGTGCAGAATAAATTAAACTGCGCAGCATATTTCTTTCAAATTTATGAGCACAGCTTCATATGCAGTACAAATAAATACAATACTACGTTCATATGCGAAATGAAATATATTCTGAATGCATATCAATATGAAAATTGCAAACGCATTTGAAGTGCCTTCGATTGAAGAAACTTCAATAACATAAATGTGCTTGACCTTTTCAGTCTGATTTATTAGAACATACAAAATTCTTCCCCGAAACATTTTCTAAGTGCTTTGAGTTGTTAAAAAATATATTCACTTTCAAAAGTCACCAAAATACGTAAATGGTTTTATTCTTTTTTAATTTATTCCTATTTAAATTTTTACTAAGTTAGAGCAAACTTATTTTTTCCCTTGGATAAGTCCCTCAGATGTGATATGCATCAAAAAATTAACTAATCCCACACTTAAATGTCTAAATCAAATATTAATTTAATTTGAATTTCCTTATTTGTTTTCCTTGAAATTTCTAGCATTGTTTGTTTCCAGCACCAACTCATTTTGCAATGCTGTCTCGTCCTCATGCTTGAATCAAATCAAATCAAAACCTAAGATTCTTCAACAACTTAACAAATATTAAATAGAAATCAAAGCATCTAAACAAAAAAACAAAAAAACCAGCAAAGCTGCAGCATCATCATCACCAATGCAATTCAATAAGCACCTTCATTATCATCATCATCATCATCATCATCATCATCAACAACAACAACTACTCGCACACTTACCTTGTGAGCAATCTGGGCCAGTCCAATGACGCTCGCAAACACATTGTCCCGTTTCCAAGTCATAAGTACCATGTTCCGAGCAACCAGGCAGACATTGATAGACTTGCTGATCAATGGTGCCGCAATCCTCACCTTGCCAACCGGCCTTACAGTAGCACTGACCGGCCACACATGTGCCGTGACCAGAACATAAAGGATCAAGACAATCATCTGTTGTGTACAAAGAATAAGCAATAGACACACACACACA
Organism: Meiosimyza decipiens; assembly: GCA_963680825.1. Classification (NCBI taxonomy): domain Eukaryota; kingdom Metazoa; phylum Arthropoda; class Insecta; order Diptera; family Lauxaniidae; genus Meiosimyza; species Meiosimyza decipiens. The sequence continues at coordinate 141,288,192 of OY804258.1, forward strand.
CATGCAAGACGATGAAGAATGTGAGACAGGAACGGAAACAGCAGCGGCATTGTGGTCCGTGGTCATATGTGGAATGTAGCGCATGTAAGTTTTAGATTTCAGTTGGTTAGTCGTTGGATATTTGTGTACGTGGCATTTGGAGAAAAAGAAGAAGAAATTTAAAAGAGAAATTTAAATTCGGTACACGTACAAAAGTGGTCATTAAAATAGAGCAAGGATACGCAAGTACAAGCACGTTTGTTTGTGTGTATACATTTTAGCATGGGAAATAAAAAGGATATTTACATTTTTCATTTTTCGTAATTCATTTGCATTTTATTTTTATATGCAAAGTTCACGGTAAATGCGGTTCAAGTATGGAATGATTTTTTTTTTGTTGATTACATTTTTATATTTTAAATTTGAGTTTTTTCTTGTCGTTAGTTGTGTAATAAATTGAAACATAAATTGAAGGGTTTGTTAGTGAATAAAATTAGTAATTGGCTTGAGCTCTTTTAAGACAAGGTTTCTTGAAATTGTCTATAATTTAGGGCGTTTCAGAAAGATTGAAGCAATGGGGTTTAAAAGCCTGATTGTTTTGTTGTCAAGCTGTAAGCTTAATCTTAACTAATCGCTCCAAGTGATTTATTTAGATTTGGTGTAGGAAATCTAGGAAACTACTGAAAAAATGTGTGATAGCTTATAAAAATACCTGAAAACTCTCAAAGTAAATTCATCGCAAGAATTAGAAATAATTTCGGAGCTGAGCTGCAAACATGACAGAGTTTTCATTTAGCTTTTCTTTAACATGAGCAGCTTAGAAGTTATAGTGCTACTGAGACTTATAAGCTCAAGTAACGACGTATATTGAATATGAAACTTATTTGGTACTTTATATCCTCGCCTGAATCTCAAAATCTATCAACCAAATATTCACAATCAATAAAGAGAGATTTCGATTTAAGGCAAACATCAATGTGAAATTAGTTTACATATATCGTTTATCAATCAAAATGATAGAGTAAGTTACATTAGATATATTTTGTATTGCAACTACGGAATAGTTGAAAAAAAATTCCTTAAGAGAAGTTAAATAAAATAGTCAAAACAAAGTTGCAGTCTAATCGCTGTTTTTTAAAATATTTAACAAACAACCATTTTTTCACTTAATCTCAAAAATTTTGCCATGACAAAGCAGCAGAAATTTAAAATTTCTTTTCACCGCTTAAAAGGAAGAGCAAACTAGATTTAATAAAATTTTTACTTAATTTATTATTTTAATTTGTGCAGCGTACAAGAGTTCTAACACAATTTGTTTTTTTTTGAAACGCACAACATGAGGCTGTCAGCTCTTCGAAGACACACAAACACGTATGTACATGTTTGTACATGTAAATGCTCTTTATTTGTATACAGACAAAAAAATTACACTTACGTTGATCACAGTAGGGACCCTTCCAGCCACGCTCACAATGGCATTCACCTTCAATACAACGTCCGTGGCTGGAACAATTTGGTACTTCGCATTCACCAACGGGTATATCGCATTCAGATCCCTTCCAGCCCTCTTCACAGTGACAGACACCGCCGCCGTAGTGACCATGGGCGGAGCAGAGTACAGGACAGACGCCTGCAAAGTGACAAAAATAATAAATTGAGTTCGAAAGAAATTAATGAATAAAATAAATGGCAGCACTTTTGATTTTTGATTAAAATTTCATAAATACTTTGAATAAAAAAGTTTAAAAAAAATTATTTTTCAATAAAAAAATAGCAATATATTGCACAATGTTCTTTGTGAGGATTTTAAAAAATATACATCAAACAAAGCGCAACATTATTCCACACAATATTGAGCTTGATATATTTTCTATCGCATAGTTTTAGGCGTTGATTTGAAAATTAATATAAGATCTTTATTCAAATATTCAATACTTACTTTTTGAGCAGTCAGCGCCTTGATATCCATCAATGCAATCACATTTACCCAAATAGCAGCTACCACGCCCTGAACAATCATTTGGACACGTAGTACTAACACCTTCAGCCTCTTCGACAATCAATGTCACAGAATGAGCTAGCAGTTCATCATTGTAGACTGAAATGAACCAGAGACCTGTATCGAGATACTGCAGCAGTGAAACATTCACCATCATCGTGTCCATATCCAATGCGGGCAAGCCAGCAGCATCGGCACCCGCACCCATAGCAGATCGTTTACTCAGCATATGATGATGTTGCTTCTGTACCAATTGCTTTGCGCCATCTAACGGCGTATCAATATCCATAAAGCTGTCATCATCCTCGAGTGATTCACTTGATTCATCTTCATCTTCGTCAAAAAGATTCCAATTACGATCGTGTGCCGCCGAAGTTGTATCAAGATTTTGCCAAACACTCGCTGCATCTACGGGAAACACATCGGCCTTACCAAAGAGCAATTCATCTGCCGGCAATCTCTTCGCATTACCTCCAATTGATGTCAAATTTCGCTGTGACCATTGCTGCACAGTGCTGCGCCGCTGCCGTAGACGACTATCAAGGCGGCCACCTTTTATAAACTCCACAAAATCGTACTGCGTCACGGAAGGTGCCACATTACGTCGACTGTAGACGGCAAAATTTGCACCCCATGGTAGCGTAAAATTGAAGCGTATAAATGCTGGATGTTTATTTCGAAACTCTAAATTCCAAAATTGATAGGGCGGTATATTGGCATGATAGAGTTCATTGAAATCTTTTAGTTCGACTACTTGTGGCCATTTCAGATGTTGCTGTTGCGCACTATACGATTGATCCTGCAAGTGCTGTTGTGCTGCCAAACTGGATGCACCACTAACACCTGCGCCATTCAATGGTTGCTGCAATTGTGGTTGCTGTTGTTGCAGCAGCAGCTGTTGCTGATGCTGCAACTGCAGTGAGGGTAGCAAATTTTGACCAACTCCCAACAAACCATTGGCACCTTGACCTTGTAAGCCACCTCCGGTCGTACTGTGATCAGAGGTGCTCGTTTGTATTGATTCCTCTGTGGGATACGCCGCTGTCGACAGACCACCAGGCGATTGATTTGATTTCTGTGTATTGAGACTATTGCCATTGCCACCGTGTAGATCATGCGGTTGCGATTTGACATCTTGGACTAGGATGCAATTGGTGGAATCCAGGTTGGGTTTCATTGAGCTCACAGCTGTGAAGAGAAATGAAGAATAGGAGAATCTTATAAGTTGCGGACTATTAAGGATAGATATATAAAATTTTCAATCTATGCCAATAATGAAAATGTTGAATTTGAGAGAATGAGAATAGTTTCCTTAATTTTTATTCTTCGAAGTTCATAAAAATGACAAAATCCTTGCGATGAGTTTCTTAAAAATTGAACTTCCATAAAGGTGTCTTCGCAGTAGATAAACACCAAATTATATTATACGCATTGGGGATACCAAAATAATCGATGCAAAAGACTTGAGAATTCATTTTTTCAATGTTCCAGAGTACATACGATCTCTCCAAGGAATTTTTGTACCTTTAAACCAACAGAAAATGTTCTTGACCTTTAATTGCTGGCGATTTTTTTTTCCACTTTTAGTTTTCTGCAACAATTTTCAACAAAATAAATTTCACAAAAATGTTGACTGACACTTTTTCCCTCATCAAAATGTCACCTAAAAGCTTACACCAAATGCAAAAGCTTTAATCCTTTTAAGTACTACAACAACGCAAAATTAAATCCTTATTAGAAATTTCCGAAAAGGATTTGACATATTTCCACTTAACCTACATTCGTAAGCATTACGCTCTGTTTAATTCAATACAGCACTGCATAGGATATAGCGCCCACTTTACTGCAGGCAATACTGGCAGCGCAGCACTTTGCTTGTCATGTTTGCGCCAACGCTCCACTTTTGGAGGGAAAAGGCAACGACGATAAAGTGAGTGCCTGACGCCTGTCAACGTAATGAAATATTTATTCGCTCATTTAGCCCAACCCTTGAGCCAAATAATGTAAATATCCCTGCTGCTATCCCAAGTAACACTTAAAATTTTTATTTTATTTTGCCCCATATTTGGATTCCCACTAATCATATTGCTTTCTTTTCGAACAAAAAATTTTTTTTTTCACTAACAGCATTTTAAGAAATTTTTACACCATAAATTATACAACAACTTTCAATAAATTATCAAAGAAGCGAAATAAAAAAATTGTGCTCACAATGACAACAAGCATTATCGATGGTATTAAAGTAAGACATGGGTTAAGTAGCGAGAGTAGGGAGTGCATTGGGTGCGCTTTCAAATATCATTACAAAGTAGTCAAAGGGGACGGCTGTTCAGTTTTGGTGCGAGTTACTGCTACATTTATGATTTATGTGCTGAAAAAACGCATATAATGGGAACAACGCTTAAAAGTATGCTACAAAAAACGTGAAATAAAACATAAAAATTTGTACTTCACTGCAGTGACTATTGCGACAAACTTGTTCACGTGCTTACTTTCCTCGTGGCTCCTTAAAGTTTTAAGCCCACCTCCCCCCCCCCCCCTCTCCCCTTTCAGCACGTATTCAAAACCAATAATTTATCCATAAGTAATCGATTTTTCTTTTATCATCACAATTCTTTGTGATTTTGTCTTCCGTTTTTTTTTTCTTTCCTCGTTTTAACCATTTTGGCCAAAGTCACTGCAGCACTTTGTGGTTACAAGAGGCATACGATTCTTTCCAAAAATGGCATTTGGCACAAAATGCTGTTACGTTTTGCCGGTTTGTCATGAACATGAGGTTTTTGTATTTTTTCTACAGCGTAAGCAGTTTTTCCGTTTTGCCTTTTATACTCCACTCTTTGTGCCTGCGGCAGGACGTTAGTGTGAAATCAGTTTTTCTTTCTGTGATTTATGAGCGTGAAAATTTGCCTGGAAAATATTGGTACATTAGCATATGTTAATAATCTATGTGATAAGCACTTTTTTGTTCAACCAGCTGTTGGCTACGGTCATGGCGCATTTTGAAGCATTGCAGTATTGCAGTTGGTTGCATTTTATTACAGACACAAACCAAAAGAAAATGATAAAATGAAATAACTTTTGAATAAATGGTGGAAGTAAATTATTTGCGGCATTTGATTTGGCATTAAGTATTTGCAAGTTTGCTTTTTATATTTCTATGGAAACGGAAAAGCAGCGCTCGGACGTAATAGACGTAGTTTAGTCAAAGAAGTTTTTAATTTTAAAACCCTTGTCTCGAACAAGTGCACATTTGAAATGTTGTTGCTTTAGTGTCGAAAGTATTCCTTAGTATCTCGAAGTAATTTCGGGATGTTTGAGGCTATGTATGAGACCTTGATTTCATTGAGCACAATGGTATGCAAAAATGAAACATAACTAATGAAAGAAAATGGACCGATATCAACTTTGAGCAATTTGGGGCCGCTGAGCTTGAATCTCTCATCAGATTTTGGCCTCACGTCTAAGTTGCGAGATGACAGAAAATTAACTTTCATTTTATTTCCAGTCCGAGATGCTTGGTGTCTGAGGTAAAATTGTTCCTCCACTTATATTATCCCTTTGGATTTTAGCCAAATTTTAGTCAAAATAAAAAATTAAAAGGCTTTGTTTTAAAAGGATTTGTTCTTTTTGTAGTTTTTCTCCTCTCATTTGTACCGTTTGTATTTGGCTTCGAAGTTTCAATCGAGATAACTATTTCATTGTAAAAAAAAACAGCGAGGCAAGCGCGTGTGAAGCCGCTGGTACAACTAGAATTATATATTTACATTTAATCTAATCTTTACTATAGCTTACCAACCGCAAACTACTTACGCTTAGTTTTTATCACAAAAGCCATATAACGCCCCACATATAATATTTAGGTTCTTGTCAACTTAATATGGAATGAATTTTAAAAATCATTTTACTAAGTAATCACTTTAATGTCAACATTTTGGCCTATCCATTAAAATCTAAAATGAAAACGTACCAATTTAGCGCCACCCTCACGTCAACATAATAAGAATCATTAAACCATTAAGCTAACAAGCAGTGTTACAAATACATTTAAACCTTAACTTTGTGTACATACAAACACATAGATATTTTACATGTTTGTCTGCGTGTGTGTTTGTTCTATTCATATATGATTACACATATAGGCACATTTATTTTTTGTGGTTTTCTTGTCAATTTAATTTCATTACATTTTGTGGTTTTAGCGCTGTGGTTGTTTTAATTTGTTTTTATTATTGTTTTTGTTGTTGTTGCTGCTAGCGTTGGTATTGAATTTCATTTTCTTTTTCCTTTGCTGACTTTTAAAGGTCTTATTATACCATTTTTCCTTCTTCGCCCTTATAGCAATAGCACAGCTTTTCATCATTAGCTACACTAAGGCAAAAAGTATGTCATTAAAGACACTGACACACTCATGTTTTTATGTAGCAACACCAATGCCATTATTATTATCACCACCACCACCACTACCAGTACAACCAACCATTAACTAATGCCACCCTTTTTTTTCTTACAGTTTACTATGACGCTCCTTTTGTCATTAGCTTTTTATTTATTTAGCTTAATGTTACGCCCACCTCCACTTCCTTCAACTTTCTCATGAATTCAAATACGCGGTTCGACTTCAATAAATATTGAACACTTTTACTGAATGTTTTATGGTAGTTGGTTGCTCTTGTGCAATTAAATCGAATCAGTTTAACCCATGAAAGCCTCAATGCCGAACTATGTTCGAACATATTTAATAATCATAACAATTCTAATATTTTCTTTCGACGAGAGTTTTTTGACAAGTTTTCAAAATAGATTCAAAGCTTAGGAAATAGTTAAGGATGTTTGGCTTTTTGCATTGTCTACTATGGCACATGAGCCGTAAATTTTGAGAGTGGTGCAAGCCGCTTTTCGTTGAAACGAAAGAACTAAATAACTTAAAACGAACTGTTTAAAATTTATTTCATTTTTTCTTCTCAACGAAGAGAGACTTCCTTCACTTTCAAAATAAAGGAGTTATTTATTGAAATTTGTCAAAGTTAAAATTCAAATTAAAGTCTAAGCAGCACAACAGGGTTAATTAAGTATGACATGTATTTGTTTGCTAAGCATTTGTATGGGTAACCTGAGTGTATTTATTTATTCTTAATTAGCTACTCGTCATTAGGGTTTATTAATATTAATTGTAGAACACGATAAAGTTTTGGTATGAATGTACCATAATAATTTGTATTATTGCATGTTGTGAAGAATTTCTAAAGAATGTCTTCCAGAAACTCTGAATACAAAATGAATACAAAAAATTGCTCATTAATAATAAACTAAAAATTGTTAAAGTTTTAAATTATGTTGCTTTTTCCTTTATAGATTGTGAGAACTAAATTTCAAAACTTAAAATATTTCACAAAACGAAACCTAAAAATGTTGATACTTTTGGCAAATTAATCTTTAAATATATATATCTCTATCGATTTTGATATGAAAATATAATAAGACATTGTGCTGAAATGCAAGTAAACAGAGAAAAGTGAAGGGACTCATTACTTATTCAGTGAAGATAACGAAATTTAAAACTGACTCTTACTTAAAATAACATCTTCTCTATAATATATTTTACTTATGCTTTAAGGCGCAGTGGGAAATTTCACATGCACTTCCGCAGTTCTACCTACATTTGATTTAGTATTTGCATCTCTCATTTCAATGGTAAAATGTCCATTTCAAGTTCTCAAGATACTTGTTTGAAGTGATGATTAATTCACGAAGTGCATCGACTGATTTGACCTTAAGTTAAAATGAGCTTGATGAGCTCGAATCAGACTTTGGCCAACAAATTATTTTCTTAAAAATTTACATACGGAACAAACGACTGAGATTTTTTTTCACACGGCCTTTGGAAAAAATGTATAATGATTACATTGAAATTTCGAATTTTCAACGATCTCATTAAAGTTTTCAGTAACTTTTAAAAATCCTTTTTATTTGATACTTAAAGTGATGCAGCATCAAACCAACAAAAAAATTGAAAACTGTTATTAAAAAAATATCAGTAAAACAGCTTTTCAAGTATTGTTAATTACTGTATTTATTAAAATTTTAAATTAAAAAAAAATAATATAATAATACTGCTGTTCAGAAAAGAAACAATTCAAAATCACTAATTAAATGACATAAAGTACGGAGCACACTAATGATGATAAATGCATGTTAACCCTAATTGATGAAATGTTGAGTTAAATTGTTGCAATAAAAATGAGTTCATAATTGTTGAAAATAACATTTAATTTAATTAGTTGTTGATTAAATGGCAACACTGTTAAGTGCTCTAACTTCTTTTTTTATAAATAAGCAACATTTAAATGTGAAAATTTAAAATTTACTCATTTAAATGAATTTCAGGTTTAACAGTTTGTAGATGAAAGTTTGTCGCCAACTAAATGTTGACAAGAATTTCGCTATCATCATTGATATTTTTAATGCAAAAAGGAAACCGCCTTAAGCAGCTTAAAATGCCGAAAGCGCCGCATGGTATTAACAATAAATGCAATTGCTTGAGAGCGTCATAAAGTTCACTGCACTTACGTTTAAATTCCGAACTTCAAACGACTGCCGCCTGTTTACTTTTTTCCGAAAAGGTCAGTGTTACCACATGCTTTTAATCTTGACACACTTTTATGAGTAATATGCCACATTAGAAAGGGTTGAATTTTTTATTTCATGCGCGAGTAAGATACGTTATAACAGACTGGCCTACTTGTGCTTAAATCAAACATTTTAAAAGTATTTTCTTCAAATAATTTTTTTTTATTTTTTGAAAACCAAAGTATTTTAAGAAATAAAGCATTGATATGAGAGACTTTTAACTTCATACAAAGAACAAATATATTATTATTCCAATTAGTAACATCAACGCTCAGCGCTAAAGTCAATCATTTTATGTTTGATTCAACTACAGACAACTTTGATTTAACAAAAAAAGTCAAAAGTGCTTATATTATATATAATATATGTATATATTATAAAGAGATTTAAAGTAATTTCATACATATATGATTCGAGGCAAAAATAATAATAGTTTCAAATTCAAAATGAATTTAAAAATGGCTTGTGTTATCTATAAACGGAAAAATATTTTTTATTTTATTCACCTTAAAGGTTGGAAATCAAAAATAAAATTATCTTGCCATATTTTTACTGAGTGTGTAGCATTATCAATAACTACAAAAACAACATCAACCCCTTTTCCAACACCAACCGCAATTACTTAAGTTTAAACTTTTCCCATTTGAAGAAGTTACTCCGTTCGAGTTAAACTTTTTGGAGCGTAACGTAATGCGGCACACAATGCCGTTGAAAACCACAAGCAGAATATTTTTTAGACTTTCCACAGGATAAAAGCATAAAAAAAACAACAATAAAAGAAAAACAGAACAGAACCAACAGCAGGAAGCAACTAAAAAGGCTTATCAACGACAAACAAAAGCAATAACAAGACAACAGAAGACGAGAACAAAAACAAAAAAATAGACCATGAGAAGAAGGAAAAAACAAAGCATAAAATTAAAGAAAAAAAAAGATCTCAAAGGATTTTTGCAGTTTTAACAGGCTTAGAGTAACTTTGTGTGTGTGTTTGCTTTTGTATGCAACAAAAGTGGGCGTTGGCGTCAACTGTGTTAACACCGACCGACTACAACAGAAATCGCCTTTGCCTTAGTGTTCCTGTGCTCCTTTACGTTAAGTTTTTAGTTTTTTCTCTGCTATTTTTTACATTTGTAAATATTTCCGAAATAGATTTAACGCTGAATAAATATTTAAAAAAGCTGCTCTTGCGGTGGACACTGTCTGCTGGACTAAAAGGATATGAGTGCGAAACATATATATATGTATAGACACACAAAAGCAAATAGCGTATGCTAGACGACATTGGCGCTTGCAGAACTAAACCATAAAAGGATGTACGCAAAGTGATTTTGCCCGCTCCTACTCCAAATGTTTTACTTTAAGCTCTTAAAATGAAATTAAAGTGAACAAAATCAAAGAAATAGAATAGATATAAAATTCATTGCAATAACCTGTGTATGAGCGATGGTGTAGGGTAAATAAAATGAGTCGAGTTGCTGAAAAGTTTCACACTTTTGTTTTAATTTTCGCTTAAGACTTGCAAATTTTAAGTCACATGCGACTTTTAAATTGAAGCAAAAAACAATTCAAGTTTTTGTACGAGTCTTAGCTTTAGTAGCTAAGGAATTTTTATTTTAGATCTTAAATTTTTAGCTAAATGCAACACTTTAGTCGCACGAGAGTTTTATGTCGCATATAAGTGTAGCTCGCGGTTTTTACATACGCGTTAAATTTTTCATAGTATGTTTGTTTTTTGATTTTTTTCACATGCGAGTTTTTAATCACATGCAATTTTTTAGTTGGACGTGTTGCATAATTCAACATTTTTTTGTGCGATTTTCAGATAAATTTTTTAATAGTTTAGCTGCTGGTAATGCTATATATTTGTATTCATCATAGCAATCTTTTGTCCATCTACCATTTACTTGATTTTTTAAGAAATGTCTTCTTATAAAAATTGTATTTTATGGACATTTCTCGATTTATTTTTGCTATCAATTTTTTTTTATTTCATCAATGCTGGCTTTCAGAATTTTAACAGTTTTTGGCGTGAAAGCGTAATAGAGTTTTTTGCTAAAAAGTTACTCGCAGTTTTGGGCAAGTTACCGTTTGCTTAAAATACCCTATTTGTTGATTTTATCATTGTTTGAGTACCCGTACTTCAGTGTCTCTGCGTACTATTTTACTTTGCGTTTGAGCGCTCAAGCGTGTTGATTTGTTTACTAACATTTTTCTGTTGCGGTAATGGTTCTCCAAAAAAGTAGTTGTTAAGAGGTTGTTTTTATTTATTTTTTTTGCACACAATTTTTTTTCTAGTATATAAGTATTTATTTTTCTCACATCAGAAAAAAAATAACTTGCTGTCGAAAAAGGTCCTTGCCATAAAAAAACATTAACACTAGAAAAACAAACAAACAAATAAACAAAAAAAAAGTGAAGAATTTTTGAAAACCCCCACACGATAGAGCAAGTTAAAAAGGCTCTGAGCATAAAGTTACAAAAATAACAAAAAGCAACAGCAAAAGGGTGCACTTGTAGAATAGAAAAGTCACAACAATTCTACGGGGAATTACAGGCTGCTGAATAGACAACCAGACAGAACGACAATTGAAGGACGCGTGGAGTTGCTACATTCTTTAGCAATAACAACAGCGAACTAACCAACCTATGTATACAGCTAACCTTAATGAATATATGAAAAAAATCCATTAGATTAAGTGCCGTGGAATGAGTGAAAAGAAGCGTGTTAAAGAAATCACTTAGAATGTTGGCAAAAGCTGCCGGATATAAACGGTAACTGCTTTGGATATTCAATTGTTATTAGAATGCAAACAAGTTAAGCAGATTGTATTTCAATGTGGTTGGTTAGCAGAATGTTAAGTTTTATTTAAGCCGTTTGAGTAGAATAAAACAATTTTGTTTTCAATCCACAGAGAGAATTTTAAACACCAGATTTAAATGAATTTAAGTTTCATAATTTGTTATAGTATTTCTGTAGCACTGCCGCATGACAGTTTGATACTTCAATAAAACTTTATAAGCTACGTTTCCTTTGAAATAAACTGCAACGACTATCAATATATGTCAATGCATCAAAATTTTAAAGTGATGGGTCTTACAAAAAGTCGGTCCCATCATGCCCTTGCATATTTTTGTATGCATTGCTTTGATTTTTACCATTACAAATGTAAGATATTCGTACAACTTAAAGCAAAATTACTTTGAAAAATTTGACTGTTCCTGACGAGCAAAACCAAGCTATTGACTTTCAGAAATGTTTGATAAGAATCAGTTCTGTTATCTCATTTACTTAAGAGGAGCTTAAGAGGACTTTTCGTTTCACAACGAAAGATAATAAAAAAATTAAAAAATAAAACTCAGATGCTTTCTAACGAAGATAAAAAGGAAAAATAATAAGCTTCATTAGCTAAAATATCTTTATGTGGCATAAAAATCACTTTTTTGCAAGAAAAACTTAAATGAATTTCACAAGAAAATGCAGAATCCATATATTCATGTGTGAACTTATCCAAATCGGTCAAATCGGTTTAAACAAAGGTGAGAAAGACAACACATGGAACAACGTAACCTGTTAATTGGTGATATATGTTTCGGCTATTACCACACACTATATACAAATTCATATACATATGTACATAGCCCGATCAGTCCAGGTGTGGTTAATTTGTACATACTAGGTTTTGAGCCCCAACCATGCCATAAATTATGGTTGAACAACCGCTCCTAAATTTTGAGCCATGAAGGGTTCTCTCCACGAGGTGTACAAAGTGTAGTCTATATGTATTACATTTCGCACACATTCGAGAGCTGTCATCTGATATTGTCATTTCTTGTTCGCGCCTTAGCTTCTCGAACTGTCGGTTAAAAGACTTGCAATGGTGACTTTTTTCAGTTCAAAGACTTGCTATGATGAAAAAATTATCATCGCAGGTCTCTGAGCCGCCGCTTGTCGTATGTGTAATACATAAAAACTACACTTTGTACACCTGGGGAAGTTAAGACCGCTTGTCCAAACATAGTTTTGCAATGGTCAGGGTTCAAATCCATGTATATATATGAATGTATTTGAATATATGTTACCAACTCCCTTTATTGTCCATGTCGTGTTTGCTTAAAATGCATTGATCGATTTGGGGAGTTTACATGAATATCGGTTTATGCTTATGACTATTAAATTCAAATCAATCGACAAAAATCAAATTTCATGTATTTAATAATGAAATGAAAACATTAAATTTTTAATTTTTCTAATCGTTCCTATGTTAGAAATTTATCTTTAGCACTTCACGCTATTGCTAACAGCCGACATATCCTTGCACCGCCAATTTTGTACTCAAATAAAGACACAAAATGACATTAAATTTATAATGCTGCATGTTAAAGCAATTAACCTAAAATTTGCAGCAACTTTAAAATGCGCATAATTTTTCATAGCACCACTTCCTTCCACAAATTTGCATCCTGTATTTTGTATTTAGCAACTAAAATTTTAATTAGTTTTCCGCTCATTTAATATGAAATTTCTTTCTTTTTTTTTGAATTTTACTAAAAATTATAAACTTTTGTTTGCTGCGTTGTCATGGAGATGTTAATTATATGCGTGCCTGGCGCCATGAAGGCTTTAAGGACGCCAAAGACGATAACGATGAAGAAGACACCCCATACTGCTACGTAATTCCGGTACATTGTGCTTAAGAAGTTTTCGTTTTTTTTTTCGTTTAATATTTTTTACGCTTAAATAATTTAATGTTGTAATCAAGCGTTGCAATTTGACGGCATTGAAAATATTCGACAGCTATCGTTAGCAACAACAACATAAAAGTTTTTATCAGTACACTCAAAGAAAAGTTTTGTTAGATGCGATTATGTTCATATTAAACTGGCCCAGAGTAATATTAAATAATTCAAAAAAATTTATTTGGTTAACATTTTTTTATTAATTTTATTTATTGCCTAACAGAATATTTTTTCTCGATATTTCTGATTCTCGAAGAAAAGACAAACGAAATGTAGCCGAGTTTGTTTTAAGCATTGTAATATTTTTAAGTGTAGGTATCCTCAACTTTCTACTTTTCCCTTCTTACTTCATCAAGCATTTCACTTTTGCATTTTAACATTTTTAATTTCTACTCATTGTTTAGCTGGCCTGGTGCCGCTCTTGCTGTGGCCCATGCTGCCAACAGTCGTCGGGTTCGTTGTTAGCCCAATGGATCTGTTGGCGTACTTTGAATGAAGTGCTTCATTATGGATAGGAATTTAATTTAGCAGCAACTTGTGCGTTGCTGATGCTTCAAATACTACTGTCGCTGCTGCAACCCTGAAACTTTAGACAGCATCCCCGTCCAGCGTCGTTGCCTTCAGTTGGATTGTGTGCGTTGTTGGTTGCTCGATGTCTTGCAGTTAATATTGAATTAAAATGTGCTGCTAGGGCACTATCTGTCTTTCTTCATCAGTCCCTCCAGCAGTGTTTCGTTGTCTGTGTGTTGTTGCGACTGCAAGTTCAAGATAAATGGCGAATTTATTTGCTTACAGGAATTTAAAGCTACGCCAACCTACGATTTATTACTGCACATCAATTTGAAATTAGGTTCCCGGGGCAATGTTTGTTGGTTAATTGAAACTCTTAGTTATTTTAGGGCATTTGGGAGTTAGGAGCAGTGAAGAAGATGAAAATTTCAATGTTTATAGCTTTGCCATAATGTCAATAATTTCATTGTAATTAAATGTTTAAGTATTAAAATAAACTCAAGTTAGCCATCAGCAAATTGAGGAAAATTTTAAGGCAGCAGCAACTTGAGAAAGCCGTTTTCGTTGTCTTAATCTAAGCACAAGATACTTTGTTGGAATTGATAAATTTCAGTAAAAGTTTCCTGTATTGAAGTTTGCAAATTTTGCTAACAAAACTCTGGTTTACTTTTTTTGTTATTTTCAATTGAAGGAGTTTGGCGTTTCCTTAAACGCGTGATATAAAAAAAAACCGCCGATTGAAACACTTAGAACTTTCAAATAATCAGATGTCAAATAATTTGCTTTTAGAAAAATAGTACGATGTCACCCTTACACCTATTTATATGGCAGCAGACCTCTACGGCTAAATTAACACAACCAACTGGACCAGCGATGTTCTCCAGTTTGTGCAATTGCAAGTGTCAAGTGTAATTTATACGACCATGTGCTGAATCCTGCAAAGTTCTAATGCACGCCCCACACACTGGACATTTGTGCAATATAAAAAAATTATACAATTATAATTACAAAAGCAACAGCAGAAGTAAAGGAAATGAGAGATAAAAGAAGACACATAAAGACGTTACACAAAAGTGCTATTTGTATTGTCGTGCCATGAACAAAGCATTAAAAGAAGAAGCAGCAGCACCAATAGCTGGCATAAGGCTGAAATTCCCAAATGGTACACGACAAAGCGTAACTTGATGACTCACAGAACATTTTAAAGTTTTAAGGACTACAACGCACATACATACAGAAACACACAGACAGCTACCGAAAGGCCGTGCGGAATTTGGTAGAGTAATGAGTTCAAGTAATTTTGATTTTGGTTCGAAAATAATTGTAAATGAAAAGGCATTTTTCTCTGTCTTACATTTTGAAAACTTTTTTTTAAACCTCAGATATTTTGAAAAATTATTTGACAATTTTGTATAACGCATCAAACTCAAGACCATAGGGTAGAAGGTTAAGAGGTTAAGAGATTTTTGACCGTTTTGTCAGATGAATCATTGCTCAGTGTAAAATATCAAGGATTCCATATTCAGAGGCTGGGCTACTAAAGAAGTGAACGCCCACACAGAATTAGTAATTTACTGCTAGACTAAATAACTGCAGATTCTTCGTATGCTAAGCTTAATTGTATACAATAGGCCCCTTAAAAGGAATATTGTGAAATATTTCCTGAGATATTATAATTATTTTTCCGCATTTGCCTCATACACACAAAAGTTGCTAAAGTTCAAGATGTTGAAGGGCAGAAAAATTGTAACACGGCACTGAGATGGTGTTAGTTTGTCTGAGTATCCTTGGATGTAAAGCACTCACTTTGAATTTAAACACCTGGAAGCTGAAAAATACGATTAATTTTCTCAAAGAAAAGGTTTCGAAAACCCTTTCGGTGCTTTTTGGTTTCCAAAGATAAACAACTCAAGACGATTTTTTCAGAAATGAGTGTTTAACTCTATTAGGCTTGGATTCTTCTTTCACGGGTAAAGTCTACTACTGCTCTGTTTAATTACTGTTTTACTAAATTCTATCTCTTGAGTTATTAATTTGTGTCTTAAAAAAAAAGTTCTGAGCGGGTGTCACGCATTCTGTGGAATGAAATTGCAGATGACAGTGCAGGAAAATAATTACGTTCTGTGTTTTCTTATTAATCCTATAGGATTTCTGCCATGTCGGCCATATTCCATTAGTTACACACACAGTTCGTTTGCAACTTGTACTTAGATACTGATACTGTTGCTGATATTCTTCTTTGTTTTTTCGCTTTTATTTGGCGCAGGCTGCATTTGTCAGTATACAATAAAGTATAAATTTAGTTGCACATTGTTGCTTTGTTGTACAAGATACATATAAAATAACAGTCAAAAGGACTTGTAATCTTAACGACAATCCTGCATCGTTGAGGTCAGTTAGTTGCACATTGTTAGGAAATATTTGAAACGTAAAAAAGTTCATTAAGTTAGCGCAAAGAATATGCAACAGGCCATCTTTAATACACTTACATTGTAAATAGTAAAATATGTTTTTCAACATTCGTGCGCCTTTTTTACGATGCGGTCTCTGTCAAATAAAATCTCTAAGGATATTTACATGAATTTTTGAGAGAAAAATAAGAAATTTTGGAGTAGTATGGCATTTTTGCAAAAAAAAATTCTTTCTTTTTCAAGATGTCATATAGTTTGGGAAAAAGCATTGTTGAGAAACCATACTTCGCAAGCATAAAGCAACCAACATTGTTGCTACGTCTTTCAAACTGCAGAAAAAAAACATTAGGAAATCAGATATTTCGAAATATTTTTAAGAAAAATCGGATATTTACCAGTTCTTTATATTTACAAAAAAAAAGGTCTCCACTTTCACCAAAAATTCTAGCAAAATAAGATGTTTTATTTTCAATGAAAACGCGGACCACGCGGAGCAGAAAACAAAAAACGCGGACTTCCGAAACACAGATCATATGGTCACGTTATTCTATCCCGACTGCATACTAAGCTCGGCCCTATTAAAAATTTGGTGAAGGCATTAGAGAGAACTGGTAATGCATTCTCATATTTCAAAACTATATTTTCTAATCTTTCGGACGCTAACATTAAGGAAGGGGTTTTCAATGGGCCACAGATCAAAGAGTTACTAAAAGATGAGCGGTAAAGTCAAAGATTAATTTCAATCAAAATTGAACTAGCGCTGCTTTGAAAAAAGTCTTTTCAACTACCTATATGTAAATTAGATATGTTCAAAATAACGTCATGTTCTACAATTCTTCGGAAATGCTTAAAATTCCAAAATTTATTCATATTCGAGTATACCCTCATTACAAAAATTATAATATTGCTAGGGTTGCTACCAGAGCTGAAAAGTTTTAATTTCTTGGAATTTGAGTAGAAAAACGAAGAAAATTGGATTTTTTCTTATATATAATTTTTTTCGATTTTTCTTATGTCCTTATTCGGAGCATTCCTGAAGGATTCTAGAGCATTATCTTATTTTGAACTTGTCTAATGTACATAGTCAAAGGTAATAAATATTTCCGAAATGCATCAAATTATTGAAAACAAATATGTCCATTTTCACATTAGCGCAAAAGGTTTCCAAGATATTTGACTGAGGAATCAAGTCAAACTATTCTACCCTCAGAAGCGAAATGGGCATGTCTCACAAAAATTCATTTTCGTTATTCTTGTGGCATCAAATATCTTACAGAAAGGCTTTTCCAATATTTTGAAGGTAAAAAAAGAAGCTTTGAAAGAAGCTTTCAGAGCTATAAGGCAAGTTTTAAAAAGTGTGATTTTTTCATCAAAAAGTCAATTGATAATAAAACACGTTGTGTTTTAAGCCAAGATATTTTTCAAGCATTTTGTTTAGCACAGGCTTTTGGAAAATGGAGAGGTGCTGTTATTAATTATAAAGCGATATCAGACGAAAATTGGAATAAATCATATGAGTGCGATGGTGGAAAAACACCACGTTAAACGTGTTATGTATTGCGATGGTATTGGATCTTAAGGTACCCAAAGAAGGGACTAATTAATGGGTAAGTGCAATTGATTTAAAATGGTTTTCCTAAAATTGGAGTAAAAATAAAATTAAAATTTGAATGACAGTTTTTATTTTTTGGTATTGAAATTTTCAACACGAACCTAATTTTTATTAGATTTTCATAACGATTGCGAAAAAAAATCTTCTGAGTGTAACACTATACTTTACTACTTTGCTAGTTGCAAAAGAGTACTCTTCGCTTATGTTTCTTCTCTGCGAGTTCACATTCTTTGCCAATAAGTATCGTGTGCTCATAAGTATGCGTACTTTACTTAGAGAGACCTCATGCTTATGGCCCCCTATACACTGCCAAAATGTAGTCTGTACTTGTAATGCGCGTTATTTGTTTACACGCAATTTTTGCGTACTTTTTGACAATGCGTACTTTTTAGATATGCATACTCTTGTCTGATAATACTCTGTGATAAAGTTTCTTTTTGATAGTGCGCACTCTTAACATATGCGTGCTCTTTTCATATACTTTTTCTGTGTTAAATTGAAAATTTGCTAATAACTTGCCTTTGCTAGTGCAATTCATTTTTTTGGTTTTCGCGTACTCCTTTCTTATCTCCAAGCACACACTTTGATAGTAAACAATCTTTGCTTGTGTTAGTGTTTAATTTTAGTAATATTATTTAGACTCTCCCCTTTCATTGAAATTTCAAAGCCAAATGCCTCATTTTAAATTCTATTTAGCTATCAGATTTTACTATGTCTAAATTCAAAGACTTTTCTTTTTATTGCATTTAAAAGCTTAAATTTTTTTTTGTTTTAAGTTAAATTTTTTTCAGTTGCACAAAAAAAAAACGGATATGAAAATAAGTAGGAAATTGCATAACTTTAACAATGCGAAAAAAAATGGGGCTCACAGCATATTTTCTCGCCTTTCCTTTTTTAAGACATTTTTATTGGAAAGCACTTCAAAACTACTAAACAACATCATAAACTTGCTTATATTTGAACGCATTATCCAGCAAAAGTACGCGCACTTCTACTACTGCGCACTGCAAGTTTTTCTTTTTATTTGTTTTCTGCATCACGTAATGGCAAAGCTGCTATGAAAGTTTCGGTTTTTTTTTTGTGAGAAAACTTTTTCAGTCGAGATTTAAAATTTCAGCAGAAATAAAGAAAATTAGTTTTCATGCACTTTCACAAAAATACACAACAAAAAAAAAAATTTCGAGAAGCTGGTAAAAACTTACCAAATTTGAAGATCAGCTGTTTGATTAAATTATGAAAAATTTCTAAGTCCAGCTTAGTAGATGTAATTTGAATCATATGAAAGACTTGTCGCTTGTAAAGCTTAAAAGACATTTTTTTTAAACGACAAATCGCCCATAAGTTTTAACAACTGTTTCGTTATCCTTAATGACCAAAAAAATAGCTAAGTTAGTTTTTTCTTAGCAAATAAAGTTCAAAGCTCTATGTCCTTTATTTTGTAGATTTTTTTTGATATTGTTGCCCTGTGTAAAGAAGGACACTTACGATTCAAAAATAAGGGATAAAAGTTGGGCAATATTTTTCGAATGAGCACAATTTACAGCTCTCTTTTACATAAAACTGTAATGTCTTTAAGCCGAAGGCCGTTGCAATTTGTGAATGGACCGGAATGGGTAAAGTGAAGCGGCATTTCGTCGAAAATGCTTGTATTTTTACAGTCAGGCCCCATTCGTGTCTCTCAGCTCTATCTCCAAATGAGATTGCCAGTACAATAAAACATAATTTTTGCTAGGTTTGTGAATTATTTCACAAAACAGCTCACACACCTCTTTATTTTTATAATTTCAACAAAAAGCGTTCACTGACAAAATCGAATTAATAAAAATGAATTGAATTTCAAATGCCAAATTTTCCATAAATCTGTTTAGTATGGTCTTTAACTTAATATAAGCAATTCATGTAGTTGTTGCCGTATAAAATGATCACCCCATTAAGCAAATTACATTGCCTAAGCAACATAAATTCAAAGACATCGACCACAATGCCACTGCCTTTGGCTTAAACTTTTTGCCAAACTTTTATTGTTACTAAGACATTTCAATTTAAATTATGGCAAACTTTTGCAATGTGACTGACATATGAAAGACAGTCACACATACGCGCACATGGAAACAAACCGACAACAACAAATCTGACGATTGTAAAACAATTCAAGAAGACATCACTCACACAAACAAAAAAAAAAAAAAACTTTTCTGGCAGCCTGTCACTTTTGCTATCTCGCTCTCATACTCATTAACTTTTCGCCTTGTTGCAGTAGCAAGAGTACTATATGATAATGTATTGGTTTGTTGCTGTTGTTGTTGTTGTTGTTGTTGCTTTATAAAAGGTGTGCATGTCGTTTAAATAAATTATTTTCTTATGGGAAGTGCAATTAAGAAATGGTTTCATAAATATCCGTTTAACTCTGTCCCTTCGTTTGGTCCTTTCGTTCTCTTGGGTGCTAAGTATTGCAGCAGAGTAATGTTAACTCCTTATTTGTGCTGGTAGTGCGACAACATGGAAAACAGTAGCAAGAATTTAATTTAAAATGTGTCTGCTGCACTCTTACTCTATCCATGCACTGTCTAGTCAGCTACGAATTATTATATAACTCAGTAGGCATAGACAGTCATTGTTTATCCTTAAGCTTTGTCAGTTGATTGTCTAGTCAGCATAGTTGTAAATATACAATATTGAATTTAAGTTAAGGATAGAATTTTAATATTATTTAGTAATATTGACAAGAAAGCTATTTTCGGAATGCATACACTAAGATACTTTTTTGTCTATGTTTTATAATGGAGTTTAAAAATCATTGTCTCAAGATTTGAGTTTCCTAACTCAAACCTGAAAACGGCGCGGACAGAGCTTGTGTCTAATTTCGTTGAAACTTTACGAAAAAACTGGCTTACTAAAATCTAGAAAAAGTCAGCTTTGACTGCCAAGATATAGCGTTTCAGATATTTTAGTTGTTCGGGAGGCACCAAGCACTGTTGTCAAATCAAGTTCACATTTTTCGTGTATCATATCATATCATAGAATCGAGTTTGAAACTCTTACAAATCAGTGGCATAGCCAGAATCTTAGCATGGTGAGAGAATTGAAGCCACAGGGTATAAATGGGTGAAAAAAGTTTTCAAATACAGAACCTCAAAAGTAGTCGAAAACAACAATTTTTAAGTACCTAAGCTAAAAACAAAACAAAAAGTCGTATAAATCTTAACTGCTACGAGGAAAATAATGATTTTCACTATCTTTGCACAAGTTTTCGGGGGGAAAAAAATGTAGCTGTTTCGGGAAAATGAACTTCCTTATTTTCAGCTAAAAGTAAAAATCTAGAATGAAAGGATTAAAAAATTTTTTGAATAACTTAAACTTAAACAATTAAGTGGTGAACCTTTTATTGACACGATACCTCGTATAAATAGTGAAACACTACCTAAAAGACCAATATTAGATTTTAGGAAATTCAATTTGCAACAACTAAGCCCGTAATTTCTAGACGTACTAAAATTAAAAAAATGCATTTTTGCATATTTTAAAGGAAATCTTAATAAACACAGAAAAAAGCAAAGGCTATGACGCATTGAATTAAAAGATTGAAGCTACAAGGCTCGCTAAGATCAATGAAGCAGTAGAGGGTGCTCGAATCGAGTGGTTGTAAATTTCACACTACAAAAATATTTCTTTGCTCAGTATTGCAGAAGCAATATGGTACATGGTATAGACCAGGTGTACCTATAGATTAGAATATGCGGATGACAACTTACAAAAGAGAATTAATCGTTTAAAACCATCAAAATAGAAAATTGAAGACTATCAAAATCAATAATATACAGCTCAGCACAATATATTAAAATAGAAATAAGAAAAAATAAAAAAATACTTTAATAAATACATTGTTTTATATAGTACTTCTTCCACAAGAGCAACTATTACTGCTTAAGTAATCAACACTTTAAAAGCGCAGACTATTAAATTGGGTCAACGAATTACGAGGCCATTCAAAGGCAGTAGATGCAGCGGGTGCTGCAATTCGAGAACACTTCTGTTTTCCACGATAATTTTTCACGTGCCAAATGACGACGACGAAGTGCATTATTAGAATTTCACCAAAAGGAAGCAGTGAAGTGCAATGGCGCCAACAACAACATTGCATGTTGTGACGGCAAAGAAGATATTGGCAACTCTACTGCTGAACGGATATTGTCAGTTGCGTCATTGATGGGCGGTAAAAATAGCACTACCACAAATAAAGTTCGTTGCCGTTTTAAGTGTCGATGTCCTGGTGATAAAAAGTGATGATAAAGATGAAGATAAAGGGGTTGTAGCAATATGGCAACACTGACTGCTTGTAAAGCGCAATGCAGTAGTTATCGGAAATAGGTTAATCGATTTTTAAGAGGAGTCCCGATAGCAAACTCGTTCCTGCTGTTCGCTTTCTTTTTAATGCTGTTGTTGTTGTAGCATGAAAGGACATGGCAACAAATAGGTTTTACAAAAGCTGCAAGGATAATGATGTGCGCGCATCTCATTGCTGCTGCTGCTTTGCATAAGGTGTCATTTGGATATGTTGCTGCTGTTTCATAAGCTGCTACAATTTTTCAATGCAAATTTCTGCAATAAAATTGCGCGCGCTTTCCTTTGACATTCAGCTGCTCAATAAAGGGATTTTCTTTTAACTTTTTGCCTTTCTTTTTACTTTTTATGTGGTGCACTGGGTTAATTGCTTTTTTCGCATAACATACGGAAATTGTGGCATGCTTTATGTTTTTATTTTATTTATACGAGCATGTCTTTGTATATCCTTTCATTTCCGTATCTTAACTCTTTCCGTTTTTATACCCTCGAATTTAATTCCCTTTTTGGCAATTTCGATTTAATGCTTTCAATTGGTAGTGCAAAAGGATTAAATTGGAATTTTCTTATGATGCTACTTTTATGACTTCTTCCTTGCTGTCATGCATACACGCGGCATGTTGTATCCAACAATTTAAGGATGTGAAAAAGTTATAAACTTTTATGTAGCTCAAAGTCATCTTTGACAGCAGTTGCGCGTGTCACATTGAAATTTTATGATTAAACTTAAGATAGCGAAAAATCATTGATTCTGAATTTCAATATTTTATGCATCCTCTTGAGCATTGCTTCTGTCATGAAATTTGTTGTAACCTCATAAATCGGTGAAATGCTGGTTAATGTAATGCTTATGCGTGTATCTGTGTGTATCAATATCAATATTTTTGTTTGGATACAATGTGGAAGATGCTTTAAAATTAAAGGTCATGAGAGCACGTTTCTGACCAAGCCCAAAATCATATAGTTTTTATAAGCTCACGATTGGCGAATGTAAGTTTTATTGTCACTAAATGAAAATCTACTGAATGGTCCATCCAGACCTGTCTTAAGTCTGCTGCCATTATATCTTTTTTCATTTGTATTTTAAATTTTTCAACTTTCACTTTTGAACTTTCATCTATCGACTTTTAGTTTTAATATTTTAGATGTGTTCTTCCATCTTCCATCTTGTGTCTTGTATATTAATATTTTGGCATTTCATTGTCCTAAGGTTACGACTAAAAATCCTTGTTCATTCGAGTTTTTAATGATTAACCTTAAGTCATTTATCAACGACATAATCTTCCACATATCATTTTTCATCCTTGACCTTTTATCTTTCAACATACATATTTTATCTTTAATCTTTGAAACTCCACATTCTATAGATTATATTTATTTTTATATTTTATATTATCTCTAAGTTTTTGTATGTCTTTATTTTATATATTTTTCTATTATCTCTAATTTCATCTTGTATCTTTTATCTTTCACCTCTTATTATTTATCTTTTATGTTGTTCCTTCATATTCTATCTCTTATAGTATATATCTTATATCTTATCTTTTATCTTTCATTTTTTTATATTTTTCTTTTATCTTTTACACTCTATATTCTATCTTCCACCTTATATCATATCTTTGGTTTTCAATCATCTGCTCTCTGTTATAGTTCATCTGTTCTCCATTATAGTTTTTATTTGCTATGTTTTATTCAGAAGCTTTTATTTTTGCAATACAAATTTAAAATTTTATTTTGCTGTTTCTTTTGTCTCTCATCGTCTTTTATTTATCATTTACTATATTTTATCATTGTTTCTTGAATCGTTTCCGCTTTCTATCTAAATATTTCTCTGTCTCCGTATCTCTTTTGAACTCATTTTCCGGGACATATAGCATTTAATTTACAAAGTCAATGCATGACCTATGACAAAACGACAGCCCAAAACATTTTCATTTCGAAAAGAAAACACCCTATCCACAGTAAAAGTCTAGCCAATCGTTTCCAAGCCACCCACACAACAAACCCAAAAATATTGAGACAGTTTGCAGCATGAGACTTAGAAGCTGGCGTGGTGAATTAATTCTACTGCCAAAAGCAAAGTCAGCAGCTGCAGCAAGCAGTCGAGCATGAATACCGTTAATTCGCCTTTTGTTGCATGTTGTAGCATCGCATCGTACCACACCGCACCATGGCCGCACTGTGGGTTGCCTTGGCAAAAGGATAACAGCATTTTGGTGTGCAAGGATACGCCTGTGGAACGAGACAACTGAAAACTGTTCGCTGTCAGTTAAATAGAAGCCACAATTTCAAAACAAAAAATTGAAAATGAAAAAAGAAATCTTCTTTTCTCCAAAAGTCGAGGATAACTGAAGAGAAGCAAAATGATGGTAGCATTTGAATCTTTTGCTGTGGTGTGAAAGAGTGACACTATATGAATCAAAATGAGGACAATTAATCGGTACAACATTGCCGGGGAAAGTCAACAAAATCTACCACATATCAGTGAAAACCAGTTGAGGGAAAAATTTAAATTATTTTCAGAGGTTTGCGTAAGTTTTGCGGATACTCGGACTGTATCAGAAACGGAAGTAAAAAACTTATTCGATAGTAGGAAAAGCCTAAACAAGTAAGATTTTAAGACACATTCATGCAAATCGATTAAGTGATACAAGACAGCTTAAGGAAAGCTTTGAAAAACGATATGTTGGTTTCGGAAGGATACAAAAAAAAAAAAACCAATTTTTGTGGAAACTTTTTTGTACAAAGTCGTAAGAGACATTGTTATCACATTAAAATTGATCGACTTTCACAATGTTTCCATGCAGTTATCATTAGATTTCTTTTGCCATATCTGAAATGTTTAAGATAAACTCTAGGCCTTGAAAATCTTAAGGAATTGCCAAAGGAATTGACACTTAAAAAAATGCCAAAAACTGACCACCTTTAACATACTAACAATAATTTAGAAAACGTAGCAATTCGGCGAATCGACATCAATGGAAATTGCTTGCATTGTTTGCCACACATACTTCAAAATAGACACACACACAAACAAGCATACTTCCGTAACACAATGGCTCTTCAATTGTTTGCAATAGTTTTCAAGGAATTTTAGCGCACTCAAACACAAAGGATAAAGAGAACATTGAAAACTTGCTAGAATTGCATTCTTTTGTGGCAACGGCTTTTTCAACTTAACCCACGTATTCACACATATCACGTGACCGACACGAATGCACACCCTCACACGAAAGCTCACACATACGAGTGAAAGAAGAAAAAAAACAAACAAAACTAAAATCAAACAAATAAAGAAGCTACAAGAGAGGAATAAAAACTAAAACAAAATTTTACACTCTACAGTGGTGACCAATAAAAAATACAATTCTCTATTTTCAATGATTTTATTTTTAGCACAAATAATTGAAATTCTTTAACGAACTTTATTTGGTCAGTGTGTTTGTGAAAAGTTGAAATCGGGTCGAGCTATGGCAGACATTTTAACCATTTGGAATATTTCCCATGTACTCAGTAAATGGATTTTTTTTTCACTGTTATTGATTAATTTTCATTTTGATGAGAGAAATTATTTCTAAAGGATGCATTGCATTTCGTTTTAGATTTATTTTGAATGAATTCTAATCGTATGCGACATTATCTTTTCTGAATTGTGAATTGAGCGGTAGTGACTTCGTAAGGACTACTTAAACTTGTTATAAAAAGCCCAAGATATAAAAATGTTTTTAGATAACAGTTTCATGTAACAAAAATCACATGTTGCAAATAAACAATTGATCAGAAACAGGCAACAGACCGAACCAACAGTTTTATTTATCATCGCTCTCAGTTATACCATAAGGAAAGCTTCTCACAAGTCTACATCAAATTCTGGTATAGTGAAATACTTCCGAAGATTTTAATGAAATTATGTTACTTATCGAATAGAAATGATAGCAAAATACTTTATGTTACACACATACATATGTTACTTTTTTGAAATATATATTTCACTAAATGAAAAGAAGAAATTCTCAAGCAACGAAGCCACATTTTATTTTTTGTCTTAAAAATCCCTTATTTTTCTTTTCTTGTTGTCATGCCCAGGACTATCTCCAACACGCTTAATATAATTATTCTGTCGTAAATCACTTTACGCACATAATTCACAAAAATTTTAACTAAACTTTTCGTAAACAATTCAAAAATTTCTTTATTTTCCAAAACATTTCGCAAACGTTTCAGAAAAGTTTTCTTCCATAAAGCAAAATAAAAACTAACACAGAAGAGAATCCCTTAAGAAAGGGTTGCTTGCTAGTCTTCGCCGTTGTTGCGTTAAGTATTTTCACTGATGTTGCTGTTGCTTTTATGTCGTTGTCTTTTGGTTGTGTCATGAAAATGTGGCGGATCGTCGTACACAACACATAAACACCATAATTAGTTGGTAGGACAATTGATGCGAGTAAGGAGTGCTGTAGGAATTTACCAACAACAAACAACAGGGTGCTATGCTTTGCACAATGTGCGTAAGTTAGGGAGTAACCTCCCAAGAACATAAATTTCAAACATAAATTTTAAAATTTCTTTAGAAATCGTAAACAGTAGAATGAGCCTGAAAAGAGTATACGCAGAAAATAATGGCTCTCAAACTATAGGATCTGCCGAAAATGTTGTGTAGGAGTGGGTGGCGCTGCATAGATAGCACTGGTGCACTTTATTTTAAAAGTAAAACTTTAAAGCAAAACAGACTTAAAGATGATGTTGGCCTTGGAAGACAGGCAATAAACAGCGACAGTGCTAGAACGCAATCTTTACAACTTTACTACTATTGCTGCTGCTGCTGCTGCTGCCGCCGCTGCTGTGTTCCAACTGTTGTATGGGTTTTGTTTGCGAAAAGTTTAAACTTTTTAACTGCTTCCTTTTGGGAAGCTAAAAAGAGTTACCAGATATCCTTCAAAGTGTTTTTCTGATAAAAAAAAATATGAAACTTTAAGACCGTTGTTTTTTTAAATTCTATTCACAAATGTTTGAAAACGATTCACGAAAGAAGTTTACGCAACATGCTCTGATTTTTATATAAAAAAATTAATTAAAACTTCTGAGCTATGTGCCAAAATAAATGTGAAGGAAATTTCTGGTCAAAGATTTTAAGAGCTGCCGTGGGGCTATTTGATCTTTATTTTCGCGACAACAAATTTTGAAAATTCAAATTTTTATGATTTATTTATTTCCAAAAACTCATTGTTTTTTCCAAAAGATTTTCCAACGCAAGTTATTTGGCTACGCTCACTTCCGGTTCAATGTTCTTTTTATTTGGTCGACCTTTTGCTTAAATTTATTTCCATGAAAACTTACAATATAAAGATTTCCTACATAACAGGCAACCCTATTTTATGTAAAAGACATTGCTACTGATTTTTCTTTTCGTTTTTTCATTAAAATACAAACAGAAATAAATAAAAATTTGAAAATAAAACGGAAAATAAAAATCCAAAAACTTTTTTATGGCATTTTTTCTAAAAGCAGTTTATGCTGCTGCTACTGATGTTGCTACTTTTATTGTTGCTTTCTATTGCTACGCTGCTGCTTTACTTTATAAAGACTTCCGGATTGTTATATTGCCTACTACATTATGAAACTGCTAGGTCGCTTTGAGGCTTCCACCCCAATTCACTTGCAAAGATAATTTTTGCTTAAACGTTAAAAATAAAGATAAATTGCCTAATTTAATATGCCAAGTTTGTTATTGTATTTTGTTTGTTTTTATTGTACTCGTATTTATTAGCCTCATAATAATTAAACTCTTTGCTGTCTGTCGCGTCTTTTGAGTGCTTGTCTGACATTACACGCACCCCGTCTGTACTTTGGAAAGACTACAACTTGAACTTTTTCAGCTCATTGTCAGCCAAAGTTAGCTACTAAAGACGTCGAGCTTTCATACTTCTTTCATTGTATGTAATGCGTCGACCGTTTTTCGTTTTCTTTAAAATATCCTGTGGCTTTTTGTTGTTTTGGTTCCTGTTTTCGTTTTACTTTGTTACAGTTGGTTCATTGTGAAAAAGTTGTTTACAACTTTTATTATCAAATGTCATAATTATATGCTCAGGCACGATCTTGCGATATATTATGCCACTTGATAAGACGCACTTGAGCTTAAGATTTTTATATTCATTTCAAGAGCTTTCTTTATATTGAGTTTTAAATTTATTTTATTTAAATTTATAAATAGTGATTTTGTTAAATCATTAAACAATTTCATCAAACTGCAAACTCAGAACTAATTTGAACACGATATCAATTTGGTAATAACTCAATCAAACGCTCACATTTACTAAACAAAATTTACCCCAAAGCAAAAGACACATTATTTACTCCTTAAACAATCAACCAAATTCTACTTTGCTATAAATTGAGCGCAGCAGTAATATAACCAAAACTTTTAATTGTTGCACATCGTTTATTGTTTTAAAAGATTTATTTTGTTACTAAAATTAAATGCGCACCACAAACATTGCAATTCATTTGCAAGCGCTGCAACATTTACGAGTAGCGCGTATTTTATCGCCGCGCAGGCAAAACTTGCAACGCGTTGCATACGTCCTGCTGCTCATAAAAACTTTCATTTTTATGGTTACCAGCATTAGCGGGAAAAATAGGGAAAACTAAAATACCTTACGAAATAACAACAAACAAAAACTCAGCAAAACTTTATTTAATTATTTTCATTTCATTTTATATTTAGTTTATATTTCATTAAACTTTCGTTATTTCCGCACATAATCTGAAAATTTCATTAACCAACTACTACACACACACACGTACGTACGTGTTGCGAACAAAACAACCCCACACGCTGCCACAATGCACGCGAAATGTTTTGCAGTGAAAGCTTTTTGACAAAATTATTTACCAAGCAAATTTCTCAAATCTACTCCCACAAAATTTCGTGAAAATATTTAGCTCAATTTGATATATGTTTAGAGAGTTGCCATACAAGAGAAAAGATTTAAATAATGAAGTCTCTCGCAGATACAACTTCTTCGCAATCCAACATTTTAGTTGGATTCGTTGCTTAAGTCTCTACACTTTTGCAGATAATAAAGGACACGTCTAGATTTCTTATTTGCAAACGCAAAATCATTCTTGAGCAAATTTTTAAACGCAAAAGGATTTTTAGTTTCAAGTCATATGCGATCATCTTTCCGATTTACTTACTCAGGGAAATGTTGCACATGTGCTATTCGAAGCCAATAATATTCAGGCAGAAATTAAGCGTCCATTCTGCTTGCAAGAATTTGTGGCAACATTTTTATAGGAAATCAGAGACTTTAAGCTCCAATATCCAATGGCCGATGTAGTCCATATTCGTTTTAAAAGCTGATAGAGATTTTGTGAACAGTTTTTTCATGAGCCGGTTTTAAGAGTTTTGAGAATTGAGAATTTGAAATTTGACTCAGCACTTTAGAGAAAATTTTAATCCGAAGTTTCTGTGCAATTTTGATTTGAAATTTTGATTAATAATAATAAATTTAAGAAATACGGCAACTCTGCAAATAGCACACTTAAGATTTTACTAAGTGTAGTTGGAAAATTGGGAAAAATTTTAGTGCATAGTGACGTTAAGACGAAGGAAATTGTTTTTGTTGTTCATTGCTATTTTGCGTTGTAAATCACAGTGGCAGCCAGCAACAAACTATTAAACAAAAGTATAGTGTAGAGGGGAAGCACATTGTAATGGTAGCAGCAGCACCACGCAGAGATTGCTTTTTTTTTTTTTTTTTGTACTAAACTTTTCCCTTTTCCTGTTTTTCTGCAGTGTGTTGCAAGTTTTGGTGATAGCTCTCGTTGGTGTTGTTGTTGTTGCTGTTACTGTTGCTGTTACTGTGGCTTGTTGTTGTCCGCTTGCCGTTAAATTGAAGTCAACCACATACTCGAGCACACACAACAGACATTCACAGATAGTGATAAAACAAGTGCCTGGGATGCACCAACTTATTGGTGTCCTGCGTTCGACGACGTCTACCCTCCGGAAACTTAACGCCCATTCACTTGTTTTCATGGACAATGGCAAGAAAAAGCGTTAAACATAAATTTTGGTGAAGCACTTTTGATGATGAAACTGTTGTGCCGTTGTTGCTACAGGAGAACAAACAGACAATAAAAGCGAGCAAACGGATAAACTGCAATGCAGCGATTTGCGGGTGGAATTTTTTCCACTTCAAGCACGTTTCATTAATGAACAAATCCATGAGCTACTTAAAATTAGCTTAAAGAAAATAAAAACTACTGAGTGATAGTGGCGTGTAATTTGAGTAAAATATTTTTTCGATTTCTCAATTTCCAAATACAAATTTTTTATGATATATTTTTGTGGAGCTGGAAGTTAATTTTTCAATTAAATGTCATGTGGAATTGTCCGTATCTAAATTTTATTGTTTCAGCAGTGTGTGGGTGATTTCGACACCTTATACCATGCTACAGTAGCAGCAGGTTGCTTTGGTTGTTAACTTTCAGCATTTTGCACACCACACAGTTTTGCAGATTTAAATCACTTCAAAGCGATGCCACAAAAATACGACGATTCGTTGCGCTTCAACAGCAGCAACAACAACAACAACAACAACAACCAGAACTTTTGGTTGTAAAAGTAATTACGAATGCGTTTGACTAATAGCAGCACTAGTAATAGGGTTGCCATAGCAATTCATTGGGGAAGCTTTTAAATTATTGCTGCTACAACTACTGCATTTGCTGTTGATGTTGATGCTGCTGCTGCTGCTGCTGCTGTTGTAAATGGTGATTGTTCATTGTTCTTACAAATGAGCTGCGATTCAAAAATGCGTGCATTTTAAGTGCAAGATTTGCGGCAAAATCAAGGATGTCTGTTGATGCAACACATAAACAAGGATTTACGCTTCAGCTGATATGGTTTATAGCTTACATTTTGTGGCCATTTAGTGCCTTCAAATTAGGAGCTAATGAATGAAAGAGTCGAATAGAGCTAGGAGCTACTAAATTGGGGTGCATATTGCGACGCTATTTGGAAGCATACACAATGTTCCATAGTATTTTCATAAGCATCAGTTTTTATACTTCGAAAATGGCAATCAATATCAAAATATTTAAGAGTTTCATATTCTGATTTTCGGAGTAAAAATAAATGAAAGGCAGATGATATTCAATTAAGATATTATATAATCTATAATTGAACAGAATATCCATGAACATTACACATTGTTTAAATTTCACTGTTAGGAAACATTATAGTGTAGTTTGACATTACACTGCAACATCATTGTTGTCATTTAAAATAAAATTCCGATCCCAAACAGTAATTCAGCCCAGCGTTAGCACTTAAACACAGCATTATCTTCACCATCACAATTACTAAGCCTCAACCTCTTCAGCCGCTTTGTGTACCATTTATTGTGACACACTTTCATAAGGAGCCTTTCTACTATTTCAAAGCAATAATCATCCATTTCACACGCTTAGCGCGCTGCCGCTGCCAGCGTGATTTCCAACATTTGGAAGCACAATTCTATTGCCAACTAATGCTGCTATACGCTATGGCAGTCCACGTACGATCAACTGCTGTTGCCCACCTAGAAAGGCACAGTATTGTCAGAATGTTGTCGTAGATTGTGTGTGCGCATAATAAACAAATTACGTATGTATTCTTTTGCCTACTGTTGCTGTTTATATAGCATTAGGCTAAATGAGTGGAAGTGCATAAGTTCACAGAAGTTCTACGACGTGCATATGTGTGTAATTATTTGCTAATGTTATTAAATCCCCTTTTTCACTTAATTAATAAATATAACAAGATAGCATACTTGACACACTAAGTTGTATGGAAACACGAAAGCACTTTAACATACTCGTATACTTTCAGGCGCTTTTGCAATTTTTATAGTGAAGCAGCATATTGTTGTCTATTTTTTTCTTCTAGTGTTTAACTTGCCACTACATTCCTTAACTATGCTTTGACTTTTTTCTTTACACACATATTTATCTCTTGCACTAACTAACCGTTACATGGTATTGCAACAACATACAACACAATTATGGTGAACAAACTCTTACCTGCAAAATAGGCCAACATGGCTGTTAGGACGACTGCTAGTAAAATTAAGGCGATACTCAAACATTTCCAGGAACATCGATGTTGACAGCGTTTGTCTATATGAAACCTGCAATAGAAATATAGAAGATTAAAGATAAATATGCGAGAAGAGTTTTCATTAAAGACTGAAATATACCAGTACTATCAAAAAAACATAAGATAGAGCACAAAAAAAATGCGATAAAAAGAATAAATAAAATTTAATAATGAAATGTGAAAATGGTAACTAAACAAGAGCTTAAAAGGATTTTTAATGTTGGCACTAGAACTTTTTCTTTTTGTAATTTATTTTCTGCACACAGAGGAAAACAAGAAGGTTTGGCAAATACGAGCACAAGCTGTAGACTGTGTTGAAAAGCGTTGTTTTAAATTGAAAAAGATTTGTTTACTTTTCAGCAATTTTGCAATTTTCTCTCACTCTCGTTTCATTTCACATTTCAATTCCGTTTCCGTTTGCAATTTTCAGTACCATTTTAATTTTTATATAGAACTCTTTATCTCTTTAAGCGCATTTTTTCAACTATAGATATGCATAGGTATGAGTGAGTGACTGCTTGCCTATGTATGCATAGGTGTTTGCAATGTTTGTGAGTGTGATTGCATGATGTGTAAATGTAATTTAATTTAAACTCAATTCACAATTCTTTCTATCTATAGCATTCGGTAAATATGCAATTTCTTTGTTTGAGTTTTTGTTTTTTATTTTTTCTGTTTGCTTGTTTTCCCATATGGTTTTTTATAGTTTTCTCTAGCTTTAATATAGAACAATTTTAAGCGCCACACAATGGAAGTCTTATTTCTAAGTGCCCTTTTTTTTAATTTACTTAAGGCTTTCGTTTTAATTAAAACTTATACTGTGCTCCAAATCATATGATGGCGAGTATAATTCCTATAAAAATTTATGTAAAACAAATAAATAATTTTTAATAGCTTGTTTTTAGTTTTCTTTTACTAAAAAATTGGTTTCTTCAATGCATCAAAGTTATCATCCCAAAAGAGAAAAATCTAATACAGAACCGTATGGAATATTTTAAGTGAAATAGTTTTTTTTTTGCGAGTTTTACGAACACAAAACTGAGTCAAGAATTTCAAATCAGCTCATTACAAAATAAAGTCTTTTGTTGCATTCAAAGTCTGATATTCCACATAGAGATTTTTTGTTTGGGCGTTTCAGTGGTAATTTTACATTCATAATAAGTGAAAAAGTAGTAATAGCAATTACGCTCATAACCATTTCAAAGTCTGTCCTTTGCAATTTAGGCTTAAACGAAAAATATGCTACGAAGAGACATTACCAAAAATAAAAATTTCATACCTTAAGACTTCATACATAAAATTTTGAATGGTTCAGATTATGAAGTCAATTTTCCTGTTATTATTTTATGCATTCCCCATTTTTGTATAACACTTTCTTTATTTAATAAATTTCATTGGTTCTGGGTGATGATCCTGTCGTTAGCTATTAATAATTCAACGTAAGCGACAATTGCTAGGAGAACAATTTTTTTATTTTTTACCACTTTTGCTTACCTTCTTATCGACGTATTGAAATCATTATATAAAAAAATGTTAAGTCCATAAGACACAATATCTTGAAGAAGTATCGAAAATTCCCATTTTGGACACCATCGAAAGAGTTGAAAAGTATTGGTTGGAACCAAAAGGAAAGTAGAAGTGGTGATATTATAACTGAATTGGATAAACGTAGAGTATCATTAAAACAAAATGTATTCAACGTAAAGGAAAAAGTAGAGACAACTTGGTACGAATAGTTAAATAGCAAAAATTATCTCATTAAATTTATGCTTTATCACTGTCGAAAGTATCTTTAGTACGGTCACATCCACTGAAAAGTGTTCATCGCTTCATCGTTTTGCAAGTATTTTGACAGATTTCAAGCATCGAAACGATATCTATTGAACAGTTAAAGTCCATCAATGAAATCACATATTAATACAAAATAAAAAAATCCTTAGAAAATGTTTGAGAAATTTCTTTCAATTAAAGCTGCACACCTGCTGGAAAACAAACAACAATGAAATTGGATAGCTTCCACTGAAAAAAAAAAACAACCACTGACAGACAGACTATTTCATTGTTTGCCAATATTGAACGCTGCTGCTGAAATGCAAAAACAGTAGTTCTGCACTGCCAACAAAGAAACAGAATAAGACGAAGAGAAATACTTGATCACACTTCCTTCGACAGCACTTACACCTTCCGTGCTACGGCATAAACACAAACTACCTCAATTTTGTTGCATTCAACTTTTTGAATCTTCTCGACAGCATCAAGTAAACTATTTATTGCTGTTGTAGTTGTTGTTTTAGCAGTTGTTCATTTTTCTGTTGCTGTGGATTTTCTTACACGTTGCAGCTAAACTAAATCTTTCTTACCTTCTTCTTAGATTTTCCACACCTACACACGCGTGCCTTGCCATGTTGCTGCAATGCAACCATGTAGTTCTGTTGCATTAATGCAACTTTACTCAAGAGATTTGTCTTTGGCAGATATTGTTGTTATTGCTGTTGCAACAATTCCATTTTAAGCCATATCGTTAGTGCAGCAATATTTTTGAATAAGCTGCGCTCGTAACGAAGGATTTCTGGATTTCTAGCTAATACAACAAATACACTGGCAGCAACGGCTGTAGTGGCGGTGGCAGTGGCAGTGGAAGTAGCAACATCAACAGCAGACGTGTTTTAACAATTCAAAGGTGCCAGCTATGGTTTCGTTTGCATTTTCTTCGAATCGAATGTTGCTTTAGCTGTTGTGTGTGTGTGTGTGTGTGTGTGTGTGTGAGTTTGAAACATGACAGTTATAAATCGCTGGCTACCGTATGTTGCAGGGTTCAATGTAATGCAAAGACAACAACAAAATCGCATGATACAGGTTACACTAGTTCAATTAGTCTTTTTTAATCAGGAAATCACAGGAAATTGGGGTTTAAAAAAAAATACTCTGAGAATAAAAGTCATCTAAAATTTTATATCCCTGTCCTAGAAATTCTTTTGGCCGATTTTTTCTTTCCAAATTTTTGTGCACTTTTCCCAATGGCAAATTACATGAAACCAGAAATAATAAAATGAGCCACAAAAAACTGCATTCGAGTTTCCGAAAGACATTCAAAATTTTATTCACATTATTGTAGGCTAAACTGTAATTTTAAAGAAAAACGTAAGAAAATGCAACGGTTGGTCGCAGAAAAATCTTGTTTTGCAAATGAAGGTAATGATGATTTGTACATGACAACTACAACAACATATACAACAAGTTGCAACAGAACTACAACAATTTGGTTTAAATTGTGTTGCTTTGTGTGTAGGTTGAATTACACGTTTTGTTTGTTGTTTTATTTTTTTTTTTGCATTTTGCATGCTATCAACACAAAACATTTTAAGTGGCCGTCATGACGTGCGGTTGGAATTGAGTAGAAATAAAGACCACATCTAAGATGCTGAAATTCATTATGATGCGCAAGATCTTGGCGTTGTTAAATTTATCCTAAGGGTTATTTCTTACCGTGTGGTGGCAGAGGATCAAGTTAAGCCAACAGCAATATAAGATAAAGTTGATGAAGATGATGATGTTACCCATGGTGCTACTCAAGTATGAAGGATATTGATGGAGTTAATTAGTGTAAAAACAAACAAACTCAATTAGAAATTTTCAAGAAAAAACTTACACAGTTAAGAAAGCTAATTTTTTTAAGGTTTTGTGCTTCAAGTTTGCAAAGATTGGTTATGATTGAAGTTAGAATAATAACTTTTTTTAATAAAACAATTATTGTCTGCTTTCTTGAGATTTATATTAAGCATTCTTTTAGTTTCTAAAAATTTGCAAAAATTATCTGGCTTGAAATTAAAGTAAACTTTACTAAAGAATATTGAAGAGAAAAATATCGCCCGAAAAACAATAAAAAATATTTTCAGAAATACACTTTTTAAACATCAAATGCTATTTTTCTCTGAGTGTAAGGCCATGCTCCCACAGTATTGTAAATGGTGATATGACCAGCATTTCTCATGATGCAAGACCAAAAAGAGTTAAGTACTTCCGTAATGCCTAAATTGTTTTAAAAATTAAATTTTTTAAGGATTTTCACTGATCTTAAGGATACAGACATTCTCCGTAAATAATTTTATTCTGACTGTTTCTGACAGATATTTAGCATTTGAGTTTTGAAATATACATTTAATCTAAAGAAAAAACACATTTTCAGAGATTCGAGTCTTTAGAGGGTGTGTTTTCAGAAGAAAGAAAAATCAGCGTTAGAATTCTGATAACTCTGTCAGAATTGATTTTTAGGCGATTGATCCCACTGGCTATCTTGGTAATTTTATTGCTTGACGATTTCAATTTGTTCTTAAAGCTAAGATAGATTTTGTTAAACGGTTACGTATTATTTTGTTTTGGTAGTGATATTCTTGAAAGTTTTTTTGGATATTTTTTAAAAATTGTTTTAAATTTATTCTTTATTTGAATTTTATCAAAATAGAACAAAGTTTATATACGATTGGCTCCTCATTGGTGGCAAATCGATTTTTTATTGTCTTAAAAAGCCACCTTAAATTTCATATCCGTCAAAGTTTCATGATTCATAACACTTCGTGTAGGCGCATTTTAACTAACACGCAATTCGTGTCATCATTTGTATAAAAAAAAGGCTTCAAAGTGTCATCATTCTTCAAACGTTGTGTTTGCCATCACCGTGATCATCAGCATCACTTACATTTTATCCTTGCATTTTTATTTGCAACGCGCAGTTTCTCAGTCGCTTGTCAACCGAATGAAAGTTTAGCATAAATTTACAATTTATGCTTTAAATTTCATGTAATCTCTTGATTTTTATTCAGTACAAACGTCTTCTTCTTCGTCATTTTATATGCAAGTGGTGCGAAGTATGGCGCAAAATCGGTCATTAATTGAAAAAGCACTGGGTGGGTTGACAGTAAATTGAAGAAACGCAGACAGACTTTTAGTAGGTGACATGGTGATAATTTGTAAACTTTAATGAGTTTTCTATTTAAATTGACAAAATGTTAGTACCTGGGAAGAAAAGTTGAAGTTGAAGACAGAACAACAACATTTGGGTGTGTGAATCGTTATAAAAATGGTTAAAACATTTTGCATTTCACGTGTGCATTTTACATTTATCAACTGACATATGAAAGACGATAGAGCTAGAAATCAATGATTACTTTCTTAATTACAGAATACATTACTTTTGCAAGAACATGTCATAAGAGAAAACTAATTTTAATTTGTTCAGACTTTTTAGCTATTTAATTTTTAAGATATAATAACAACTTAACTAAAAATGTACATAAACACAAAAATAAATCTTAAAACTTTGATGTAATTCATATGAGTGCACCTACCTGGATGGTGAATACGGTGAATAATGCGGTGCATGCGCTGAATGTGATGTACGCAATGGAAAACCAGGCATAACTAACGGCTGCGAACCGCTCATCTGACAATGTGGCCCACCGCCAGGACCATTAACACCGCCTGGACCAACACCGCCACCACCTGGACCACCACGATCGATCCCATGACCACCGAGCGTATTATTGCCCGTTGACATACTTTGTGCCATCTGTTGTTGGTGAGCGGAACCTTGCATTGGACCCAATCTGTAAAAACAAAAAAACAAAATTGGAAATTTTAGTATGTGAAAAACAGTGGAGAATTTTCATTATTTCAATGTGTCTGTGTATTTATGTGTAGCTGTGTTCGTTTCATTATTATTTTTGTTGTGTTTGCATACCATACTGTCGCGCCATCTAGTGAATTATTCATATTGCCAATAGTGGTCGTGGTTTTAATAGGGTTACTCATATTTTTGTTGTTGTTGTTGTTGTTGTTTCTTAGTTGTAGTGCAGCAGCGCGCACATTTTTAAATTAAAAACAATAAATCAATGTAACAGCAGCAGCAACCAGAACTGCAAAAACAAGAGCAGAATATGACCAATAGCCAATGTGTTGCTTTGTGAAGTGACACCTTTTATTTTTGGCGTACACTGTTAAAATAAAACAATTAGTGTTGCAAGCGCAGAAAGAAATAAAGTTGCATAAAATTTCTACAATTAATGTGAAACATAGTCTAAAATTATAGTGCTGCCTCGGTCAACGCAACTAATGAAAACCGACCCTGTCGCAATAACCGCGGAAGTTGCAATGATGGAGTCAAAAAATCCTAGGTATCCGGGTATATATTGAATACGAAACAACCTGTAATATAAAAAGCTTCATTTACTTGCTGAAAAAACCAATTGAGTAAAAATTTTTCCATCTCTTGATTTAATAACAGAAATGCTACGAAGAATATTCAAACGGCATACATAGATACGTTGCACTATGCGTGGTAAAATTTGTTTGAAACGTTGCACTTACTGAGTCTGTAATGAAAGAAATCTACAGGTTACGATAATTGAGGAGTTACATTTATACAGGGTTGCGTTGATAGAGGTCGCACTGTACATGAATCGTTTTTTATATTTTTGAAATACCAGCGAAAATCAGAGATGTTGTTTTGAGAACACTGAGAAAAGCAATTGAGTGAATCAAAAATTAATGTGTGTTACACGTATAAATAGTGTCATATATTGCTACAAAGGTTACATCTTTGACTCAACAAAATATTGAATTGCTCTTTATCAAACATACATTTTTTTTATTCAAGGAGTTTATTTTGTCCGGGTACTATTGCACTTTTTAGTACATTAGCACTTTGTAAAGTACCATATGAACTATGCGAAAGTTATACAGATATTAGTCGCAAATGAAACGATATGCACAAAACGCATACAGGTGCTGATTTTGCACAATAACCAAATGGAATGGAGGACACAATAAATTCAACGGTGGGTTTAACTAAGGTTGAAAAAGACACGAATAGCTATACAAAGGCTAAGTAACTTTGATCAAACTTCATCCTGTGCGGTCTCATAGCATCGGTCTTTTTGTAAATTATCTCTCTATCATGTGTGACAAAAACGTGGTCCTGGAATGATGGGTCGCAAAATCCAAATAATGCTGAGTCATTTTAATGGATCTTGTGATATATTCATTGTGCCATCCGTTGTTATGAGTAGTACTTAATAAATACTTTTCAAGTGAGGCATATAGGTTTTTAAGTAATTTAACAATATTTTATTAAGTTTTAATACTATATGACTAAAGACTGTTTTTTTAAGTGTAAATATGTGATGGTGAGCGTTCATATTCATATTAAAAACGATTTTTTTCTCAATGCAACGAATATTCGAGATTGAACTCGTTAAAAATTTTTTAATATTCTTCTATACATTTTTTAAGCCCTTCTGTTGCACCACTATTGAAAGCGACCTCAAAGAAAATGAAAATACCTTTTCAATTTCTCTTTATTGTTTTTATTTTTACTTTACTTTTTAAGAGCTCAGCATAAAATTTGTTACATCTTTTGTAACGTAAATTAATTTTGTATTAATTTTTTCGTTTACATCAAGAAAAAAAGGATGAAAAGTTCTTTGTGAAACTTAAAAAAAAAATTTATTCATATAGAAAATTTGGTTGAGTTGCTTCATAAATCTTTTTTGCCTTTCCTTTAGTCTTTTTTTAGTGTTGTTTATCATTTAGGAGAGCAAAACTTTTATTTTACCACATTTATGCAAAAATTTGGTCAACTAATTTATGGTAGTGGTAGTAGCTCTTTATTCTCGTTGTTGTTGTTGTTTTTCGATTTTGTTTCGTTGACTTTATTAAGGGTTTGCGCTGCCTTGAGTTAGGCATAAAGTTTAAGCCTTCAGAAATTCACATACTCTATGTGTGTGTGTATGTGCCATATACAACAAATACTATTATTACGCCTGCTGACCATATATTCGTGAGCTTATGGCATAATGCCAACTTTTGGTCAAAGCAGTTTATTTAAATTTGGTTTAAATCCCATAGTTTGTTGCTAATAAATCACACACATATATGCGACAGCATTTGTGCAAGTGTGTGAAATATTTTCAGTTTATCGATAGTGTATTATGTGTATGCCATGCTGTTTTCACATACATACTATGCATAAATATGCGTACGCAAAAGCAGTAGCATGCTTTTAGGCGCTGTGTGCAATTTAAAAGTTTTTTCGAAAATTTGTTATCCTTTGTAATGAAAATTTAGTTTGGTCGTTCTAGGAGGGTGATTTGAGAAAAATGTTATGTGTTTTTTCATTATAAAGTTAAATTTATTTTTCAGTAACAAATTTTCTTTCTATTGCCAAATATTTGCTAATTTTGTGATTTTTAAAATTTTGATAAATACTTATTTTTTTTAAATAGATCTATGCACATTTAAGATATCTGAATAGTTTTTATATTAATTTCATTATGTTTATTATTGTTTTTATTTGATTAAGATTTTATTTCTTTTGATTTTCTATAGGAAAGAAGCAATTGTCACAAATGATCCGTTATGGCATTTTTGTTTTGGGAAAGTGTACTGAATCGAGACTCTAAATGTACCTTTTAGAGAACTTGGATCGTTACGCCAAATCCAAGGCGGGCAGATAGTCATATAAGTATATTCCAATTATATATGTCAAGATTTTGCGAAAAGTATTATTCTAATATATTAAATATTTTATTTTCGTATATTTTTTTGTATGAACCAATGCATTTTTTTTAATAAAGTTTTGTTATTGTACCTTATTTGTACTTTTACGTATTTCCTTAAAATATTTTTTTTTGTGTTGAGGAAAACAACTGTCAATAGTAAAACATTTTCTGGAAATTACATACTTTAATTAATCGCATTTCTAAGGAAATATTTATCATATTTACGATTTACACTCCTCTTAAAACTAATACTATTTGCATATATTGACATTATATTTCACGCCACACACTGCCAGACTTATGCGCCAGTACTTCCCTTTACACAAAAGTCCCCCAATAGCAAATATTGAAGTGCTACCATGTAGCTCCCCTACAGAATTGAATGCACAACGTATAGAAAATATCCTGCCTGTTTATTTATATTTTTTTTTTTTTTGTTTATTTTAATGTAATATTTATGCAGATGAGCAAATAAGTTTGAACACATTTTTCCACTTGAGTCCATGCATCGAATAATTAAAGCTTTAAGCTAAAATAGAATATTACCAAGGGATGATTTGAGTGCTGAGTGATAGAAGTTTTAAATTTTACTTCGTTATATGTGTGTAACATTAAGGATAGTCAGATTAAAGTTTTCATTTTAACATAGTTTCTTTTTTTTGCAGTCAAGTTACAAAATTAAATTTTATTGATATAATGCGATATACGCAACGATTTTGCAGACACAAGCAATATAACAAAAAGGAAAAATTTTTTCCTTTTGTTTTCAAAAAAAATTTTATTAAAGAAAAAATGTACTTTGACTCTTAATTAAAACAAATCACAATTTCAACGCTTTATTCCAATTTCTCTAATCATTTGCATGCATTTACCAATCCATCATCGTCAACATCATCATCAACAAATTAACAAATGCTTTGTCTTCAGAATGCAACGACCACAGCAACCCATACTCTTAGCTCTATACGAGCGCCTTAGGGTATGCTACAAATAGAATAAAATACTAAGCTATGGCATAAACACAACGCACAAATAGCCGCCATAGCAGCAACAAAAGCACACACTTGACTAATACATCAATGTTGTTTTGTCCAGCCGTTGCTACCGCTATATGTTTGTTTACTCTGCCAAATTAATACTTGCACGTGTGCAAAATGAAAAGGAATTAGCTGCAAAATAAAAAGGAGTAAACATAAAAACATGGCAGTGTGCGACCAGTTTCGTTCAAAATTAAAGCATCAGGGAAGGAAAAAAATGTATTTAATGAGATTAGTGAATACGTATTTTATAAATCCTTTGGTTTCTATTTATGTTTTTGAAATAAAATCTCGATGGCTCTCTGAAAATATTTGACAGAGTTCTGGAGAGAAATGCTGTCAGTAAAACTTGACTACGTGGATCGTCTTTGTAACTGTGTAAAGGCTTTTGCAGAGGAAATCAATTAATCCTCGCACTATTATTTAATCTTGGTTTGTGTGAAGAGTTCTCCACTTAAGTGCTATTAAATGTTTTGAAAAACTTTTTTCTGCTGCATTTTAAGAAAAGTGCTACAAAACATTATTTTTATCAAAATAATTCCACAGTGGTTGTGTAAAATATTTCTTTTTCATGAACTTGCAACAATTCAATCTCAACCAAATGCGTGCACACAA
Source organism: Meiosimyza decipiens (assembly GCA_963680825.1). Lineage (NCBI taxonomy): Eukaryota > Metazoa > Arthropoda > Insecta > Diptera > Lauxaniidae > Meiosimyza > Meiosimyza decipiens. Next base: position 141,330,756 of record OY804258.1, read on the forward strand.
GCAAAACTAACAAGACACGTGATAAAAGGCACGCCCAACGGTTAGAGCAGCGCTCCATCTACACAAACGCCGACACAGAAGCGTAACTAAAAATAGCGCACATTATTGACTGGGTTTAAAATTGGTCCCACTGGTTACACTCAATAATAACAACCCTAATGCAAAAATTATTAAATTCAATTTTCCAATATGAAATTTGCCAGCTACGCATTTTCAATCATTAGTGGCAAATAGGAAATCGTTTCCAAATTGAATATTGAATACATGATTTATTTGACTGTGTATGAGTGCATTGCGCAAAAGTTTGTGCTATGATTTTGTGTAAAGCAACAAATGTAAAATTTAATAAAGTTTGTAAGTAGCACAAAAGCTGCCAATGTTGCATTTTGTGCTGATATTGAAAATACTTCACGTTTTATACGCACGAGCGCCTAAAATCAATAAAATTTAAACAAGAAAATATAGAATTTTTTATTAATGTAGAAATTTTATAACGTTTAGTTCCTGCTTATGAGCTTAAAGCAGATTAAAAAAAAAGTGCCAATCATTTAGGCTCGCTGAAAATTATGGAAAGTTTTATATTTTCATTGATTTTTTTGTAATTAAAATAAATATTCTATCATGAGTTAAATCCGTCTGCGTCTAAATTTGAACATTGATAGTTTTATGCAACTGAGCTACACGAGTCATTTTGCACACAATTGGTACCACAACAACTTTCCTGCATAGTTTCAAGTATCTTAGGTATATATTCAATGAAGTCAAAATTTGCACAAGCACTCAATTTAAATTCACAAGAAAATTTTTTGCATACGTTAAGGCTTGGTGGATTATTTTGAAGGGTTGCAAAAAATTTAAAAGATTTGGTCTATTAATGCAATTTTATTTAAAAAAAAAGCTAATTTTATTAGAGAACCCAAAAAAAAAGGTTAATTTCGTTAGCTTGCGAGACTGCCCAAAAAAGGCGACACAGACCGTTAAACATATCACAAAAAAAAAACCAAAAATAAAAAACAGCAAGTAGTACCCTAAGCAAGTATTTAATATAATGAATGCTTGCATGTTTAAGGTCTACTTTGCCCATAGGGCTCAGCAGACAAAAAAAAAAAAATAAAAACAAAAATCCCTTTTTGGCAACGTAGAGGCAAGAATTGAGTTTGCTTTTAAAGCAAAAAATATTTAATAAATGCGACATTGCAAACAACAACAACAATAACAACAACAAAAAGGGCTACAAAAATAAAATTTATATAGTACGCATGCATGGTATTATGAATCACGGCCAAGCATAATTTTTGTTGTTCGCAAATATAAAAAGGTTTTTTTTTCTTCATTTTCTCTCTCTGCAAATTATGTACGTCAACGTGTAGCATAATTTCAGGCGCATTTCATATGAGACGCTTGGTCACCCTCTTCATTTTATTTTACTTTGCAATAGACAACGCATTTTTTCGCATGACTGTGCGCACGCGAAAAGTATAAAAAAGCTTGGCACAATCATATGACTAATAACACCCTCAGGGAGCAACAAACATTGAAGGGACGTCCAAAAAAACCAACTGAAATGCGGTGAAACCTTGTTGGCAAAGCAGTCGCGCAATGATCAAAGCATTACGAAAATGTTGGTCGTGGGTAATTTTTTATTTGTTAAATATATTTTATGTTTAAGCGAAAGTTGTTACTTTTTCGGCGAGTATCTTCTTGTCCTATCCACCCTCTCATGGTAACACTCGAAAATTGTTGTTAATGAGAATGTTAAATATTTGCTAAAGTCGGTAGCTTGATTTGTTGTGTGTACTTTGAGAAAAAAATATTTTCCGGAAATTCAGCACTTTGTGGAAAAAACAAAAATATTTTTTTATATAACTAGCCTGAAAGTATGCAAACGTTTAACTTTACAATGGAGTGGTATGCAATAAAAGTTTTTATAAAGCTTACAGTATTCATACAAACGCTTAAAACGTTTATCATAAAAGCGATTTTTTAATAAATGTTTATTCAAAAGTTTTTAAATTAAAACTTTGAATTTAAAACAACAAAGGAATTATATTTGTAAAGAGCGAAATCTTAGCAAAACTCAATTGATGTTTTTCTAAATTTTAATTAAAAAACAAAAAAAGGTGGAAAATTTTCTCCTTCCTATAAATAAATGCTCTATATCATTTCGTTGATAATGCCATAAAATACTCGCTTGTTTCTTACAAAATTTTGAGCTTTTTTATGTATCTCATTTCGTCTTAGTCCTTAAGTTTGATATTATGCCGTTTAATGAAATATATGTAATCAAAAATGTAAAATAACATATGTCACACTAAGCTTGAAGGAGCAGAAAGGTAAGAAAAGATGCCCACAAAAACGGCCTACGGGAGATGATTGCTGAGTCCTCGAAATGTCAAAATCCATGCTCTGGCAAATCCGACCAGATCCTCTGTCGAAGAAATTCCATTTATGAGCAAACATTTTAAAGTACTAGAATTTTTGTTTCGTTTGTGTTTGACTTCGAAGTTTGTAGAAAAAACTCTCATTCAATTGTTCTTTTTTTCTTACTTTTGAAGAGAACATAGAATGAGATATTAAGAGAGGGGATAGGGGTGGAGATAGGGATAGAGATTGAGATAGGGATAGGGATGGGGATAGAGATAGGAATGAGGATGGGGATGGGGATAGCTATGGGGATATGGTTAGGGTTGAGGTAACGATGGGGATAGCGGTGAAGATAGGGAAAGGGATAGGGATGGGGTTTGGGATAGAGATCGGGATGAAAAGGAAGATAGTTATGGGATAGGGATTGGGATAGAGATAGGGAAAGGGATGGGAATAGGGATGAGGATGGGGATAGCTATGAAGATATGGTTAGAGTTGAGGTAACGATGGGGATGGGGGTGGAGATAGGGATGGAGATAGGGACATGAACAGATGGGGATGGGGATAGCTATGGGGGTATGGTTATGGTTGAGGTATCGATGGGGATAGGGGTGGAGATAGGGATAGGGATGAGGATTGGGATAGAGATACAGATGAGAAGGAGGATAGTTATGTGATAGGGATTGGGATAGAGATAGGGATGGCAATAGGGATGAGGATGGGGATGGCTATGGAGATATGGTTAGAGTTGAGGTAACGATGGGGAGGGGAGTGGACATAGGGATGGAGATAGGGACATGAACAGAAAGGGCATAACAACGTCTGCTGGGAATTACAACACATATGTGTTGTACAATTACTAGTATAATTTAAGTCTTAAAATTACAGACGATACAAAAAAAATCGAAATACATTAAAGATGTCTAAAATCTTTAATTTAATTCATTAATGATTTTGTAATAAAGACAATATGGTTAAATAATACATTTTAATCTATAGAGTCATTCGTTGCGTTGACTTCTAGTTTAACATAAAAAGATTCGAAATATACTTTGCTTTGACGCACTTTCCAGCTTGAGTGGCAATTCTTTTTTGGTACAGATGAATGAAAACTTTTGAAGATCATCATCAACCTAGGATTTGACTCAATTTAAGAGATACTGCATGTTTAACTGAAATGAATTTTGACTGAGACTGTTTCTGACAGACTTCAGCCATGGGTTATTTTTACAGTGACTGACTTGAATTGATTCAATTGGAATTTTTTTGTGATTAGTTATGGCCAAGACTAACATCAATTTTGACAGATTCTGAGTGCGAGAGATTTCGATCGTAACTGACTCTGAATGTCACTGGCTCTAATTGTAATTGAATTCGGTCGCGATTGACTTCAATTGAAATATGCTTTGACTGTGATTAACTTAGAGCGAAATTTCGATTGGGAAAAATCTTTCTTGAGGCTGACTTTGACAGCTATTACTGTGATTGATTTCTACCACTATTGGCTTTAAATGTAACTGACTTTAACTCTAACAGACCTCGATGATGGCTAAAATCAACTGGCACTGCTTTCACTAACTATTTTTGTCTATAGCTCACTATGGCTAGACTTTGACCTGTACCTAACTTCAAATTGAACTACTTTAGTTTATGCCACTAAGTTGTATTTTGTATAGGACTCAGTAGAGCAATAAATGATTCGAATGTCATTTATTTTGGTACCAGTATTCTCTCAAAAACAATATTTTTGAAACGTTTCGCTTATATTCTTAACATATTCGGTAAAGGAAATCCTGTTTTTACTATAAGTTATTCAGCGAGATATTAGCTTGCAAAGTTTGCCAACTGATTATGAAATATCTTTGGCTACAAAATGAAACTATGATATGCAAACATACAAGAAAATTTCTTTAGTGCTGAAAAAAATATTAACAAAAAGTTTAAATGAGCGCGATTCTATTTTCTTCCAGAAAAAATATTTTTATATTGCAAATAATGAAATAAATCTTACAAACTTTCATGTAATTGTATCAGAAAACAATGCAATATATCCGTACAACCGATAAGCGATATCAGCTAAAAAAAGACAACAAACTGGGGAAAGCCCTTCTTGAAAATATTCAGCGATAGTGTATAATTTACGCAGGTACCATCGCTGGTTGCAGATTTAAATTTTAAATCCCAACAACAATAACAAATGTGAAGAAATCAAACAAAAGAAGGTGCTCTCAGCATTAACAATAGATGAATATATCCAACTATCGATGGTAATAAAAAGATTGCATGTCAGTTTTCAACAAGATTAAAAAGCAGCTGCCTCTTACAAATAGAAACTAGTTATGGTAACTCTAAAGACAACATTGTTCCATAATGACTGACATTTACAGGCAGTAAGCACCAAGCAGCAAGCAGCACAGCGCAGGAAAGGGTAGACGCAAAGTGAGTGTGGAGGAAAGAAAAACAACAAAAGGCGCTATTCGATGCGTTATGCTGGCTGTGTTGATACCCTGTAATTAATAAATGAAATGCCGACAAATAGAAAGGCTGCCATAGAAATTGCTGCACAGCGATGTCGTATGTAATATGACATTACTATGTTGGTAGACGAAGTAGGTGTTGCCACTATGAATTAAAAAGGGTTGCTGCTTAAGAAGCTTATCATTATATATGTAGCATATAAATTGAATAAAATAATAGGGATCATAACGAAATAATTTTTAATTGCAGATTGTTGGTATTAACTTTTTTTCTTATCCTAAGATTTTATTCAAATAAATGTATTCTTAATTTTTTTTTGTAAAAATTTTCTTGTTGTCGCGTAATTAAAAGGTGTCATTATAGATTTTATAATTTTTGTTCTGTTTGTATGCCTACAACGTTTTTACCAACACATAAAATGTTCATAAAAATTTCTCCAAACACAAACGTGTTGCTGCATTTTGACGCTATTAATATTGAAAAGTCACTTGCGTATGCATAATAAGTGTCAAACGTTAGGACAGTTTGTCTGTTGGATGTGACATTTGTTGGTCAATGTACTATATGGTATGGCTTATGTTGTGCCATAAAAATGTCAAGCTTTATGATTTAATGTCGACAAAAATCAGTTACAAAGATTGTGTGCTTAGTTCGAGGAAGTTTGTAATAAAATTACAACAAAAATATTATTGTCAATTGTAATACGCATGTGTTTGAAGCTGCATTTTCTTCATATGATATAATCAAATTCTTGGAAAGCCATAAGCTATGGTTAGTAAAAGAGTGGATATTAAAAGAGGTTCGGACGAGCATGAACCAATTAGTTGTAGTTAAATGGAAGACCATCAGGGTATAGCCGTATCTTGATTAAGAGAAAGCCTCTTATGTTCTTGTAAAAATGCAGCAGTAGGTTACCGGTGGTTTAATTGAAAAAGTAACCGCACATGATCATCAGTATAGCACTAACATTTGGTGTGTTATGTTCATATACTAGCGATTATAGAAAACTAATTGTTGAGATTTTTATAGAATTTTTTCAAGTTTTTCGACGACTTTCAACATCATAAAATTATTTCAACTTTCTTATATTACTGAACATTTTCAAAATTAATTCTAGCCTTTCAATAACTTTTGACTCCTTCAACCTTTTTTGACAGTCTTAAATCACTCAAAGTTTAGGGAACATTTCAACATCTATCCCTTTTCTCAGTATTTTCCGACTTTTTAATATCCATCAAGACTTTCCTCATAGTACCCGAACATTTCAATATTGTTCAAGATTCATCATTTTCCAAGATATTTAACCGTCGTCGTCTATCTTGCTTTCATAATCGTACTTAGCTACTTATACGCCAACACCAAGTATTTTACATTTTGATATTTAGGCCACTTGTTCGTCATTTTGACAAATGCTTAGTTTCGTACAACTTTTATTTGTTAGTACGTTAAAAAGTTATTAGTACAATATTCTGAAAGATTTTCTCTATTTTATTTTCAGTGTTAATGATCTAAATTTAAAGTAGTCGTTGATCTGAATTGAATACTAATGATAGCTCCTTTTATTTTCTAAATTTTATATTAATGTCATTATATATTGGCGTATATACATACACACATTAAATAAAACATCAGTAGCATAAAATACAAACATTTAACTTAAAGAAAGTATACCACTCCACAATTAAAACAATGAAAATGTGCATATGTCTTCGTCAAATTAGCTTTTAAGCAGTATTAAATAAGGTTAGCTCTCTGGAGTTAAAGTACTCCACTTCTGCATCTACACCTCTCCTAACTTAAAATGTTATGATAGTGCGTTACTCTATTTTGATTAACCGAAACAACTTTTTTTGGGCACAACTCAGCTATTTGAAAAGCCAGTGCAGTCAACTCAAATGCGTTAAACAGAAGAATGTAACATCTTTCTAATGATGGATATATAATAAGGACAGATGGCGCTACGTGTTAAGACGAGATATATATTAAGTTTGTGTGGAAAATTGTTGCAATATGTATTCCGATGTTTTCAAAGTGTTTTTAGCAATTATAACAACTAACTTCATATGATTTCAAGCAACAAGAAATATCTTCAAATGAGATTCATCTGTATATAAATAGGCGGATGCAAAATGGTTAATTGCCATTACACAACATAACCGCTTGAATTCATTTTTTGTTGAAAAGGTTGTAAACTCCTCTTATAGGAAAAATGCTGTGATATCTGAACTGCTATAATAATTTTGATGAATTTTGGCATGGAACTAGACTGATTCCTTGCTAAAACATACGTTTTAAGTGGCAGGTGCCACGCCTCTAACAAGAAAATATATTTTTACTGCTGAACCATTAATATCACTTTACAGAAATTTTATACAGAAAAAGTTTAAGCCCCAAGAAAAGGTATTTATTTTTCAATGGGCGGTGCCGCTTCCCGAACCAAAAAAAAAAGTTTTCATAGCTATACTAATGGACCGATTTTAATAACACCTGGTATGTAGATAGATATTAACTAAACGAAGAAATGAAGAAAGGGATTAGGTAACACGATACCATGATTTTTTGGGTGTGATGCCATTTAAACTGGTAAAATGGTACTGAACAGTTTTTATGATCATTCAATCTTTAAATCTCAACCAGTGGCCAAACTCTGGTGTTTTTACTGTTAAAGTTAAAGTTGACATATCGTAATCGTGTTTTATATGAATAATTTTGAGCTACTTAGACCTATGTGGCCTTTATTGTTTAAAGTATGATCTTAGTTTTTAAGTAAGACATAATATTAAAATTTACGTCAAAATAAAGAACATTTTATTGTGGTTATTTGAAAAATGTCTAATTCCCCAGATATAACAGCATAAAAGTAGTTTTGTTTTCTAAGGTATTTCACCTATTTTATTAAATTTTTTGAGTCAGTTTTATTTTGAAATGCGGAACAGAAATAAAAAAAACGCAACCCTACCAAAACATTTAAATGTGGTCTGAACAAAAAACTGGAGCGCCGTGCATCGCCTACAGTTTTTTGACTGAATGGGGATATAAAAAATTAATGCAATGTATTTAAAAACTCCAGCGTCACTGCTTTAACTTAGGTATGTTCTCATAAAAAACTTATAATTATTTTTTAAATCTCATAATTTGATTCGATTGCCAATATTAGCTTAAGACTTTTACTCTGCAAATCGCATTATTCTTGCGAGAAAATTCAATTAATAAATGAAATAAAAAACACCCTCATCACTCCCTCAATGAGTGCGTTGATTTCCAATTAAAATGTCGTAGCTAATAATATCATTGATCCACTTTATTTATTTAATAATAAGAAATCTAATGGAATTATGCAGAAAAATCAATTTCGGACGCAGCATGTAACTGCAGCAATAACAGCAACAACAAAACTGCCACAGAACGTGCAAATGGAAAACAAAATCTTAACCTCAAACTTTAAGATCCCAAAATTTTGAAACTCTTCATCCCTTTTGCTACAGCTGCGACACATCAACGAACTCCCGCACAGTGCGTACTTTTTTTGTACGCTGTCATTTCAGTTTATTGCTACATGAATTGCAATTCCCAAAAAAAAATCCAAAATCAAAAAAAAAAAAAATAAAATGATCATAACAAGAGGCGTGCGTTCATATTTTCACACATAATAAGAGGGGAAAACAACGCTTATTCCACCCTTTGGACAGTTAATAATATTTGGCTTGTCATCGTGTGTGAGTGCAGTGTGCAGTATATTTTGATGGATCTACCACCATCGGACAACAAACGCTGCTACCCCTATACAAACAAACGATTTTCTTGAAATAAAAACCTATAGTATTTGATATCAACCCGCTTCCATGGAATACACGATATTCATAAATTGACATTTAAACTGCCAAAATATGCAAGCAGGCCAACGGGAGAAAAAAATTGAAAATTTTTGGTTCTCAATATCCTGGAACATCATTTATTTTGTATTTGACTTTTTTTTGTGATTATTCTGCTATAACTTGCAACATAATCTTTTTAATCTTCTAACGTCCAGTTGTGGGTAACATACTCTGGCTGCTTCGGGGATTTTCTTTTAATCAAAATTGGCAAAAAGTGGTTGCAGTTTTCTTTCTTTTCGTAATGAAGCATTGAAGGAAGGGTGTTCTGGCAGTACTTCCCTGCTTGCTGTTATGATTTAGTTGGTTATTATTATGGAAATTTGTTTTTTTTTTCATTTCATTTCTTTATTACTATCACGCATTTATGTGTGTACTCAACCCTTGGTGCATGCGAGGTAAGCAAGGTAGGGTGGATTGAACAATCATTGTTTGTCCGGGAAGTTTGCGCGAGTTAGGTGTTATAATGCCTGGTAATCAAAAGTTGATGCTACCAGGGCCATATGGAAGTACTGAACAGATGCCGACAATATCTGATTTTCATAGAAAAGTGAAAATAGCAATAGGTGGATCATCATTGGATTGGATTTGGACACTCAAGGTTGCAAGAGGTGCGGTCGTCCTAAGTCATTGTGAAAACGATTACTAGAAAAAAAAAGTGAATAGAATGAAGCACTTGCTTTATGAACACAATCGCCACTGCGGTAGTGTCTCAAAATTGTTCCAATTAAACACGAACTTTATTTATATCGTCGCTCTCGGGTAGAAAGGCCCTAACTAATTTTTTTCTCGAAATTGACTTCTTTGTCGATAACCCCTCCCTATATCTTATCAACATTAATATCGTTTGGTAGTTAAAGGTATGAGCTAAAACGTGCGTGCAAAATCTCCTCCTTGGTCTACCGGGAAGACGAGTGAGGAAGAATGGAAGGAGCAAATTCATGTTTACAAATATCATAATTCTGTAACGGCTGCCTTTTTCATATATGTCGAATATGGCAATTTTTTGTTCAAAGTTCAAGTTTCAAAAAATCATTGATGGTAATAACATTTGGGTAAATTCTTGACACATACATTTACATCACAACCTCTCCCAACTGCGCCACAAAAATTTTGGGAATCGCATTTTAAAATTTCTTTATTTCAGGTTTTAAAGTTCTTTCTCCTCCAGTGAAATTTCAAAAATATAAGTTAGGGCCTTTTTTACCCCAGAGCGACGAAGGTTTGTATTTTGAAAGTTTTTTATTTATTTTCTTTTATTTACCTGGCAGGTAAATTATATAAATGCTTGACAAAAATAGCAATAATTTTGTGATATCAGTTGAAGATAAATTGGGTCTGACAAGACCAGAGGTTTGTCAAACAAAGCGATAACTCATGAAAAGCCTGTTGCATAGTAACTAGATTTTATTTTTAACATATTTTCTACTTTGAAACTTCTAACCCCTATTTAATAACCCCTTTCCATATTTCATTTCAGCCGAAATGTTTCATTAACGAGAAATAAAAACAACAAGAAGACTAAAATGACACTAAGAATAAGAAAATAATAAATAAATTTCAATTGAAGAATAATAATATTTTATTTGTCATAATAAACAACTTTCCCAGTATTTTTTTTAAAATCACCCTAATCTTAACGATCAGCTATAGTTACCCTTTACATACCAAAGTAACATGTTTTTCATTTTCAGCTGGTTTTGCATTAATTGACAATTTTACATGGATGATATCGGCTTGTACGCAAGCATGACCTCCACCTATAGTGGGTATTAGAAATGCTTTGGATAGTACATGGTGCTTTATGCTGTTAAGAATTTGTTTTGTTTACATAAAGTCTCCGATGAAATTGAGTTATGATTCTTAGGAGCTATATTCTATTACAGCCACAGATATTCAAAACTTATTAAGACCAAGTCTCCAGCATCAAAGTATTTCAAAACCTTTTGTGTTGCGATACATAATGCAAAGAAACCTTTTCGGTATATTCTTTTTATTTGACTATCCCTCCAACTAGTGTTGACGGAAATAGAAGTACACTACACATTAAGCATAAGTTTGACATAAAACTTCAAGCATAACAACGATATTCACGTTTGTCATATTTGCCTAGTTCCTTTCACATAAAATCGAAAATAGCAAGCCACTAATGTGTGCTAAAATTTGTAGCCTCTTAAATGTTTAACTAACTAAGTAAAATCATGTCCAAGTAGTCTCACAGTCATTCTCCTTCTGTCCCTATATAAGACCGTCTGTCTGTCTGTCAATATACATCTTTACATACGCTTTGTCATGCTGTCTTAACGCTTAAGCGAGCTATGTTGCTTTGGACAATTTTTAGTTCCGTCTTTCTTTTGAACACGCGGCTGTCATTTTGACTTGACTTTCATGGATTTCATTGCTTTGCCCAAACGTTAGATCATGCCAACATGCAAGTCAAAGTCCAATGTAAGGTACACTGAAAAAAAAATTATATAAATGTAAATCAACTAAATTGATGTATGTTAAGATGTTTGATTTTTTTAAGAATTGAGATATTGATACTTGCTCTTATGCAATAATTATTTTCATCTTTAGGTTTGCCGATATCTAATAAGTGAATGAATTAACGCAAGACTCGATCACTTCACATCTCTATATGGGCTATTTCACGAAAAAGATTTTTTGGAAAATTTTTATTTTTAGACAATAGAAATTAGTTTGAAAAATATTTCTTCCAAATACTCACTTCGGTTAATAAGTTTATTTTCTTTGTTTTAAAGGTCGTATTTCTATGGACATGCTTACCATACAAACGTATTTCTTTTTAGATAACTACTAAATTTTGACTATTTATTCTGGATTCGCTGTTTTTTTCGCACAGTGTAGAGCTCTTAGTTAAAAAAAATTCATAGAAAAATAGAATTAAAATTGTACCATAGAAAACTATTTGTTAAGCATCACGTACAAGTAGTTAAAATGAAGCAGATACTCGTAATAAGCATCCTCAAAACACCAAATGGATGAACGCTGGAGTTGAAGCGTACAAGTACGTGTTCCTGTGAATAGGTTGCCTCGACACATTGACTATATCTCTTTTTTTGCGGCGCTTTTTTTCGGACGCTTCGTCAATTTTGTATAGAGGCGGTTTTTTTTTGCTGTTTCTTGTTGCTATTGACGGTTCAGCTTTTTTTGAGTAGAACGAATATTTAAACACTGACTGGTCTCTATTAACGAATGACTTTATTTTTATGTGCAAAAAGGAAGACTTTCTTTCTATTTTGTATGAGTACATAAAACTAACACTTAAGTGACTTTGCTACTTTTAGATAGATAGAGAAGATGATAATTTGTTTGTTGTGCAGTATAAATTGTGATTAAATTACATTCATAATGTTTTAAGAAAATGCACATATATATATAAAATTAGTTAAACTAAAGCTGGAGCAATTTAAAAAAAAAGAATTCTTCAGATTCAGCTATATTTCATTCGATACTCAATAAAATAATTGTCATGAAACGAGTAAGCTGAAAAAATAATCATATCTCGAACAGTAGAATTTGATAAAAGTAGAGTTGTACTCTGTGTGTTGACGATGTAGTTATATTGATAACTAGAAACTACCTCTCAGCAATCAGTAAACTTATGGAATTGCCACATAGTCCATTGGGTGTATGCATTGGTTTCTTTATATATATTTAGCCATGTAGCCTTCTTATGGGAAGCAACTCAAAAGAAGTTCTATCTCACTGTTCTAAACAAAGTGGAAAAACAAAACTGCCTGCAAATAACTTGGTCTTAAAGATCATCTCAAGCAGATATATTTCTTGCTAATACTAGTAATTTACATAATGAAATTGATCGCTTAAACAGACAGTAGCTGCAGATATGCTTAGGTCACATAAAGTATGATATGCCTCTTCTGGGGAGTCGCAATTTTGGTTCTTAGAATAAAGTACCAGTGACAAAGTTTGGTCAGTCCTGCAAAACTCATATTCTCAACTGGGTGCAATGACGACCTAACGTTGTTATTTTTGTCAAATTGAAGTTCGTAAAAAACGAACGAAATCTCTGAACCACAGTCGTAAGTAAAAAAACCAGCTTTGCTCAGTGCTTTGCCATTATGGCATTGAGTACAATAAAAAAAGCTGACGGACAAGCTAAGAGATGTCACTAGAACACCACTATGAGCGTAATTACGTCACCATACGAACACTTTGCAGAGCTAGATACCAGATCTGGTAACATAATCAATCGAAGGTGTTTTCCACGTATGAATGTTGAGTCTTAAAGTTTTTAGGACTCAATTTGGAAAAGAAAATATCAAGTGATCTTTTACGGTTCAACAAAGGAATAGTCAATATTCTCATTGTGGCTCTTTCGGAATACTGTTCTATGTTAGTTTTTACAACTGTGAGTAAAAACCAGAAGATACATCAAAAGTTAGCTTACTACACTTTCCGGCATTATAATTTTACATTGAGGCTTTCGAATCTCTTTTAAAAATAATTGGTATAAAATGGTTTTACGGCTCAAATTAACTGGCGATCTGATCAATATTTGGAATTCCGGTAAGTTTTTAAAGCATTACCATGTAAACGCAAATGTTTTCCACCTCCCGTCAAAATACTCACCTAATATTCACTACTTTACGATTTTTCCGCTTCACAAACTTTGACCCAATTTTGCCATTTGCCAAAATAAAAAATTTGTATGATCATAGCAGAATTCATACATCGTTGAATATATTCAACAAATAGTTTGCAAGGGTATTATCTTTAGCCATGCCAAGAAAGTCAATACCCTACACATCATTAACACTAGAAGTGCACGTAAAAGATTTTTTCCGGTTGTGCCAGATGGCCGTGGTAAGGCACTCTGCTGTGCAGACATAAAGATTTACATTTTAGCTCTCAGTATAGCGTTTTGAACGTTTTGCTTATGTGCAAGTTGCCACGCCCTCATGTGAAAAGTCGTTAGTTTTTTGCTAAGTCCTTACCCAAGCCAGTTCTTGTATTTATAAAGTCGCATTATCTTCCATAAAGTCGCTCCAGTTTTTTCCTAATGCGTTTCAATTCCGTAGTTAGTCCTCACAGTATAGCATTTGAATGTTTATGTGGGCAGCCCCACGCCTTTTTCCTCAATTATTCTCACTTTTTTTAGTTGGCTTAGTGGCGTTTACTCAAAAAAGCACCTAGTGTTGCGCTTTAAAAATTTTGCTTGTAAAGGAGGTATCACGCCTATATCTCTAACCAATGTCTCTCACTTTTGAGCGCATGAAGTATAGCATAAGATATAATTACTCCAGCAAGATTGACTTAATTATTTGAAAACGTATCAAAACAGAAAGAAACTTTACCTACCACGCCACCTTTTCTCTATGTGAAGGGTACGAACAAAGAAATGGCAGTGCATTCACATAAATTTTCATTGTACTTTGAACAAAATTCTTAAAAACAAAGGAAATCATAAGTTGGAAAACAAAGAAAACTGGGGAAAAAATCAATAAGAAAAATTCAAGTTTTTATTTTTATTTCGTTTTCTTGCGCTCAAGTCAAGCGAGGTGTCAACGACGCATTAATGCATGACAGTCGAAACATTTGAATATGACGCGCATATCGTCTCATTGTTCTTCACAAATACATACAATAAATGTAGGTTAATGTGCGTATAATGCAAAAAATATGCAAATGTAAACGTAGATAGAGAAGAGCCGAAATACACGTACTAAAATAAAAGAAAATGTTAATTGAAAGAAAACCAATTTTTTTCGTCCTTCTTGGAAAAATGTGTTGCGGCTGCTGTAGCATCTAGCAAAAAGCATACAGTTGAGAGGATTAAAAAAAGGGTGTTGAATGTAAATTAAACTGTGGCAAATTAGCATAAGCCTTAATGGTAAATAGTAGATGAAGAAGCATTTTCTACATTTTGATTGGCAAAATATATAGCAAAGGTTTCTTTAAATATTACTGTTTCTAGCGAAATTGTTATCTATGTCGCAAGAAAAAAAAAATCATTTTCATATGGGTCATTCCATCTATAATGGGCCTATCACTACCCTCATGTTTTTTAAATAGGCTGAAACTTTTTTCAGTGATTGGTCTATCATGTAGAAGATATAAAAAAATCGATAAAATTTTTTTGACCAGTATTATTGCTTAAAAAAAAAATTTTCAAATTGTGTTAAAAAAAACTCGTAAGTAAAACAAAAAAATTCATTGATGAATATAATCAAACCGGCACAACCCAAATTAGCTTTTATATTATTTTTAGGTAGATGTGTACTAGTAGATGGTAAAAAAACTACAAATCTGAACAAATTAAGGCCTGATCGGTTTCTATGTGGTAAAAGATAAAAAAATTGACCTTCCAAGAAAACATCACATCATCACATCAACATTCCCAAATACTCCAAAATCGATTTAAAGTTTTTTAGGCTCAAAATTTTCAGAACATATAGGAGTACCATCCCTGAAAACTTTATCCATGTTTTTTTACATTATTTGATTTTACAAGCATTTAAAATTAAAATTTATGATTTGCAATGTAAATTGAAACATTGAGAATGAGAGCGAGAAAATTTGAATATTCCGTTATATTTCTTTCATAAATATTTCACTCACTTTGGATGCTTGTAAAATGAAATAAGGTGAATAAAAATGAATGAAATTTTCAGAGATGGTACTCCTGAATGTTATGAAAATTTGACCTTAAAAAAGCTGAAATTATTTCAAATTTTATTCTCTCGCTTTCATTCTCAATGTTTCAATTTACATTGCCAATCATAAATCTTAACTTTAAATGCTTGTAAAATCAAATAGGGTGAAAAAACATGAATAAAATTTTCAGGGATGATACTCCTGTATATTTTAAAAATTTTGAGCCTATAAAGGGTGAAATCGGTGATGGAGTATTTGGGAAATTGATGTTTTTTGAAAAAGTAAATTTTTTTAATCTTTTACCACATAGAAACCGTTCAGGCCTTAATTTGTTCAGATTTGTAGTTTTTTTACCATCTACTAGTACACATCTACCTAAAAATAATATAAAAGCTAATTTGGGTTGTGCTGGTTTGATTATATTCATCAATGAATTTTTTTGTTTTACTTACGAGTTTTTTTTAACACAATTTGAAAATTTTTTTTTAAGCAATAATACTGGTCAAAAAAATTTATCGATTTTTTTATATCTTCTACATGATAGACCAATCACTGAAAAAAGCTTCAGCCTATTTAAAAAACATGAGGGTAATGATAGGCCCATTATAGATGGAATGACCCATATACTAAATGAACTCCAAACGAGTTCCAAAATAAACGGCTTCATTCGGAATTGCGGAGAAAACGATTTAAGGATGCAGTTTTATTACCGTTTCAATAGTTCCTCTCTTAAAGCAGTTTAGTTATTACTTTTTATAACATTAAAAATGGCGATTAAGACAAAAGTTCTTAACAATTTTACATTCTCTGAACTTTTAAATTAAGCAAAAAATAAAAACATAATTACTAGTCCATAGGTAGTTGGGTCCGCTTAATCGATTTTGAATCTTAAATTCTTACTATAGCACAATCTAACTTGACTATAGACTTTCTGGCATTTGAATTTTTACCCAAAATTTAATTTTCAGTTCTTCTTGTGAATTGAATGCAGCCTAAGCCTATTCTCATTATGAATTAAATGAATCGAAATAAACTAAATTTGTTTTCTATTTATTTAACTTAATTGTAAACTGATCCTTGACTAAGGGTTCATTTAAGCGTCTGCAATCATTGAGACTAAGCACCAAATACGCATTTCTCGTAATTTTTGAGCGCTTTGTGCCTGGCCTTCGCCATATCCGTCTGCGTACGTCAGAAAATCCAATTACCATTCAATGCTTTCATCATCATTATCGTTATTATCAACAACATTATCATCATCATATCAAGCATATGCTTGTTTTATATATGCAACCCCTGTTATTTTATTCTCAGCTCGAATTACAGCGCAGAAATAAAATTCAAAGGATTAAATGGCCTACGCAAGAGCGTGATTCGTATAAAAACAATAACCTTGAATGAAGATATATGCAAAAAGTATTAAAGAAAAAAGATCGCGTATTAAAATTCTGCATTGGGGTGACTCATAAGAAAGTTATTTAAATTACTCTTGCTTATATATTTATATGGGACTCTTTCCCAATGCGAATAAACAAAAATCATAGTTTTTTTTTTCAGGTGCTACTGAAAAATTTTAGCATATGCATTTTTTTTAACATATCTAATGTATACAAATAAACGCAACACATGAGCGTCACAGCTATAGCAAATCTTTTTTTCTTTAGCTATCTTCCAAGACAAAGCCAACTTTACATTTTTGTAAAATAGAGCTATAAAGTATAAAAATTGGTATTGTTGTTTTTGAATAATTGTATCTTGCTATTTTCAGTGACATAATGCTGCAATATTTGTACATTACTCTTTATTTTTCTAAGAACCTAAAACATTTTAGTTCAGTTTTAGAACACATAGGCAAAATTGTAGTTTCTCAAAGTTCAGTATGCAATACTCTTGCTGTAGATATATATTTCATAGATGGTGGTTGCTTACCTGCAATGAAAAAAAAGGAATATATAAGTAATCAGCTCATTTTTAAGCATACAAATGTGTATTGACAATAAAATGTTTGTTTCATATTTCTCACTGGCTTTATTATACTTTTGGAGCTTCTGAGCCACGCCTGAATGAAAATTTGTTTTATTTTTGGATTTTGTCACTATTTCTAATAAGTTACATTTTTGTTAAAAATTTCGCTATCGCCCGTGACATCGTTTTTAAAAGATTTAAATTAAAAAGTTCTTACTCATAGTCCGTATTAAAATAAATATGATATAAAATCAATTCCAAAAACAAGGGATTCAGTCAAAGGCCCCAAGCTAAAAAATGAAATTTCTACCTAAGCAAACATAATATTTTTTCCATCCTACCATCCTACATGCAAAAACCAAAAATAACAAATCCTTACTGTATCAAAAAGGACTCACTAGCAATCACTGAAAATATACAAAAATTTATACGAACAAATAAATAAACAAAACACAAGAGAAAATCATAAAACAATAGAGTTGAAAATAAATGAAAAATAAATAATTTTATGAAATGCAAATAAATATAAAATTAAAAGAATTTGTTGCATTTAAAAGAGGGAGACGAAGTTCACAAAAAAAAAATAAAAGAGAAATAGAAAAACGGACTGAAAATTGGGAAATAATTTAGCCAAGCATACAGCGAAAGAACGCATTCCCGCGGGTATTGTTAGCGTGCCTTTTGTTGTTGCTTTTTCTGAAATTGTTACTTATTTGTTGTTGCATAAATTTATGGAAATTCTGGAGTAACGGCAACATTGGATGAAAATAGAAAACCAACTTTTGTTCGTTCACTTTAATAGGCGTTTGTTTGCATTCGAGTAGCAAGGAGTCATTCGGCAGCAGGTAAAGCAGTGTTTTTTATATAGCGTGTATCCCTTTGTGGGTGTGGCAGCTACCGGCTTATTTGCGATTATTTATGCGACGATAATCGTGTTAAAAATGTGGCTATAAATTCTTTCCGTTTTATTTTTATTTAGCACAAAATATGCATACTCTACGTAAGTATTTGATAACGATAAGAGAAGGGAAATGATTTATTCAATAAGAAAGAAAATAATTCAAATGTGCGTAATATAAAATTAATAATTATAATAACTAAAAATTTATAAAATTGCTAAGAACTCAACTAATGCTCAGAATGTAAAAGCGTAGCGCTCTGAATTTTATACTCATAAATTTAATTATGTAGGCAACTGTCATAAAATTTAAAAGAATTGTTAAAGCTCAAGATTTTTTGAAAGCATAAGATTTTTTGAAGAAATGGCAACCCCGCTCTTAGGCATAAAAATTTACACTTAATTTTCTATTAACTCAAATGTCTTCAAGTAAATAGATATTTTTGTTATTCTCAAAACTCTGCTCTTCAAAAATCTAATTTCATTTTGGTTTTAAGGAGCCACTTCAATTTTTTTTTCCTTTAAATTTGTCCTTGTCACCACAGTCTATACCATACAAATGTCCAAATGGCTCGCACTGCTTACTACCACAGGCACAAATACACTTTATTTGGCCGGTGCTGCTGCTATCTTGTCTTTTTCAGCATATTTTATGCAAATAAATTACGGCTACACTCAGCAGCAACACCATTCTGTAGTATATGTCACTTAAAATAAGGACCCCGCAGCAGCCTCCTGCATCCCACACACAATGCACTGGTCATGCTTTTCTTCAGCATTTAATGTTATCTACGCAGGACACTGTTTGTCCTTCGAAGTTTTTAAGCGTTAAAAATAAAATCTGAAATGTAAACAAAACACTAACAATTTTTTTTCACTTAATTTGCATTTTTAATTTTCTTTTTTTTTTTGTTCATCACTTTGTGCTGCGTGTGAAGGACATGCACTGGATTTAGTTAGCAAAGGTGAAGTATTGGTGTGGTGAGAAATTTACAAATTTCATTAAGGTAAACAAATTTTTTATCTAACAGCCGAGACAAGGGAAATTGCATGAATATTTTTATGAAAATTAAAAATTTTTTCCCAAAGAAAATTAATAAATAAAGTAATTGGAGTGGGTGTGGACAATTAATTTTTTTTTTGTAGAAGGAAGCGAAGTGAACTTTCTTTTTTCTAATTAAAATTTAAGTTCGGAAAGTTGAAGAGTTTGATTTTAGAAAATATTGGGGGAAATTGGAAAAATTATAACATGTCAATGCTAGATTTTTTTTCTGTCATAAAAGATTAAATTGTATTTATGTCAAAAAATAATATCAATTTATAGAGATTCGTTATAGACGATTTATAATCGATATCTTTGGTGTTTTTTTAAATATTTGCTGGATACATCCTATAACATCGAATAACATAGAGATTCTAATAAAGGTGAAAAAACCTATTTAAATCGTCAACAATACGGTGGGTGTGACAAACCACATGTGCTTACAAACAGAGATAACTTTCTCCTCCTACGAATATCTGACTCGTGTTCTCAGTAGCTGAAGATAAAACATCCTGCAACTGGCACAGGAAGCATGTTTAGTCGAGCCTAACGCATTGAAATAAAAACTCACAGTTAAACATTGCTGGGTTATATCAGATCCCACTTCATTGGCCACGTTACTAGGAAACCTTGGATATTCATTGGTAGAAGTTCCTAAGAAACGTTTGAGGAACTACAAAATAAAGCATTTAGAAGATGATATTTTGAGGTGCCGCCTGTAATCGGTCCATTTGCATGAAACAGACGCATTGATGGTATCCATCTAAACGCACAAAACCCTCGCAAACTGTGCAAGCTGTGTACTTTTGAACCCTGTGCAAACGAACTGTCAAAAATCGCATGGAAAGTTTTTTGAACAAACAGCGCAAGTTTGCGCAACGAAATTGTCGCTGTAGTTAATTTGGTGTTTAAAACTAAAGTAAGGTCCGGAAAACAATTGATAAGCTTATTTTATAATGGAACTATTATAGTTTCACATATTTCTCCACAGAAGGCACCACCATAGCAAAACAAAGTGCCGAATGGTTGGCACCAGTTAAGCTGTTTTTGTGCTAACGACTGAATAAATGCCCAAATTTTGAGCATTTCTGAATGAATCATAATTCAGAATTGGAAATTTCTCAGACCTTTTCTTTAATTATTATTATATTTATTGTTTATTTCTGGCATGAGAGCACTCTTTTTTCGTGCCCTTTAATTTTTCAATAATAAAATTTCTTTCAAGCTGCTATTTTCTTATTTTAATTTAATAGGCTTTGCCATCTTAAGCACAAAGAGAACATTTTCAAGCCCAAAAGGATGACATCAAGCTTGAAGCATACTTAAGCTGAAAATACCCTTGAATTTGATGCAAAAGGTTGTGCGTAACGGCGATAACGATGCTGCTGAGCACCGCGAACGAGCAAAAGCCAAAATAAAAAAAACATCCAAAAAAAAAAGTGAATGATTCCAAGTAAAAACGTCATGTCAAATGAGCAACACTGTTTTGATGTTGGTTTTGAGGGGAAAAAAGATGAAACGGGAATAACAGCAAGCTTCTTTCAAGTAATGCCAATGGGGGAGTCAAATTTCATGAGAGGAAAAACTCAAACGAAAACAAAGCTACTTTAAAATCCATTTTGATTTGTGCGTATGATGAGTGCTGGGAAGTGGGAAGGGGAAAAGTTTAATTTTTTCGACTCCATACATAAAATGTTAGCGCTGCATTGCGTGCCATAAATATTTTGGCGCCTGCCTGCTGTTTATTTTTCACTACTACAACTCTCTATCCCCAACATGCTGCCTTTTTGACAAAAATTCAACTGAATTTAGTCAGAAACAGTGTTGCCACTTTAATGTTATTGGCATAAGTAATTTGCAAAAAAGCAAGTAAAAATTTAGGCACGCCATTACGACTCTACATGCGACAGACAAAGGTGATGGATTTTTTTGTCGGGGGTAGACTTTCGCATGGCACACAGCCACATAAACAATTGTCATGGGAAAATGTATGCCATTCTCATTTTCTTTTTGAAATTGGCACAAAGCGTTAACAAATTCAAACTCAAATTAAAGAAGGAAATTAGAAAAAACAGGAAAACTGGGTCAAATCTACAAACACTTTAAAATGTGCAAAATAAAGTTATAGCAAAGAGCAAAATTTAGCTCACGGATATTTTTATATGTTTTACACAGTCACACATGCACACAAACAGTTGCTGTGGCGGAACACAAACAGTGTTGCCATATATAAATTAGCCAAACGGAAATGAATGTTTATTTAACATTATTTTTCATTTCACATGCGAAGCAAGCAAGTGAGCGAGTACACACTCGTGCACACACATTCGCACATATTCGCACACATTCACACACATAGCGTCAAAAGTGAAAAAAAAAAATCGCTGAAAAATAGAGCGAAATGAAAAAAATAACGAAATTACGTTGTACTTGGAAAAGGGAAATTGTTGTTTAGGTTTTGTGTTTGTTATATACGGTAATTGAATGTTTAGCTTTTTTCAGGATTGCTTTTGACATTTATCCTGCAGTTGCTTTCATGTATAATTTATACTTTACACATACCTTCATTTGTAAATTGGATGGATGCATTCCTAATGCGTGCAAAAAAAATTGAACGAAATCACGCGAAATTTTGTATATTTTGGGTTAATTTTTTTCAATTCATGCCGCTCTAAATAATAGCCTTTAAGAAAAACCAAAAACTTGCAACTTTCAAGCAACAAAAACAATTTCATCTGGGCAAGTGAAAATATATGTTGCAGCTTCCTCGACTTTCCTTTCACAAAATAATTTGCAATATTGCAGGAATCATTGATTCAACGATTGATTTCTGCGAAAATGATAGCGATGAATAACTGCGGACCTATTGAAGTGCCCGCTGAACCCTTGTTAGCTGGTGCATTCCCTGTAGCTCCTCTATCGCAACCATAGCAAAATAGGGGACTTTTCTTAGCATTTTTGTCACTTACACTTTAATATATGGAATCGTTAAACGATAAACTCATCATATCTGGGTCATCAAGTGATGTTTACAAAAAGTAACAAATGCACCACAATACATTTTTAACAAAATTCTATTTGTACAAAGAATCTTTTCTTTTAAATGTCAATGATGATTAACAAATGCAGTTGGTATAAAAACAAGGAAGAGAGTGAATTCTGATGACTAACACATTGACCAGTGAGTTGAATGCGAATCTACATGGAACTTTTTAGTCAAATTTTCTCTAAAAGAGTACCTTAAGTGGCAACGAAATTTTACTTTCTAAGAAAAAACGTCCTCATGATCAAATCCTTGTTCTGATACTAAAATTAAGATTTTTTGTACAAGCATTTGCTCAAGAGCGCTCATTGGGTAATGAAAATGCTGGTGCTGCTTGACAAAAAGAAACTTCTCGCAAAAGCTCTTTGAACTAAAAAAGGAAAATTTGAACAAACTTTTCTCATAGTTAATAAGACATGAATCTTTTTTGGTTCAAGAAAAAAGCCTTGGAGTAAATTATGAAAAGTAAACTCCAATGAAAAAACTCCATGGAAAATAAACACAAAATATCAATGGGCATAGCATATGGTAGATATCGAAGCGTTGTATCTCTAGAAGTTGATGTAGAAATTTTGATTTATTTTCCATTCTGCATAAATGGGAACAAAAAAATGGTCACCTTTATAAAAAAAATTCAATTAAAATTCTAACATCGACACAAAAAATGTCAATTTTGCTCCATAACATAAAATCCTCTTTGCCGTATTCCTAAGGGGAATAACTAATTAATGCAATGCAATTGACATATAAATATTGATTTTTCGATAGTATTTCCCCAATACATTTGGAAAGAGAATACATACCAAAATAAAGAAAAAGTTTTTATAGGTACTGTTGTGAAGCAAAATGAAAAGGAAAATGAAATCCAAATAACAATAAATGACAACCAGAAGAGAAAATAAACAAAGCTTTAAGTAAAGAAGAAAAATAAATACAAAAGCACTGAAAATATAAACGGAACCATAAATGTGACAGCAAATACATAGGGAATAGGAAAAAATGTTATAATGGGAAAAAAAAGCAGCATGGAGAAATTAAGGATAATGTAAAATATTGTTGTGTCTGAAAACGTGCAATTGTCACGCAAAGACAATCACGATGAAAGTAACCGAAGTACCAGAAATAAACATAAAGAAAATACTACGAAATTCAGCAAAATTAGTGCTTTATGTTTGGTAGCAAAAAAAAAATAATGGGAGTTTTCGGAATGCAAAACAGCTGAGAATTGCTGTTTATTTGAATTGCAATTAGAATAACTTAACCTCAAGAAATTGAGTGGTAGTGTCTGAAATTAGCCAACGCATATGAATGTATATGTAAGTGATTCTTACACTCAAGAAACATTGCATAAGTTTTATGTAGAAAATATTTTTAGTCATTGAAAAAATATGAGAGCACTTTTAAATTACTTCCATTTGCTTTACTCAAGTTTATGGTACACTTTCAGTTACATCAACAAAAAAAAAAAAAATACTAAGTTCAAATGTACATAAAGTAGAATTTCTAATGCTGACACAAAATCAATTTAGCGCACAGCAGCTCAAGCCAAAACTACATCAGACAACTTAGGCCAAAGTCACGCCCTGAAAGACACTCGAAGCCAGTGACACAATTATTTCAATTTCAGTGCGTTGACAAAACATTAAGTCAACATAAGTCGTCACATATACCAACAACATTGAAAATGTAGTACACGCAGAACCCTTAAGATATACGGCCAAAACCTAAATGAAATGTGAGTGAGTGCAGGAAGACAAAGAAAGCGAATGAGAAAAAAAAAACATTTTAAGACTTAAAAATTTTCACACGTACAGAAATTTCAATTTTCAAGAAAAGCGTTAAGGATGAGAAAACGAGACAAGAAGAGAGAAGAAAAACTAGGTCGTACGCAGCGTAATATGCTTAAATCAATATATACACACACATACATACATCGAGTATGTACGAGTATGTATACAAGCAAGCAAATACATGCATATGTAGACTAGCGTCCTTGTGACATATACCACATTTGTATTCGCGCACACATACGCATACATTTTTACAAATATATGCACTCACACTTATACATCATTTTAATAATGACAATCATTATGATTTGACATTTGATAACAATGTTTTGTTACTCTACTTCAGACAACAATGGCAGTGTATGAGTAATAGTAGCAGGAAAAGAAAAAAATTGTAGTAGAAAAATTGCTACGAAAACAGGAAAACAAAATGAGCACAAGATATCAAGAATGAAAGGAGACAACAAAATTTCAATGAAATCATTACTTTTTTTTTTTTTTTCAAAAAGCACTGAGTTTGTTCACAGTTGTCAACGAAGTGCAGTACGAACATTAGAAAAAAATTGGAGCAGAAAGTAAAAGAAGCAAACTGATACAGCAAAATAATGCACATTCAATGAGGAATCAAACTTGGGCCTTACTACTTATGAAATAAGCCAATAATATTTTTGTGATTTTTCCTTAGAAAATTACTTTTCTTTTATTGCCGTTTAATTTATTCTTTACTTTTATAAAACTTTATTTAGATATTTTTAAAAATTTAAAATATGAAAGTTGGCACCCAAATTTTCTTTACAACTGCGGTTAGAGTTTCGAGGTTATATTCAAATAATCTACGATTAAAGCTTTTTTTGCATGTATCTTTTACTAGCCGATATTAGATAGAATATTCTAAGGTTTTGACGTGGTCAAAGAATTTTAGGACCATTTTAGGTTTAAACATTGAAAAATCCATTTAATTTTTCAAAAGTCTAAAGACTTACAGGCCATGGAGAAAATATGGACTTGCTTGCACTTATAGCTTAAATAACTCAAAAATCTATCGTGGCAAAAAATATTAGCTGAAGACTTTATTTCGACAGAACATAGAGTTACATTACCGCTATACTGGCTTTTGTAAAAATATTCAGTCTGGTAGTCAATATGTGCGATTCTGATACTTATATTGGTTATTTTATAATATAAATTGTGATGATTGATTAATTTAATTTCGACTCTGGGCATATGAATTGACAATGGACAACCTTCATCTCCAATTTTAACAACAACAAGAAGTGGGATGTGTTGTGCTAATTCTTTCTTGATGAATTTCTTGTGGGATATCAGGCTTAGCAGTTAGAAAAGCACTGTAGCATTATCATTTTACTGATCACTTTCACTTTCTGAACTCTCTCCATTTGACTTTGCGTAAAATGAAGAAGTATTTTGCTTATGAGCTCCAAAAATTATTCATTGAGGTTTTTTGAAAAATTTTTCTAAAAGCACCCCAGTCAATATTTGCACATAATTTCATTTGGTCGTTAACACATTTTGTCCTACAGTGCAAAATGTGTTAGGAAAAGCAAAACATGATAGTGCTGCCAATTTTAACTTTCTTTTCTCCATATTCATGCCAACATACGGAAATAATGATTTTTTTTTTGTGAGTTTTATATTTTGTTTTAAGCACAAAACTTTAGAAATTTTGTTGTGTTCCAAATCAAAAAAAAAAACATCATCTCTAAAAATGTATGCCAAGAAGCTAAATTGCACAGCGGGATAACTTTATGTTGCTGCTGCTTGCTCTTTATGTTTATTTCTGTTCCTGTTTTTATTTTTCTGTTATTACATTTAGCCTGATGTAAGTCAAAACAATGTAAAAAAATAAAAAAAGTGAAGAACGTCAAGCAAGATTAACAAAAACATAAACTAAAAAAGCTTCAACAGCTTATGTTATTATCCTTGATCTCGTTAGTTGTGTGTGCGTATCTATGTATACTTATCAAGTGGTTGTGTAAACGCATGTATATCACATGTATGCGTCTGATTATATTATTCGTATTTATATTAGACTGTAGTATGTATAAATTTTTTTTTTGGTTTCTTAATTTTCAGATTTTCACATGTGTCATTCGCTGAAACAAAAATTTGAGTATTTGTTGATACAGTGCGACCTCGGTTAACGCGACTAATACGAATCAAGCCTGTTGCAATAACCGCGGATGTTGCAATGATGGAGTCAAAACATCTTAGGTAGCCGGGTATAGATATTTAATACGAAATATCCTTAAGTATAAGAAACGTAATTTATTTGCTGAAGAAACCAATTGTACGAACATTTTTTCATCTTGTAGTTTCCTCGAACTAGGTTTAATAACGTCTATATTACACAGAATATTCAAACGGCATACATACGTTGCACTAAGCGAGGTAAAATTTGTTTGAAACGTTGCACTTACTGAGTCTGTAATGAAAGAAATCTACAGGTTGCGATAATTAAGGAGTTGCATTTACACAGGGTTGCGTTGACCGAGGTCGTACTGTATATAAATTAAAAAAAAATTTGATTTTTTTTGTTCATTTATCTTTGATTTTGCTATTTTTTCTTATTTCTGTTTTTGCTTTTGATTTTATTTGCTTTTGATTTTGTTATATATTTTACTGGTTTCTGTTTTTGTTTTTGTTCATATTTAATTTTATTTTAAATTTGTTTTGTTTTTTGTTTGTTTCTATTTCGTTTTTTTATTAATGTTGGTTTGAATTTATGTTTTTCGTTCTAGTTTTGTTTTCTAATAATTGTATTTTACTTGTTTTTTTCGGATGTTGTTCTTGTTTCTACTTAAGTTTATTGTTTTTGTTTAATTTTTTTCTTTTAATATTTGTATACGATATTTTTGCTTATTGTTCATTGTAAGATATTTTAATATTTCTAACCTTTTCGTTTTGTTGTTGTAATAAAATCAAAAATCTGTGCTAAATTTTTCATACACCAATAAGGCATTACTCAAGTTATAAGAAAATTTAAGAAGAAATGTTGCTCTTATTTTCTGTAACCTTCTAATCTTTATATGGTAAGCAAAATTTGTACTTGTGTTGATGATACCAAAAATTTAAAACCATTTGATAATCCACAAATAGCATGAAATATTACGAAAACATATATCATGTATACACAATCTCGAACAGTAACTTGCATACCACATTAAAACAGGAAGCTACATACATCAACGATGCCAATGCTGCAAACAGCAAATCTTTGTCCCCTGCCAGTTAAGCTACTCAGGTTGCCTAATGCTAATTAATGTTGCTTGCTACGGCAGTTTAGAGCAACCAGCAAAACACAAATAAAACATTATTCATTCAGCGATGATCTGGTGGCAAGAGCATTGGAGAAACAACCAAAAACAACTCTGAAAATATTAACACCACTTTTGGATGCAACATACGTGCTGAGCAGCAAAAAATAAAAATGAAAACAAAACACAGAGCAGTACATCCTTACTGGTTTGCATATTAATGCGTGAATTCACGTGTTTATTGCATGGGGATTGCCAACATAAATCTAAAAAAAGTGAAAAGTTTCAAAAACACCGTCTAGTTGCCGTAACAAAAAATTTTGAATTCTAGGTGGCGATATGGAAAATACAGTGTCGCTTTCAAGGTTGCCAATGTAGAATAAAAAAGTTTGTTAGGAATTCATATGACATGTTTCTACAATTTCAAATTTTAAATCAAAAACATTATACTTTAAATGCAAATATCAAAGAAACTCAAAAAATTGGATAAATTTTTGCTAACATTTCAATAGCACTTTGTACCCCTAATGAACTTGAAGCCAAATTACCGCAAGCAAACCGTAGCCACTGCTCCACAAAAAAAATTCAATGGAAAAACATAAAAACCATAGACAAAACAAAAAACCAATGTTGCCAACTAAAGTGAAAAACAGGTAAAGCTTCCTAGCATAAAATTTACAGTAGCTCAAATAAAAAAGAAATACCAATCGAGAACTAATCAATAAACCATTAATTTGAACAAAATCAGATAATTTATTATGCACTGCTGAGATTTTCCACAGCAAAAGAAAATGGAAAGGGAAAACAACATCAAACAGAATAAAAATCAGAAAAAAAGTAGCAAACTTTTTACAAAAAAAAAAACAAAAGTAAATCGAGGTAGACTAAATTGTATGGAGTGTTGAAAACATTACTATTGAATGGAAATCTTCGTTGAAAGAAACATAAAAGTGGAATAAGGAAGAGCCCAAAAGTAATCAATAAACATATTTAAAGCAAATGAAGAAATAAATTATTCAACTTTTGTATCTAAACTTTGTTTTTTCTTTCTTACTTTCCTCTAGTGAAAGTAAGCGCCAACTGGAGTTGCATTGGGAGTGCGGTCATAGAGATTTTTGAAGAAAAACAAAAACCACTTACTCATTAGTATATACACAAATAAGTTAGATATAATCTTATTCCCAAAATCACATAGGCATTATAGTGGAAAAACATCGATATAAATTCTAGCAAATAGCAAAAAATACCATAGATGGGTAAAGCAGAGTGTTCCGCAGTTATTTCTAATATTAAAATAAGAAATTTTACTATAAATATATAAATATTATATAAGATATAAAAAACACCGAAATAATAAACTTAAAAACAATGAGGGTATCGAACAGGGAACTGTTGCGTTTATTTTTGAATGTATTTGTAAATTATAAATGTTTTTTTCGGAAATCTTGGACACTGGCGAGTTCAAACCTTGGCAGAAGATCAAAATTCGAATACAACATAGAATGAGTAGACTTAAAAGATATGCAAAATAATCTTTTGCCGTATTTAACATCACTGCTGCATATCAGAGAAGTCGCAGAGAACAAAGTTTTTTTAAAATCATAAATACACCCTAATACACATAAAAGCTTCATACGCTATAGACTCTTTATATTCCTAACTAATGTTAAGCAATTTGCGAGCAACAGCAAGAACAACAACAATAACAACATGAGCGCCATCCTAACGAGTGAACAAAATTGTTAATGTTTCACAACGTTTATGGCGACAACAACATCGAAGCAACAAAGTTATCAGTACTGGAAAAAAAAGAAACTACAATACAAAAGCAGAGAAAACAAATCTTCACGATACAAAAATAAATCTGCATTCAATTTGCTTATCAACGAGTAGCTGCTGCTTTGCAGCAGAGAGTGAGACCCCATAAATGAATATAAGAAAGAAGGAAAAAAAAAAGGAAATGAATCTCTTCGTATAAAAAATTTATAAAAAGGTATGGTATGGCATGGTTGAGGAAGAGGCATTGCATGTTATATTGACAAGGCAAAAGGTAAAGTTGCAGCCCGACGACGTTCGAACATTAATGGTGTTTTTCCACACTTTTTTTTTCGTTTTACTTCTTTTGTAGATTTGTGAATTAATGTCTTTACTAAATGTTATCCAATAAAGCACTTAAATGTATTCTTTCTTTGTTGTTGTGTTGCTTTTATAAAGACAGTTATAAATCGTTGTTGACATTTTTCGCCCGAACAACACAAATGACTCAAATGAATTTCTTTATAAATTGCAATGTGGAAACTGATAATTTGTTTTTGTGTTTGTCATCATCTACTGAGCTTAAATGATGCATTAAATTAAAAGCTGCTTTCTACAGACCCATTCTTTCGTTTTATTTTGAATAACTGTAGTATTAGGCAGATTTATAATGGCAATAAAAACTGTGTCCGTTCTTCTTTACAAACTTTTAAAAGATTTATAACAAAAATGATATATAACTTGAAAGTAATGATTTAAGGCAGCTTAACATATTTGAGTCATGACTGCAAATCCTTTTTATATCCTTTGTTTAGCTGGAATTTAAAAAAAAAAGTTTTTTGTCTTAATTTATATTTTTAATATTGAAAGTTTTTTTTTGTATTAATAATAATTTTCTTAACATTTTGTAATTTTTTTTATTTCTTCATTGGTATCCTTGCCGCAGCAGCAGCAATCACTGCTATTTTGTACTTTTGATACTTTGGTGCGGCCATAAAATTCCTGTACGTGCTTTTTGTTAGCTAGATGGCCAAGAGAAATAAGCACGATGACAAAAACAACAGCAGTAAAATAACCATTATCATCAACAACATCCTCAAAAGATGCTGTTGGATTCTCAACTCATCACTCGTTGTCATCGTCGGTCATCATTGTCTTTTAGTGCCGCTCAATAATGCACAGCACACAGCAACAGCAACAACAGAGCAGAGCAGCACAGCATTCTGTCGAACTGAACTGCAATTTCTTTTCATTTCCTTTTTTTTTGCCAATTTTGTTCTATGTATTGTGCAAAAATTGATGTTGTCTTGGCCCAATGGTCAACATGTCTTGATTTTGTCCAAAGTCTTTTTGTTTATTTTTTTTTATTTTACAATTTTTGCTAGTATTTATTGATGTCCAATGGGGGAGAGTTTCATTTTCTAGTTGTCTTTTCATTATATTTTCTGTATATCCATTTTTCGTATTTTAAAAAATATCTTGGTAACTAAGTTTAACAATTTCAATAACTTTAAGAGTGACCTCTAATTTGCAGTGGACAAATGGTTAGTAAACCGAAGACCAATTGAATAAATAAAAGAGGAACAAAAGGTACCGTTTTAGGGCTTAAGCCCCCATCAGAGTTTCTGAGAATCACATCAACAAACATATTTATATATATATATATATATATATATACATATATATATTATATCTAATTTGCAGAAAGTATTCACACTTAAGTTGCATTGTCATAATATATTTTGACAGCAGGCAAGTCCTGTTTGCGAAAATGTTGCTTGATTCTGCGCAATAGTTTAATTTGGTGTCCAATCAAATATGGAATGTCGAAAACAAAATTTTCGCCATATTTTAATTTTTGACTATCGAAAAGGTAAAATGCAAAAGCAAAAGAACTTAATCGATGTGTATGGATAAGATGTATTTTTTGTAAATTTGTTTTTCATACCTTATTCTGAAAGGTGAATCTGTCAAAATAGTGGAATTCGTTGATGCAAAGCTGTAAGAAAATTTATCTATCAAACTCATTTCTGTCACAATGCCCTGAAATCAATCAGTAGCTGAATCTAAAAAAAAGTATACGAATATTTCTGGCTGAATGATTTCACATTGCAATGCTGCAAATACTTCATTTTCACTCTAGGTTTAAAGTGCTTTAAGGAACACTATTGCCAATGTCTTACATTTTTACGTTATTTCCTGTGATGTAATTGCCCTTTTGTTCTAACTCATTCTTCTTCCTGGCTTTTTCCCTTATTTAATGCCGTGATTACTGTGCATTGTTGGAATTTTAATATTTTTTGTTTCTGCAAACTCTGCATTAAGCCATGTTTCTTTTCAGTTTGTTCCCTTTGCTTGTTATGTAACGTTTTTGGACATTGGTCATCTTCTGTGCCATTTGGGATTTCATGTCTTTGCGTCAGCTACAACTGCAACAACAAAAACTTCAACTAAAGGGAGATAGAACAAAAAAAAAATGTACGAAAGATAGCATGAAATCACTTGCAAGCCCGCAAAACGCATACGTCTTTCGACAAGAGCAAAAAGGACGTTGAAAATACAAAAATTGCAAAATTTCAGTGTTAACCTTTGAAAGCATTAGCGAGCTGTTGCTACCCCGTGATCATTTTCAATAATTGTAGAACTTTATTTTCTTTGAACGAGCGTTTAAGATACTTCTGGTGCCTGTTAAAAATGACTCAAATAATTTCAATTAATCTATAAGGTGCCTCATCTTCAACAGAATCCAGAAATTTTACTTTTGAAGGTTAAGCAACTACTGTTCTTTCGCTGGCTTTGATTGCACCAACCACTTAAGCACATAGCACGAGCGTGTACCGGACAGTTTTGGTATCTCAAATTCAAAGCATATGTGATTCCCATTTGAGGATTCATTCAAGTTGAAATAAAAGCAGCCATGCCATGTTATCGTCATCGTCGGCGACATTGCCATCTCCGTTCCACATTGTATCCAAAGACTTTGGGACATTATTTTAATGTTACATCGTTTGTGGATGTGATTGCCATGCTGTGATTCCAATGTGTTTCCTTATTTTTCCTTTCCTTTCCTTTCTTTTGTCATTATTCTTGTGCTTTTCTTTGGTCGTGTTCTTCTCTTTTTGTGCACTTCCGTGCTGGTGCTTGTTGAGGCGTAACGTTAACGCAAGCACATCCATGATCCATCGGGTCATGTGAGCCATTGACATTTGTCATGTTTTGCTGTCATTACTGCAAATGATAGGCGCTGCCTACGAAATATCGTGTCGTTCGCATTTTGGCAACCCTCATTAATTATCACGTGACACTTCACTGGCTGATGATGATGATGATGTTCCTTGAATTGTGTGGAAATTGGATTTAAGAACTTCAAAAAGTTTTCTTATCGCAGCTCAAATTTCAAAGCACAAAAAGGAATTTTAACTTGATACTTTTAGTCAGACCTATTATATGAAAGTATCTTGTGACTAATTAAGGCTGAAAGCTTAACTATAAAGACATTGCCTTCAAGAGATTTGACAATTATCGTTTTTATTTAATTGAAAACTTTGTGCAGTGTTTTTATTTAGCTATAAAAATAAATCCGGCGTTTTGATTATTCAAGTTACGGGTTTTTAGCTATATGCAAACAGTTTCCACGAATCATATATCTTGTGCTCTATTCTGCATACACCTCCTGAACCAAAAACATATTAAATTGTTTTTGATATTTAAGCAAACAGCTAAATATTGGCTTTCCATGCTTTGGATGGTTGACAGCCAAATATCTGCAAATCGAATCAATACGGCCTTGTCCTAAGTTTGACGAATGACGAATCAAATCTAATTGTTGTCTTATATGTGTAATCGGTAGGCGTGTCCAAGAATTGATTTTGTTCATTTTCAATCCTTCGAACTATGGAATATGTAGTCTGCGTCAGACGGGCGTGACTAAATCAACTCAGGTGGCGAAATTTATCAAAGATGTATATGTATGTATTTTTCGCTTGCCACGCCTTTTTGACATATAGCAAATAAAATGATGAAGACAATAGACCCTGAGTTAAATGTTTACGAATAAGCTTGCCTTATATTTTGTTTGCTATTTGAGAGAATTTCGAAAACCCTATGCATCTTAGATTCAGGTTTTGCTTCGAAAAAATTTAAAGTACACCGCATTTTTCTAATAGTTTTTGTTAAGTTTTTCCTGAAAAATAATTTTCATAATTAAATTTTCTGTAAAAAGAATACTACAGTTCAAAATTTTTTACAATTTTTTTTTTAAGTTTTTCACAATTTTTTCTTTAGGTTACTTTTAATTTTTGTTGAAGTTTAGGATCCAAGAAATCATCGCAAAAAGCGAACTAGAAAAAGCTTCATACAAAGGACATTACTTCGTGCAAAAAATGGCAAGAGCGCTATCGTCTTTAAAGAAATTTTTGTACCAAGCCTATGGCCTTTATAAATAAGCGATTTTTTTGCTATTTATTTGGTGCAAAGTATTTAATTTTTGAAAGAGATTGGAGATCTTTCTTTTTGCCTGCTACCTTTTGACCGCTTCCTGAAGCAGACAAATTTTGTGTTCGTTGGGTGATTTATGTCTTAGTCTTTGGCTGCGTTAAAAAAATATATATGTATATGGCTGTCATGTAAAATTTAAGGATTTTGTCATTTCAGGAAAATCACTGCCTTAGGCATGCTACAAAACATGTGGGCGTCGCTTGCCAGCTAAGCATAAACACACAGGCTGTAACTCAGCCAATAACAGCGCAAAGGATGTGCATGCATGTAGCTTGCGTGCAAACATTTTTTAAACTTTCAAATTTTATTGCAGAAAATGCGATACTGTGGAAAGGCTAAAAAGAAAAAAAACTAAAACAGTTTTGAAAATGTTGAGGCTTAGAGTTAGTTTTCGTAGAATCGATGGTGTTGCCATTTAAGGTTTAACGCATTAAAGAAGAACAAGCTTTGCTGAAACATTTTTTGCACGCGCGGGAATTAAGCCTAAGTAGCAACAAAAATTACAAGCTCCAGAACAAACTCAAAAGTAAAAAACATAAATTAATCTAAGGAGAACTTCAAATAAAATATTATAATAAATTAGATTTTAAGTAACAACTAATTTTGTTACGTACAAGAAAACTCTTTCAATTCCTTTAAAGTGTCTAGTTAAAAAACTGTAACAAAGTTTAAGCTTTAGCACTAAAGCTGAAAGGTTCATTCCATGAAAAAGGATTTTTCATTTCCTAAGCCAGCGATTATCTGCGGATGTGGTTTCAGGCAAAATAAAAATAAAACAAAAATGCACTAAGCAAAAAATATAAAACAAATCTTTTTTATTTTGGTCTTGGCTTAAGTCTATGGCTATGACAACATGCCTACAACGCCAATAACAATGCTGACTGCATGAGCCTATCTCTCACAGTGCACACACAATTTTCGACTTTGGATTTTGGCCAAATGTGTGAGTGAGCGTAAATACGTTCATTGCTGCTACCAAAATTTTTGCAGTAACTGAAACAAAATGAAATTAAAACAAAAATAAAAAAT
Organism: Meiosimyza decipiens; assembly: GCA_963680825.1. Taxonomy (NCBI): domain Eukaryota; kingdom Metazoa; phylum Arthropoda; class Insecta; order Diptera; family Lauxaniidae; genus Meiosimyza; species Meiosimyza decipiens. Next base: position 141,365,403 of record OY804258.1, read on the forward strand.
TCCGCTGAAAAATATTAAAGGGTATCACAACCAAAAAGTTAAAATACACTGAGCAAAAGTATTTGCTAGACGCTATAGTGACAATAAAATATTTCAGCGTCTTCAAACGGTTTCCTGATTGTTGTGCTTCAGGAGATATCTAAGGGAATGGATTTCCAGTGCAAACTTCTGGTTGTTGTTGATCGAATGATTTATTATGATCAATCGGCCCTTTATTCCAAAAGTGGTCATGATGTATACATTTTTCCACATCTGTGGTATATAAGATTGAGGAAATTTGATTGCGGACGATGTTCAATCTACTTGGTTTTATATAGCGCAGATATTGCTTTGCATATTCTAATGTCTTATTTCCTTGGAGTAAACCATCCGAAAAGAATAAGAAAAAAAAATTGATGATCACTTAAAGTTTTTTGGCAATTAACCTTATGAATTAAAACCCGCTTGCATGATACTTTATTTTAGGCATCCATTTTTATGTGATTAATCGTTGCTCGTTTTTGTATGTAAATGTATTTTTATTTAATTTTTATTTTGCAAAATTTCTTAACGATTCTTCGGGCGTTTTTTTTGTGTTTTAATATTGAGTATTTCGCCTGTGCCGTATACTCAATCTATTTGTTTTTATCACAAACTAAAACTACGCAAATTTTGACTTAGCACCTCCCATATATGCAAAAGCTTGAAAAAGCCATAATGAGGGAATAATTTGATTTAATTCTAAACACATTGTTGGAATTATTCAGAAGAGATCTATACAAGAACTTGGCTAATTTTCTTCAAGATAGGTTCCCCATAGAAATAAATCGATTTAAACGAAGCCAGATTTCACTCAAATGCTAGGAATGGTTTGGTATAGCATCAGACAAACAGTTGCCAATTTCCAAAAAGAGGAGTGGCACCTCTCATACAACTATCAGTTTCGAACCGCTGCACAGATAGCTATTTAAGTCAATGCTGCTAAATTAAGAAACATCCTTTGAATAAAAATTAACAGACTTTCACGCAATTTTACAGTAAACGCGGTGTAGTGTTTGCAATTTTTGGCAAATCCAAGGCTTCACACCCTTACTAGTTTTATTTCAAGTAGGTTTTGAATTACTTTAGGTGAAGTAATTTCAAAGTTTCTTCTCCTCATCATTAGCAACATTACGTTTACAACTGGCACTTATTGTCAGTTCTCACATAGTCTCAATTTTTTGCTTGTGTTTTCAAAAAAAAAAGCATTACAAGGGGCTAGGATTTTTCTCCTCACTAATGACTTTGGCTTTAGTATTTTCAATAAGTTTGCTTTAAATGATTTTAGTGTTTTGAGTTTAAAAAGCATACGTATATTTTAAAAAAAAATTAAATCAACTAAATTTTTCTTAGTGTATTTTTCTTTTCAATTCATAAAGCAAATTTAACAATGACGTAGATTTCCAAGCGGATTTTGTCTTCTCTTACTTGGTCTAACTTTATATTTTTCTCCAAATTCTTCTATTGAATGCAAGTTTTTCTGCAATTCTTTTTTTTTGCCAGCAGCCAGCCAAACAATTTTTTTCATTTATTCAACTTAATGCCACGCCTCTTTGCAGCAATGTTTTATTTTATCTCTTCACCTACACTAGACCATGCAACTAACTGTCTGTCGTTTATCTTTTGTTGCATATTAGCCAAAAGTTTTGTTATTGTATTTTTGTAGTTTTAAGCTTTTTCTAAGCTCTGAGCTCATTTTTTGTTTTGTTGTCTTAACTGATTTGTCTACTGCATTCTAGTCATTTTGCTTGTAGTCTGCTGCCGTGGCTGTCTGCTTTGGAATGTATGTATATATTCAACTGTATAGTTGGTGTTTCGCTCAAGCGTTTGATTATTGAATTTTTAGTGACAAAAACTGCTGCTGGTGCTATTGTGCTTCATCTGATTGTGGTATTTGAATGCCATGAAAAATTTACAGGATTTTTCATTTGACTGCAGCAGCATGCTTTAAGTTCAAGTTCCTTTGCAAAATCTTGAATAATTTCAATTAAGTAACCAAACAAAATTGGATTTATTTTTTTGTAAAAAAAAATATTAATAATTTAATTTTGTATTATTTAATTTGAGCCAAATAAAAGAAAATTGCTCATTTAACTGCAAACGTGAACGCCGCCCACATTATAGATAGGAAATAGAAAATAGAATTCAACCTACCGCATGCGCTAGCTGAGTAACCGAACAACAAAAACAATTGTTAGCACACAAACAACATCACAGCACGAGTCCATCAAATACACTTGGGCAATAAACTTTCACGAGTTCGTTCGTCGCTCTGAAAAGAACTCCCAGGTTTCCATGCTGACGTCGTAACTGCTGACTCTGACGATGCTGCTGATGATGACAAACCAAAGGCTTCAATCGCTCTCGGTGGGAAAAACCAAATTCGAACGTGATTTCGTTGCAAAAATGAATCTTAATCGAAAACTTAATACCTACGTTAGCAAAACCATACAAAAACTAAAACCAAACCAAAAATAGGGAATCACGTTTGGAAGCGATGACGACAGGCCAAAAGACTGAACAAAAAAAAAAAACGAAAATACTAAAGTGACGCTATCGAAACAACAAAAAAATCGATCTTGGTTCCTTAATTTTTTCCAAACAACTTTGGCTGCCAACTTTTAGCAAATATTGTATTAGAAGAAGAAAAAAGAGAAGTTTCGAAAAATATATTTCGATGGAGATGTACAAGAAGTAGCAGGTAGTGATGAGCAAAACTGCTACTTGTCAAACACTACCCCGAAATAAGGATGTTTTTTTGAAAACAGTCAATCGAAATCGATTTGAGCAACACAAATTTATTTCCCTAGAGATTATTAAAACTCTTTTTCGAAAAATCATGGTATAGCTTTTAAAATATCGGGACAGCACATTACTTAGTAAGGTTATTTTGGATGCAATATTTTTTTGTAACTTTAATTTAAGAAAATAAAATCAAATATTGGAATACTATTAAAGATTTAAAAACTGCTCTTTAGAAAGTCGAAAGTCATCCCACATATAAGGGCCGTGTTTTTGAAATTTTTTCATATATTTCTTGCAGTGCTACAGCCGATGCTTAGAAACTAAGTCCACCAAAGTCTCTGCGGATCAAAATTATTCCCAATGTCCCGATACATCGATAAATTTTAACAATGACATTGAATAAAAAGTTAAATTTGGCTAAAATATTCTGCTCCAACAGCAAATAATTTTCGTTGTTTTACAATTTCTCGGAACGCAATCGTCGCTGTACCTGATATTCAGTTTCAAGCTATTTAACAAATTCGTTGATAGTTATATCTCAGACGAAAATATTTTGCTAAGAACGCTTGCCGATTTCAATGCAGTGGTGACATTCAGCAAGCGATGTTATCAAAACTGTTAACTCCACTTGTCAAATACAAAATTATTGTGAATAATAAGCGTTTTGTTTATCATACAAGCGTTTTAGGCATAACATTAAAAATTGCATTCAGAAAAGCCTAGCACCTATAAAACAGTAAAGCTCTGGGTAAGTGGCTGCTGAATGCCACCAGTATCTCAGTGTCATCAATGACAATACATCAAAGTAGTTTTCATTTAAGATGGTATTCAAAATATCATGCGCTTGGAACTTTCACATAACGGTGCACAAATCATAACGAACAAATTTTCAACCCATCTCTACAGTCCTGATGCGATGTTACACTATAAGTTAAAATTTTGCTTACTGCATGAAATGAACATCAACGACATGAAAACATAGAGCTGGTGAGTAAAGGATTTGGTGAGAAGCACAGGGAGACGATGAAGCGATAAATGAATAGGTGAAGAAATGAGTCAGTGAATGAATGAGTGAGTGAATAGTTGAATATCTAATACAAAATATAGACAGACAGACCGAGCCAGAACACTGCCGAAGGCAGCTAGCATGATTTTTTTCAAAGGTACCATTTTGGATGTTGGATTTGCTGCTTTTTTGCTTTGCATTCTAATTTTTCCATTTTTTGTTTGCTCTCTTCCGCTTACTTCCTTCCTTCCTTCCTTCCAGACACTTTAAGCATTGACTGATGATAGACTGATTGATTACGTTTGATTCAACGTTGATTTGTTGCATTGATTCGACGTTGAGAGCGGTAAGAGCAGAGCACGAGTAGCATGCAAACTCTAGGGATTTTCTGTTGGTACTTCAAATTTTACTTCCTGCCAAACAGCACCCAATACTCCTCTTAACGCCCACTCAGCACTCCTCTATTCACTCATACAATACGTTACGTTAGAGCTACACAGATTGAAGTAGAGAAACGCTGGCTTTGGAAGTTGCCGTGAGTAAACAAAATTTTGCTCAAGTTGAAATTGAAAATCAATGAGGAAAATTAAACAAACACTAGTTCGAATTGTTGTTGTTGTTGTTGTTGTTTTGAAAAACGTGTGAATTTATTGCTTCATGTTCACAGCATACAACATTCAACGTACTACGTACGTACAAGTGATTCGAAGTGAACGAGAATAGTTGACGCATACAGATTTACTGCATGTAGCGCATTTTGTTTATTTTTGATTTTGAATTGTCGGCTATAAGGACTTTTATTATTTGCTTCAGCTTTACCTTCCTATGGATGTCTGGTAAAAGTACGTATATGGTATCTACGTGTGATTTGTTTTTCTTTGCATATATAGGTGTATTTTTGTGTATTTATGTGAAGTGCATGTGTCGGTTGGAAATGAAAATTGAATAAGGAAATTGAGTATATGAGTGGTACGAGCATTTATGCAGGATTTCAGTAGCATTGCTAAACAGCAGCTATACGTTAAGTGTGAATGACTTGAAAATGATTTTTAGTAATTTTCAAATCACTCAATTAAAGTTAATCAGCAGGGAATGTGCAAAAGTACAAATGGCTGCTCAGAAATTTTGCGAATTGAAAGATTTTAAGACATATATTGCTCTATTGTGTTTGCTTCTCTAAAGGTTTGTAGAGATTCAAACCTTTTTCTTGTTAACACAGATTTGAATTGACAAGCTCTGAAATATCATTTCGATTTGCTTAAAAATGTATACATAATATTAATTTAAGTGAAGACTTATATTATTTCAAATTTTTTATTAATCCTCAAGGCATTGCTTGCGCCTAAAGTATAAAATATTTAATATTCTCTTTGTGTTCAGCGGCCAAATTTAAATTGGAAAATGTAATTTTCATATATTTATAAGTGAAATAAAAACTACATTTTTTGCTGCGATTCCTTAACAATCTTGGGCAAAATTGTTTCCAGCCAAGATACCACTAAAAGTTATTATATTTTGATGTTTCTTTTCTATTACCGCATCTTATTTTCTCTGGATTGCAATTTAATTTTCTCTTTTGTTTTATTTGCATTTGTTTGCTAAAGCGAAGTAATGAAAAACGAAGATATGAAAATATTGGTTAAAGAAAAGTTCCAAAATCTCTTCACAATGCTGCTGGTATTTGTTCACTAAAATATAATAAAAATCAATTATTAATACAACTATTTTTACGGATGGTTTTTTTGCTATTTGTTTTTACATTGTAAGTTTTTTGAAACATCGCGCGTGATTTGTTACATGTGTTTAAAACGGTGATGCTCAGTAAGGCTTGCCATTTAACCATAAATAAAGGGTGTTTTTTTTAGAGGTATAGAGCTTCGAATTGAAATAAAACACAAGAAAATCGTTTTAATGTCCATCAATTTGGCTTTATTGGAAGGATAATTCTATGCCATTAATGTTTAAATATGATTTCGGGCATGTGGCCGCCGCGGCTGGCTCGAATAAAGCCAATTCTACAGGTCCAATTTTGAACCACTTTTTCGAGCATATGGGGCCGTATGTCGGCAATAACGCCACGAATGTTGGCTTCCAAGTCCCCTAACGTTTCTGGTTTGTTGGCGTAGACGAGCGACTTCACATATCCCCAAAGAAAATAATCCAATGGTGTCAAATCACACGATCTTGGTGGCCAATTGACAGGTCCATTCCGCGAAATTATGCGCTCATCGAATGTTTTCTTCAATGAATCGATTGTGACGTGCGCTGTGTGGCATGTAGCGCCGTCTTGTTGGAACCACAACTCATCCACATTCATGCCATCCAATTCGGGAACAGAATAGTCGGTTATCATGGCTCTATACCGGTCTCCATTAACGGTAACTGACTCTCCAGCATTATTTCGGAAGAAGTATGGCCCAATGACTCCACCAGCCCATAGAGCACACCAAACAGTCAGTTTTTGTGGATGTAATGGCGTCTCAAGGGTCTCATGTGGATTCTCTTCACTCCAAATGCGGCAATTTTGCTTGTTGACGTAGCCATTCAACCAAAAATGAGCCTCATCACTGAACGAAATTTTGCGATGAAAATCAGCATCGAGATCAATCTCATTTTCGGCCCATACACCAAAATCACGACGCATTGCATGGTCTCGCGGCTTTAATTCTTGCACAAGCTGGATCTTGTAAGGTCGCAAGCCAAGATCTTTGCGCAAAATCTTCCATAAAGTTGATGGACAAAGCTCCAATTGCTGTGCACGGTGGCGAATCGATTCATTCGGGTCCTCTTCAACATTTTGCTCTACAGCGGCAATTGTTTCTTCGGTGCGCACTGTTCGACGTCTCTGCGGATGCGTATTATCACATAGAGTAAACGTAGTGCGAAAACGATCCATGGTTAACCGAATTAATTGCTCTGATGGACGATTATGTCGACCATAAAATGGACGGAGCTTGCGGTAAACTTCGCGAACTGAACCATTATTTTCGAAATAAATTTGCACGATTTGCAAGCGTTGTTCTTTTGTCAACCTGTTCATGATGAAATGGCAAACCAAACTGAACATAAATGACATTAGAGTTGCCAGATTTGACCATAAAATGCCAGTTTTATCTCTATTTGAAAAACAAACCTCTAAAAAAACACCCTTTAGATTGACAATCGAACTGCACTTGAAAATTATTGAATTTTATTATCAAAATTTGTGCTCTGTGACAAATGTGTTCCGCAGATTACTTTTCTACAGCGAAGAATCTCATTTCTAGCTCAATGGGTACGTCAACAACGGAATTGCCGAACTCGGTCTGAAGAATAGACAGAAGCTGCTAAATAGCTACCAATGCACCCTAAAAAATGCACTGTTTGGTGCGGTTTGTGGGCCGGCGGCATCATTGGACCGTATTTTTTCAAAAATAATGAAAATAGCAACGTTACAGTCAATCAAGCAAGGTATCTTGCAACGATTACCGACTTTTTTTTTGCCCAAAATGGAAGGATTAGACTTGGTTGTCATGTAGTTTCAACAAGACTGTGCCACATGCCACACGGCATGCGATACCATGAAACTATTGAAAGGCGAGTTTTGGAGCAATCTATTGGTCGCCAAGATCATGTGATTTGACCTCACTAGACTATTTTTTGTGGGGCTACGTTATATCTTTTGTGTACAAGAAGAAGCCAGCTAATATTGCAGCCCAGGAAGATAATATTACAGCAGCCATTGGTGAGATACCGGCCGAAATGCAGCGAAGAGTATGTCAAAATTAGAGCTTACGGCTCAACCACCTCAGACATTGCCTCAGGCAACATTTATATAAATTAATCCCTTAAAAGTAAGTGGCAAGATTTGGCGCATCGCTCTAGATAAATATTATGATCACTTTTGCAAGTTCTTTTTCCTTTTTTAAAATTTGAAGACCAAACACTTAAAAATTCACCCGTTACAACATGTTTAAGGAATTTTTTTGTAAGAATATTACTCTTTTATACATTATATATATACATGTAGATAGATTTCACTTCTGATAAAAAATAGGGCAACGCTATGCCACGTCTTCCGTTGACTGTCGTTTGTTAGAGAGGATATATAGCAATGCTTTCGTATGAGGTTTACGTTAAAAGACAGGTTTCATAGAATACATATTGAGAACTATCTATGATAAGCCTTCCTTGATCACTAACTGTTGGATGCAAAAATATAGAAGGTTATATATCCAACTGTTAGAAGCCGGCCTTTTACTACTGGAGGTGAAAATATATATATTTCAATAGGTCGAAAATTGGAGAAAGTTTTTCTAAACATTTTTTGATTGCAAACTGACAGACATTACATAAAGCAAAGCACGCTATTTTGCCTATTAGCACCTAAAGACGAAATTAAGGAAGCATAGATACAACGTGTCATTTTACTACTTGCTCTTAGCGATAGAATATATGCAAGCATCCATGTAGTACATCTTTGAACTTCAAAAAACCTCCATTGAACTTAAGTTGCCTGCACTACTTATATTTACTTATATTTTTTTAAAAAATTCTTTTCCCGTATAACTCTTACTACATTTATAAAAATCTGCATAATCCAATACGTTGTCATAAAGTCAACACACAATGTGACCACATAGGTTGCACAACTCACCTGCAAAGAAAAGGAAAAATAAAAAAAAAATTAGAAATGGGAACATTATTTATGAATAGTAATTATAATAATTATAGCACTATATTTAATAAAACTAAGAAAACAAAAAAGTTAAGCGTGTGAAACATATCATCAAGGAAGTTGACAAGTCAGTACAGCAAAATGGACAAAACGAAAGCACCACAGTTTTTTTTTTTTTTTGGAATAAATTCTGTGCTTTTTTTTAACCGCAGCTAAAGTGCGTTTTCTTGTGCGTGCGTGTAACTACTCAGCTATAGAGCTGTCAACAGTGGCAACACCTTCGTCAGTTTTATAAAATATATGTGATGTTAAAAAAATATAAAATAAAGGTTACAAAAATAAAATGCAAAACTTAAAATAGAGATGACACTCAAACGAATAAGAATATTTTTACTAAGACTTTTGTGGAAAAATTAATTAAAAATCAATTTAAAATTCTTTGAACTTTTTATGCTATCCCTGTTACATGCTAATATTTTTCTTAAGTTTGCGATTAGTTTAACTGTATTTTTGTAAGTACCATATTTTTCTAAAATTTTTATTTTTATTTTTAAACAATAGTAGGTACCTAGGATTTTCTTCAAACTATATTTAATAATGGCTCTAATTACTTAGCTTAAAAATCCAATATACTGATATCGGAAAATTGAATTATTTCAAAAAAAAAAGCTCCAAGCTTACCCGGAATTTATCAAAGGTAATTTTTGCCACTACGCAAAATATATGTCCCACGTGAAATATGCTCTAAAATTATAGAGAAAGAATATTCTTTTTGATATTCAACAAAAACGAATATCAATTAAAATGATTATTGCATCTCCAATCATTCTAGTGGTGACAGAGCGATTCAGGGCAGAACAATGACTCAAGTAAAAAGCAACGGAACAATAAAACACAAAAGAAGCCTTAACACAACACTGACGTGTCAGTAATTTAATTTGACGTTTTAGTTTAGCAACTGCTGAACTCATTTACATGCAAATTCCTTAATATATGAAATAAAAACTCATAAAAATGTCACTTTTAATAGCGGAGGTGTTAACTCAAGTGCTGGCACTTGCTAACAAACAAACCAGCTGGCAAAAAGGAAAAAAAACCAACTGACCGACTAACTTAAATGTCCATTTAGTTTGGACATAAGTCGTTTTATTATAATTACAAAAACAAACAATATGGTGGTCGTCAGGCAACAAAAAAAAAAAATCCTAATCAAAATAACAATACAATTCAGCTTAAGTTATGTGACGAAATATAAAAAATATATACATATGTATATCAGACTGTCCGATATTTTCTAAGTTTATTTAATTGAATAGGTGTTTTTGTCAGAAAAAAAATTATTGAACTAACTTTTTTTTCTTTATTTTTTTACTAAACTAAAAAAGTATATTCGCTGAAAAATTTTTTTCCCACAACAATTTTTTTCAGTGTATTTTAATATATTACTTAATAGCACATAAAAGACTAAACAATGAAATATGAATGACATTGACATTGGTTACTACCAACGTAGCGTACTCGATATGCTGGGCATATAAATAAAAATTGTAGACAAAGTTTTTTTCTTAACAAAAACATTCATATACCAAGTTTCTCGCGATTTAAGAAACATAACAAATAACAGACAGTCTAATGTGCATGTCATATGTTAAACATTTAAGTTGTCGACAACACAGGCCACACCTTACAAACGCCAGCACTTCCTTAGTATCAAATTTCTGTATTGAAGAAGTTAAGTTTGGCAGTTGTTGAAAAAATGGACTTTAATTTTTTTTTTTTTTTTGACAGCGTGTTAGCGTGTTGTCAACACTGCTGTAATTATTTTGTCTCATTTTTAATGTCCGCAATTCTGGCTTTTATCATCAGCAGCTTAATTTTTTTTTCGAGTGCTGCCTATCTCAACTTGTTATATGTACGTCTACATTTTATTGTTGCATGTTGTTTTTCATATTTTGTAGCACTTAAATTTCTTGTACCTTTCAAGTTTTATAATTATTATCATGTATATCGTCCCTTGCTAATTTGACAATTTGTGTGCGTCTTGATAAGTTTAATTAAAATCAGAAAAAATTATGCTTCATTTAAAGAGACAGCGTGGGAAAGTCATTATTCATATTAAGGGATAACATAGCCCACACATTTTTAGCAACTGCACTAACAGAAAGGCTTATTACATCTGCAAAATCTAACTATTATTATGGAGATGTAACAATGTTGTAGAGTTTAACAAAAGTAAATGAAATATGTAAAATTAGGTCTGCATTCGCAATTACTCAAAAGTTCGTTGCAAACAAAGAATTTTACAGCAGTAAATTAAGTCTGGGCTTTAAAGCCAAATAAATATGACAACTGCGCTCTAATACAAAATACGCTTAAAAAATGAATGGAAAATGAAGACCTACAGAATGACTGCACACACTTTCACTCCAGCTGGGGAAGGAAGTTGAATCATCGAATGCTATTAAAGCAGCGAGAAGTAAGTGAATTAAATATTCATTGAGATCATTGAGAAATATTGGTAGATTTCACAATTGCTGCCACGCTTTTAATTGAAAAAATCGCTGTAAGGACTGAGCCGCTACACCGATTTCGATGAAGTTTGGTTTCGAGATAGACTGATTTCTGAATTAAAAAATTAGTTTACAATGAGCGGTACCACGCTGCTTACAGGAAAAAACGTTTTCACTGCTAAGCTAACGTGCTGATTTAACCTTTATAAAAAAGATATTTGATTTTAATACGTGGTGTCACACCTCTAAACAGAAAATGTTTTAACAGATGAACTAATGAACCGATTTTGATGATAGTTAGCATGGAGATGGCTGTCCAAATAAAATAGTTTTCAAATTGAAATAAAATTACGAAATGGAAAGCAAAGTTAATATAAGGATCTTAATGAAAGATATTCTTTGCAAAGATATATAAAATTTAAAAAAGCTTTCGAAACTTTTAGTACCGGAAGTTTGTTAAATTCATGTAGAAAATATGCAACAAAAGCGTATCAGAGTTTTCGTAAACAGAAAATGAGTAATAACTCACCACAAAAACACAAAAATTAATCAAAACTTGATGAAGCATCGATGCGGCAAAGGTGAATGTAATATGGTCTTATTTTTGACATGATGTTGAGAAAAATAACACAGCGTAAAATCAACAAAAACAACATCAATTTCGATGTTTTTTTTTTCATATTTCATAAAACCACAAGATATAGGTGCGGCTAAAAAAGAAAAGAAAGTCAAACCTACAATTAACCGCTCACAAGTCCAGCAGATCAAACAAAATGTTGCAACATGTAAACTATGAAAATCAACAAAATCTTTCAACTTTAGGTCCGATTTCATTAGAGCTTGGCGCTTCAGAAGAATAATGAGTAAAAATTATGTTCAGCAACATCATCATGAAAATTTTATTGTGCGTGATACCGTAATGAATGTTCATTGTTAAGTGCGTTCAGTAAACATCAGGTTGCGCTTTGGGATGCTGCGTCACAAGAGATGGTGAATAACTATCATTGCTTGGAATTATCGATATTTAAGACTGATTTGCTACTCCAAAATTTTGAAATTATAGCAAAAATATATCTAATAAATAGTTCATCACTGAGACAACATATATGAAGTAAAATTTCTCCAAAGTTGGTAATGAAAAAATATAATAAATTTGACCATTTTGAAATTGATTACTATAAGAATCTGTTTTTGTTTTTATAAGTAATCGAACTGAAATGAGAACAATTCCAATGAAATTCAGGTTGATTTAAAAATGATTAGCTGGATATTTTTGAATGAATGCACTCCAATTAGGCAACATTTTAAAAATTCTCAAAACTAATATAAAATGTATAGTCAACAATCCATTCGTACTTCTCGATATTACGCTATCTATCACACACTTGTCATATTTATATATACATAGTATCTTTAGCTGCGTTTTTTTAGGCTTTTCATTCGTCCATCAACAATTTTTAGTGCTTTTTGTTGTTTTTTATGTAATTAGTTTTAATTTTGTAATCAGCTAAAAATAGTGTTTTTTCTTTTCTTTTTCTTGTCTAGGAAAAAACATGTGGTGTTTGTTTTCATACTACCACTCTTTTTCAGTTCCAACCATGTGATCATCTCAACCATCCATTTCATCATTGAGTTGATTTTTTTTTTTTCTTAACACATTCGCATAAATTTTCTTTACTTCCTATCTGTCTAGTGGCGGTGGTTGCTGCTTCCTCTACAGTTCATCCCAAACTTCTACTCCTCCGTGCGTACTGTGTGGCGTGTGGGTGAAGATTGACATTTGCTGTAGTCTTTGGTGACTTTAAATGTTACATGGTGCATATCTTGTGGCGTCTGTTTCTATAATAATTAGGGAGCATCATCTCTTATTTTCACATGTGTTGCCTATTTGATATTTTGTTGTTGCGTTTTATTTATTTTTATTTTGAAAACTTGACATTTTTACTAATTTTTTATTGTTTACAAATTTGCTGGTGCGAATGATGTATTCTTTTTTTTTTTTGTAATTTTTTTTTTTAAAACTTTTGTTATTCCGTAATTTATTGCAAATACTTTGTGCATGTCACTTAATTCAACGGAATATTTCTGAATTTTGAAAAACGCATGTGTTGTCTAACACATTTCTTCTTCTTTTTAAAATAGAAGAAAAAATTAATTTCAAAATTTTTTAGAAAAAAACATTTTTTTTCAAATGTTATCAGAATTTTGAGATTTTCGTTGTTTTTTTGTTTTGCGAAAAGTAGCCTGGCTAAATTATCATAAATTTTATACAGATCTAGTAGAATTATCACTTTTATATTCTCATGAGTACATCGTCGGCTACATTGTTGGTATAGTTTAAATAAAATGTTCTAAGACATTGATTATGCATTTTGTAGATATTTAAAAATACTTTAGCTAACATTGGGCCGTACTTCGGCTTTTATTACTACAAACATTTGCGTAGTTTACGGTAGCGGGAAGCCTGAGTACTTAGCAACTTGTCATCAAAAGCAAAGAAGCAAACATAGCAGCAAGTTTGTCTGGTATTCAGAGACCTTCGTTCCATTATCTTCAACGCCCTCTCTCCAGCTTCCTTGAGGTGTTTTAAAATGAAACTGCTACAGGTAAATGATGATTTTGAACGTGAAAAATGTTTGCAGACGCTAACGAAAGATTTGGCTTATGGGAATCATTTCGTGAATGCGCTAATAATAAAAAATGCTGAAGACGAAATTCTAGCTTTGAATAAACAGGAAGCATGCATGTATGCTCTCTCTCTATTTGAAAATGGCCCTCAATGGTTGCTGTAACCAAATACAAAATACAGTATACATTTCATCGATTGATGTTTTGTCAAGTAATCACTACATCACGAATGGATACTTATTTTCAATTGCTGATTGAGCTTACTTAAGTTGTTATCAATATCGAACATTTCAAGAGCATGTAATTCAAAACAAAATCTTTCTACTTTTTTCACCTGCACTGGAGAATTCCAGATCTTCTGAATGTGGGCGTCGTTACTTGCATAAGCAATTTTTCTGAGAACATGTAATACAAGTCGCTAGAAAAACATTTGGTGCCTGAAGCAGTCACTTGTAATAGTTTAGCGAGACTGATCAAATGGGCGTGGCAATTGCCAAACCAATAAAAAATTATTGAGTTTAATTCAGGTTCAAAACTTGCACTTAAAGAAGTCATGATATACAAATAGACGAAACATTTGATGATTCAAATAATCACTAGACATAAAGGGGGCGGATTTGATGGAGTGAGCATGGCACCTTAGAAAAATCAGAAATTTAAATACTTTGTACGTATCGTGCAGTGGCAAGATAAGTGAAAATCATAATAACTAGGCAGAAGTCAAATGTTAAACCCTTAAGTTATGATTGTTTTAAAGTTTATCAGACAATCCTCTAACATTTTATAATTTGCGTAAGTTTGTCCTATAAAAAAAGTTTTTCACAAAACCTCTCTCTGATAGCAATTTTTGACTCCGTTTACAATGCAAAATTTCAGCATCAAGTGCTTTGGCATATAAACATAGAACTGCGGAAGCCACTTAAACTGAAGTATGCTGCATAAATTTAACACCGTTTTTTTTTTGTGTGTAGTATAAAAAATAATAATAATAAAATTAAAAAAAAAACAATTTTTGCATTGAGTGCTTTGCAGTATATTGGCTGACAGGATATTCAAGGCTATACCCTGTACAATCGATAAAGCAATTGAATGAAACTGTAGGTACTGCTCGTCATATGGCTTAGTGCATTGTTGCATAGCAAGAGCAGTAGCTATAACAACAACAACAAAGCAATAATAATAAAACGTGGAATAGCATGAGCTGAAGTGCAGCTGCAGTTGCAACAAATGCAATGCAGTGCTTTTTAGTTATAAAAACCGAACATTTTTTCAATGCCTGTTCCTGTTTGAATGAATTTTCAAGTGAAATATTTGGTTTTTTTTATATATTTCGGATTTCGTGAATTTCGATTGAAGGCTTTCAGAGAGTTTATGCTTTTGTTGACATTGTTAATGCCCTAACGTTTCTATACAAAATGGGATTTGATGAATGGTTTATTGAATATTATGCAATAAATTTGCGAACCTTGCATATAACATATCCGATGGATATTTTAATATGTGTGTTTGTGTGTAAATAAGACTTTTTGATGTTTTTAATAATTTCTAAGCTTTTCTTTTTCAGTTTCAATTTTACTGCTTATGTTACAAAATGTTTCGACTTTTCCCTAAAGAATACGTACAACTTTTTGTTTTATATTTTCTTAAACTTAGCTCATACTCCATAGATTGCTGCTATTTTTATTACTTTTGTTGTTGTTGTCATCTGTATAGTAGTTTTTGTTTTCTTGTTGAAACCTCATATTTTTTGTTTACTTGATTGTCCTTCGCTATCTTTAATATTTAGATATATTTTGAAATGTATCTCCTTGCTGTTGCCAATTAACTATCCTTTATACCTTCTTCATGGCTCAAGTTTTCATATTATCAATAAATTGTTTATTGGTATATACTATACAGCATCAGAAAAGGCAGCATGCTGTAATAAAAACAAAAGTGCAATTTCCAGTTTTGGTCAGTTTTTCCCATGTGCATTAAATATTGATCGATTTTCTATTTACTTGTCGTTCATATGCGGAAATGCTGAAGTTGCATACTTTTAGTTTGTCTGCTAAACTTTATTTTTTATACTGCTTTCTGCCATCCTTGCGTATTTTATTTCAATAATAACCCCATGTAACCCAAATAGTTCTATTTTGCTCCGTATCCGTTTTCTTTCTTTCTAGACCTTTGTTACCTTTTAACTTAAGTTTTCGTAAATATGATATTTTGCATTTAAAGTTTGCGTATCCAGAGTTTTAAGCTATTCAAGCTGCCTATCCTTCAGTTTTTTTTTTTTTTTCTTAAACTTTGCTTAAATAACCCTGTGAGAATGTAGTGAAATTATGAAAATAATGCATTACAATACCAAATGATGTACAGACTAACATGTCGTTGACGCTCTGACATACGCTCATATTTTTGGGGTATGTTGGTCATAAGTGTCAAAATTCTTATTATGGTTCCAATATTCAGACATCCAGTTGAAAAACAGCATAAAAAAAAGTACCTTGTTGGATTTGCTTTGTATGTTAGTTAGCTGAATTCCTTCCAGAAGAACTAGCTGTAATGAATGATAACCGATAACTACCAGATTTGTTGATGTATAACTCATGGATTTTGGAAAATTGCATGAAGTCATCATTAAGAACCGCTTAGAGTCGACTTAAGCCATAAAATGAATTTGCTGAAGGATCTGAAGGCTATTCGTTAATCAGTATATGAAAAATGTATGCAGGACTAGATCAACTACTAGCTACATAATCCGTAATAATTCATGGTATTTATGATATTTTGATATAAAATAATTATGGTGATTTATTTTCTTACCAGGCAATTTCACATATCGCATATTTGTGTGGCTATTAACAAATATGGCTGACTTGCCATTTGCCAAAAATCAATAGGTCAAATATTGAATTGATAACAAACACAATATTTTTGTAACAAATCGTCTTCACATTTTAAAAGTTCGGAAAGGAATAACTTTTTTGAGAAAATGCAAAAAAAACCAAAAAAAAATTTTCTCATTTTTCTACACCCACTTTGACGCCGATATACAAACATATAGTAGTTATTATAAATGCAATGCATTACGTGACCTAGCATTAGTTTTGTTGGTAAAAGTGGATCAAAAATGCGGGTGGTTGGTAGATGAAACCAAATTGTGTGCGCTAGCGTTACTTCAAAATGTAAAATAAAATTGCGGCTAGCAAGCAAAACTGGGTCATTAGCAGAGTGGAATAAGTTTAGTTTTTATGTTTTGTTAGTTTCGTTGGGTTTATCATAAAATTTTGATATTTTGCGCAGAGTAAGGGGAGGACTCACACAGCCAGACGTTTATTGTGGTGCAGTGTATGCTCTTTTTGACGTCAAATGTTGAAAGTTTTCCTCCAAAGTGTAGCTGTGTGTGTGTGTGTGTGTTTAAATTTACTTTCGCAATAATAAGTTTCCCCCTGGTTCTGTATTTGAATTTGGATTTCAGTTTAAGTTTGAATTTGAGTTTTGAATGCACTTCGCATGCATAATTAAAAAGTTTATCGAAAATGTGGTTCAAAACAAGAGCTCTGCTGGGTCCTAATGCAGTTGGGAGTTTAAACTGTTTGCACATTTGTATGCAGTAGATTGTGTGCGTGTGAGTGCATATTGGTTTGAAGTGCTTTTAAGCTATAAGCTGACATTTTAAATAGTGATCAGTTTAGTGCTGTAAATGATATTTTGTAAAAATATAGTTTCGTGTGAAATTATATATTTTTAAATTTTGTTTTTTTACTTAAAAAAAAAGTTTCTGTTAAAATGGTCACAAATTTTCTACAGTTATTTTTTTCTTAATTCATTTGTTTGACTTAACTCTAATTTTCTTTTTTAGTTTTTGAGTGACTCCAACGAAAATCAATTTTATCCTGATTTTTTTTTTATAAATTGATGAAAACCCCTGTAGTGGTGTCAATTAAGCATTTCTTATTTAGCTGCACTTCAATTTAAATTTAAATGTCTACCTCAGTTTACAAACATTTTCATTTTACTACAGTCTGGTCGGAAAACAAAAATCCTTAAACTAAGCAGCTTTAATCAAGGTTTTCACAGCGCTTCAGGGAAATAAAGTAAACAAACGCTATTATAACAACAACAGAAGCTGCAAAAAACAAAAAAGCAATCCAAACCGCTAAAGGTACCTACTGAACGTACCAACAATAACATCAGCAACATCGACAGCAACAAAATCAACATAAACAAAAATATTTACATACAAATTGTATGCATACATTTTTCATGGTTACTTTTTTCTTATTTTTTTCGCTTTTTATTTTCTTGTATCTCACTTTTTATACCTTTTCTTTTACGTAGCATTTTCATCTGAATACTTTTTTCAAATACCAATTTAAGGATTTTTTTTTTAGCCAACGTTAACACTTTTTGTTTTTGTTTGTATGCTGCAGATGCTAACAAACAAGCAAAGTATTGGTCAGTCGATACTGGCATCAGGATTAGAGTTGCCAAGTTTACTTGCTGAGCCGCAAATTACATTCTTAATAATAATAACAAAGTTTAGCTACAACAGCTATTGGCCTTCTTAGCTATTAAGCTTGAAGATTTATATCAAGAGAAAAACTTATTAAAAAATTGAAAAAAAAATACATTTCCATCGGCGCTTATTATCTATGTTGAAATGGCGATCATAATGAAATGTGCCCATACAAAAGTTGCAAGCCTATGTAATGATCTTTTTAAGTTTTATTAAAAAAAATATTGAATTTTAAATGAACCACACAAAAATCATTGAAATTCCTTAAGTTCCTATTAAAGTCCAGATAGAAACTCGGCCAATACAATTTCGATTAAACTTCCAAGAGTTGGTATCGAAAGAGATAAAAATTGCATCATACTTAACGAGTGAAGTGAGAAAAAAACGCCATCACATGGCAAGTGAGATCTATTTTAATTTTTATGTAAAGTTATCTGCAGAGTCATTTCTGAGCTCTGCAGAGTCATTTCTGAGCTCTGCAGAGTCATTTCTGAGCTACTAGGCTGTAGCATTCTTAAGTGAATTATCTATATATTAAAAATCTTATGAGTTGAAATAATGTTGAGTCGCATGATACGAATTTGGAACAGTAAGAACAATAAAAATCACATGATATAAAAATCTTCCGTTAATGAGGACAATCTCTGAAATTTAATTTTAAGCAAAATTTTATGATATATATGTCATGTTATAAAAGTCTCATGAAATGAGAATCATATGAAAGAGAAAGTGCACTAGACTCAAATGAATGGATTTTATTCTATGTGATATAAATTTCCAAATTCTTCAAACTTTGGCAACTTTGAGTAGAATTTTTTATTTTTTTGCTATGCAGCTTTATTAGAATATTTGTACATAGTGACTGCGTCGCAGTTTTATGAATAGAGTTCACACAGCAGCAGTATATCTTGCAGGTCATACGCACTTCTTTTAACTCTTATTTTTATTTTATACGAAATTCTGTGATTTTGCTGCTATTTTGCAATGACTTTCTTTTAGTTGTAACTGTTTGTGTTGAAAGATATTTCTCTTATTTTTATTTATTTGCTTGCGCTTATGCCCTTTAGTCTGCATTCTGTTCTTTTCTCTGACTGGAATTAAATTTTATTTGCATGAAAACCTTTCGGTATGAAATTGCAGTTTTTGTTTATGATGTGCACTTGCAATTGTTCTTAAATAAATAATTTTTTATTTACCACACATATAAAAAAGTTCGAATTGAATGAAAACAAGTAGTTTTTGTAAGGCTAAAAATGCTGTAAGACCCGGCAGTGTTTTGGCAGCTATTGGAGCTTAAGAAATATTGTAGTAAATATTGGGAAACATTTTAATTACGGAAGAGTGTACAATAAAAATTTTCGTTGCGTAAGCTTTGATTAGAAAATTTTTTGTTTGCTTTGCTCCATTCAAATAGCGCAGATATTTTTAAATAATTTTTTATCTGCAAAATCAATTTAGAACTTTACAAAAACACTTTTTTCAGAAAAAGTAATTTTCCCATAGTCATTTGTCATTGTTTGTTTAATGCACGCATTGAAAGTTGCCATGTTATGTGATAGCGCCGTAAGTACAAGCACAAAAAGGATATTTTGCCTGACACGCAAAACAACCCAAGCAGCCAGTCAAATAACTGTCGATCTTTAAATATAAATTGATAGTCATTTTATATATATGGTTTATAAACGCAATATCAATACCAAAACAATTCTTCTTCATCAGTTGTGTTGTTTGCTTGAGTTTCTCTTCATCTTGTCTTTTATTTTCAAACTACCCCGCAAATTCCACCACAAATACCGATATCTAAAAGTATAAAAATTCCAAACGCAATTTAAATCCCATTCGTTATTGAGTTGCTTTTTGCAGACGATTTAAGCTACAAAATGTTTGCAATTTACAAACCAATTTTGGGCGACCCAAAGCAACGCATTGTTTTTGTTGCTGTTGCTGAACGTTTGGCCTTTACGCAACTCTTGAATATAATTCTTTTGTCTTAACTCTTTGGGATGTGATATGAATGCGTTAAACAGTGGCTTGAAATGTAGTTGTTGAGAAACAAAGTTTTAGTTAAGTTTGGTTCATGCGAAATCTAACAATCAACAATTCGCACAAAATCTCAATGAGCTTCTTAAAGTTTTTTTAGTGATTTTAGAAATAAAATTACTAACAAATTGTTATTGAAAAATCTCTTAAAGTGCGGTGAGTTCTTTGCAAAGCTTTAGACTGTAGCGGAGAATAATTTCGAAATAAGCAATATTTCATTTCACCTATCAAGTCTATGGACTTAAAATCCTGACATACTAGCCTTATTTAAAAAGAACGAATTAAATTAAATGAAGTTATAACTAAGCGTAACAACCTATTAATACATTCTTAAAGGCCTCTTTACTATAATAAATACCAGCAGAATAATTAACACATATTCTGTTACATTCGATTAAGGCTCTGTTAATGGGCTCATTCAGAGCATAATTTGTTCTATGCATTTTTATGAAAATAACCTACAATGGCGTAATGACCTTACGTGTACATTGAACTTAATTTTCTCTACTAGGTAATTGTTCTCAATATTGCCACGGATAAGATCATAAATTAATGATCATAAAGATTGTATAATACGTGTACTTTCTGAAGACTTTGAGTTCAATAGGAGACATCGAGCACTGTAAGAAGGCACCGGTTCCGAAAATTTTAAAGCTGACAAAGAAAATTTAATAAATTTCTTTTTCTTCTAAGCCTTAAGAATGAACACAGTAGAAAGGATTCGAGATGACAGAAGCATATTACAGCCTAGATCGGAGGATAGAGGTGCTCAAAGCCTTCAATGTGTAAGAGTCTGTAAAATCAGTACAATTTCGCCTTACGAAAGCTAAAACAGAGTACATTTTTGGGAAAACAAAATTCAAATGTACAACAAAAGAGATACATGAATCAAACATTACTCCTAAGTCCAGAATTTGTGTTAAACTAACTTAACCTGGAACTTTCAGTTTATATGAAGATAATAGGACACTAGATTTGGAAAAGGATACTGGAGAATTCTTATTAATATTAAGTGAAAAATTATTACTTTTGCACCAACTTACTGGTTTGTTGAAACCATTTTTCATTGCACAAATATCAAAATTAGAGCTGATTTTTATTGAATAGCTTCAAGTCATCTGCATTCAGACTTAGTGAAGCAATTTCGAATATCTCAAAGGACGAAGAATAAGGAACCAAGAAATCTACCTTGCGGTTGTCCTGAAGAAGCTATAAAAGTAGCCGATTTGACTCTATTTATCTCAACTGCAGCTTGTCCAGTGCAGACAATTAGAGTGGAATCCTAATTTAAACAATCCATTTTCAACTGAACTCAGACAAAAATTAGAAAATACGAGTACTGCTAGAGTCGACATAGTCCAATGCCCAGCAAAAAAACCATGTTTACATATTAGTAACATTATTTGTTTTACCAACTTTGACAATAGAGGTAATCGAGGCAATTTTTCATTAACTGATGAATATACCACAACTGAGAGACTTCTTCAAGAAATCATCAATTAATTAGTACAATTCTTCAGAAAAAATGGCGATACACCGTCCAAGTCAGGTTTTTGAGGAACTTTTTAGACCAGAGATGCCTCTCAGTATGTCCTCTTCACTGAAAATCAAAGTTCTAAAATCAATTGAAAGGATTGTATACCATCCAGAAGGGTCATATCAAACGTTGGGTTATCATCAGAAAAATTTGAAAAAAGCAGCACAGATTTCAACAGTATCACAAATACATTTAAAAAATTTATTATCCCACAAAACTGCCATGAGAATATCAAAAACAATTTGAAATTCGGAAAAATGTTTTGCTCAATTTGCAATACTGTTTATGAAGGAACTTATCGCATATTTAACTTTATAATTCCAATATTCCTCCATAATGAACAATTTTCTAGTCAATTTTATTTTTTATTCCACTGTGCAGGCCCAAAAACTATTTTTTTTGTTTACTTTGGCTCGTTACCCTTTTTTGCCTTCTTTTCGTATTTTTTTACTTCACAAACTTCATGGTCCGCGTCTGCTGCTCCTACACATGTTATTTTCTTCTTTATTTCTTCAAAATTGCGTAAATTATTGGCATATGTTGTCTTATTTTTTTGGACCGTTCATGTAGCGTTTTTTATGTTTGTGTTTTTCAATGTCTTTTGTTTTCTTTGGAAACTTTATTTGCAGTAGATTTAACCCTTTATTGTGTTTTTAGCTACTTAAAAATTTATAAGCAATAGGAGATTTGCTTTATTTTTGTATTCATAAAATGAACTAAAAGAAATTTTTCAATAATTTTTATGCAAATTAAGTTTTAATATGGTTTGGATTTTGGATATTATTTGATTAATTGTAAAAAATTTTATTATTAAATATAACTAGAGCTAATAGTGACTGGGTCAAGTGTTATTCAAATCTTAAATTAATTTCAGAATGTATCGAAGAAGTAGATACTTCTTAATCATCAAGGGTTAATGTAAGTTTTTTGAGGTCAACAGTAAAACTTTTTTTGAAAATCATATACCACTTGACCTAATAGTCAAAATAAATTTTCTAAACATTTAACAATTTATTGTATAATTTTCTTTTTCCAGTGTAAAATTGCGCTTATTTCCGCACTACGTGTCTGTTTACTGTCAGCGTTATTGGTGCCCTTTTCTGTTTTTTTTCTACCCCCTACCTTTTGTGTATTTCGCTACTCACAACTGACACCCAATTGATATGTAAGCCTTATTTTCGACTCCTTTATTTTTGTTTTGTTCATTTTAATAACTGTTTTGTTGTATGGCTTGTTGACGACGTATGTTTGGTATCACGTTTCTCGTTGGCCTTAAGTCGAAGTTTTTCTTCAACACTTTAGAAGCCATTAAATTTATATTCAAAAACGTTTTGTATCGCTTTTGTTGTTTTTTCTTAATTTTTTTTCTTGAGACTTCATTGAGCATTTTTTTTTTCTTCATGCGTCGGCGCTTGTTTCACACAGCTCTCTATCCAGCCGTTAGACGTACCCAGTTTATTTAAATTTTATTTTATGTTTCGTTTAATTTTAGTTATTTTCTCATGAGAGAAATTCGCTTATTAGCATTTTTATGAATTTTATTGCATCTACTACTAATATTTTTGTAAAGGGGTAACATTTTTGTGGGTGTGTAACTTTGTTTATTTGCCTAAGCACATAGATTTCGTAAATTGTGTGGGTATATTTACAATTTTTATTGCAAATTTTATTAGTTTTTCTGATTAAATTATTATTTTCTTGTTCTTCTTCAGCATTTCCTATTGACTTGATATTTTAATGAAATTGATTTTTATATTGGCTATTTAATTTGAATTTTTTAATTATTATTTTTGTCTATTTTGAAAACTGTGCCACAATTCTTATTTTTTTTAATTCCGTTGAAGCCTCTTTTGAAAACATGGCAAATAGTGTGGGTTACTAAGACGGCTCAAATAAAATATAACATAATTTAGTTTTTCTGTAATTTTCGCAAAGTCCTCAAAACTTGTAATATGCTTCGAGTTTGTAGTAGGAGTTCCTCTGCAGCTGTTTATACTAAGTCTAATGCTTCTAGCGAAAATGATATCAAATTAAAGAGGAGCCATCTAACTAAGCCTACCGTTATTTAAACAACAAAGTTCTTATCCCTCCACAGTTAATTTGAACTAAGAACCAAGATATTCAAGATATTCACTCAAATTATATTGAGTTTTTTAACTTTTTAGTAATTTCTAACAATCTTTATTTTTACAATTAAAACCTTGCAAAACTTTACTCTCTTTCAACTACTAATTCAGACATTTTTCAAAAAAAATGTTAACAGCAAAGTGCTAACTTTCTAATCTCCTAATTTTTTGCTCCTCTCTCCTATTTTGTTGCATTTATTTTATTTTTCCGTTGCAATCGGGGCACGTCGCACACTTGTTTTTCGCAGTGTTTGCGTCAACATTGTCACGTTGCTGACATGTTTTCCACCATTTCTTGTTTTTATTTTGGCTTTTATTCTTGGCGAAAAAAGAAAAGTTTTTTTAAAGTACTTTTTTTCTTCAGCACAGCATTTTGTAGTTGCAATGCTATGACATTTAATTTCTTGCAAGTTGGTAGCATTGCATTGACAAGTTGCAAGCTTCTTGTTTGGCTGCATGACGCTACCAGTGGAAAAAAGAGAGTGTTACGCTGTTTGTTGTCTTCTTTTCAGCTGTCAATGTCTACTTTTGTTTATATTTATTAGTCTTTCATTCAATTGTGTAAGCCGTTGCTGTAGCCAGTGTTGCCACATTTTGATGTCATTGTTATTGTTTGATTTTTTTCCTGTATTTTCAATTTAATTTTTACTTTGTGGTAGTATTTCAGCTGTACTGCTTAGGGTCACAGTTAAGCTTAACCTTTGCTTCGTATGTTTTCCGTTGCTTACATTTTTTTAACTTTTACGTAAGCGTTTGGTTTATATCCTTTTGAGACTTTATTTTGCATTAAAGAAATTAAAAATCTTATGTTGCCCGGAAATTGGGTCTTAAGTTGTAAAGTGTTTGCTTAGTGACCTCTGAGCAACCTGGAAATATCATCTTACTGCGCCTATGTGGAATATGCTTTCGAAGCAAAATGGTTCATTTGGCCTGACCTGCAGTTGAAGTTGAACTTTAAGCGGATGTTGCTTTTGGTGGCATGTTACCACACTAAATATATGAATGAATACATCAAGTAATGTCAGCTAATTTTGTTTTAAGCGAAGCTTTTTTGAGACGGTGACTAATAAAAATATGCACTTGATTAACAAGCAAATAGTTTCTTTTAATTATAAATTGTGATCAAACTTAAATTAAGGTTATAGGTGTTGTTGGACTTAAAAAATATTTTAAAAAACATTTACTTTTATTATAAACTCTTGCTTAAATCAACAACCAAAACCAGTTGTTTATATGTTCGAGCTCTCGAAAAATTTTCTAGTTTTGTAAATTTTGGGAAAAAATATTTGGTCTAAAAGAAAAAAGAAATAGTGACTGAAAAAGACATTCAATAACTCTTCTATGGAATAAATAAGGCGTCAGATGTTGAAGTATAAAAAAATCGCATATTTCAAGAGAGGCAAAGAAGTGAAATGCAGAACAGTCCTCAAGAAATAATTATCGTCAATAGCCAGTAAAAAAAGAAATCAAATTTAAATTTAATTTTAATTGTATGTACAATAGTATTTATATGTAATCTTATAAGGAAGGAGCTTACAAAACGTCGATGTATGATTCAAGAGCTGACGGTATTTTCAGCGCATAGAATTAGAAATCTGTCGTCATCAAAATTTTTATGTCATGATATGTCATTTTTATTAGATAGATTATATAAATCGAATGTCCATAAGACCACGTCACTCGGCATCATTTTTTATTATTGGTTTTTAAGAAATTTTACACTGAAGTAACACCATGTGCAGTTATTTTTTTATAATTTTGTTTTCAGGTATACTTTTAAAGCATGAAACGAAAATAATGCCCTTACAAATTGTTCAAATTGCGTGATATTTGGCTTGAATAGAACATAAACCATGGAGTTCCTAAGACGCTATGAACTTTTCAGCAGATTTTATATTCTTCATAAGTAAGTACGTAGTTCGATTTCTTTGGTAACGAAATGTGTTACAGCCCAATAAGGATATTGTGTTGGGGGTTTTTCTTTAATCCCAAAATCTTAGGATTTTGTTTTTAAAGTATTGGTAAATCTGGGAAAATATAAGTTCTGTTTTTCTTCTTTTATTTTTTGAACTTTCAGCTAGCAGAGAAAACCGATTAGCTTCAACGTTGAAGGGCCGAGAGGGCATTTTTATCACTAACTTAATGAATTATTTTTATAATGGCTGAAAAATCAAAAGAATAATAAATAAATAACCAAATAAATACCTCAATGCTTGTCAAACTCAGATACAAAATCAAACTTATTTGATATAAGGAAAATAATTTTATTTGTTAGAAAAACACAATTTATGAAGCAAAGCAAAAACCGAAAAACTAAAATTATCTGCTTGGTATGAGCAAAACTAGACGACTGAAGCGTATTTTTTAAAAATGTAACAATAATGAAATACATATTGTTGTGGTTATTTAATCGACACGAATTGACCTTTTCAAAAATTTAATTTATGTTGAGAGCAACTGTTATCAGTCACAAATAACAAAAAAAAAAATTTCTCAAAATTTGAAATTAATCGTTCTTTTTTAATAACTCTGTCATACTTTGAATGACTATTAATTATTTTTTGGGACTATTCTTTAGGTGAATATCCATGCCATGGATTTGCTTTTATTTTAATTTTGTTTATGAATCAGCATCAAAAATCTAATTATTTGTCCATTTTTCGTTGAAATGTTTTTGAAGACAATGTAATTTTTCCGGGTGAAAAATTCACGTAATGACCCAATGAAACGCGCGGTTCTCGAAGTATTATCTACGAATATAATAAACGATAAGTGCTGATTCTACTTGAACTTACGTTAACCATTCTTCGGTTAAAAAAAAGTTATAAAAGTTAAGGTACTACTTAATATCAATCCCAATTGCACACATTTTCAAAATCTAAAGATTTTTATGTCGAATTCCTTTGCCTTCAATTTGAATAAAATTTTCTTTTCACTTTTTTAGATTTTTTCGCTACTCTATCGATTTTCATTACGTTTTTTGGTAAGTAAGAATTTTTCTTCATTCAATGTTAAAAAGAAAAGAATATATTTTCTTGGCTATCGGCTCTTGGCAAAATATTCACTGAATTAATTTTATAAAAATAATTGATTTAAAATGGTTGCAACAAACCAAAGAAGTGCTGAGAAAAGTCAGCGGAAAGAACAAGACTCTGACACAAACGCATTGAGCAAGACATTCTGCTGCATTTCTGCAAAATGGTATACGAACCAACATTGGAAGCCACACAATTTCCTAAAAGCAAATGTTGAAGACAAACTTAAAAATTGGCTAAAAGTGTACTTCTTTACTGTATCTTCTACAAAAAGGACCAAAATGCTATATAGCTTCCAAAAAAAAAGCAAATAAAATAAAAAGAAGAAAGAAACAAAACAAAAACTATAAGTCGTCTTACAGTCATCGTTGAAAAAAAAAAAAGCTGACGTTGGTTCTAAGAAAATAAAGAAGCCAAAGAAAGCAAATTGGCAACCAAAGTGGACATAACAGATAGACCGACAGACAGACAGGCAGGAGGAGTATAGGATACAAGCGTCTGGGTATAGGAAAAGAAGAACGGTCACGTTCACTGCTATTATTATTTTTGTTGTTTTTGTTGCTTTGTTATTTTTGTTATTCTTACTGTTACTGTTTACGCCGCTGGCATGACATACGCTATATAGACAACTTCGGTCGTTTTTGACCATTCATGGTCATAAAAGTTGAGAACTTGCCATAGAAGCAAAAGAAGAACAAGATGCTGCAGAAAGCATGATGGTGAGCAAAGCGATTTAAAAAAAAAAGCCAATGCTTGGTATAGATGCTTAGGAACAGCACATTTAAAGTGAGATTTTGTTTGGCTGCTATGTCTGCTGTTGTTCAGCAAACATTTTTACAAAGTTGTTTTGGTGCTTTGGCAACGATAGTCTGCTAGAAATTTGCTTAAACTTGACTTTGTCTTAAGCAAAAGCGTCAAACGAATGGAATATTGTAAGCGTTTAGTTAAAAGCCTAAGAAAACAAGCTGTTTTTCTGGCAGATTAGTTATCTTCAGCCAAAAAGTGGTTATGAAAAGTTTATCTGTGCGTAGGTTTGCCCATATGTTTGAATGTCTTTCACAAATGTGAAGTATTTTTCAATATGAAATATTGACACAACAAAAATTAAAATAATATTAACATTTTGCACCACATATGTATGTGGGTCATTCCACCTATAACATGGATAAAATTTTCAGGGATGGTACTCCTATATGTTCTAAAAATTTTGAGCCTAAAAAAACTGAAATCGATGATGGAGTATTTGAGAAAGCGATGTTTTCTTGGAAGGCCAATTTTTTTATCTTTTACCACATAGAAACCGTTCAGGCCTTCATTTATTCAGATTTGCAGTTTTATTGCTATCTACTAGTACACAACTACCTAAAAATAATATAAAAGCTAATTTTGATTGTGTTGGTTTGTTTATATTCATCAATGAATTTTTTTGTTTTACTTACGAGTTTTTTTTAACACAATTTGAAACTTTTTTTTTAAGCAATAATGCTGGTTAAAAACATTTTATCGATTTCTTTTATATCTTCTATATGGTAGACCAATCACTGAAAAAAGTTTCATCCTATTTAAAAAACATGAGGGTAATGATATGCCCATTATAGATGGAATGACCCATGTCTATAGTCATTTATTGTTGCATATTTTCATATCGGCAGTATTCAATTGCTATAAATGACATCAAGGCTGAGTTGCTAAACTCCAACAAACAAAGTAATGTTACGGTTAGTATTCTGTTTCGAAAAAAGTAACCTTGCAACCAGGTTGCATTGTTTAAAGAGACTTTAGTTGTAAGCACATATTAAGCCGATTATTTATTTTATATGAATATAGTGATAAAATATCACTAATATACAGAAAAGATTAACTCTTTAGTGTGGCAGAAACAAATGGGCTGTACGGCAATTGGTGGAATTAGAACTTTGGTCATTATATTTCTTCAAATAATTTTATTCAAAAATATCCCACACCTAATGAGAAAGATTGCTTAAAAGGTTTTTGGAAAACTTGATTAAAGTCTGGTCATAAAAAGAAAAAATTTTGGATAATAAAGGCCAACTCGTACAAATATTAACTGCGGAAGATTTTGTAAAAAATCAAAAGACATCATTTTAAGTCAAATATTTTCCACCATTTTCCATATGAAAATTTTTGCTGATGGGGGTTTTGGCAACGTTCTTTTTTTATTTCCGGCTTTTGATATCAATGGTACTCAGATCTTGATAGTATTTGGTGTGCAATTCGACATTTGAGATGGTCCTGGATCACCATATTTTCAAAATTCGGCAAAACACTTTCAAATTGAGTTAGTGAGTGCTCTTGGTAAATCAGTTTGACTCAAACATTTAGAGTCGTTGTCGTTGATAGAAACGTAGACTGTGAGATACGACGAAGCTTAAGTTAAGCTGCTTAACAAAGATACGATTGGTAATGCATCAGGTATATTAGAAAATTATGTTTGTTCTGATTTTGTTTCAAATTTCGGACACGGAATTGAAATTTAAAGTTTACTCACCTTTCAACACCTGAGGCATATAGATAGTTTTTATAAGATATTATGTGGCAAAATGCATGATTTTTTAATAAGCTCACTGTTAATCTTGAGTTTTAAAAAAATTATAGTAACCTATCGATTTATTTTCTCAAAAGATTCTGCATAACATTTTCGGCCGTTCAAAATAATTTTTTTTTGATAAAAGAAATATGTCAAAGCGTGAGAAATACCATTCCCTTCATTGCGCCCTTGGATATGGAATTCTTAAATCTTTTAAGTTGAACGGTATGAGATGTGTGCAGGAACTACATATATATTAATTTTGTACATTAAATATGTATAACTGAATTGATATTTATTCTACGGAATGGATCGTAGGTTAATTTCACAATTTTCATATTTTTTTGAATTTAAAAAAAAAAATAAAAATTTGTAACCATTTGTTCTACATCCCAGAAATGCTTGCGATCAAAAGTGCTATGAAATTTAATAAAAGTTTGGCTAGCACTGGCACTCGCCAAAAACCTGCAGCAACAACGCTGCATACTGCAAAAGCCCCATCAATGCTTCACGAACTTTAATTGATTTATGTTGTGCAATTTGTAAGTTTTCTCGCTATTTTCGTTTATTTTTCTTTAGCTTTTATTTTTTGCGCCAATCACGAACATGTGTTTGTTATGCTATGCGCACAAAATAAAACAAAAACTTAGAAAATGGAAAATACAACGAGAAGGCACAAATGAAAAGCGCAGAAATAAATAAAA
Organism: Meiosimyza decipiens; assembly: GCA_963680825.1. NCBI lineage: Eukaryota > Metazoa > Arthropoda > Insecta > Diptera > Lauxaniidae > Meiosimyza > Meiosimyza decipiens. The sequence goes on from OY804258.1 coordinate 141,395,461, forward strand.
ATAAATAAAAGTTCAATTGATTTTCAATTAAATGTTGCGTCCGCAACAGACGTTGCGCTGTGTGGTGGCAGTAAAAGAAATAACGCTTTTAAAAAATTAAAAACACTCAGAAACACGCACTTAGCCGCACAAACACATGCACACATACACTTACACATACTTGAACGTGCACGTACATGTACAAAGTATAAATAAATTTTCCAAATTCCACAACACTTTCAAAGGCGTTAGAAAAAGAAGCAAACAGGGAGAAAAAAAATACAAAATAAATGTCAAATATAAAAACAGTGTATTTCATTTCTCTCTCTTTTTCTCTCTTAGTCCTCTACCGCTAACTTTTAAGCCCAAATATTGAAACGTGCAACGAATTTGCAAAATTTGCTGCCGGGCGTGAGAAAAGTAAAATATAACAGCGACACATTTGCAAATTTTGTTGCTGTAGTATTTAAAATTTATTCAGCATATTTTGTAAAAAAACGACAACAACAACAACCTACACTTAAAGGCCTGCATTTCGATTGGGGGAATATAACATTAAAATTGACAATACTTGGCAAAAAAGAAGTATAGAAAAAGGATGAGTAAACTACACGGTAAAGATTTTTGCTTCAGTATATTTATATAAATAAAAATATTAATTATTTAACTTAGCTTACAGTGTAGGATAACACCAAAATAATAACATAAGAAGAAAACCAAACAATTAAAAATCAGCTATAATTTGATAATAGCTTCATCAAATGCCAAATGGAATCATCAGTGACCTTTGAGCCGAAAAGTGATAGTTTCTAAGCCTCATTTATTTTTATTTTTGCATAGATTTGTGTGCAACCGAAGCAAAAAGTGAATCAATAAAATAAAAAATACATTGATTCTGTTCTGTTTTTGTTGTTGTAACTCATAATATGAAAATTAGTGCTGCCGTATAACACACATGTTGAGCATTTTCTTGTTATTCCTTCAATCAAATAAAAACTGACCCGACAAATTTTGTTATCTACATTTGGAGGGCGTTTTTAAAAATATTTAATTTTGCCATACGAAATCGCATTTCCCATTTCCTCACATGAATTAATTTCAGTGTAGAAAAAGTTAAATTTACATGACGTTCGATTTGACATAAGTTGACAGCAAATACGCGTTACAGCAACAACAATGAAAGTAGTAGCAATAATGGCAGTGACAGGAATGACAGACATGAATTTACAACAGCAACAAACATTAAAGCAACATTGACAACAGTGCTGCCAAATCGTAACAGCAGCGGCGTTTTGGTAACATTGGAAAATTGGTTTTTATCATGTCGCAGCGTATGCGACATATTTCCGTTTGCAATGTGAGCGTGTATGTGTGTGTGTGTGTGTGTGTGTGTGTGTGAGTGTGCGCACGCTACCGCCATTAAAAACGCCATCTTGCATTATTTTCGATTTTTTTAATGCTGCTTCTCTTTATTTGGATATTTTTGCCGCGCGAGCCTATCACGTACGTTTTCCATCAATATCGTGATGTTTTTCCGTTTCTCATGATTTGAAGTTTTTTTTCCTGCTGTTCTCTTGTAGAACTTTTAGGCTTATTGCTGCTGCCTGCTTGCATATTGTGATAATATTTTTTTTTCTTGTTGCTGTCGATTGTCACACTAATATTGGCAACGGCTGCCATCTTCTTAAGAAGAGCTATTGGCTTCCTGTTTTCACGTTTTTCCATTAGCCAGCCTGCCAGCCAGATTTTTTTTTCCACACTCATTGAAACACAACGACAAATAAAAAAGTGGAAAAGTTTTTCCTCAAGACTTTTGCATTTGTTTGGGCAAAATTGTTACAACATGACTTGCATTTTGAACAGGAAAACTTTAGCACAGTGTTGCCAATTTATAATGTTTTTTTTTGTTATTGCATAAGTTTATATGAAAGTTGCAGCTGTAAAGGGTTCAAAATTGCTGCCGAATGACAAAGTGACACTTTTTCGCTATTGTTTTGAATTTTTTTTTGTAATTTTTAAGCATAGGCATAAAGTCAAAAGAAAGTGGCATTTTCATTTATAGCTTTTTGCAACTTTTCCCTTCTAATTTTCTGACTTCATAAATTGGCTTTTTCCTTTTTCGCCTTCTCAATAAACATTTGCTCTGGCAAACTACTTTCTAACTTCTGATAGACCTTTTATTCAACTATCAATTAAGTCATCTATGAAATCGTTTATTCAACATCAACCAACATCAAAACAAACAACAACTCAGTCATCCATTCAGTCTGTCATTTATCCATCCATCCAAGCGTTTCCAACCTTTTGATAAGAGCGAAATAAAATTTCATTTAATTCGATTTAAACCAATTTAGAAAATTTCCACTTTAATAAAACCGAGACAAACGGGCAGAACGCAGACATTTTGGGTGGCATCGATGCCACAACAATAGCAACAACAACAATGATAGCAACAACAGAGCCACACAAAACATGGCGCACAAACGTGAATTGCGATACAGAAAAAGAGCGTGGAAGATGGAAAACAAAGCCAGCCAAACACGAGCATCGAATTAAGTTCAAGCTACTTCCTAGTGATGGTCATAAAATGCATTTTTCAAAGCGAAATAAATGCGACTTTTGACGAGGTAGCGGTAGGTTATAGGGACCACAAAATTTACATGCTTTGTATTAAAATGAAATTTAAATTTTAACCGAATATATAGTTTTCTATATCACTTCCAAGTTTTCAAAAGCAATACCTCAAAAAGGGAAAGTATTTTACGTTGAATCCACATGGGTTTTGAGGGCATATTTACTTTCAGATGAACCTCCAATATGACAAAAAAAAAAAAGGTTCCTTGCACATTTTGCTTAGTATATTTCGAAAACTAGAGCTGATAGATCCGATCGGAAGCCAAATTCGAATCCAACGCGTCATAAGGCTTCGAAAAGTATGGTCTCATTTGTGGTTCTGATGTCAAGGAAAATTTTTGTCACACTGTGTTTTTGTACAGATGGTTGTACCTTGCAAGTACTATGTATATAGCATAGAATACAAATCATTTGAAATTACACCCATAAAAACTTTGGTTGAGAAAGATCAGAGCAGAGAAGTAAATAGTTCAAGCTGTAATTGCATCAACCAGCTCAGAGCTTTGAATTGCTGATTTTACCATGTAATCATGATGATCGATGACATTCGTTTAATTTTAAGCTAAAAAATCATACAAAGCGATGGTTTTATGCATGGACCAACGTATAAAATTTCAGCAGACATTAAATTGCGTTGAAAATGTTCTTACTGAGATAAGTTTTCAAACTGGCTCTGGTTACGCCCTATTACATATGCTCCGACATAACTACCAACTTAAAAATGACACCACAACCCAGTGACACCTCAGCTGCAATAGATTTTAATCGTGTAGCTCTTAGTGTTGATGTCAATGGATGCCATAGCAATAATAATAAGTAATCATGATGATACCCATTGATCATTATGATGTTAGCGATAGTGCTATTACTTTTGTTGTTGTGCTTTTGTTATTGCCATCAGTTTAACTATTGCTGTTAATTATTTTCACACTTGCTTTGTGTTCCACAAATCTACGTGAGTTGATGGTATTGGTGTTGGTACTGGTGTCTGTATGACAGACAGCAGCAATGTGACAAGTGTCACTACGCTGCTGTTGTTGCACATGCAACATCACAGCTTTCTTCTTCATCAGCAATTCTTTTTTCTTTAGTACTATTGTTGTATTATTGATGGCGGTGCGTTTTTTTTTTCCGTTTCTAATAGAATTAAGCAATTTAGTGCTTTTAATGTTCTTGGCATTTGCTTTTTTTTTGTTGTAAATTCATTTCATTTCACTTTTTTTTATCTTTTTTTTTTGAATTGTAACTCAATAATAAAAATGCATTCACTGCTCAAATGTCAAATTAACTGTCATTTGTAGAAATTGTTGCTGTTGTGAAAGGGGTTGCTATTATATTTATGGTGCTACTGCTGTTGTTGTTGTTGTTGTTGTTGTTGTTGTTGTTGTTGTTGTTGTTGTTGTTGTCAGTGCTATGACTGTCAATGAACTCCGTCACTTTTGCTGTCAGTTTTAAATGCCATGACTTTTCATTTTTTTATTATTGTTTTTGTTGTTGTTGGTGGAAAATATGTTGTTTTGATTTTTTTGAAAAATTGTTTTTCCACATTTATTTCAATTGTAATGTATGTTGTTTGTGTATCAAATGTCACTGAATTTTTGTATTTTTACGCAGTTTGATTTTTGCGCTGAATTTAATGTCAATTCGTTGTGGTGCGCCATGTTGCAAGGGTGAAATTTTGAAACAAAAAAAAAACCTGAAGTTAAGCGTGGGGTTAATAGTTTTTTCAAGCTATATAGAAGAAATATAAGGCATATGGGGAAAGCGGTACGAAAATGCAAAGGTTTTTTGATAGGTTGTCATAGCCAATTTGCTGGGAAAAAACTTTTAATGTTTAAAATTTATATTGAAAGAAAATTTATTTCTTTCAAGTCGGAATTAAGAGATCGTTTTAAATAAAAAATGACCAAAATATAAATTTAAAACTTTCTAACTTCGCGTTTTAAGCAAACGTTTCTCAGGTTAAGAAACTTTCCAAAATATTTTAGCCAAATTCAATAAAAAAATAATCTACACAAGTTTTCATGGCATTATTTGTTGGTTTTTATTCACTTATCGATTAGGGAAAATTCGATTCGATGAATTAAACATAAGTCTCTGAAATTCGAAGCCAAACTTTCATTTATACCTTATCGTTAATTTAGAAAAAAAATAATTTCCTAAGCCAATTAAAAAAATTTTCAAAAAAACAAATAAATCCTAAAACAAATATGCCTCACTTTTGAGGTAGTTTTTCATAAAATCTGTGCAAAACTTATCTGGTTTTAGGGTGATATACATATATAGTATGTCTCTATCAAATCAGATCAGGAATATATGTATCGATTAGGAGAGCATTCTTTGCCATAAATTTTGTTAACTTTGGCTGATGATTTACCATAAATCATAGGCATAAGTCAAGCCGTTGTTGCGCTATAAATTTTCAAAATATATGAACTGCATCAAAGATCTAAGTTTTAAAATATTTTTATCTATGAAAATGTCATTTTAAGAAAAAAATTTAAGGAATTCGTTTTTTGTTTTTTTCATGGGGTGAGTGATGTTGAACCTGAAAGTTCTTTGTAACTCAAATTTTGGTACTATAGCTTTAGATTATTTTTATGTGTATTTGTTTTCTAATTCGCCCAACAAATATAATACCAATTCAAAATGTAATCTTAACATGTTTAATTTTTCCGAGTTTTTGAAAATTTTCACAAAGTTTTTGTATTTGCCCTAACACTTTTTCCCTAAGTCTAAAAACTTACTTTCATCAACCAGTACAATTACACTAATATCTTTGAAGTGTTTATTTCTTAAGTTATTATTGTTTTAATATTTCATTGCATATTTACTGGCGCCTAAGCATAAACAATAAATAAATCCAGACATATCAAATAAAATTAGCAAACTCAAATAAAAACAGTATAATATTTCGCATCGAAATAAATTGTCGGGCTGTTTTTGTGCATCCACCAACACAAAGAGGCACGATGAAGAACTATAATGCCGGATTTCAAAAATTTATTTTTATTTCGACTTTGCAAATGCGCACAGACAATCCAACAGAGTCGCAAACAAATGTCTTGCATCCGTCCTCAAGACAACACCAAGAACGAGTCACTCATATCAGTCGGCGACGCTTTGATATGGTGAACAGACAGACAGTCAAACAGACGGACAGCAAAATAAGCGGCAACACACTCATGCGCCAAATGCTGGCAACACTCACTCACTGTTGCTCTTATGACAGCTACAGTCGTCGTCAGTGTCAGCGACATTGTCAGTCGCGTGAGGAAGTTGGGCATGCGCTTGTCAGCAGCGCTATAACAACTCGTGTGGTTCAATTGCTTTGTTTTTTTTTTTCAAATTTCAACTCATTTCAAATTCAACGCTGCCGCAAATTTATTTCAATTCGCATTTATATTTCACACTTCCACATCGCATTGTCATATTAAAATTCCATCTTTTTATAGGATTTATTTGCCACGGTTTTTTTGTTCTAAGCGTTTGCAGTCTTTTTGCTTTACTTTAGGCTGCTGTGTTGATCCTGGACCCCCTTGGTGTTGAATTTCAACACCATTCATTTGCGTCTTTTGTTTTGCTTTTGTGTTTATTCTTATTTTGTTTTTTTCTGTTTTACAGCCTTCATAAATTTTTTGACATGGTAAAATGTTTGAAATGCGTTTTTAAAATTCATTGCATGCCAGTTGCTCATAAGCATACATGTACTTGTGTATTAGGGTGGATCTTACTTTTAATATAAACTTATTTCAATAATATTAACAAATTTGGAAAATTAAATCAGCTGCTAAGGTTTGTCATCCAAAAAAAAAAATGTTCAGAGTTTTAAAGAAATTAGTTTGTAATTTGAGCTTAAATTTTTTGTGATTTATTGACTATAGTTTTTGGAAATGAAAATTACACACGGTAGCTTCTCATATATCTACCAATCTATACACAAGTTGGACTTGGCTATACTGATATCATTGGGAACATTTTTTAAATAGTAAGTATTTTAATATATCATATAAAAGATCACTTTTTATGCTCAATCTCATCAGTAGCCACATTTCAAAAACAAAACTTCTTAAATTGTGACTTCAAAATTTCATTCTCTTTTTCAGAGTTCCACCCCTATTCATACACATGTTAAAAATACGTTTAGACAAAAATTTGCATGTTTTTCTTGGGCAACTCGCACCAAGCAATGAACAACAACAAAAGCAACAACAACAGTAAAACGCTGTTAGTCAATTTTAATGCAATTACATTCAATGTGCGCATAAATCTTTCCTTTCTTCATCATATGATCTCGTACGGGGAGTTTGGTTATATCTCCGTAAGTTGGTTTTCTCGTTATATTAGGATACGAACACCCATCTACCCTATCACTCTGTGTGCCTATCATATCTTTTGAGGTTTCTGCTCGCATTGCTGCATCTAATCGAGTTTATGTTTTAGATTTAATTTGAATTCTTAATTCGATTTTGTTAGGGGTATTCATGCTTCGCTCTTTACATTTTCTTAATACTTTGATTAGATTTCTATTCAAATTCTTAAACCGAAAATGCATTGAATTGCAAATTTATTTGATAGGGTTGAATTTTTTAGCTGAATTATAAAGCTTTGAAGTGAATACGGAATGAAAACTTTATTTTTTGTTATATAGCTAAACAAAAAAAATTATTTAAAGAAGAAATTTTATCTCAAGCAACGGCCGAATCGATAACAACGTTACATTATTGTTCTTGTTCTTCTTCTTAAAATATGCCAATCATTTCGAAGGGCATATTTACCCGAGGGAAGGGCTACCGAAACAGGAGGTTTTTAATGAGTCCTTAACGAGCGCCAATTGCAAGGCTAAAATAGATATCCCACTGGGATTGAAATCGTACTTAACATTAAAGTTTCCCTGCTTTTAAAAAAGCATGTGAAACGGGTATGACGCTAAGACCCACGCGAACGACTACACACGAAAACACGTCTGTACTCGTTAACGGACAAACGAAAGACCATCAATACATACATTTCAAGTTCGAAATATTTTGGATCATCTAATGCGAAATTTTGCAGAGTTTGTTTGTTGAGTAGCTTCGAGTTTTATGGAACTTGCATTTTTCTCTATTTTAAAGTTTATATGTGAAAATGATTAATTTTTTTCAAAATGCAATACATAATTTAATTTATCTTTCTAACTTTCTGAAGTTTAATAAGTTCAAAAGTTTTTAAAAATTTCTCTTCTTTCTATCAATTTTGATTTTCCCACCACTTTGTTATCAGAGATAGCTTACATAAACATGGCGTTGCAACTACCAAACCAACAAAGGACCTTTCCACCGACTGCATTCGATTTGATAGAACTTTCCCTCTTCATTTTCAAACATAAACATTCTCACGCTGAAGTTGCAATTCAACGACTACAACAACCTCAGACACAAATTGATAAACAGCGAAATTGACAAATTGACAAACAAAATGTCAATCAATTTTAATGAAGATTTCAATATTTAAAAGACTTAACGAGAAATGCAAAATATGAGAGAGAAAGAGAAAAAAAGGAACTTTTAATTGAAATTAAAATTAAAAGACAATAAAATTCAGCAGAAAATGAATGGTATATCAAAACTAAAAAATTGAGAACAGAGGGCAACATTTGTCAAGGGAAAGTCAAAAGTTCAAATGTGGATCAAAGATTCTGTTGACTTTTTATAAAAAAAATAAAAATTGTAAGCAAAACCGCTTGAATTTTTTTAAATGAGCCACTTCCCGTAGAGTTTGTGATGGGATTTATGTTGATTATTTTCTTTTCATTTTTTTTATTTTTTCAGAATGTCATCACTATAAAATTAACTAACCCGCAGAAAGAGCTTAATTTTGTAGACAACAGCCATTGAGTAACGACTTTCATGACGTTCAGAAAATAAAGAAAAAAACTTTTATTTTTTTTTGTCTCTGAAAACATTAGTTGATTTAAGCGTAATTTCAATGCTAATCAAAGTTTTTCTTTTCGTTGCTTTTGCTTGATTACATGAAATTACAAAATAAACTGTATGTATGTAGGTAAATTGTCAAAAAAAAAAAACAAAGCATGACAGCCAGCGGGATGTAATAGACCCTTTTTAAGTATCTTTTTATATGATTTGTAAGTTTTAAAGTTATTAACACACGTGCTATAAAAAAATCGTATTATTTCTCTTAACCTAATTTCTTTTTATCGTTTTCTATATCTTGCGTTGATCATTTGCTATCTTTTCTTTGTTTTCTTTTAATTCATTTTTAATATTCAAATGTTACCCACATTTGAATGCCAATGCTGCATTTTGAGCTTGGAAAATTTCTCACGTTGTCTAATTAATTGGAAACTTTTCTTTTGGTTTTTTAGCCTCACTGTGTTTTTTTTATAAGCTTTTGATGGGTCTTGGTTTTTCTTACAAACTGTCACCGTCTGTTACGCTCTATAGCTACGCTGCATTAATGACCCTACACTTTATAAGCAAACGTCACTCAGTTTTGGTTTTCAAGTCAAGTCTCTTATGCTGTTGCTGGTATCGTGTCTGTCTCCAATGAGCGCAAGCGTCGCTTAATTGTCAATTAAACAAATCAAGCGTGCGATTGCTTTGCATTTGTTTCCATATTCATGATTTTTTTTTAAAAATTTTTTTTTTAATTTTTATAAATATTTTTACTGTTCTTTTTATTGTCATAAGTTGCCAGTTCTTGAGAAATGCATTCGAGTGTAAATAGAATTAACTGCATTGTTTTTGTTTTTTGTTGACATTTGAAATTGGGTAAGCTAGTTTTGGGTATTTTGATTTTTTTTTCTTCCCCACATATATGTAAATATTGGCTGCTTATATTGAAAGCTTTCTAATTTATTGATGCGAGAATGGCTTTGGTTTATTGACAGCATTATGCATTATTATGTTAGATATCAAGTGGATTTTGCTTTCATTTCGTTGAGTTTCTTAGTATTTGAAGTTCGTTTAACTTGAACTTTATTTGGCGATATCATATCGATTATAAGCGATCGAAGCAATTAAGCGTTCCAAATTTCACTGTAATAAGAGTGAAGAGAAAATATTCTTACAAATATTTAAAAAAATAGAGTCTAGAAACAAGCATTTAGTAAAAAGTTACAGCAAACATTAAAACATAATATTTATAAAGTTAAACAGTGGAAGCACTGACGTGTAAACCTAATGGTGTATCGTATGTTAGTACAAAAAATCATCAAGTAGTCTTAAAATGAATCAATATAATTTTAGATTAAATCCAAAAATTTGATTTAAGGTACCATTTTAAGGTACAAAAGTCGAAAACAACCGAATTGTATTAAGAAAAAGGCAAAAAAGTATCGAATAAGTCAATAAGCGTTGAATTGTATGGAAAAAGTATGAAGTTGAAAAATTATTGATATCAAAACAAGCGGCAAAAAGCAAAATACATCGAACAGTACTGAACATTTTGAAGAATGGGTATTATTATGGCAACAGTACTTAAAAAGTCAACTCAATGAATGTTCAAATCCAGACTCTCTGACTGCCTATAGTAAATTTTAATGAATCAAGAGGAGGTTTCCAGTTCGCATGAAAAATTTCAGATTTTCAGAACAAATCTCAAACTCAAATCTGAAAATTTGGACAACTGAAAAATAAATGACTCTGAAGTTAAGCAGCATAAATCGCTAAGCATAATGCAATACAGCGTGCCATCTGTTTCGTTTTTTTCAATATTTTTTTGTGTAGTTTCTCATAAAATTTTGGATTTTTCGATGGACTGATTCAATTGTTTGTTGTGAAAAAAATGTTCTTTTGCTAGGGTTTTCTAGATAATAAATTTGAATGTGCCGATGGAAATTTTCAAAGCTTAAGTAAAATATATCTCATTTTGGTAGAGTTTTTCAATGTCAAAAGTGAGGACTTTCTGTTTTTTTTTTTTTTTTTTGATAAGAATCACGAAAATTTATTTCTGTAGTGGTAGATAATAACTTTTCTGGTCCGATATCAATGGTACGCCTCTGATCAGATGACATTTCAGTGATTGATTTCAATTAGTATTGCAAAACTGTTTACAGTATTCTTCCGAAGTATCTTTGCCAAAGTCGCCTCAATAATCTTAAGTGTCAAAAATATTTGAAAAATAATCTCTCAAAAATGAGGTTTGAGTCATAATTCTTGCCTTTGAAGTAAAAAAGTTTCTTGCAAAAGTTTTTTACTTAAATCTAAAAGTACCATTATCAACACGTAATTTTAACACCTTCACATTTTTTTAGGTTGCATAAAATTTCGGACAAAGAACTGATCCGGTTGACGTGAGACGTTTGCTTTAAATTATTTATGCTAAAGAATGCATTGAACTGCATCATTTGTGCCCCTTTCGAGAGCATTATTTATTTAAATTTGCTATCCTGTACTCAATACAGCAAAGTGTACCTGCACACAAAAACTGTTAACAACTTTTCCAATTAAAATTTCGCTGGCAACAAAAGAGCTGTAAAAAGAATTGCAATTCACCCGAAAAATTCCAACTTTCTGCGAACACACTGCAGTTCAATTGATAAAAATCTAAATAAACATAAATTTTTACAACTTTTTTGCGAGCGAAATTTTAATGTAAAAAAGTTTTAAACTTTTTTTTTCAAAAAACTAATTGATATTTATGTGGCCAAGAAAAGAGGGAAACGTCACTGTCCCACACAATAAAAAGTACAAAAGTAGACGCATTGTTTTAGCAACTTGTGGGCTCTTTCATATTAAGTCAATGCACCATAAAATATATAAAAAAAATTAAACTCAGGCAACCCTTACAGCATTAAAATGCAAAAATTAAACACACACACACACGCACTCGTAAACAAAACATGGAATTTCAAATAAAAATTTGTTGCTGTAGTTTTTTACAAATTACAACAACAAAATAAATTTGACCAAGCATAAAGTTGCACCACCATTAAGGGTGCAATCTTCTGCTATCGGTGCTACTCCTTTCAAAGGCTGTCAAAATATACCGTTTACAAGGCTAAATAGTTGCACCGCATAAGGGAACGGCATATTTTTCTGTATTTCGCACCTGGCCGCGCTGCATACAGCAAATGCAGTCAGTCAGTCAGCCGGTGTGCGGCACCAAAAGCAGCTCAGCCAGGTCGCTCGTATAACACAAATTTATTGTTATGTGTATTTGTGTAGGGTAAATTATGTGGAAGCATAGATTATTTTTATTTTATGTTTTTTTTTTTTGCTTTAACCATTGTTTCAAAATTGTGTACACAAAATTGCATTGTATAACATGCACAGTAAAAAGGGGCACGTGTTCTCAAATCGCTATAACTTTGGCCCATCAAATGTTTTACAAAACGTTGGATAATAATGAGGATAACGAGCTTAAGCGGCGCACAAAATTAACATTTAACGGCGTTAGGGAAAGCTACTGAAACGACTGTTGGAGGGGATATTAAAGTTGCATTTTAACAGCAGTTTATGTTAATTTCTTCTGATGCGTCAACATTTAATGATGTTTAAGGATCGTTGAATGTAAAATTGACAATTTAATGAGAGGTGAAAGTGAAGAGAAAAATAATACTTTTTTTTAATGTTTCATCGAAATTTACCCGATAATGTACAGTTTTTTTTACAAACGCAACACTTCTTTATATAAAAAATCAAATTGACGCTCCTCAAATGTAATTTTTATGTATGAAAATTTTTCAAATTTTGTTTTCATCAAATGATTTTCACCATTAGCTGCAACTGAAAATATATAAAAATTTCAATATTTACCTGGCTGAATGATTGGGTTCATGTGCAAATGGCTCGGCATAAATATTTCTAACGGGTGGCACACGCCTTGGCAAAGGTGGCGGCACCGGATTATAACCATCCATAATGGTATCGCAATCGGAGTATTTCATTGATTTCATCGTCATTATGCTGCTTGTCGTTTAAGCGCAACGCGATTAAGAAAATTCAATCACACACTGCACACGATTTTCCAATACGAAATCCAGCAATTTTCACTGTTTACTTTAACGCTGTGCTTTTTCGCTTTATTTGTTCTCAATTTTTTAATTATCCTTGCCGCAAGGATATACGAGCGAATACTTAAATTAATTTAAAGCGTTGCATAATTAATTGCCGTAAATGCAGCAGTACTGCTTATTTTCATCATTAATTAAGTATGTGCTGATGCAAATATTGTGGTAACATTTGCAAGTACCATTTATTTTGTATTCTTGTGCGAATTTCTGCGAACCTTTTAATTTTTATTAAATGAAAAAAAAAATTTGTTTTTCTTTCACTTTAAATTCGAACAACGTTCCTGCTGAACGTGTAAATTCATGTAAAACCCAATGCCCGCCCCACGCATGGGAGTGTGTCCCCTTGTAGCAACGTATCTTCGATTTTTTTTTCGCGCTTAAATTATTTCGATGAACATTTCAATTCGAATTTTTTCATTCAACCTCCGCGTAAATTTTCAATATGTCGTAGTATTTGAGGCGCCCAAAAGTATGCAAACTGTTTTTATGACATTTGGTGCAGCTGTAATTTCAATTTATTAGCGCAGCTTCAATTTACTCTGTTATTTTTACTTTTTTACAGTGTTGCCCTAGAAAAGAAAATTAAATATTAAAATTTCTATTGGAATAAAGTTTTGTGGGAAAGAGAGTAGAATTTTTACATGAGAACGCTCCATCTTGCTATGGCATTTTTTCGTTTCTTTAAAACCAAAGTTTTGTTGTTGCTGGCTAACTAACCACTCATTAGCTTATGATGTGGTTTTTTTTTCTAAAATTTTTTTCAATTTTCAGCTTGACCACCTACTGTTGCGTGTTGAAAGCTTTGTCTGATTTCCTTGCGTTTTTTTCATGATTTCCGTTTTATATCATAATGGAATTTTCGTTGTCTTCACTTTTTCTGTACAATCATTGCTAATCAACGCTTCAAAAATTTGAAGCAGAAAATTAGTTAATATTATTATTATTTTTTGGGTTATTTGAAATTAGCCTCAATTTAGACACTTCATCAAAGTCAAGCTATTGTTGATTTCATTTGCGTTGTTGTTGCTGTTGCTGTTGACTTAATATACCATGATCCAAAAAAACTGCTCCATCATTGAAATGGTGTCGAAATAATTAAGTGTTGCGCACAAATTGTTTGCAACACAATTTTTAATTAAAATCCCATATTGAGAAATACCACATTGATATGTTTTTTTTTTTTCACATAAGTTTTTTTTCTTAAGCGAATTTTGCTTTAGAAAAACTTGGTCCAAGTTTTGATCAAATTATTTTTGTTTATGTTCTGCATTAATCGCAAACATAACATAACTTTCAAATTGATTGCAAAATGTATACGGGTGCTATTTACTATCTTAATTTTCGTGAACATATTTTTTAATTGAATTTCAGCTTTGAGGAGCGAGAAGGTTACTTCATGTCATGCAAATCAATTTGATATTTTTGACTTAATAGATTTTTTTTAGAAACAGCAAAACAATATATAGCCGGCACATAACTTTTCACAAATTTAAGCAGATAATTCAAAACATTTCGATCAGCTGCAAGTTACTGAACAGAAAGTGAAGGTATAAGATCCGTTGACAAAGAAAACACCTCTTTTATAAAGTTCGAAATTTAATGCTTAAGAAAGTTTATTTAAAAGAAAAATATGAAATTTTAAATGATTATCCAAAATATGTACAATATTCCTTGAAAAATTTCTGAAAGTATTTTGTCAATAAAAACTGACATGAACTTTTAAATGTAAGTACTTGATTTTTTTCTAGAGATATACCATATAAATCATTCTTTTTTATTTCTTTTTCAAAAAAAATTTTTAGATTTCAACCAGCATCCACAATTCTCCAAAAATTGACTACTGTACGCCCAATTCAGATTTTAGTAGAAGATACCCCTTCTCTCTGACAAATCGTTAGGGATGGGAGCAATGTCTACCTTTTACACAAGACGTTGGTTTATTTAACGTTCAGGGTATATAATTTTTTTCATTTCATTGAAGCGCATAAGTAGAGGTGTGGAAATTATAGAAAAGCATGTATGTATGCATATTATTCGTCAGTATCTCAACCTGAGTCGATTTAGACATGTCTATCTGTCTCCATGCTTGTCTGTTTGTGTGTCTGCGTGTCTATCAGTATGTATGACATGATTACAAAAACCCCAAGCGAGATAATTGAAGAGGGGGTGGCAGATCTAGAACAGTGTATAAATTCTTGATAAACGTCACCACAAGCGTCGATTTTGCCATGAACGGTAGGTCCGTTTATCTATATATCTGTTTGTCTATATGTCTGTCTGTCTGTAGGTCTGTTTATTTATATGTGTGTGTCCATCAGTGTGTCTGTCTGTTTGTCTGAATGTTGTGTCTGTAAGAAAAACTAGACGAGATAATTGAATGAAACTCAGTACACAGGCTAAAGCTTCAAATAAGGTTCCTGGGAATGCAAATAAACGACATCAGTTCGCGGGCACGCCCATTTAAGTGAAATTTATAATACGATATGTTGAGAGAGTTATTTTTTGTAGCATAAATAAATTTCTTAGAAATACTAAAAATAGCTTGGACAACGGCAAACCTTTAGGAGCATTTTTCTACTTCTAACCCAGATATGCTTTTAATTTTTGAACAATTTTTAATTTTTATAAGGTTTCAGTCTTGATGATAACTCCAGAGCTCCTCACTACAAAATAAAGTTTTTCTCTTGAAATTTTGCGATGGCCAACAACAGTTGCGAGCGCAATGCAACAAATCAATCTGTCTAACAATCAATAACTAAGCCACATTTAATAACAAGAATCCCACCCATGTTGTTGGCTACTATTGTTCCGGTTACAAATCATACAAAATTATGACGCGTCATTGTGAAATATTGAAAAACAATAACAACAACAGCAATAACAAAAACCTCACATATCGAACAAAAGTTGGAACTGAAATCAAAAGGAAAAATAAAAGATAAATGATATAGAGAATTTTAACGAATCCGCATAGTGCACAAGATATCACGATATCATAATTTCATATAAAGCATAATGTAATATTTGAGCTCTTTTTTGTTTCTTTTCTTGTTGCTGTTGTTGTAAGCCTCGCCTTATGCTGTTGGTGCTTATTCCTTTTCATCTCAATATTTTCTTTAGGAACATTGATACTATTCAAGTGATGGAAATACGGTAAAACGTGCAAAATCGAATGTGAACTACAAGAAAAATTTAGACTGATAA
Source organism: Meiosimyza decipiens (assembly GCA_963680825.1). Lineage (NCBI taxonomy): Eukaryota > Metazoa > Arthropoda > Insecta > Diptera > Lauxaniidae > Meiosimyza > Meiosimyza decipiens. The sequence goes on from OY804258.1 coordinate 141,411,293, forward strand.
CTGAAAGTTTCACTTATGCTAAAAGAAAGCTAAATGTTTACCAGTTGAAAAACAAATTTCAGACGATTTATAGTATCATAAAATTTGCGCGCACAAAAACCCTCGCTGCTGGCAATATTCTTAGATATGTAGCTAAAATTAAAAAAAATAAACAAAAATCAACACAAAATTACTAACTAAGTTCTCATTGCCTACTCTACCTTAAACTCTGAATTATTGAATGAATGACGTATTGAAATGGATAAAGGAAAAAAAATGGTTTATTTTACGGATTTTCATTTCAAATTAAGTTTATGATGAAGCAAAAAATGATTGTATTTAGCTATAGCGGCAAATTGTAACAGCAACAATAGCGAATACAACAACGACAAGTGCACGCTCTATGGTACTTGAGAAAACCACACCAGCAACGATAATAATAATAGCAACAACAACAATAACAACAACAAAATAAATACAAACTAAATTGTTGTAATTGCTGGCTAAGCCTTTGAACAAGACCCACAAAACTACAATATACATGATGTTGAGGAAAAGCCCTCTGGGACTTACAACAAAAGCAACTCAATAAAAGAAAAGAGGGAAAAATTAAGGAAAAGAAAAATCTACACATAAATAGAAAGAAATAATACCCAGTAGGAGAATATTCAATTCCTGCTCATCTTCTGGCAATCATTTTCGACTTCTTACAGCACTTTTTAAAATGTTCCCATGTCTTTCAACTGCTGGTCTACTGGCCAATAATAGACAGAAGTCAGAAAATCTGCTATCTACAGACATTGTTTATTTCTATAGTTCTCATTTAGTTTATGCGAATTAATTGACAAATAAGTTTTACTTATATCGGACGTCCAGTATTATGTTAGATATTAAAAGGTATCGACGTACGAGGAGTTGATATTTTTTGTTTCAATTTTGAAAATATCCATTTATTGACAATTCTATTTTTGTTTAAAAATTAAAAAAATATTTTTTGTCTTCACGACTTCTTGGAACTATCGCACTAGGTAGCCAACAAATCAGGCCTACATTTTTCCATTTTTTTTGGAGGCGAACGCGACAGGCTTTAACTTCCAATGACATCTTGTGTAAATATGAATCAGAGAAAGTATGAAAGAATCATGGCTACCAACAGCCAAAGTAAGCATAAGAGCATACCCAATTATCTGCTTCAAAATCCTACTGGGATTAAATAGTTAAATGGATATGTGTGGCAGAAGACTGACTTTTACTTTCATTTAAAAGCAGCAACCACAAATTCGCATTTTCCACTTTGGCGGTACCACTCACACTCTTCACAGTCATGAGCTGTTTTACTTAGTCGCTGCCAAATATGAATTGTTTGATATATTGAAAATTTTATTTATTATATCACACATAATTTCATTTGACTGATATGATTGTGTGACTGCAATATCGAGCAGAAAACCCAAAAAAAAAACAGAACCAAAAAGAACAAAATATATTGTTGTTTTGTTGTAAAAATCATTGGAAATAAAAATAAATCATGCTTGATGCACTCAGTCGTCAGATTAGTTTTTCTTTTGAAATATGAAATATGTACATTGTTATATAACAATACAATATATCACTGCCTTTGAGTTCAATATAATCAATCAATTATTATTGCTTGAACTCTGTGAACCCACTATGAAATCATACGATGTTTGATTTTACATTACACGCATGTCTGTGCATTCAGATTAATTTGTTTGTTTTGGGGGAATAATGATAAATGGGTGGTGTTGAGTTAATTTCGTATTGTTTTGAAAATTTTCAAGCAATTAAAAATGAAATAAAACTTTACTAATGAAATACATTCGTAGTTTTGTTGAAACTCGAGTTGTTTTATGGGGTGTTTGAACAGGGTTTCAATTCCGCAGACATAAATTATACCACGCACGACAAAAGAAAATTAGATATTCAAAAAACCACTATTTGTTAAAAATTTGTATATTAATTTTGATGTGTTGAAATATAGTTTGGGATCGAAAGTTGTGGCATTTGGGTTTTGTGGAAATATACTGAACATTTTTGTCATGCACTCCAAAACTTATTAAAATTTATTCAAAATATAAACAGGGTAGTTATTAGAAATAGTCCGAATTAACTAAATGTTTCTTGAATGTACTGACGACATCAGTGATATATATTTCGCTACAAAAAAGCCATATAATTTATTAAAAATAAAATAAATAAAAATTAAACACTTTAATCTGAGTCAAAAACTGTAAACTTAGGCAGCCTTGCAAGTTTTAAAAGTTTATTTGTTATACCATCAAGTTAGATATAGTGCTTTCGATCACCGATGGGCACGTAGTATGTAGTAGATGGACTCAAGTAACCAAAAAACAATTCGCAGAATTGCAACGCTATCGATGCATAGCGTTCACTTGAGTTCAAGTGAAAACAAAAAACCACACACTAAGGCATAATCGATGGTGCTGCATTGTATTTGTATTTGTATTTTGTTTGTGCTGTTATCGAATTTGGAGATGAAAGCAAAATAATTTTTAAATATGAATTTTTGTTGCTTGATTTTGTTGTTGCGCCCTTTTGTTGAATTTCCATGCCCACCGCTGCTTTTAATCATAGGTGGGCAAAGTATCAAACCTGAGCCAATTTTAGTTATTCACAACAAAGAAGTTGTTTTTCTTAAGAAGAATAACAACAAACACATGCACTCACTACTGCTACGCACATTTTTATCGTTATTCGAAAAAACCGAAGGAAGCGAACAAGGAAACATTAATTCGCATTGTTTGATTAGTGTACTTTTATTTCTACACTTTTGCTTGATTTGATGGCTTTTATTTGTTGCAGATTTTGTTTTTCGCTGTAGAGATCGAATTTATGGTGGCGATTTTTTCTGTTGTTGTAGTTGTTGCTTATGTTGCTTTTGCTGTAAGTAGCTAGTGCTTTAAAAATATTGCCCAGCTATGGTTAAGAGCGTCTTCTCTTTTTCATTACCCCTAAGTATCGATGTTCACACTTGAATTAGATATATTTTTCCTAACTCAAATGCTCAAGTGCTTGTTTGTGTTATTTGTCAAATCATTCATATTATTTGTATCAAAAATTGGTTTTTTTGAGAGAATGGGTTAATTTTTTTGTTAACTAAATAAGTACATCACTCTTTATCCACATTTATAAACTTGTTTTCGAACTTCTTATCCACTCATCTTTGCTGCTGCCAATTACTTTTATGAATTTTATAGAATTTTTTTATTGTCTGACAGCTAATTTTTACTGACAGCCATCAAAGAGTCTACAACACATCTTACTACAGTTTTTTTTTTTTCTTTTTTCCGCTGTTTCTCTCTTTCCATTTCACTTCTTTCCTTACGCTACACGTGAGTATTGCAAACCTTACTCACACACTTTTTTATGGATATTCTCATGCTGACTGCAGTCAATTCTAGTTACTGAACTTTTTTGCATCAGTCCATACTGAAAGAGTTGCTTTTTTAAACTTAACTTTTATGATTATTGAAGTGGTGGAATATGGAAGTCATTTCCAGAGCAACAGCATCACAGTATGACAGCGTTTTATAGAGTGTCAATAATATTACCTGCATAAGTTGTGTCAGCGTTAGCATTAAGTTCCCTAGATAAAATCGACCATGACTTTGATGTTATGTGCAATTTTGCTGACATTTATGTAGTTGCAGTTTCTTATGGAGTTTTAAAAAAGTCACAAAAATATTTATGAAAGGATATTCAATTTTTTATTTGTCATGAGCTCTTGGAGAGAGAAATAACATTTTTTAAATGTTTTTTTATTTCTGCTCAAAGAGTGCAGCTGAATAAAGTCTCTAAGACAAAGGAGTTTGCACTACAATTAAATAATTTAATATCTCAAAAATCTATGTCACGTACAAGCGTATGAGATTGAAGTGTTCGAAGGTTGTTTATAAATTTTGTTAAATTATTTAAGGAAAAGCTCACACAATTCCATTTTTGATTTGACGCAAAATTTATAATTCATCATTGGAATATATCTTCTTGGGTGATGCATTATTGAGATAAAGTTTATAAAAGGGTTAATCCATAAGAGACGTCTACAGTTGGCAAAAAAGGTTGTCGTAAAAACAAACAAAATGGGACAAACAGAATGTGGGTTGAAGCCTTTTCGGGTATCCATTCTTTTAAGTGTCATCTGAAATTCATTGTATGTTTTTACTCCTGAGAAACGAATAAGTAAAAAAAATTGGGGGCATGATTCTCTGTGGACGTCATTTAGAGGGAGGTAGCGAAATTGGACAGAAGTGGATTTCAGAACTATTGCGGACGTTTTTCATGTTATTTTTTTGGTTGTTTAAAATTGAATGAAAAATTAACATCATGCGCTTTTTAAACTCTTCCCAAAAGGCTTTTGATTCTGAGCCAAAAAATATAAAAGATGTTAGCTGAAGTATTTTGGACACGACGGCTACAGGTTGTGATTCCCTTCAGACGGCATTTTTCGCACTCATGAGCTTTCCGCTTTAGGCTGAAAAAATCGAACCTCATAGCGACGCCGCTGATTCCCACCGATATCGGTAGGAAGCGTTGCCCAAATCATGCATTCAACCCCCATTTTATGCCAATATATCTTTCAATTCCACATCTCTCTGGTGTATTCGAGTTTCACGCCTTACTGCTATGCTGCCGCCACTTGTTGTTATTTTCAATTCCTGTCAAACATCTTATAAATTTTATGTTTTCTTAGATTTATGCATATTTTTTATTGCTGTTCACACCTTTAGTTTCTTCTGTTCATTTATTTTTAATTTTTATTTCCCGCAGAAAAGTGTTAAACAACGACGATGACGACGACGACGACGCCGACGCCGACGTCGACGATGAGAGAATAAAACATTTTTAATTTGCTTCAGTTTTGTTGATTTTTCCTTCGTTCAGTAGTCTATACAAATTTCAGTTTTATTTACTCAGTACTTTAGACAGTTTTCATGTTTCTTAACCCTTCTATCATTTCTTTTGAACTGCCTGCAGCTTTCGAGTTTTTAATTCCCTCATAATTTGAAAACGCTTTTCAACTTTCGTATATGAAGTATTTAAGATGTGAAAAATGTCGACATTAATTCGTTTTCTTTAACATAAAAGAGTGCGCTTGGAATTGCTTGCCCTTTAATATGGCACACACTTCCAAAATATCGAGTATGCTCCCCCTCTTCAGCAATAGCACTACTTTCGTGAGCACAACAATTTGTTCCCAAGATGTGCTGCAAAGTTTCTTTCTTTTGGTTATGAATTTCCACAAAATTTGTGTTGTTCTTCATCTCTTATGGTTTCATTTTGTGGTTTCATTTTTCTTCTTCTTTTGTATCGTCTTAAAGGTCTTAGGTCTTGATTTCGAGGGGCATCATGTTGCCTACCATACGGCACATGCTGCCGGTGTTAGTGACGCACTTGAAATCATGTGCTGTGCGAGTTGCAACATTTTCTAAATTTTTATGATTTTTGTTCGGTGTTTTTCTCTATTTGGGTTTGGTTCTGCTTGAATGCTGAATTTGTGGAACTCAGTGATTTGTTGTTGTTGTTGTTGTTGTTGTTGCGTTGGTAATATATTTCCAAATAAATACATAAAATTTAATTTAACTTTAACAGCAGCAATGAAAAATACTGTTAATTATCATTAGGTGTTTGGTTGGTGCTTAGCTCCACCATACGGGTTGTGTGAATGAGTGTTTGCGCCCTTTTGAAAGCGCCAGCTTTATTTATTTTCCCCAAAATAATTTTTTTTTTCTCTTATTGTTATTTGTTGTTGTGATTTGGTTTATTTCTTGTACTTTTGTTTATTAGGTACTGTATATTTAAAGATTTTTGTGGTATTGTTGAGCTTTTCAGTAACAATTTCATTGCTCAGATTTTGTTTCTTCGAAAGAAGAATTGAGTTGTTGTCAAAAAAAAAAAAAGCATATTATAATAACTAAGCTGAATTTTTGTATTTTGAGAGCTATGTCCAAAATTATTCTGAGTTAATTTAAAGACGAACAAAATGCTATGCAAGTCTAAAATTAAATGTTTAGTTAATTCATAAATACCATTGCATTGGGATAAACTGCACGCGAAGGCAAAAAATATGAATGGGTTGAAAAATAAATTGAAAAACTGTAAGTCAGCTTCGTCGTTATGACGAAGGTTAGCATCATGTGGTTAGAGGTCAATATTTCTAGTATGTATTGAATATAGTTTTCTGTAAAATTAATCATTGGGGCAGATTTTATTTGGATTCCCTCAACAAGTTCGAAGTTCAATTAAGGTAATAGTAAATTCCAGTTTTGTTATGAAGATTGCTCAAAATGGCCCAAATAAAAGCACGTATTATGTTGTTAGTATTTTCAATATATGAATCATTTGAATTTAATTAAGAATTAGTGTCATCTGTATGCAGAAAAAACTTGAACATTTTACATGTAAGAGGCTCCACCAGTCAATTTATTTCAAAATTAATGAAATGTGCCAATTTTAGCTCTTAGCGACATACATGTCGTTTATTGATTTTTTTTTTTTTGCTATCGATTTGGGATTTTTTTCTTGTTGTTTTTGTTGTAAGTGGCTCCTGCTTAAAAAATTTTACTCACCTATGCTTTATGTGTCAATTGAGAAGCATTTACTAGTACAATAGATAAAATTTTATAACTGTTGTTTTAGCTCAGCAATAGAAAGTGTGAAAGGCCCATTAGCTCAAATCTGCTGACTTATCTGAAAACTAAATTTATTCTGAGGAATATGAGATCTTTTTGGTTTTCATTTGCTTGCGCTCATAATGATCTACTTGCAGGGTTTTTGTGAATTTTTCACTCAACGCAAAAGACGCACCATTTACTAAAAAAATTATATTCTTTATAACTTAGAAAATCATTTGTAGAATTCTACAAAAGGAAACACCAGCACACATTGAGGACATTTTCGTCACACTTCGTTTGAATAGTGTACTTTTATTTCTACACTCATGTTGCTCTTGCTTCATTTTTAGAATCGATTTTTTATTGATGCATAATTTTTTTCGCTATTGAAATTGATTTTATGTTGTTATTTTTGCAGTTGTTGTAATTGCTGTTTTTGTTGTAAGTGACTCCTGCTTTCATGATATGGAAGCATTATTAAATGATATGCTTACCTACTTCTTCCGATGTCCCGAAAGTTTCCAAAACTTTCAACGATTGCCATGTTAAAAATGGATATAAAATCGGTTTCACACAAATAATGAATAAATGGTGAAATTGAATGTTTAAAACAAAAATTGTACAAATCAAGACATCAGACCTTCAGAATAACTCGAAATTTTTTTAAGGAAAAAAAAAACTTTTAAAGGTATATGTTTAGATAACTTGCTTAAAGCTGCATAAGCAGTAAAATGGCAGCAAGCCGCAACAGCAGCAAAAATCTTTAATCTCTGCAGCAAACGCAATTCTCACAACAAATATTACCACTACATTGTTGTTGCTGTTGTATATTTTAGCCAAACTGGCTCACATAACAACGCTGGTCTGTCTGTCTGCCTCTTTAGTTGCCTGTCCGCATGTCTGTTGTACCTATGGCTTTCAGCATCGTTTTGTTATACAAAAAACTCTACAAAAGCTAAAGCTTTATATGCTATTTTTATTTTCGGATTCCTTTTTTAAGCTACTCTATGCAAGTATAGTTCGGCCTTTTCATTGCTTGGTCTAATCCCACAAAACCTTAGCAACCTGCTACGGTTATGCTTGCGCTTTGCTACTTGGTTTAACTTGAATTTGGTTACCGCAGATATACAAATCAAAAAAAAAAATAGAGTTTTGGTTTTGTTTGGGCGCCGTTTGAACTTGTTTTATTATAGCGTAAGGATGCCTTATGCCGTCATATATAAATGCATGAATACCTAAGAATCTAATTAAAAAAATTTAAAAAAGTCGCCTCTTAACTTTAGTTAAATAAATACTTCAACGTAAGTAGGCAAAATCCCCCAAATAGTGTCGATTTGAAAATAAAAGCTAACGAAAACTAAAATTTAGCTGAAACTAGAACTGAAACAAAAAAAATATGCAAAAATCCACCCAAAAAAATAGAATCTTTCACTAATAAGTTTTAAATTTAATCGTATTTTTGCACCCTAGCTCAGAAAACACATAAATACCACGTGTGAAGACCTCGATTGTTTCGGCAGCAGTTAAATGACGCAAACAGTAACATTTGCTCTAAGGTTCATCCTCTACGTAGGCAACTCTGCCTACGCTGATTTCAGTTTTTCTTATTTCTGGACATGAGTTTTGCTGACCATTACAATTTTTTATGTTTGAGCCTTTTAGTTGCTTTTGTGGTTGTTGTTTTTGTAGTAGCTTTTTTATTTTTTTGTGTGTATTGCAACTATTCACTTATGGTTATCTAAAGTATTCATTTGGACTTTAGGATGCTTTTTGCAATTTTTACGCGCATGTTTTTGTGATCTGTTTTACTTTTTGTTTTTCATTAACTTTGAGGCTCTGGTGTGCAGAAGTTTTGGTTTATCATTTTGGTTTTTGTTGCATTTGGTACTTTCTAAAAATGTTTAGGCACAAATGATTTATATTTTTTTAAAAAGTGTAAAGTTACAGGTGGACTTCAATTCGTTCATTCAGTTTTGGTTTTCAAAGGCCGTCAAGGGTATGTCTTAATAAGGGGAATTGTTTGAGACCCTATACTCACACAAATTCATAAGCGTTGGAATATGCATTCAAAGCAGAAAAATGTTTAAAGTCACAAGCGATTATTTGTAGAAAATATAAATTAGGTATTTTTTTTTATGAAACATGATATATAGTTATATCGATATATATATAAATGTATCCATAGCTTATAGATACATTTCCTATTGCCAAAGAGTGTAACCGTAATATGGATTAAATATGGTATGACATATCTGGCATAAAATCCTGATTTTGGAGCGCAAAAGACAATGGAAGCAGAAAAACTTAACCAAAGACCGTTGACAAAACATGGTATCAGAGCTCATACAATGCTGGCAATAAATGTAAATGTAAACTTGAAAGTTTTGGACGCTGGACAGCGCGACTAATACCTAAGTTGGACAGCTAGTTGGACAGAACTTTTTGCGAAGTAAGCCACTACATCACGCAGTTTTAATATGGACTTGCATATTTACCAAAATATAAGATAAGATGAGGCATGCCGGGAGGCCAGACTGCATATACGGCGACGCGTAGCTTCGACTTCCTTTTCTTTATTTGCATTTCATTCTATGTTTTTTTACCACATTTGTTATATTTTATTTTCAGATCGATCTTTTCTGTGACAAATTCTCACAGACTTTGATGACTTCTAAAAGAGTTTTCTTCGAGAATTTTTCGATAATATTTATGACATTGTTAATATATTGCATATTTTAAATTTTTGTATTTGTTTTGTCATTCTATTGGCGAATAACGCATTTGCCGACAGTCAAAACTTGACGCTGGCAAATATGACTTTAGTTAAACTCAGACATTTGGCGGAGTTAATGTATAAGTAGTATGGCAAACATTCTCGAATATTTTTTATTTGAAAGATGCCTGGAATGTGAGAGAGCATCATGGTAAATAGGCTTACTCACTGCGTTCTTATCTAGAGCACATGATACCTTTAAGTCGTATGGTATGAACATAAAGTTTTTAATTTAAGTCTTTAAAGAATATCATATCATGTATCCAGTAATAAGGGAACACAAGTATAAAAACGGATACAAATCCATTTTGTGTCTACACCCGCAGACATATAAAAAATGCAATTTCCGTACAGACGCAAACGTTTTCCGGCGTATGTAGCAATGAAAATAAAGTTAAAGTGAATATAAAATGAAGAAATGTACAAAAAATGTGCAAAAGGAATAAAAGCTTTCGCACAAACTAAATAAATTCTGCAGTGAATTCGGTGAAAATTCGCAAGAATAAAGAAAACTCTGTAAATTGCAAAAATGTTTGCCAAACGCATTAAACTTTCAATTTTCTGTCACAGCATGGATAGTGCAACGCTTGCTATCATACAACAACAACAATAAAAACAACAATGTGAAAAAATGGCATTAGGAAACTTAACGAATAAATGCAAAACTAAGCGCTGAAACAGCAAACTCCAAAACGAGTCGGCAATTGAAAGTTTACGCTTTGAAAGAATATAAAAATTCAATTCTTTCAATTCCTCGCTTTATTCTCGTTATCTATCTGTATTCGCTATATTTACATTGACTTTAAAATATGGCAATTACATTTTAATGGAAATTTATGCTCATGTTGTTCCTTCGTCGCCAAATGCTAATGATAAAATTGCAAAAATCATTTGAAAATCTTTCATTTTATATTTTTTATGGCGCAACGCCAAAAAGTATGCAAAACTAAAATTGCATTCATTTAAGTTTATGACGCTTAGATAAATGCTGCTGTTAACCTACTTAGGCTGATAGCAGCAGTGGCGGTAATTGGTGGCAGCATATATTTCATGTAAAATAATGTGGCATAATTTCAGGCGCAGCCAAGTCAAAGCCAAATAAGCAAAATTTTAGGTCAATGCATTGCACATAAACTCAGAAATGCTAATGGAAGCGAAAGGTTTGAAGTTTTTTTTATCATATTTACATTGTTTTGCTCGAAGAGCAAAAATAGTTTGCGTGTTTTCGAAAAGGAAATCTTCAATGTTATCAAGTTATTTTTTCAAGAAAAACTAATTGCACACTGAGCGCCAAATTACAAAGATCATCAAAATATATCAAAGAAAAAGATCATAGAATAACCATCAGAATGTGAAAATTGCGCCTTGAAATCAATTTAATAACAGAGATAGTTGGTATTAAAGTCTTAAGATTGTTATTTGAAATTGCATGGAATGAATCATTTAGTTTCGTCAAATAATAATGCATCTTATATCTAAATTGTGTAGCAAAAAAATCTTCATGAATTAATAACGAAAACAGTATCGTTACATTTTGATACCTCAACTTTATCTTAATAATTTATTTATTTATTTATTTATTTAATTCATCTACCGGGTTTCTCACCCTTACAGATTACAGTAATAAAACTTAAAAACTATTGGTAAAAATTAATAAACTTAACTAAATACGATCAATCATTTCTTCAAGACATTTTTTGAAAGCAATCCTATTCAAGCTGAAGTCCAATTGGTTAGCGAGTGCGTTACAATTAGACAAGCATCTAGAAATAGGTTCATTAGAACCATAATTAGTTCTGTGATACGGAATGTAGAACATATTTGACTCTCTAAGGTTACGAGCTGGGACATTGAATGGAATTAGCGCAAGTAAGTCAGGCAAATTTAGTCTTCCATCGATAATGTCCTTAATGAACATAATATTGGCATCGCACCCAATAAGGATTACATCATGTACTTAAATGAATTGAGTCTCTTAAGTCAGACTCTTGCAAAAAAATCTCACTTACAGAGCTGGATATGCACGTGCAAACGAAAGTTTTTAGCCTAAGAAATTTGATCGTCATCACAGGCTTTTGACGTTATTCTTTTCAAACCCGATTGTGGTTTTCGGTTGTTTTTTCTTTTTAGAAATATTAACCCAAAAACCAGGATAGAAAACACAAAAACGCATTTTATTTTATGAAATAAGGTCCGTGCATATTTTTTTTATATTTATTCAAGCCGAAAGTATCCTTAAAGAAATCTCTGCGATTTTGCTTTAGCATTTTTCATAATATTTTGTAAGAATTTTCAATGTATAAGGAAAGCAGGCCAGATGTGACACGCCTTTACTTAAACAGACTTGTAGAGAGAACAACTGGTCCATTTTCACCAACCATGCCTTATCCGATTTTTGCTTGCAGCGACCCAATATATTTGCAATCAAAGAGGCTGTCGAAATAAGCTATAAAACTTAAATTTATTTCTAAGTTTTTAGTTTGGAAGATTTAAACGAGAGTCAGACCAGTATCTGGTAATTATCTTAGTTATAAAATTTCGAATGTAGAAGAGGATTCTTCAGCGCATAAAGCAATCAAAATTAAAGCGTGTTTCAGAGACAGAAATCGAACTTTTTCATCAATATATCAGATCAACATTTTCATCGTATAATGCAATCAATTATATAATATTTCTTTATAAAAACAAAAAAAAACTTCCTGTTTCAATTTATCAACGAAATAAGCAATAACCGCAAATGCGAAACAAACAGCGCGTGGCTGTCTCATCATACGAAATAATCTGCCAAAAAAGCATCAATTTTTAATATTAGCAAGAAACTTCAAAAACCAGCAGCAACAGTGCAAAAACAACACAAATAAAATTATAATGATTTCCTGTTCTAATTTAAATCTTCAAACAAAGCGCAGTAGGTAGCGTTGCGCAAAAGAGATACATGCACTTAGATGCTCGTAAATTTGAAGATATAAGACCGCATATACACGCAGGCAGGCACAAACGCACACACGCACGCACGCACACACGCACACACGCACGCAATGAGTGTGTGCAAATCGGCAAAACGTATAAATAAACGCAACCGCAACCGCTGCCATTCATAGATATTTAATTAGGTTTTTGCGCTAAACAAAATCTATTGAGGGAAGATGTTGTATCTACGTTTGAGTGAACATTTGTAGTTACAATTTCAGTGACTGTGTGCAGATACAGCAAATGATCGCTAAGCGTATTGGCAACAATATTAACAACAAAAACGGCAATGAATTGCAATGCCAAACACAAAACACATTTAAAGTGTTGCTGCGGCAAATGTATCCGATAGTTACACTTTAGCCACTTGAAGAGCGGGGTTGCGCAAAAAAGGAGAATTTGCGAGAAAAGTGCAAACAAAATCGAAATAAAAATTAAATGAAACAACGAATTTCCTCTGCAGCAGCAGCAGCCACAATTTATTTATTTTAATTGAGCGTAACAGCGACACAAAAGACGAAAGTGAAGAAGGTATTCCATATCCAGCAGTTAGTCAATCTGCAGCATGTAATTTGCACAGTGGTAAAGAGTTGTAGCAACAACAATTTAGGCTTTTGTTTTTTTAGTTGTTCAACAATTTAAACTTTTTTAACAATCTTAGCCCACTGTGCCTCGCCCCAAATGCAATGAATGCATAGTTTAATTTTTAATTTTGCAACAACTTGACTCTAAATGAGCGGGAGTGTAGCAGCAGTAGCATAATAAAATCGAAGAAAAAAGGATAAAATGTAGAAGAGTGACAGCACACTGCAGGAAAAACTATTTAAGTCAACAACAACAGCAGCAAAAAGCACTCAATCAACTGATCAATGTTGGAAAACCAACAAAAAAAAAAATCAAAACTTAAGTTCCTGCTACTGCGTCTGCTGGTGCAACACTTAAGGGCGCTGCAGTTTCTGTTGTTGTTACAGTTGCACTCATTTTTAATTCATGCATGCGCTAACTGCCGACAATAAACGTAAGTGTATCCATAAGTGCGTATATCTTTAGCTGCACTTCAATATAGCAGATACAGTTAAACGTATGATTTAACTTTGAGTTTTGTTGTAAATAGAAGCAACACTTTTGTTGTTGTTTATCTGTAAGTCAACACCACAATTTATTGTAGACAGCAGTTCTATAAGTAGATGTATTTTTTAGCCTGGCATTGTATGCTACAGCTTACAAGTTGCTCTGAATTGACAAATAGATAGCAAAGTTTTCATTTCTTAACTTTTACGGAATTTCAATGTGCGAGCGAACGATTTGTCTGCTGTTCGAGTTTAAGCTAAGATGGGGTTTGAGGTGAAGGAAAAATATCGATCGAAATTCAAATATTGAATCTAAACTTATAATTCTTTGAGATAGAAATCTACAAAAATATTGACGTATTATCGCTTAAGTATGAAATTGGAATTACTTATAATAAAAGACAGTTGCTACGGCGGCGAAGAGACTTGAGTGACACTATAAAGGCTGTCACATTAGATGAAAATTAAAATTTTATTTTGTTAAGGCATTATAAATTGACACACTCATTTCATTTCATTTGGTTTTGGGATTTTGGAGATGAAAATAATAAGAAACATTTCATTTATATTTACATGTTATATATGTGCTATACTTTCTACTCGAGTGTCTTGGGCACTTTTTCATATCTTACGCCATCCGATAATACCATAGGGCGATTTTTAATACAAAGCCGGTTAACAGAGCTATTTTGTTTTGTTTTAGGTAAATATATTCATAAAATTAAAGCAGAAGTTTTTTGGACTCTTACACTTAGAAGAAACCCCAAGTTTCGAATACTCAGGAATGTTTGTTTGACCAATTTTTGTTTTTAGTTATGTTATCACATTTGTAAGCATAGGTGTAGCGAGGGGTTTGCTTCAGGATGGGGAAAAAAAAAGAAACTCAAAACATCTAAAGTGTTAAATATCCCTTTATTTGAACATTTAAAAATATTAAAGCTACTTGGGTGAAATACGTAGTGCCTGTTTTATGATTGGATAGAACAATTGCGTTGCTTTAACAAGTTCAGTGTGTTCTATTTTCTTCAGTTCGGCCTTTGACATTTTTTTGTTTCCACTGGTCCGGCTTCACCGAGGAAAGTATATTGTTGAAACTACAAAACCTTTCTGTTTTTTTAAATAAATCTTCAAACGTAATATTGGGCATTACGTGAAGGTCCAACGTAAGCAATGAGTATGCGGATAAGTTATCTTCAGAGGAATATTGAACCAAAGACATTCGTAGTGAATTTAAATATGGAATTGTAAAAGGTCTTTTCCAAATCTCGCTAGTTGTATGAGCTGGAGGATTGGCACGATGTTTTTGTTGAATTGTGACTTCCTAGATTCTCGGCGATTGCTTCGGCCTCGACTATAATACATTGGCTTTCAACGTAGGCATTTACACGGAACTCTTGTAAAATGTCAGTGATTTTTTTTATATGATTTGAAGATTAAAGTATATCTATATATTTTGTCTGTATTGCATTTACTACCAGTTGCAGATATCCTTTGGCTATGAGACTAATATTAAATTCCGAATCCGTGACAGCATTTGAAAAGCTCATTTTCTCGTTACAATGTTGCTCTCATTTGACTGTGATTCAAGTGCACTAACGATTTTAGAAATATTCTCATTAAATACAGCGATACTTTTGTATTTTAGAGACCGACGTGTATCGCAAAATATTGGCATGAACTTTCGATGAAAGACCGATTTGCAGAAACATTTTATTAGAACACCACCCTACTTTCCTACCATAGTGGAACATCTATCTTAACCATGTCCGTCGCATTTTATTGGATTCAGGCCTTCGTTTCATATAAAATTATCAATCGCAGCGGCTATACATTTGGCATCAATGGCTAACTCTACAAAACAAAAAACTCTAATTTCTGATTTTCAGTAATTTATTATTTACCCTTAGAATTATGTCCTCAGACGATAACTTAGAGGTTTTACAAAATTCACGAAGAAAAATTCGTAGAATATATTCATCACTGGAGTCGGAAGATGAGGTTTCGGACACAGATCAGCATGATTGGAGTACTATTATAACAGATTCTGCGCTCTTTGAAGAATACAATGAAGAACACATCGTATTTCCAGAAATAGATTATGAAAATCCATTTTCAATTTATAAGTTATTTCTTAGTGATGATATAATTGACCTTATGGTATTAGAAACAAACAAATTTTATGAACACAGTGTGGCTCAAGCGCAATCATCAGATTCTTCTAGAAAACACAAACAGTAACTCAAGATGAAATGTTTGTATTCTTAGGAATTTTGTTGATAATGGGTATTGTAAAGTTACCTGAAATGCGGTTATATTGGTCAAATGATCACATGTACGCTAATGACCGTATAAAAAGTGCTATGAAACGAGAACGATTTTTTGACAAGTAGGTTCCGGTAATCGATTATTCAAAATAAGCACACTATTAGAAAAGATGAACATAAACTTTCAAAAAGTTGTGGAACCTGGGAAAGAGCTTACAATAGACGAAAGTATGATTCCTTGGCGTGGTCGATTATTATTTCGGCAATATATACCAAATAAACGTCATAAATTTGGTCGGAAGAAGGCCAAGATCAATATCACAGTCGCATCCACATAGCGTGGTTATGGAACTTATGGATGGTCTTTTACATAAAGGAAGAATTTTGTACGCTGATAATTATTACGCTAGTGTGCCCTTAGCTAAAGAGCTCTGGCAAAAAAAAACCTTTTTTTGTGGGACGCTTCGAGCAAATAGATCACTTTTGCCAAAAGTTGCGAAACTAAATCAAAAAAAAGGTGATATAATAAGTGCTCAAACAGAAGGTGTAAAATTTATGAAATGGACAGATAGGAGGGCAGTGATGATGTTGACAACCTGTAAATCCCATAAGTGCTCCTTAATAGATGTCAGTACCAGAGGACACAAATCTGTACAAAAGCCTGATTGTATTCTCAGCTATAATAAAGCGAAAAAAGGAGTCGATCTTTCTGACCAAATGTCAAAATATTACAGTTGCCTCAGAAAAACCCTTAAATGGTATAAGAATTAATCTGTGGCACAATGTTAGTAAATGCATGGTGCATATATACTAAATTTGGTGCTCGTAAAAATGTTTGTATCCTAAAATTAAAAGTATAATCGACGCTCTGTTGAAAGTTGAAAAGCCGCCAAAACCATTCGCTCATATTCTAAAGAAATATGATGGACCTCAAAGAACGACAAGGAAACGATGTGAGAACTGCTATCGTTCAATAGCTGAGAAGGAAGGAAGGCAAAATGCCATTAACAAGACCAAAAGAGTCAGCACTTATTGCACAGGCTGCAAAGATAAACCAACGCTTTGTATCCCATGTTTTGAAGAAGTACATAAATGATTTAAACTTTATTATAATTTTTTTCCATTTTGACTACTTTATTTGAAGAATTTTTTTTTTTTAAATTGAAAATAACTATACGAAATAATTTTGTTTTATTTCAAAAACAACTATGAACAATAAATTTTATTTAAGTTAAAAACGACTACAAAAAATAGAATTTTATAATTTCCCACTGTATTTTATTTTAGCACTTTGTCTCTTTCCAGTATGGTTTTTGAAATAAAATTATAAACACTTGTGGACCACCGGTGGTCCACGCCGCCAGATAAATGAATTAGCCTGTGGACCACCGGTGGTTCACGCCGGGTAGAACGTGTTAAGCATGGCGTAGAAGTGAAAGTTCTTACAATATTATGCGCATATTCTCAAGTTTTTGCATGGGGTGAACACTGAAGAATATTGAAGTCTCTTTAAATATTACCTATGACCTTTACAAGCACTCTGCTTATTAAATATGAGCTTAAAAGTTTCTCCTTTTTATATTCCAAAATTCTTACTGTTGCTTTATTTCAAAACAATCCCACTTGGTTGCTTTAGCTACAGCTACTCTTCCTAACAGCACTGACAAAACAATTTACAAATAAAATATTAAACAAATAAAATTAATAAAATACAAAAGAAAAACATTTTAAATTCCATAACAAAAGTCAAATTAAGCGGATAAATTCCAAAAGTAAAGTGAAAGAAGAAGAAAGAGCGGACTAACAGGGAAGCAAGAACGATTCGACCCGACTCAATAGACAGATACAAATCGCGTACAAAGTGCTATAGAAAAGCAACCAATGCAGAAAGAGGGGTGTGGTGGCGTGTACATCGTTGTGAATTGAAAAGAAAGGCATCGCTGTCGTTTGGGTTGTAAACTTCAACCAAAGGGGATTAAAACTGATGTACAATGAAGAAATCGCGAATGTTACAACAATAAAAATAATCTTGCAACCACAATGAACGCGGCGGCACACGCGACGCATTGCAAAGCGCTGCAGTCAGTCCTATGGTTCCATATGTTTGTAAATATTTCCAAGATACAAAACAAATGTTCGAGCTTTATGCCGTTATTATTGAAATTTTCCAATGAAAATAAATGGAAATTTTTTTACTAAACAAAAACCACGACCAATAAGAACACAAATTCAGAAGAAAACAATTCTTATAAAACTAGAACAATAAAAAGCTTAGAAAACAAAATGTATCTTTAAGTACAAGCACGCGTTTGTATCTCAAAATGCATCTCTATCGAATACTACGTTTGAGCATACAAATTGTCCATGCTAATAAAATGAAAAAAGAGAAAAAATTGATTTGAATTTCTGTTTGTTTTTTTCGTTATCGCTGCTATTGGCTTGACAAACGATTTGATTTGATTTAAATTTTTATTATCTGTAAAATGCAATGCAACAACAACCAAAACTACAACAACAACCGTATCACATAAATAAATAAAATTAAATGCAGCCAGCACGCACACACATTGTTCGATTGTGTTCGAAATTATTTCGGTTCTTATGTTTAATGCATTTAATCTTCAACGAGACGTTTTTTTTTTAAGCTTCAAACATTAAGGAGATTTTACAGATTTACCACGCCTATTTAATTGAACTTTCTTGTAGTTGCTGCTGATTTTATCATTGATGTTGCTTTTAATGTTGTTGTAAAGAATCTGATTAGCGCGCAATGTGTTAACCCATTGTAATTAAACTGAAAGTTGACTTTTTTATCATTTTATACAAAAATTGTGTTCACTGAAGAAGAATATGGAGGGAATTAACAAGGTGTCGTAGCGTTGTTGATTGTGAGTCCTATTTTGAAGTTAATATGAAAAGTGTAATACGATTCCCTCTGCAAAATTTGCTTGGACACATTCTTTCTCTATACGATTCTCTCATTTATTCAGAAAAATAGAAATTTGTGAGTGAAGTTTCTGCGCAAAAAAAAAGCATTGAAAGCCGAAGGCCGCGCAGGCTTAATTTCAAAAGACCGCGTATATTATTAGCTTTGTTGCACTTATAGGTTCATAAAATTTGTTATGATCTTATTTTACATAAAAATGGATTGACAGTAAATTGCCGTAGGACCAATAATAATCGAGATATGCGGCTGAGAAGCTGAGAAGCCGCATATCTCTCAGGAGTAAGTCGCATGCTCCACTATATGTTACATAGGTGCAGTAGTGTATACAAGGTCTTATCTAATATATATCAATTGGGATTTTGGTTTTCTTAAAGAAGCTTATTGTTTCGTTAACGTCAATTTTGTGCCATTGAAAGTAATTTTGACTGTTTCCTTTTTTTGCGACTTCGATTTCGCAATGAACTTTCACACGTTATTTCTTATGCCTCAATAAAGATAGACCCCGTGAGAAAAATCCATATTTTCGTGGGCTTAATTGTAAGACCTTGTGTTTTATAGCTAGTGTAAGGTCATACTTTATGAGTATTTTATTTAGACGTTGTGCAAATGTATTCTTACTGAACACTGTGTTAAAAATACTTTATGTATACATTGTATATAATTGTTGTATACACTGAACCAAAAATGTACATAAATTTTTAAGAAAAACTTTCTTCAAATTATTTATGCATTTTTACTTACACAATAAATAAAAGTTCATATGAATGAGAAACGTTCCATAAAATTAGATTTATCATAAGAATTGTTTCTTATAAGATTAAGTATTCGATTCATAAAGTTATTGAGTAAACATTAGAAAAAGTTGCGTTCTTAAAATTCAAGAAATGTTTATATTTCAGCATACGTTAAAAAACATTTGCTTATAATCTAAGAAATTTTTCTTATGTTCTAAGAAATATATAGTTCTCTGCCCTTCCGACAAACAAAATGATCTTTTCATATAGGAAAATCTTCTTGGATCATAAGAAAACTTTCTTAGCGAACACAGCCGTTGTCATTCTCTTTTTGTATAATCAAATTTGAAGACGTTGTTGGTTGCACATGGTTCGTCTTAAGGAGTATTTTCGTGATAATGAAATACTTAACAATATAATAAAATGAAATAGAAGAAAAATGTCTGAAGAAATAATTCTTTTTGACGAGAACAGTGGTAATGTAAATCTGGAAGGTTGGCGCTCGGATCACACGTATACATTGTCCACAGGTAAACCCATCGATATAATACATTTTAAGTCATCAAGACTCATAAATATTAACTTTCAACGGAAAAAATTACTGTAAACGCCTTAAAAATATTGAAACATTTATGCTGGAAAATAGGCAACCGATCTGTATTTTAGCATCACTATGAGGAATGGAGGAAGTCGATGTATTGCCAATTTGAATTTGTAGTTCGTCCACGCCAAGATTCTTTTGCCTTTACAACAGCGCCGTCAAATTCGAATTGAAGCCCATCATCTGCAAATGGTACTGAATTATCTCTTTCGCAAATCTTTCCTTACGATCGCAAAGCATTGACTATTCAAAAGTTTTATGAAAAGAGCTAATGAATATGTTATCATAGTAAGCTATCACATTCAAAATAAAATGCTGTAATAAACATTTGTTTCTGGAAACATAATGTGCGTTTTCTTTTTAATTGGATAAAGGGAAAAGTAATATAAGAAAAATTTCTTATAGGCTAAGAAACACCACATAAAATAATTCTATGGAACGTTTCTTATGTTTTTAAAAAGATTCTTATGTTCTAAGAAACTTTTCTTAAAATAATTGTATGTAATGTTTCTTATACCTTAAGAACATTTCTTGAAATATAATGAAAATTTCATAAAATATTATCGATATGTAACTTTATGAATACTTTTTCTTAAATTATAAGAAATATTTCTTTGGCTAGGTTTTTATGAAATTTTCCTGGTACATAAGTAGCTTTTCTTATGTGACAAGAACAATTTTGGTTCAGTGTATAAACATTTTATGCACACATTGCATATGAAAATTGTTTCTACTTATTGCAAGGCTGAAAAAATTATATGCCACTTGGCAACATTTAACAAACATTGGAACTTTTGCCACATAGTAGGACTAGTTTTTTTTTAAGGCTCAGGGATCAAAATAGCGGAGTCCTCAAATAAAATGGAAATGGAAAAGGAAATTGGCTATGAAATGTGTCCAAGGAAACTCAGGTTTTCCAGAAATGTCGAATTTGGGAATCAACTCTGGTAATGTACATGATGCATTTTCGACCTCTTTATTGAATGGTTGATTGTTTCATAACTTTAAAGGTCTATGTAAACATCAACTGAAATCGGGTGTTTTTGGATATCACCAAAAATCCGAATTAAGCATCCACCTACTTTTGTTTTTCAAATAAATTTTGCTCCTTTTTTGTTGGTAAAATCAAACAAAAATTATTTGAAAACATGTTCTGTCACGAGTTTTCAAAAGCAACAGTGCCCACAATGGGTTAAGAAATGCATCGAAGCTTAGACGTATGACTTAGGATCTGTTTTAAATATCTTTCCAACAACAATAAGCATAACAAACGACAAAAGAACACTTTCTTACAGATGCTTATCTGCCATAAATGCATATAATCTAGATACATTTTTAAGCGATAATATCCCCCCACCCAATCTACCGAGCTGAAGCTTAACGCTATTCGTGAGTAGGTGTGTGCCACTTTGTCACTTGGTGTGTGGCTGGCGCACCAGTTATTCATTTTATTGCTGTAGCTATTGCTGTTGTTGTTTTTTTGACTGTGGATGCTTTTATTGTTGTCGCATATGCGCCAACTGATTGCTGTTAGATGAAATTTACAGACTGCTGATTATTCGGTTGTTTATTTTAAATATTTATGAAATGTTTAATTGGAAAATTTTAAGAATTTACATTCTTTTTACTTACATTTTTTATTAACTTATAAAATTTACTTATTATGGATTTACATTTAGGCTTTGCTTTGCTTGTTTTTGTAAAACAACAAGATTTTCATATTTAAAACTCACGATTTTAATAAAAAGTTGATATATAACATATTTCGTGTCAATAAAAATCTATCTAAAATTCTATTTTGCATATTTTCTGAAAGAGCACATCTTGTCCCACATTTGTTTAGCAACTCATAAACCATGATCATAACTTTGAGTCTATCAACAATGTCATTAAATTTTTTTTTATAAAATTGAAAGAAAAATTTCCGAGATTAATATAAAAATGTCAGATGTGCTGATTGCACAATTACAGCACTAAACCAGAAACCATGTGATGCTAAAAAATCAACAAGATAGCTTGGGTGGGCACTCTTTCGAAAAAAAAAATAAACTAGTAAAGGTGTTATCTTCGGCCAGGCCGAAACTAACATACCCTACACTGCATTAAAAGTACTTTTTAAATAAATGTTAAAAAATTTTGAAGAGGTTGAATAAGTCGAAAATAATGTAAACAGGTTCAAAAATGTTGAAAAATGTTGGAAAAAACTGAAAATGTCAAAAGAATATGGGATATGTTGAGAAAAATAGAATAGAAATGAAAAACAGGAAATATGTCACGCCCACTTCTCCAATTCCGCCCACTTTTGTTTCAATAAATGACATTCGTGATTGACATGCACAAACCAAATTTTAGCACAATAGCTTGTATAGTTAGCGATATGTGCCGTAATTATTCTTAAAATTTAGGGCGGTGACACACCCACTGGTACAATAAAATCAGATTTTGATCCAAAAATAGCCTTCCATAAACAAACCTCTTACACCAAATTTCAGTATGAATGCTCATATATTTCTATAGTTATGCCACTTAAGGTATTTTAATGTATGTATGAGAGGTGCCACGCCCGCTATTGATATTTCGACAGCTTCTGATTCATATGTACCTAATACCCAGTAGAACACTCACATTAAATTTCAGATCAATTGCTTCAATATTTCACTTAAACTAGCACTTACAACTTTATGTTAATTAGGGAGGTGCCACGCCCACTGATGCAATTTTGTCAAGTTTCATTTAATTCCGAAGCTTATAGTAACCGACGCCTTTATACAAAATTTTATGAAGATTACTCTCATAGCACACTATCTATAGTATTAAACGTATTTCGCTTATATGGGAGGTCCCACACCCACCGTCACAATTGTGCCAAAATTTTTTAAGAAGACACCTTTTAGCAAGTTTGTCCGCCTTATTAAATTTCATAACGATTGCGTTGTTAGTTCTCTTTTTATAACGTTTATAAATATTGTAGGCTATGCCACGCCCTTAAAATAATTTTTCAGTATTTTCTATGTTGACTACTTTCAGTGGTATCATCCCTAAAATTTTAATGAAAATCGTATGTGCCAATTTGGAGTTATACGAAATCCAATTATTTAATTGTTAAGAAATGCCACTCTCACTTTTACAATTCCGCCCATTTTATGCGCAATTCAAAATTCACAAGATCTGTATTCGTGTACCAAATTTCATCATAATATCTTGCACAGTTTACAAGCAATGGCGACATAAAACTTAAAATTTAGGGCTGTGCCACTCCTCTTTAAGAGCCTTTGCAAAATTAAGACCTAGCCTAATCTTAATGTTGTTCTCATATTCACCAAATCACCAATTTTGATCAAAATCGCAGCAACCTTTTTTCAAAATGGACTTGGGTATATTTACATAGAGTATGGGCGGAAGGCGTGGCCGTTAACCGATTTCGCCCATTTTTATATGCTAACAGCTTGCAAGAAGGTGTGACCTGTGTGCCAAATTTCATTGAATTAGCTTGCTTAGTTTTCTCGTAAACCTGATTTCAACAGACAGACAGACAGACAGACGGACATAGCTATATCGACTCAGGTGGTGACGCTGATCAAAAATATATACACTTTTCCATACTTGCCACGCCCCCTTATATGCGTTACAAACGGAATGACAAAGTGAATATACCCTCTGTGTAGGGTATAGAAATAGACGCAATTAGCAAAGACTTTTTTAACAGCTAATAAAATAAATATTTTGTTTTTTCTCAAATTAATTCCAGTCACTTTCACAATCATCGACATTGAAGTGTAAGGATGATGCCACACGAAGCTTAATCTAAATATTGAGTATTTTTTGTCATATTTGTCAGCCCCTTAATTAGTGACAATATCTTTTATTATTTTGCCTATGTCACATAAATCTTCCAACGTTCAACATTTGATTATTTGCTTTTGGAAACTGTTCCATTTCAGACATTCTCTGATATTTTGAATTAATGTTAAACAAATATTTACAAAAAAAACTTATTGTTTATTTAAGTAAAAATGGAAGTAGAAAGGTAGACGACGCTATTTACAAAATTGTCAATTAATTGTAGGTAAAACCATAAGCATGACCACAAAAATTTTTATGTCAATATTTAAATGGTTTGAAATAAGGGATGACTGAATACAATTTGACAGCGCAAGAGAAGCAGATGCTGAATTTAATTAAAGATTTCTGCATAATTTATACAAAAACAGATTAATGTGGAAATACAACAGAAGAAATGTTTATGCTGACGTCAGAAATAAAAAAAAAATGTTTAATTCTTAAGGGAGGTATTTGACGGCCAAAGCTTTGAATTATCATTCAAAAGATAATTGCTTAAAAATTAGAAAAACATAAATGTCACATAAAAATTTAATTAAAACAACTTTCTCTATTATTTAGTCGTAAATTAAACTTTCTCTTTAGAATAATTTCATATCGTCTTTCTATGATTTTTATTTCCAAATAAATGTTAATTAAGGGAAACAATGATGAAGTTCTGGTTATAACATTTCAATATAAGAGTGTATATTTTTTTAAAGGTAAAAAAAACAATGGCGGAACACAGCAAATTCTTTTTAAGAACGAAAGCTTCTTATTACGAATTTGTAAATTTAAATATTGGAAAATAGGATTAGTTTTTAGGCGTTAAAATTTTTAAGCTTTTGTTGCATTCGTGATGAAAGAATCATTTCCAATAGTGTGCACGAAGCAAAAAAGTGTCCACAAAAAAAGTAGCGTGCACGAAAAAAATTGTTAAAATTGAGTATTACTAAATTACGTTACATGGGCTTCATTGATATATCAGCTGTCCTTTTTAGAAAACTGCTGTTTTATATTGAAATATAATCGGTTCTGACTTAACATGTTGTACGATTTTGGACTAGCCTTAATATAGCAGAGTGTGTGACCTTATTTCGGCAATAATACGGTGAACGTTGACTTCGAAATGATCGAGTTTCGCTTGCATGCTCGTGTAGCCTAGGGACTTGATGTATCTCCTAAGACAATAACCCAAAACAGTAAAGTCAAGCGGACAGTCGACACTATAATTTCGTGAAATTAGCACTGCACGTACTATCATCCCACTGAAAATATATCTCCTTAATATTCATGTCACGCATGAAAGAATGGAAAAGTTTTTTATTTAGGATCCATTGCGTTCAAACTGACCCGTTTCATATCTAAAGAAATACAGCATGACGACAAATCTAGCCCATAGAGTAAAGCAAGCATCTGTGGTAGATCACAAATATCTTATGTTTTTAACCGTGACCGTCTGCCTCGAAAAGCTTAAGGCCACGAATTATATTATATACGTCCCAAATTAAAGAACGACTACAATTAGAGAGTAAGGCAGAGGGCAGCAAACAGTATGTAGGTTGCAATGTCGTTTGAAGTTTTTTTTATTTTTTTTGGTAAGGATGAAGGCCAGTATTTTTCCACAAAATTTTTTACAAAGTGAACGAACCCAAGCCCATACTCTGAGCATGTTGCTGAAGCGACTCGTTCGGATATTTTTCAATACTACAATCACCAACGATGATATTCATTTGGTTTTACATTTCGAAGTTTTACTTTTTTAAAAAAAATATGTAAGAAAAGTCATCTCAATGTAATCTTTCACCAAATGCAATCGTTCCTCACAAATGAAAGACTGTTCCCAATTGTCTTCATTGATTCGCCAAATTTTTGCCAAGCGAAACCAAAAGGGCAGATCTCAAAACAAGACAAGTATATAGAATGAACCTATAGCATGGCATTTTACAGCAAGTGTTTTCACGCAGCTTCAAGTTTTCTATTAAATTCGGCTATTTTTAGTTTTGTTTGCTACGTAAATTTTGTTTCATTGGTTTTTCACATCTTCCATTTGCCATTTTAAAAGCAACTTGTCCCAATGGGAATTCCACTTTTTTTTATGTAGGCTCTCACATAAAAATCGAAATAAAGTTTTTAGGACACGCCAAATAGTTTCTTAAAGCATTTTATTTTTTTTTTTTAATATGTTTTAAAATGATTTCTGTTTGTTTTTGAGCATTTCTCATGTGTGTGTTGCTTCACTTTTGTATATTGGGAATATTTTGTTTTGGAAATTATTTTTTTATATTTTTTGTTTCTTTTGATTTATTACAAATAATATTTCATTGTTTATATAGGATTTGAAGGCGCCCTAAATATTTGTCAGATATCTTACACTAATTGGTGATGATGTGGCGGAAATACTATAAGTTATTATGGTTATTATTTTGTGCATTTTAAAATATTTCGTGTTGGTGTTTTTCAAGAGTTCTCGAAACATAGCCTGCAAATAATGTCATTGGAACTTAATTGTTAAAGAGCGTTTGAAAGTTTCATGTTAAGCCTTGTTTGCTCCTAAAATATCATTGTTTAAGTCCGAGAAATATTTAAAAAGCATTTTCTTAAAGATATATTAAATTATATATAAAAAATATGTGTTAAATAATATAAAAAAGAGTAGATGTGTTAGTTACGTGAAGTTTATTGCATCATTCGATGCAAATACTAAAATTTAGAATCAAGGACTATTTAGGCCATTTAAAAACAAATATTAGTGGAGATAATTGCTGTTGTTTAATGCATACATACATATGGCAATTAAAAAATATTCAACAAAATCCTTATAGTTTTTCAGTTTCCTGAGAGTGGTAAATAAAGGGTGTTTTTTTTAGAGGTTTGTTTTTTGAATAGAGATAAAACTGGGATTTTATGGTAAAATCTGCCAACTCTAATGTTATTTATGTTCAGTTTGGTTTGCCATTTTATCATGAATAGGTTGACAAAAGAACAACGCTTGCAAATCGTGCAAATTTATTTCGAAAATAATGGTTCAGTTCGCGAAGTTTACCGCAAGCTCCGTCCATTTTATGGTCGACATAATCGTCCATCAGAGCAATTAATTCGGTTAACCATGGATCGTTTTCGCACTACGTTTACTCTATGTGATAATACGCATCCGCAGAGACGTCGAACAGTGCGCACCGAAGAAACAATTGCCGCTGTAGAGCAAAATGTTGAAGAGGACCCGAATGAATCGATTCGCCACCGTGCACAGCAATTGGAGCTTTGTCCATCAACT
Source organism: Meiosimyza decipiens (assembly GCA_963680825.1). Taxonomy (NCBI): domain Eukaryota; kingdom Metazoa; phylum Arthropoda; class Insecta; order Diptera; family Lauxaniidae; genus Meiosimyza; species Meiosimyza decipiens. The sequence continues at coordinate 141,438,380 of OY804258.1, forward strand.
TTATGGAAGATTTTGCGCTTGTGACCTTACAAGATCCAGCTTGTGCAAGAATTAAAGCCGCGAGACCATGCAATGCGTCGTGATTTTGGTGTATGGGCCGAAAATGAGATTGATCTCGATGCTGATTTTCATCGCAAAATTTTGTTCAGTGATGAGGCTCATTTTTGGTTGAATGGCTACGTCAACAAGCAAAATTGCCGCATTTGGAGTGAAGAGAATCCACATGAGACCATTGAGACGCCATTACATAAACAAAAACTGACCGTTTGGTGTGCTCTATGGGCTGGTGGAGTCATTGGGCCATACTTCTTCCGAAATAATGCTGGAGAGTCAGTTACCGTTAATGGAGACCGGTATAGAGCCATGACAACCGACTATTTTGTTCCCGAATTGGATGGCATGAATGTGGATGAGTTGTGGTTCCAACAAGACGGCGCTACATGCCACACAGCGCACGTCACAATCGATTTATTGAAGGAAACATTCGATGAGCGCATAATTTCGCGGAATGGACCTGTCAATTGGCCACCAAGATCGTGTGATTTGACACCATTGGATTATTTTCTTTGGGGATATGTAAAGTCGCTCGTCTACGCCAACAAACCAGAAACGTTAGGGGACTTGGAAGCCAACATTCGTGGCGTTATTGCCGACATACGGCCCCATATGCTCGAAAAAGTGGTTCAAAATTGGACCAGTAGAATTGGTTGTATTCGAGCCAGCCGCGGCGGCCACATGCCCGAAATCGTATTTAAACATTAATGGCATAAAATTATCCTGTTTTATTTCAATTCGAAGCTCTATACCTCTAAAAAAAAACCGTTTATAAATCAATTCTTTAAATATAACTTCAGATAAAATTAAAACTTGAACCTGGTTTTTTCATAGGTTCTGAGCCAATCTGTTGTTATTGTTTTTCTTTTCTATTCTTTTAAACCAAACATTTGAAATATTTTTTTTCTGTTGCACAAAAATTCGAATCTTCAAAACTCAGGAATGTTACACTTATTTGACTGAGCAAACACAGTTTTGGAAAAAAAAACCTTAAGCATCCTAATCTCGAAATTGTGTTACAGACGTATTCCTATAATGAAGAATCTACTGCACTTGCAAGTGTTGCCAGAAAATTTTTCAGCTCAGTTCCTTGCAAAATTTGCTTTGATTTTTAGATATCAAGCTTTCTGAAAAAGTATCAAAATACAGACCATGTTTCGAGTTTTTCTTTTAATTTGATATTTGTAGAAAAATAATTCCTTGAGTTCAGCAGTACATTAAATTATTTAATCAATTTGATAGCACTAAAAACATTATAATTATTAATTTTTCTTCATTAGAGTAGGGTTAGGTAGGAGTTTCTGTCAGTTACCAGACCGACTCACTTAGGCCAAATGTGATCCATTGTGATACCACAGGGTGTTTGACTATACCCTCTCGTTGAACCAACCAGATTTCATAATAAAACTAAATAGCTGACCTTTGCTAACATGTCTAAGGTCATCCAGGTCATCAAATAAAAACGAACCAAGCGTTTTGTGGCGTTCTCTAGTAAGTGCAGGGCAAAGCAGAGAAAATTTTTTATGTGTTCCTTCTCCTCCATATCTTCACATTTTCTACAGAAGTCAAAAGACATAACACCTAATCTCTTCGCATGTCTGTTGATGAGGCAGTGGCCACTTCTGACTGCAATAGCTGACGAGACACTATGTCTTGTGCGAGAAATCAGTTCTGATGAATGCTTAGCATCAAATTACGGCCAGATTTGCCTAGTTACATTGCAAATAGACCCTTGAGTCCATCTTTTGTTAGAATTTTTTACCATTTTTTTTTAACTACTTGCTACCTGCAGTAGCTTCCAGGTAGCAAGTGGCATGCCAACACCTTTCTTGTCCTGAGGAATTAGGACAGTAGGCGATTCCTAGCCTAGCAAGTCCTTAGAAATGTTAAAAATAGTTAAAAACAAATACAAATAAATATAGATTTTTTATTTTGGTGCATAATTTTGCGCTGATATACTATTCCAAGCAACGCATACATCACAAAACAGTGCAATTTCGAGGTCAAATTTGAAGCAGTACTTTTTTTAAATCTATGCTCTTCACAATGAATTTTCTCAGAGCTTTGTACAGAATAAATACTATAAATCTTAAATTACAAAGATAAAAAAACAACGTGTTAGAAAAAATATTTTTCAACTCAAAATTAACTCTCCGAAGAATAATATATTTTGTAAATGTGAATTTTTAGAGCTGCATATAAATATATACAGTTCACGGTCATTTTTCGTGGTAATAAAAGTATTAGTCAATTAAATTTTCTCAGGTTAATTCAGGCTTATTATTTAGTTGTATAAATAGTTAAATCGTGGCAAATTTTGAGTGCTATAACATAATTTTTAAAACACATGTTCTCACAATTTGTTTTCCCACCACTGTGCACGCATTATGGGAAAAGTGTGCATTTTGTTTTTCAATATTTTTCCTTGTTTAGTGTTTTTGTGTTGTTTCTGTTTTGCTCCTGCTTTTGTTTTAATATTATATAGTATGATTGTTCATCTTGGTGTTTTATTTATTGTTGCAATCTTTTTTCCGATGCTTTCGTTAGCTGTTTTTGCATTTTTATATTTTTGTGTAGCAAAACGAAGTGATTTTTTATCGTCCGCTGTTAATAATTCATTTTTATTACCCTTTGTTGGATTGTACATTTATCGTTTTTGTTTTACGTAGAATTTTAAGATTTTTAAATTTTTAACAGAAATTGAAAAATGTAGCATAAAAGGAACTCACATTAGTGAGCAGCAAAAGCTGGGAATTTTCATAATTTTAGCATTACAAGAAAACAGCAGAATTTATATTTTTTTTTGTTTTGCTATAAATTATAAAATTGAATTGATTTTCTCGTACCAGTAGCGACGGTGTTCACTCTTTTGTGTACAAGCAAACTTTTAGTGTACTTTGTTACTGTTTTTTTTTTCTTCTAAGAATTCAGGGTTAACAAATAAAAACAGTGCTGTATTGAAATTTATATTATTTCAACAATTGATATTGTAATGGAGAGTTTATGGCAGAGAAACAACAGAATTTGAGTGCGTAGTTTCGGCCCACGACTCTTGGTAAAAAAATGTAAGGTCCATGCGATTTTTTACTCCTATGCATTGCTAATTTTATTCAGCTCCAGCTGCAAATAATCCAAAAATGCATTTCACTCCTTCAATTTTTTCTTCAATTTTTCAAGTTAAAGCACACACACTCAGTCCCCAAACAATTTTAGAGTTGACAATTTAAAAATGTCCCCATAGATTTGACACACAACTTGTAGCGCAAAGTTGCTACGATGGTGTCGCAGCTTCAAGATATGCAAGTGCTCCGCTAATAAATTCACGTTCTCCAGTAAATCACAAGCTATGCGAGTAAGCATTTTTTTGTGTTTTGTTTGCTCTCAAACAGTTAACACAAAAATTATAAAATAAATAGAATAATAGAATAACAGCATGATACATATTAGAGTGAACTGCATTCATAAAAATAATTATTGCACCCTTGAGATACGTTATGCTGAGCATTTTGCTTCTACGTACAGCGAAGATACATTATCTGACACAGCAGCGCAAAAGTGTGAATATTTTCACAATTTTCTTTTCAGCTTTTTTTTTTTTGTTTTTGGAGTCACTCGTTTTTCACTTGTTTTCCTGGTGGAAAAGCCATGACTTTTATTTTTCTACATAATTTTCCTGGTTACAGGGTTTGTTGTTGCCGTTGCTATTGTTTTTGCTGTTGTTGCTATGGCTGTCAAAATGGCAAGAAAAAACAAAACACGCGCTTTTTAAATAAATTAATGAAGTGTTCACCCGACGCACTTCATAATTTTTTCACTTATTCCGGTTTTGTGTTGTTTTTTTTTCTTTTCTTCTCAAGGATATACGGTTTGGTTTATGGCTTGAAAAGTGGCAAGGATTTCTCTTTTTTTTGTGCTGTCTTATCTGTACTTTTTGGAAGGCGTATCTGAATGTTGAAGTGATTTAGGAAGTGAAACTTATTAAGATTTATTTGTTTAGTTTATTTGGGTAGAAAATTGGCTTTAATTTTTAAATTGTGGTGTAAACAAAATTCATGTAAGGACAAAAAAAAAACAAAATTGTAAGTATTTTTTTTGATGCTTACAATGCATACTGACCGAATTTATAGTGTAAAAAAAATAGCAGCACAAGCCATCATAATTTTTATTGCATATATTTGGGCGCTTTTTAGGTTTTTTTTTTTCTTTCAAATCTTTTTTATTTTTAAAATGCAAAAATCTAAACGACACAACACAAAATGTGGCAGTCACGTTACATTCAAGTGCGTCAATTAAATGCAGCATATTTATATTTTTCTTTTTTTCTGCTGCTACTCAAAGCCGCCTAAAAGTGTGCTATAAAATTTATGCAAATTAACTTTAAACAAAAGTCAAGTGCACACAGCAAATCTTAGGGTTAAAATTGAAAAAAAAAGCAAAGAACAAAATCGCAAAAATTAACTAAAGAAATACAACAACAAAATATAGTACAAGCAGCATTTTTTTAATAGCAACGTTATTTTATTGCACAGCAGGTCAGGAGGAGTTAAAATGAGCCCGCTCGAATTAAGCTGAGCTGTGCAAAGTTACGCTCCAGCAAAACACTTGAAAAGTCGAGGAGCTGTGGTTGCCAGCAACAACAACAGCATAATAACTCAAGTATGCTGCATGCAAAAAATTAAATAGCTTAAGTTTTACAGCAAGCAGCACAAAAAACCAGCAGGCAAAAAATATTTTCATTATTTTAAATGCAACATTTTATTTCATTTTATATGTTGGCCAAAGTGAGGAAATTTCAAATTAAGATATTTTAACTATAGGGGAATATAGAAAAGAAAAAAATCTTAATTCGCAGCATTGCTGCTACTTTGAAGAATTCTTGAAGAGGGTAATAAAGGTTGGCTTAGTTAATGGCAAAGGCCTTCATTGCTCTCTTATACCTGCGGATGCAAGAGGTGACTGAAAGCAAAAATGCGTTTTCTTATGAAAACACTTGAAGAAAACATTTGTAAAAATGCAATACACCAGTTATAGACTAAGTCAAAGTCTGTTTAAAGCGTTAAGTTAATTCGAGCAGAGTTCATTCATTGAAAATTTTATTTAGCTTCTCTGCGAAGTTAATTACTGATTTTCGGAAAAATTTTCCACAAGAATCATACAAAAATCTAAAATGAAGAGCTCATAATATGATTTAAAAATATTTTAAATGAATTTTGTATAATCATTGTCATAGATAACAAGTTAAATTCAAACCTTGCATTTTTTTTTCTTTAGTCTTAGTATTCATAAATAAACGTTCTGAATTTTTCTTTGGGTCAAAATTTTAAACTATTCTATTTGAAATTACAAACCTATCATTTTTTGTCCAACACTTTGCACTGCGGACATACAAAGAATTTCACTACAAAATGAAAACTTTTCAACTTTTGAGAAAAATTTATCCAAGTGTATTGAAGAAAAAGAAAAACAGCAAATTTCAACAGTTGCTGCAGTTCACAGCAGCAATTTCTTTGTCGCATAAACCCTTAAGCAGCGCAATCTCTGTTATACCTTTTCTTACCTCTTAGGAGCGTTGGTTGTTCCATCTCTATATATTTTCATTATCAGTATGAGTGTTTTGCGCTGTTGTTTTGCACCTTAGCTCATTCATTTAATTTTTTCTTCATTTCTTTCCTTCCCCAAACTATTTATGTATTATATCTATCATCTTATTTTACAATTTTTACATTTTGTTTTGCTTTTTCGTTCACGTCCTTTATGTGTTGATTTTATTTTTTTTGTTTTTGTGTGTGTGTTGTCCTACACTCATTTTACTTTATTTTATTATTTTTTTCCAACATCTTTACTCTTTTCATCATAAATCATCTCAAGTGTTTTTGCTGTTTTGCTATTTATTTTCTTGTGGTTGTTTATGTAACAAATAGATCCGTCTTCTTCTAATTTCTCTTCAGAGGTGTTAAAAGTGTCAGCTGTTTTTGTTTTCTTCGTTTTTCTTAAGTTCTCTTGCTTTAACTACGAGTGATGCTTCTTTGTATTGGTTTATTTCTATAATTTTTGTTGTTGCGTTTTTTAAAAAGATTTTCTTTATTAGTTCGTTTTAAGTTTTTTAAATTTTTTGAAAATTCTTTCGGCACTTTTATAATTTTACGAATAATATGGCAGGCTTGGCAACATACATTTCACGAACGACAGGTAGATGTTACTTTTCTACTCAATGCACTCATGGCGCATCTGTTGCAAGCAGATGTTCGCTGTATTAATTTTTAGGATTTTCACATTGTAATGCTTCCATGCCTTCCCTATATGTACGTATTATTCGTTAAGAGCCACACTTGTGTTGCACAATTTTTGATTTAAGTGGCATATGATACTATAATAATATCTTAATTTTATAAGGTGGCTTAATTGTCACATAAATGTGTATCTGGAGCTTTGGTAAACACAAAATAAGAGACTTAATTTCGTTGTACCTCAAAAATATTTCGTTTTTTGTCTTTCCCAATAAAAATCAAAAATGCTAAATAAAAAAATTATATATTCTTTGTATGTGTAATCAAATTCATCTTTTATTAATTAACTTCTTTGGAAGGAAAATTATAAAAGATGCCAAGAAATTTTCTAAACTTTTCAGTTTTACTGTATTAAGACTTTAAACAATTTTAATATATGGGACATGGTCTTATTAAACATCTTTCCAAAAACCTTACAACTAATGCTTAAAGACTAGGTCTTGAGAGTTATGCTACCGCTATGTGTCAAAGTGTCTTTCGGGCTTCCAATTCACCACTGTAATCCATAATATAACTTTGTGTTTCCCCATATTATTAATGTATTGAAATTAAAAACAATGGGAAAAAAACACCGACATCGAATGTTTCAAAATAGATTAAGTATTTGACATTAAGCGATCCAGTAAGTAAAAAGAATTTCGACACAAAAGAAGTCGCTTAAGGCTGTTTATTAAATTTGGTATCAACCATTAATTGACTTTATGCTGATTTTCAAAAAAATCAGTTCAATACACAGAAAATTATGCTTTGTTTGCAAAAGATAAAATGGAACTTAGATATCGAGAAATCGTTTACATGGAACTTTTAAGCTAAAATGAGCGTTTCAACAGTTACTGAGTTTTAAAAAAAATATTTGAGTAGCTAAGTGAAGAAATCTATGAAGGAACCTAAGGCTACTAAGCAACGCGTTATTGGAAAATCAGTTTCACGTTTGATATTTAAGCTAATTATGAACGTAGATCTTTTTCTCAGATTATCAATAATTTTATGGAATATTCAGTATTTTATGTATAAAGTTTGTGCAAATATTTCATGTTTGATATTTTGAACAATTCATGTGAGAAAAAATTTTTCAGCCGAAACATCGGTAGCGGAAAATAGAGAAAATTTATTTTTTTTTTGCAAATCTGTCGGCTAAGGGTTATTAAGCTGACGAATTACATTTACGTTTTTATTTCTTATAAAGCGTTGCATTGAAAATTACACACATTTTATTGTTGTGATTATATTTTTTTTCTCAAAAACGTTTTTCTGTTAAATATTCTTGGGAAATATAGGTGAAGTCAGTAGGTAGTGCATTTATTTCAGTATCCAGATGAGTATAAAAAAGCAAGTCATCTCACGAAATAATTTTTATATGTAGACGTGTGTATACAAAAATATGTCATTAGTTTTGCCAAAAAATACTTCAGTTTTAGTTTTTTTGGTATCAGATTCAGTTTAGATTCATAAATGATTCACCAGCTCAACAATCATTAAGTCATCTTACAGATTTTCGAAAATACATTTCTGGATTTTGACAATTTTTCGCTGTTGTCGGGTTTTATGTCAATAAATGATGTTGCGCGGAAGCTAAATAGCTTAAAATTGAGAAGCCATTAAGAAGTTCAATCAGAAATAACCCATCAAATATTGTTGAAATATTAAATTTTTATTTAATTTTATTTAGTTTTTAATATCATTTAGTTTTCAATTTATTTTTATATATAATTTTAAATTCAATTTTGAAGCTAACTCTGTTTTTATACTTTAAAATTACATTAACTGATGTCAATTTTGTTAAAAATATGTTTTTTAATATTATTACTTTCAAAAGTATCGTATATTAAATTTTAGTTTGGGAAAGGCTTAACTACTTCAATTAATCCTATGTACCATAAATGTTTTGTGTTAAAAATGGGTTCCTTTACATAATGAAAATCTGTTAAGAAATTAATTTATATTAAATAAAATGTTAACATTTTACTAGCGTTAAAATAAAAAAAAATAAGTTTTTTTACAAAAGCCTTTCAATTTAAATTTCCTCATATTCGAAAATATGAAAGTGTTCAGAATAGCGTTCCCTTTTGTGACACCTATGTGAAATAAGCATGGATTTTTTGCATTGAGAAAATATATTATTCTATAACTGAGACTACACATTATGTTCTTAATAATTAAAAAAAAAAACAAATTTCAAATTACAACAGCTTCTAATATAACATTTTGCCAAAAATGTTCTTAATCCGAACAAAGTTGCATTTACTACAATAATCCCGCTGGAAACAAAACTATTTGTAATTAGAAGGATTTCATATGCTTGATTAGAAAATGTAAACAACTCTATCGCAACAGATTTTTAAATATTATTTTCTTCTCTATAATTGAAGGCATGAGCAAAATGTGATTTGGGATTTTCATTCATATCCTCAATCAAAGGAAACTTTTTGGCATCGATTGCAATACCAAACTTGGTTTCTATCAAAGTTAAAGTGAGCATCGCAACAAAGCTTTCAAAAGTGCTTTTCTTTAAAAATGAGCAGCTTTAATTTGTACCTCATTTTCATTGACAATGAAATTTGAAAACATGAAATTATCAAAAAAATGATGCAAAACTATATCGAATCATTATTTATAGATAAAAACTTAATTTTCTATTGATGGTAGTGCGCTTGCATGATTTTCGCAAAAAACGTTCGCAGTCAGTTGTAGTGAACAGTCGGAAAATACGACATAAATGAGTTTTCTCATAAATTCGACATTCACTACGATCCCACATAGGATTTTTTTTTTGTTTCTATTTGCTCAACGTTAAATAATTGGTTTTGAAATTGTTTAATAATAATGCTTATATTTTGGTAGAAGCTATTTGAAACTATTTTGTATCGAACTATATTTTAAGCTCAAAAACCTTTTTAATGGGAGGTTGTGCCTAATATGCTCGTGTTCAGTCTTTTTTTAACAGTAACACCTTACACTTTGGCCTGGAAAGCAATGTAAAAATTTATATTTTTTAACTATCACTAACTATTTGAACTAAGTATATGGGACTACAAGTTGGATTTTAACAGCTTTTCTTAATCTAATGTTTGGAACTCAATACATAGTTTTTGTTGAACTTGGAACTTGAGCTTTATTTCTTTGATTCTGAAATAAATTTTGAATTTTATATGTTTCCGAAACAAATCCGAATCAAAATCAAAGCAGACCTGAAAATATCGCATTTTTCAAACAAAAGAACAATTATAAAATTTTAGTTTTTACGACGATAATAATCATTAAATGCAACACACTAAGGTGTGATTTAGACAGTATGAAATGCACCAGAACTTAATGCTGATCAACTAAATCGCTTTGTTCTAGAAAAATGAGCAAAATTTGATACCTCAAGAATTTGACAAAGCAGAGTAGATTTGATTCGTGTTCAGCGCGTCGAACTCCTTTCAAAACGATAACTTCTCAGTTTCGAATGTTTCATCATTCATTTAAAGCTTTTTACAATTAAATTAATATTTATATCCAGATTCTTCTTTAGATTTTTTCATGAAAAATTTGAAATGTTGAGTGCTTTTAAGAGAATAATATTATAAAATTTATTGTTTGGAAAAGTTGATCAGATCAAAATTAAGTTGGAAAATATATGTACTAAATCACAGTCAAACATCAATTTTTAAAATTCCTTTTATTCTTATTTGTGAGCCAACTTTATCCGCTCGTAGACAATTACCGCCGATTAAGTAATTTCTATCAAGAATTAGTTTGAAAAATATGATTTAACTGAGCCTAAATTAATATATATTTGCATTTCCAACTGACCGGCAAACCAACAAGGTAGCTTAACCTACAAATTTAAACATTTTCCCAATTAAATATATGAAATCCCGCTCATTTCAACATCTAAATTATTCCCATAGATATGTACACAAATCTTCTATGAAAATATACATCGCCAACACAACACGAACTCATGATAACACCTGGAGCGTTCTCAGTAAAAATTATTTGAAGGATGAAAGGATACTTAACATATACGAGTATACACATAGAACGTATAATTGTAAACGACCTACATTTGTCAATAAATCCGTTGGCAAATTCAAACAGCTCACAAGCAATTTTCAGCACACTCAAAGGCAGAACACACTGCTGCCAATAATTAATCCAAATATTTGCGAATCAACGCTACTGCAGATGCTGTACGCTTACGGATTTATATTCACTTTTATCAAATAATTGAAATTTCGCACGCATAAAACTTTTAAAGCCAATTCTTTCTTCATTCTAATGGCAAATTTTCAGAAAACAAATTTTTTTCTTCTATTTTACAACAGCATCTTTCAGATGCTTATTTCTCTGCACTTTTTATGTATTTTTATTGGAATCTTATGTTTTCCAGTTACATTTGAAGGCAGATTTATTTAATTTTAATCCATTTTCTAACTCAAAACATGAAATTTGCACGAAAATTTAATGTTGTTGTTGTGTATCTTTAATCCGGAGATGAAAAAAATACACACACATCGTTTGCTGTGTTTGTATGTGTGCGTCCGTTTGTAATATTTTTTTTTATTTTGGAGATTCTTTGGAGTTTTAGAACTCGCCGCGCGACAAGAATCCTGCGAACACGACGCGTCCAAACGAACCGACGATTTACACAGAACTGAATCGCAACGAAACGAATTGAAACGACGAGCGAATGTATCTGACAAATGTATCTGCTGCTGCTATTGTCGCTGCTGCTGCTTCTGTTGCTGCTGCATGCAAACGCAATGAATTCACTGTTGTCTCTCGCAATCAGTGTTTCATTTGGTGCGCCGCTCATCTGTCAGATGACGAGATACTTTGTTGCATGTGTATCTGCCAAGCACGCGCTACATTAAATTGGCAAGAAGTATTCATGAGATACTTTTCTCAGCGTTTGCTGTTGCTTTGTTTACTGGTCGAATTTTAAGTTTTGAGATGACGTTAAAAAAAAAAACCGCTGCGACGGTTTGTTACTTTGCTTGCTTACTATCTTTAAATTGCTTCTTTTTTTTGCGAAAAAACATTTGTTGTATCTGTTAGATACATTCGACACGTTCATGTACATAGTTTGCTTGCAAGCAGCATATTTTTGACAACAATTTTTTTATGCGCCGCTGTTGTGTTCCTGTCGAGCAGGTTGTACGCATGAACCGGCTTTTTTTTTGTTCAGTTGTTTTAGGCATTTTAAGAGAAATCCGGAGTGCAGGTAGAAATGAGCGCAAAATTGAATGTGAGAGACTACGGCTATCAAATTGGTCGAAAATTTGTTTCTTAAAGTAAACAATTTGCTTAAAACTGCTGAATGAACTAAGAAATCGTAAGAAAATTACGGATTAATGCAAAAGAAAAATGAGATTTATTTATAGGTGTCTATTAAGTTTATCTTATAGTTAAAACATTTAGAAAGATTATGAAGCTGAACTGCTGGATATTTCAAGCTGTCAAGCATTTTTTTTGTGCAAACAATTGCGATTTACCTATGATAACAAAAAGTTTGAATGAAAACATTTTTTTTTCTTATAAAAATTGCCTTTCTCTTTTTTTCTACCGCTCTTAAAATTTGTATAAACTGTGTTTTGATTTAATAACCCAACAAAATACTAAAATTTATATTTTTGGCTAGGAGGCAATACTTCATATCCAAAATAGTAAAATTTCATGAAATTTTTTTCAGCCAAATTGCGCAGAATATTTTCGTTGATTGATTGAGTGGTGTAACTAATCTTTATTTACTTTCAGAATCCTTTTCTGCTCTGAGAAAAATTTATCTTATGTGCTCCCTTCGTTTATATCTCTCATATTTTCTTCAATTTTCAGCAGTGGGTTGGTATAATTTTCATCTGGCGCTCTCAACAGAGTATCTTCTTTGTGTATTTGCAGTATAACAGTTTTATTTCGACCAATTCTCATATTAAGCGAGATTCAAGGGAATAATGAGAAATTTTTTTTAAAGGAGACTAAAAGTGTCATACATATATATTTTCGTAAATTTGTATTGGAGTTTTAGCTAAACTCTTGAAGATAAAAAATATGACAGCTATGCTGTATAATTAAAAGTATAACTTTCTTGTTGTATGCGCAATGCATTTCCACTTATGTTTTCAAGTTTCTTTACTGATAAGAAGCTTAATCTCAGATATTTTGGTCGAAACGTTATTGCAGAAATTGAGCGCTTATGGTTTGAAACTCTGCTAGAATGACGCCGAATTTTTTTCAAATTAAAATTGTTGGTTTAAGTTAACTCTCTGTTATTTAGCTCTTTTAAAAATATTTTGTTATAATCCACACTCTGTTGCATTTATCTGCAATCATAAAAACTTATTTGAGAGTTTATATTTCAGAAGTGCGACTTCCGCACTCAACTGGTGTTTATAATGCGCTCTCTGGTAAAACGATTTTTTTTTCATTTAGTCGCTCAATTCAATATATTATTAATTTCTTATATTTTGAATACACAGCCCTTGTGTGTCATTCACTTTGACTAGAAATACTAAAAATTAATATTTTAAGCAAAATTCGTTTATTCATATTCAAGGTTAGTCCTAACTTTTACAAGATGAGTCATCGCTTCAAGCGCCTTTTCAAAAGTGGCGCCAAAATCATATATATTTCAAACTTGGTTTCAGAACCTGAATTTAAATTAAAAAATCTACCGAATGAGAAAACAAAACTCACTCAATTAGCCATGGCTAAAACATATGCTAGTTAAGGACCAGTATCCAATAATTTGCTTTGTTTTTGGCATTTAACATTTGTTAATCATTTCTTTCACTAAAACTTTAATTTTTGTAAATACAATGTATTAAAACAGTGATAATCGTATAGCGTATAAGGTGATATCTACATCTTGAGCGTGAAAGTTTCAAAGACTTGGGACTTTTGAGAAGTAACATAGTACTATAATATTTCTTAATTTTATATAGAAAAATTTTAATTTTAAAGGAAAAAACTTGCGCTTTTTATATTTTGTATTAAACTCTACCTGGTAATCTTCTAGGTCTAAAAAGACACAATATTTGTTCTATATGAAGTGACGTTTAATATGATGTATAACACTTGAAGATAGCACTTTTAACGACAAACAACAAAAACAAGCAACAAAAAGTCTGCAAACTGATTTTGCCCACATACCTGAAAAATTCAGAGTTAAAATATTCAGCTATAGCAAAAAAAGTAGGTGCATCAGAAGGAAGTGTCTTTACGGATATTTTAAAATATACGAAGGGTCTACCTGTTTTCTGAAAAAAAACGTCAGGAAAAAAATCAATATTTTCTAATACAAAGGTAGCGGCAAAGGTGAATGGCCTTTTGAAGCAGAATCTCAACACCTCAGTGCGAGATATGGCGGCTAGAGCAGATACATCAAAATCTACTGTGCAAAAGATAAAGGCGAAAAGTAAGCTAAAGACATAAAGAGTTCAAAAACTACCAGACAGTTCTGATGAAAAGCAGTTAATGGATCCGATGCGAGCCCGAAAATTGAAAGAAAGGTACCTGACTAAATTTGATGGCTGTGTTATGGAAGACGGAACTTACGTTAAAGCAGATTTTAAGCAGCTACCTGGCCACAAATATTATACATCACCAAAAAACGGGCATGTATCTAGTATATGCAAAGAAAAAAAGATTTCGAAATTTCCGAAGCAATGTATGGTTTGGCAGGCCATATGCACCTGTGGTCTCAGAAGGCACAATCAATTGCAAAGTTTATATAGACGAGTGCCTCGAAAAGCGTCTTTTACCATTTATTCGAGCACATGAGGGTACCGTGATGTTCTGGCCAGATTTAGCAACCTGTCATTACTCTAAAGCTACGATGGAATGGTATGCAAGTAAAAATATCAATTTCGTACCAAAAATAGCAAATCCGCCCAACTGCCCAGAGCTGCGCTCAACTAAAAGATATTGGGCTCTAATGAAATAAGATTTTCGAAGGAGTGGTAAGACTGCAAAAAAACCTCAAGACTTCAAACTTACATAAGTGGAAAAAATCGTACCATACTGTCGATGAAACGACTGGACAAAATTTAACGAAGGGCCTTACGAAAAAAGTAAGGTATTTTTTATTAAAAAAAAAAATTGTTACTTAGTTTTTATTTATTTATGTTCTGAACACTAGTCATTATTAATAAAAAATGAAAAACGAACAAAAAAATTACTGGGTATTTTTTTATAACTTAAAAACAAAGCACAAGTTTTTTCTGGGACAGATCTTACAATATGTATTCATTTAGTAAAACGGAATAGATTATAAATAAAAAAGTATAGTTGAACATAAATCCATTTAAAAAATTTTGTTATTTTTTTTTTAGATATTTTAAACAACTAAATAGTTTTAGTTGGAAAAAAAAAAGTTCGAAACTGAAGAAATAATTTATATGTTGCGATTATACGCATTACAATGACTCATTTTTTTTTTCATTTTTAAAATGATTTTTTTCTTTACTTTGCGAATTAAGTTTGATAAGACCTTCGTGAGCTAAAAATTATTTGAAAATTATTTCATTTTTGTCCAATGTATTTTTAGCAATATTTGATACAATTCATTGATAAAATTTATTTCATTTACATCTTAAAATAAATGTTTTTTGAAGCAAATTCAAAAAAAAATTTCACAATCAGCGACAACAGTTTGCATATTTAATACGAAATAGATATTATACACAAAAAGAAATATGTAAGCCCTAAAGTCAATTTACATAAAGTAAATATGTAAACCCTAAAGTCAATAACGTGTGGAGAAGTGAGTAGGTATGTAGGTATTCAATTAAAAGTCACAAGTCTAGACTAAAAATAATAGGCAGTGTTGCCAATGCAACAAAAATAATATTGGTTATTTGTATACCAGTATAATGAAATCAAACACTGTAGCTATCAGAAAAAGTTACAAAGAAGAAAATCCCGAAAAAAAGTGAAGACTCCTGCAGTTTGTAAAGGTGTGCAAAAGTAATTAAGATATTTTTCTTCAACTGATACTTTTTTTAGCTGTTGTTGTTGTTGTTGTTATCTTTGAAGTTTCTGTTGATTATATCAATTTGATGCTTCAACCTTTTCTTCCACTTCTTCTTCTTCTTCTGCAACAACTTCGTGCGGCTGTGTGACCACTCTTCCGTGGGTTTCAGCATTGCCATCATAGTAAGTGTTTACGCTTGTCTTATTAATTCGCTTCATTCATCTTCGATGCTGTCAAAAAAAAAATAAATAAAAAACAAAGTTTCTGTTCGTATTTTGCTGGAGAAAATTAAAGAATTAGTTGAAATACAAAAACAAAAAATTACAAAAACTCCAACCAAATGACAACAGTATGTAAACAACAACTTCACTAACAGCAACAACAAAGTAACATAATTTATCTTGCGATGTGTAGAGAGCCCGTAATTTGATACTCTCAACACGGTCTGTCTGGGTCAAAGCACAACAAAAACATTAAAAATGACTCAGTTCATGTTGGTGCCAACAGGGGAGCAACGGCGCTAGGTATACAGAGAAGAAAAAAAGCCACACAACACACGTGATCGATGCGGTCAGTAATTGTGGCTGCCAATATTGGATGATCCAAACAGATTGCATGATAGTGTTGCCACATACAATGAACATTTTGATTTTTGATAGTATAACCAGAGAAAAAAACAATTTAGAGATTTTTGAATCACAAATCCAATTGTGTTCTCCATTTGAGCACATATTTTCTTGTAAAAGTTGAAGACGCCTCTAAAATGTATTTATCAATGGAATTGTTGATGCAAAAGTTTCTTAAAATTTCAAAAATATCAATACTCTGGCAACACAATTGCAAGAAATATTTTATGATCTACGAACATCTTTCTCAACTTTTGCCGCACTATTTGGAGCCAATTACTTGTTTCCACTTTTCGTATGCAGCACCATCAATTTTGATTACTCTACTGATGCATTCGTTGCCATTGATGAGAATCCTTTTGTTCTTCTTCTTAACAAATGATTGTCTTTTCGTTTAATATTTCTTACTCTCTTCTAGCACGAAATAATTGGTTTCATGGCGCTTGCTTATTTTTCACAGCTCTATCGACCATATCGTCTCTACATTACAGCAGCATACTTGAGTTTTTATTTCCCTCACAACTTAAGCATTACACGGTGTGAATTTACTGCATGTTATTAGGTTGTATTCCTATTTTAACATGATCAGCGTACTATAGATCACTGGATATACTCGAGTAGATTGTGAAAAAAACATAAATACAACAAATGAGGGTTGTTGTGGAATACTCACTCTGTGTGAGGATCACTGAGCGTTCTGCTGTAAGAAAATACACTTTGTTCTCACAGCAACGCTGTTCAGATCTTGGTGATCGTGACATATTCCATTGATGTTCAACTGTCATGCTGTGCGTTGATTGAGAGCAGAAATTTCATTATATTGAAATTGATCACGTGCGTGCGCATTGAATTGTGAGCATCAAAGTCGTTTGCAACATTTGTCAGGATAATCCGATACTTCGTGATCAGTCATATACAAAAATTAACTTATTTTTTGCAGTTCATCTATCCTATTTACGACTTGTGAAGAGTTGTTTTTTTTCTTTGTGGTGTTGGAAACATATTGTTTGTGGTGCGGGTTGCAATGTACATATTTTAGTCTTATGATAAACATCAATTATAGCGATGATAGAATGATCTTTTCGATACAAATGGTCTTATATTTTGTGCAGTTTTTGTCGAAAAAGTCCTTTAAATTCAATTTTTTACTCTTCTTCTGAATGCAGTTTTTGCAGAGATTTCGTTTTAAATCAGGTTCTTTCTTTTACTAAAATGAATATTAAGGTACATTGAACAACCTCAAAAGATAAAGTTTCCTTAGTGAAATTTTGTTGTAATTCTTGCCTACAACTCTTTCAAAATATTAAACCAATTTATAAAATAAAAATTTGTTGAATTTCATTAAAAATGCTAAGTTTTCCAATAGTTTAGTAAAAAATAATCAAATAAATTCAAAGACATGAAATTTAAAAATTCAATTTATTTAGAAATCCTTGAAGATTTAAGATACAAGCGCTCGCCGGCATGTAACAGAAGTAACGCAAACTTAATATTCAAACACACAATCGTCACAAATGTTTCACTGACATGATGCGCTTCATCATCATCATCAGCCGCAACGTAGAAAATCGCTTCTACTTTCCATTGTCAGACAGTTGAAGAGTAAAAAATAAGCTATGAGATTGTCTTTGGTCCAGCAGTTGTGGCAGCACAACTAAGCAAGCAAATCATGTGGCTCATATGCGCTGCCAACGTTGAAGCAAAAATGAAAACATTCGATTTTTATTGCCCATTCGTGGGGATTTAGGTAATGAAATACGTTGTTGCTGTTGTTTTTGCGTTCATGTATCTGCTGTTTTCTATTGTTTTGGGAAAACACACATCTACGCACACGGGCACTGTCTGTATGACCAACAAAAGCACAAGTTGAGAAGCTGTAGCAAATCGAAAAAAGATCCAGTTAATCCTTAGTTCGGTTCAAGAATGCAGTGGCATTACGCAGTTTGGCACTTTTTGCTTGCCGACCACAGCCACAATATGCGGCAACGGTGCAAAGTTCGACAGCCAGTGGTGAGTGAATGTTTTTTTTGTACATCGAAATCGCAAAACCGAGGAGATTCCAATGAAAATCTCAATCACCAAAGCAACGAGGGCAGGCAGGCCACTTTGAAATGACATGCGGTTGAAAATATCCTATTCTTGCGGAACGATGAATTATGCGTTGTAACTAGTTGGAGTTTTGAGTTAATGTTGCACAGTGGTACACATTGTTGAATTTTGAAATAGAAACGAAATAAGGGATTGTTTGCAACTTTTAACAGGAACTTTTTTGTTTCTATATAGATTTTTAGGTCGATTTTTGCAAGAATAGGTCAGCTTGCGGTAAAACAAGGATTCTTATACAAAGCTTATAACAATATTTCCATGGAAAAGGCATCAAATTGTTGAAAATATGGAATGAATAAATAAACAAAGACTGGAGTATCACACATAATATAAGCCCAAAAAAGTGCACAAAAGCATGTTTTAAAGTACTTTGCTAAGGAATTTCGATCAATTTAACTCCACTGTATCCATTTTTCTCCATTCACGTATCATTTTGTTTGTCGAATGACTAATATGCAACATCCACTCCGTATGAAAAGACGAATGTACCATAGGAGCACCGACAAAATTAACGTCATCTGCTTCGTTGTAAATAAGCCCCATAAAACCATGTGCACAAAAATCAACAAAAAATATTCGAATGCGCTTAGCCTATCCTGACGAACAGTTTCTGACCCTTTTCCTATTTTCGTATTAACGTACATGTAAGCAATCTTCATGTTTAGCCTTCTCCAAATTTTGATCTGCTGCTGCACTTGGCCTTAATTGCCACAAATAGACCAACCAATCTAAATGGTCGAAAAGAAGCCTCTTGTTTTTAATGAAATTTACAATATATTTGAATGATATGTCTAGAACAACAAAAACTGTGCAAGTGATAGTTAGAGTCGTGCAAAATAAATTATCTAAAAGGAGATGTTCTAAGGTATACTATGAACGTAATTAGAATGTTTCACGTGTGTAATCCATAAATCAAAACTCACATGTACAATTGGATCTATTTAGCGATTGAAGATTTATAACTTCGGTTAAGAAAATGGGTCGAAATACGCTTGAAGGATGTTGAAAAATAATAAAAATTCACTTTTAAAATGGTGAGACTTCTACCAAAGCTCCATATTCGGTAGAATATGCGGGTCTGTCACGCAATTTGTGGATCAATTTGTGAGACGTGTGCGTGAAACTAAATTTTTATTGGACAAAACAAATATATTGTTGCTGTTGCTCTGAGGAAAGAGATGCGTTACAGTGAATGGTGGGTGATACCTTGAAATAATAACTGATTATTTGTGGACTATTTTCGAAGTTATGGATTTGGAAATATTTGCTTGGGAAGTTTGAAAATAGCTAACCATCCAGCAACGATTGAGGGCTCTTTAGGACGAAAAAGGTGTAGCTACCAATCAAATGGAGCTCCTTACAGTCGAAATTTTACTGAAAAATTGGGTAAATTGTATGTGCTACTCGAAGACTGCCAAGGAAGTTATTTGAATGAAATAGTATTCCATAATTAACCGTAAAATAATAACAAATTTTAGTATATTATGATTTAAAAATATTTATTTATTTTAAAAAGTTTCATCAAAAAACAATGTTGCCCAACAATGTATTTGATCACCTTTTTGCAACACTCTAAGCCAAACAACCTGGTTGGTTACCGTTGTTCACAACAATCGACGAATGAATTGCTATTAGTCCATTCAGTTGAATTTCATTCTAATGCCATTTAAGTGATTCCAATAATCATTTAAGGCATTTGAGAGGAAAATAAGACAACAGCAACAGCGGAGAGTGAAAAAGGTGAACGATTTCTGCTCGATGGTATTTTTTTCCCGCTGGTATAACTTTGCAATCTCGTCGAGGGATTTGTAAAAATTCTAAATGGATTTGTTGTAGAATCTTTAATTTTTGTTTGCTTTTATTTTATGCGGATTGTTGTTGTTGTTTTCTGGTTTTATTTGAAAATAAACATTTCATTTAGTTTGATTGGGATTTGCAACGTGGCCACAAACACCGCTGGATGCTGTTGTGAGTGTTTATTGTTCTATGGCCCGCCGGAAAAAATGCCAAACACTACTGAACTTTTAATCCACCTTTGGCTCATAAATTTTGTTGCCCTCTCAAAAAAAAAACTACAATGAGACTGATGTGGTATCGTCATCAAAATCGTTGCTACAGATTCATAATCCATTGACAATTTGTGGGGTCAATATGAATGGTGGGTGCTTTTTTTTGTTCGTTTTTTCACTCATAATTAAGGGGATTTTGTTTTTTTATTTATGGTTTATTTTGCTGTTAGGGATTAATGTGTCTTATTGTGTTTTGATTTTTTTTTTCAAAGTTTTTTTTTAAATTTCTCGGCTTCATACATATAAAGTTTGCACAATTGTGTGCACTCAAATCTTCTTAATATCATAATATTTCATTTAACTTTGTCTTCGATTTTTATTTTGTATTTTCATCTCTTCGATGGCAAAATCTTTGCAATAAATAGCAATCTAATAATAATTCGATTGTGTTAGTACAATTCGAAGATGAAAAGAATATTGCAATTGTAAGTGTGCAGCTACAACATAAAGCGGATCAAAGTTCTATAAGCTGTACGCTGGTACCTTAATGCAACTAATTTTAGTTATTGCAAAGGAAAACATTTCACAGAAATGAATATAAAATAAAATGCTCTGGAAAATGTTATTTTTTTGTTACAGTGCTTTTGAATTCGTGACTGAAATTCATGAGTTCTATTCTGAATAAAATGCAGCGCTTTCCGTAGTTTAGTCAATATATTGATTGGATTGAAATAGTGATGTTTAAACAGCATTATTCGCACTTTCAATGCATTTTTAATATGTTATAGTGCAAGCCATATGGTCGATTTTGTGTTTATATATATATGTTACCAGCCAAACTAGTTTTAGGCCAAACTAGTAACCGTTAAACCCAAAGATATGCAATAAAATCTTAGTGCAAAAGCGTTGTGGCTAGTGAAGACTAAGACAGCAGCCAAGTAAGACAATATGACTTATCAATTTCATTTTATGCTTTGCAAGTGGTAAGTGAGGGTAAGTTGGCGCCCTTTTGCCGAACGTCAATCTTCCAATATGCATAATATCGGCTTCGCGGCAGCTTTTGGCCGTGGTTCAGTTCACAATATGTGCAACAACGGCTTCGGTATTCACAGTGGGTTTTGCATTGAAAATAAATTGCATAATTTAAGGCATACAAATCAACAAGTTTAGTTTGGGATAAACTAGTTTAGCCGGTAACATCTATGATCGTTTATGCATAGAGAGGCACACAAGACATAAATTGAAATCTTTCAAGTTAACTTCCATACACATAACTGATATTATTTAAAGAATTATAAAACTTCAAAATCGATTCATTATATTTTGAGCTTTAATAAAAAGGAAATCATCTTGTGTTCTTTACTCCTCATAGCTCATCAAGCTACCACAAAACTCTTCCAATATGCATGATCGATTCCCTCCAACATTTTCCCGATTCACGTATATCTTGCTGGTAGGCTTTAGTTAGTGACTTGAACAAAAAAAAATTATCTAGATTTGTCATATAACTAATCTTTTTCATAAAATATATGGACGTTATTAAATGGTCAACTCCGATGCTTCTACACCCATTTAAACTCAATAATAATATGGAATGATGTCCTAAGTTTCTTATCTTTCCTGGTGCCTGTAGCGTTCTTATATCAGCATATGTTCTTATATTCACTTTTAATGCTTTTAACAAATTTTTATTATTGTACCCAAAAAAGTTAATTTAATAAAATGAACTTAACTGGTGCATATTTCACTCGTGTACAGTGTAATCAGATTTATTTATCTGTCATGTTGACAAACAAACCGTGATCAAGTTGCTGAAAAAATGTTGAAATAAGGATGATAATTAAAATAAAAATGTATCCACTCAATACAGAGTCGTTTGCCGTAGCTTCCTTGATGACATTTCCTTGTCGTTTATTAATCAATTAGAGCATTCGATAATTCGATAAAGTGGATTTTTTCACAACTACAATATTTTTTTTATTTTTTGACTTACCCTTGTTGACTTGGTGAATCACTTGAAGCAATTGACTTGGACTGACTTTCACTTGAACGTGAATTGTCAGCAATTAAATAATCTGCAAGAGATGAGAATGGAAAGTGGAGTTGTTAATTTTTTAAAAGTATTATTTTATAGAAAAATGTACATTACAAAAACATAGCAAAAATCTTTCAAAACTGTTTTCTATTTTGAAGTAGGACGGTAAGCCTTGAAAACTTCTAACATACTAAAAAAAAACTTTAAAAAATTCTGTGCGGACAATAGTGAAATTGAGGCGTTTGAAGCCTTTTCTTTTTTTTTAAAAGTTTCGATAGAAAAAATGCTGAATAAATACTCTGATGAAAACACTTCAGAGTTCACAAATATGTTACCTGTTGTTTCAGTATCAATAACAGCCGTTGAGTAGCTTTAACATTATTCGAAAAAGCTTCACTCACAAGTACACACAAAGCTTTGCTCCTTATAATAAAAGCTTTTGTTTCTGAATCAAATACTAAGCTTTTTTGATGTTCCTGAAACTAAACCCACTGTAATATAATAACATATAGGTAGCGGTTGCATACTTCATGCTTTTAGCACAGTGCTGTCGAGAAACTTTTATTATTGTTCTCAATTTATACTTTGTAAAGCTTTTAAAAATTTTAACTTCATTTTATATCCTTCCAAACTAAAAGCTCAAAAGTGTACAGTAAGGACAAAAGCTCTCCATTGCCCTAATATTTTCACGAAGCTTTTGAACAGCAAAAATCTAATGATCCCTTTATTTCGAAATACCCCTATCTTGAAACTCACCTCTTTGTAACTGTTGCTGCATCTGCTGCAATTGACTCGTTGGTATGAACTCCTCATGTTTTTGGTCCCGCTCCTTTTCCTCGTATTTTAGTTTGAAATCTTTACGCAATGACATCAGCAGCGATTGTGTACGTGGTGGTATCTCCGGTGGTGCAGGTTCAGGTGGTGGCTCCGACTCACCAGCAGAGTGCACAGGTTCATCATCATCAGCATCGCCAAATTTTACCATTGAAGATGATGCTACCGTCACCGCCGCAGCTGTGCCGTCACACTGCGCAAATTCACGCAGTTCCATTTGTATTTGTTGTAATTTTATTTTTTCCCGTTCACTACGATTTGCCAAAGCTGCAGCAACCGCAGACGCTACTGCGGCAGCAGAAGACGTTGCAACCGCTGCATTGCCGTTTGACGAAGTGCCACTACTCGATGATGTCATACCGCTTGTCCGACTTAAACGCCCGTTTTTCGAACGACTTGTACGCAAAGAGTTATCGCGACCGACCGACGGATTTTGCAAACTTGATGCAGTTGTCGACGAACTAATACCGGCACCACTTGTCATCGCAGAGGAGGTAGGCATTAGATAGGCCCCTCCACCGCCACCACCAGTACTTGTCGATGCACTGAGTTCAGCAGCAGCGGTTGATATTTGCAGTCTATCTAACATGACGGCACTTCCCGAATACGAAAGACGTTCGCTAAGCGAATCCGAATTTGACTGCGAGTCATATTTGGAATTGAGAAAGGGATTTGTACTGCGTGTCGCCAGTGGTATACTGAGACCTAAGCTGGCGCTTGTTTGATATTTGCTCACATTGTTGGCACTTGTAAGTCCAGCAGCTGCTCCGAGAGTGTTGGAAGAGGCAGTTTTATGCGGTGATCCACAGAGATTGGTGCTCTGCATATGTTTTGATTGATAATATTGCGCTGCCAAATTGTGGTGATCACGATTCGGCTTTGGGTATTCGGTGAGCAAAGAAGTTGTGACTTCTTCATTTTCCGCATCAGAGTTATAGCGTTCCATATCTGTAACAAAAAGAAAATATAGATAAAATTGAATAGATCTTTTGCAATGGATATATAGACTCAATAGAAACTAAAATACTTTGTCGGCGTTTTCACTTTTTTGGAATTTTTACCTTCCAGTCGCTATAAAGCTTTTGTGGAACTGACCAATGATCAGTTCAGTGATCTTCAGAGTAAATAAAACTTGTTGTAGACTAGATATTAGTTTTAGAAAATTATCTTTATTTGTCTTCAATTTCCATTTTTTCAAATGGTCCTTGTTAGTGCATTATTAGAAAAGAAGGAAGGAAGGAAGGAAAATGACTTTATGTTAAACTCTTTAATACCAACAACGAGTTTGGAATATTGACTTGAAAATATCTTCTTTTATTATTTAATTTTGGATTAATTTTGCCAAGAAAGTCACAATCGAAATCAAATATCCATAAATATTCTGAGTAGAAGTTTTCCATTGTTTTGGAATCTATTTATATTTATATTTTATTTTTGTGTTAGTTAATTTTTCCTAAAATATTTTTGTGAATTTTGCCTAGCTCCTTCCTCAAACACTTTAAAGCGATTTTGAAGGTCTAAACATCCATATGAAAATAGCTTAGCAAAAAATTCCTTTCTGAAACCTGTACTAAATAGAGGAACTCCGAAAGCAGAAACACAAAATTGTTCAACTTACTCGCTAATTGCTGACTCTGCAACAGCAGTGTTGCCAACAGCTGTGTATCGAAGGCGGACGTTTGACCTGTATTTTGGTACTCATCTTCACTGCTGCTATAACCATGACGACTATGCCATTCAGCTGAACGCTGTCGTCGCATCAAACGCTGGCCACCAACGACATCATTGGCTTCACCACTGAGGCTACCAACACCAAAATAGTATTCGCTGCCACCACTGCTACCGCCACGTTTGCGGCCAATTGTACCCGAATGACTGGACATTATCGACGACGACAGCGAGAACGTTGCTAATAAGTGTGTGGTGTTGGTGGGACGTTCCAGGAAACTCTAGCTGTTAGCTGCTGTCTGTGGCAGGCAGGCGCAGCCGTGGAAGAGGAAAACTTAAATATGGAACGGAACGACTGCAGCCGCCATCGTAAGGAAGGCTGTGATTTTTGATTTATGCTCTGGGAAAATTTTTCATTGTGGTGACAATAAGCCCATTTGTAGGCCAGCGTTGTAGATTTAATACTAAAAATAGATAGAAAGAGAAAATTTTAATTATAATTAAAAATTTTGCTAGATGATTTATAATATGATTATTTTAGATAAATATAAATGCAAGTGTATGTATGTGTGTGTGTAGTAGAAAGCAGACCAAATTTATTACAGTCTAACGAGTGGAGAAAATTTTTGGCAGAGTTTTTGCCCGTTTAAGCAATTAAGAGTCAGTGCACTTAGAAAAACAGCTGTGCTCATTAAAGTATCCTTGCAAGTGTTGCTACAGTAAAATTTTATTTTTCCCTGCTTGGACTGTTTTCAAAATGGCTATGACTGGCTCAAATATATTCCTATAGAAAGTTATTCTTTAAGTCATGATTCAACTGATGTCGCAGAGTGGGATATATACATATAGTACATACGAGTATTTTCTAATGTAAAGCTGCAGCTACATATATCTGAACCCAGTATAAAATTATTTAATGTTAAAATTTTAACAGTTTCATATCTCGATATGTGGCAATGAAAGGAACCAGGACGATATTGTAAATTGTGTTTCTTTAGAGAAATGGGTTCTCATGGTTGCTCTTGCATTTTTCGCAGTGTAGTAAGCCTGTGTGATATCTTTGTGAACACATAACGTGATACAAAATTGAAAAAAACAAAAATCATTTTAGAATTATATTGCCAATAAATTAATAAAATATTTCTTATATCTTTTTATATTTTCAAAATGATAGATTCAACGGCAACTTTTTTATTTTATTGTTTGGTTTTTAGTAAAATTATTAAATCTGTAATTGGTATAAAATGTTTCCAAGGTTCATTTCATAAATACCAAAACTCTTAAGTTGCTTTAACAACACATAATGTTAAACAAGTGTCATCTTGGCTTAATGAAATGTTTTCATTTTTTACTGTGTTGATTTTAGCAATTTAAGAAAATTTTATAAATTAGGCGTAACACCAAACAAATGACATTTTAAGTGTCCTTTTTTTGCAGTCCAAGGGATGGATGTGTGTTGCGTGCATTTTGTTACTTTGACCTCTAATTGTGATTTATGGATGCATGAAGGGGTTGCTTTTATATTTCTGTTTTTTTTTTTTTTTTTGTTTTTGTTTGTTTAATTTCTATTTTTTAAGCATTCGGTTCAACCAACGTCTGTCGTTTCCGTGCCGTGCAAGGGGTGTATAAATTAGCATCATTTATTTAAACAGTACCCATGCTTGTTTACTTCTTCTTCTTCTTGTTTTTTAAATGCTTATTAAACGCAGCTAATTGTTGCTAATTTACTCTCTTGAGTGTTGATGGCGTTCAGCGAAGCGCGCAATTAAAAAAAAAATGGTGCGTTGGGTTTATATGCGATTTAAGTTGGGTTCAGTAGCTCTTTAAGGGCTGCCAGGTGTGCTGATGGCATTAGAGTGGGCAACATGGTTTTCAAGTGTTGAAAACTTTAATTAGAATCGTAAGCCAACGCATAAATTTGAAAGCAGCATCTGAATTTTTAAATTTATAGAGAAAATTTGTAGAAAAAATGTTTCTTGTAAAAATTAAGAATAATATTTATTTAACAATAAAATACTTTCATAGAATTAACTTATCATTTTTAGGTATCAAAAAATCGTAGCAGCAGATTTTTCTCACAAAAAAATTTTCTTCATGAGAATAGTGGCAGAAAAATGGTTATTAACATGATGTTGGTAAAATTCCTTAAATTATCCAATAAGAAAATTTAGTCATAGTTGGCAGATATTATATTTCACATGGGCGTATTGTTTATTTAGTAGTTGTTAACGCGCTTCATTTTAGATTTCTATAAATCACATTATTGCCAATCAGATGAAATTTTGGTTGATAGAAATATTTATTTGTCGCAAACTCTTTTCTGTTGACGGTAATAAAATGGCTTTGGAAGAAATTGCAGTTTTTGGCGCATTTATTCAAAATTTTCATAAAATAATTTTAAAAAATCGATAAAAAAGAATTGATGTCACAAAATAAAGAAAAAAAAAAAACTCTTTCTTTTTAACTGCATGCCTAATATTCCTTCCGAGTTTGCATTTCCATACTTTTTTATTTAAGAAAGAAAACTTCACTTGTTTTAAGTTTATCATAGTACTTTGTGAAAAACCACAATAACTTGCCACGGGACCAACCTAAAGATTCGTTGATGAACTATGTTTTCTTGTTTATCAATTTCAACTCAAATAAAACAGATCATTTTCCATACAAAACTCTTTTTTATACCCTACACAGAGGGTATATTCACTTTGTCATTCCGTTTGTAACGCATAGAAGGGGGCGTGGTAGGTATGGAAAAGTATATATATTTTTGATCAGCGTCACCACCTGAGTCAATATAGCTGTGTCCGTCTGTCTGTCTGTCTGTACGTCTGTACGTCTGTCTGTCTGTCTGTCTGTCTGTCTGTCTGTCTGTCTGTCTGTCTGTCTGTCTGTCTGTCTGTCTGTCTGTCTGTCTGTCTGTCTGTCTGTCTGTCTGTCTGTTGAAATCAGGTTTACAAGAAAACTAAGCAAGCTAACTTAATGAAATTTGGCACACAGGTCAAACCTTCTTGCAAGCTGCTAGCATATAAAAATTGGCGAAATCGGTTCAGGGCCACGCCTTCCGCCCATACTCTATGTAAATATACCCAAGTCCATTTTGAAAAAAGTCGCTGCGATTTTGATGAAACTTGGTGATTTGGTGAAGATGAGAACAAAATTAAGATAAGGCTAGGTTTGAAGTTTGCAAAGACTCTTAAAGAGGCGTGGCACAGCCCTTAATTTTAACTTTTATAACGCCATAGCTCGTAAACCGTGCAAGATATTGTGATGAAATTTGGTACACGAATATAGATCTTATAAATCTTGAAATACGCATAAATTGGGCGTAATTGTAAAAGTGGGCGTGGCACTTTTTAGCAATTGAAAATTTGAATTTCGTATAACTCCAAATTGGCACATACGATTTTCATTAAAATTTTAGGGATGATACCACTGAAAGTAGTCATCAATACAAGTTTATTCAATATTCTGGAAAATTTTGTTGAAGGGCGTGGCACAGCCTGCAATATTTATAATCGTTATAAAAAGAGAACTAACAAATCAATCGCAATGAAATTTAATATGGCAGATATACTCGCTAAAAGGTGTCTTCTTAAAAAATTTTAGGGATGATACCACTGAAAGTAGTCAACAATACAAGCCACGTCAAAATACTGAAAAATTATTTTAAGGGCGTGGCATAGCCTACAATATTTATAAACGTTATAAAAAGAGAACTAACAACGCAATCGTTATGAAATTTTATAAGGCGGATAAACTTGCTAAAAGGTGTCTTCTTAAAAAATTTTGGCACAATTGTGACGGTGGGTGTGGCACCTCCCATATAAGCAAAATACGTTTAATGATATAGATAGTGTGCTATGAGAGTAATCTTCATAAAATTTTGTGTAGAGGTGCCGGTTACTATACGCTTTAAAATTCAATGAATCTTGACAAGATTGCATCAGTGGGCGTGTCACCTCCCTCATTAGCATAAAGTTGTAAGTGCTATTTTAAGTGAACTATTGGAGCAATCGATCTGAAATTTGATGTAAGGAGTTTACTGGGTATTAGGTACATATGAATCAAAAGTTTTGAAATACCAACAGTGGGCGTGGCACCTCTCATACAATTAAAATACCTCAAGTGGCATAACTATCGAAATATATGAGCAATCATACTGAAATTTGGTGTAAGAGGTTTGTTTTGTGAAGGCTATTTGTGGACCAAAATCTGACTGGATTGTACCAGTGGGTGTGTCACCGCTCTAAATTTTAAGAATAATTACGGCACATATCGCAAACTATACAAGCTATTGTGCTAAAATTTGGTTTGTGCATGTCAATCACGAATGTCATTTATTGAAACAAAAGTGGGAGGAATAGGAGAAGTGGGCGTGACATATTTTGTGTTTTTCATTTCTATTCTATTTTTTTGAACATTTCCCATTCTCTTTTGACATTTTCAGTTTTTTCCAACATTTTTCAACATTTTTGAACCTGTTTACATTATTTTCGACTTATTCAACCTCTTCAACATTTTTTTAACATTTATTTAAAAACTACTTTCAATGCAGTGTAGGGTATGTGAGTTTCGGCCTGGCCGAAGATAACACCTTTACTAGTTTTTAATTTGTTTTTATGTGAAAGCTTCTTCAGAATAAAAATAACCAGTAAGGCTCAATAGGTAGGAAAGTACCCAAACAGCTAAGTTACTTATGTCTTGCTAGCAAATAACGTTATTGTGACAATATCGGTATCGTTGGAAGGAAAAGAGAAATGTTAAAAATTGTTGTTTAAGGCTGGTCCAATTTATGATTTCCATATTTTCTAAAGCAACATTTTCCACTCACCAAAAATCGCAATTTTTAACGTTATGTAACACAAAAAATAGACGAAATCATGAGGAGGACTCTTTTTGTCTAAGGTAGCAACATCATTTTAGCTAACCAACCATGAAAAAAGATTTACGGTATCTGTAACAAAAATCTTTTGGCGATTTTTTAAGAAAAATTAATTTCATGGGTTAAAGCGATAATTTCTTCGAAAAGTTTTTTGCTAATCTCAGAGTTCCACTTGAATACTTTCTGGCAGACTTCATTTCAGTTCCTGATTTTGAAGCAGAACATTTAAAAGTGTTTTCCGGTGAACAGCTTTCAGATTCTCTGTAACCCATAAGCTGCAGTTTTGCTTGTTAGCCAAGCCAAATAATTTTGAATGAATTATAATGACTTGGTTGTTAAATTCTGTATAACATTATAAATAGAATAAAATGTTAATTAAAACATATTGAAATCAAAGAAATAATTTGCGCCACCCTGTACCTAATTTAATTAAATTCTTAAGCGTGATTGTATCAATGAATGCAACAAATCTGTAAATTAGCAACACACTTTTCATACAAAAATATAGAATTACACACACAAGTGATGTACATGAGAGAGATATGTGTGTGGTTTTTCAAAGCGCTTTTCATCAGCTTGTTAATTAACACACCATTTAATTTGAATGCACTCACACAAACATACATATGTTAGATGAATATTTATTCCCTTTGAAGCCAAGTTATATAGAATATACAAGTACTTACACATGCATACATCAACTACATACATATGTTTGTCGCGTGTAAATGCATGTACTGTTCACATATTGTATACAGGAGTGCATTTGCAAATTAGAACATAAACTTCAGAGTCATTTCCATGCGACTGCATTGCTCACAATGTGCTTCTCTGTAGTAGTTGCAACTATTTTCCTTACGCCTGATTGATTTATTACGCCACATTTGCGTTGAGTTGTAGCGGCTGCTGCATTTCCATGATATGACCTGTATTGCGAGTAGCGCTGCTCCAGCAACAAATACCGTGCAAGCACATGCATATCTTACGCTGTTGTAGCGCCACAGTTCAGCGAATTCCTACAAAGACGATGATAAGGACAAGCTGTTAGTGCAGCACACTCCAGTATTCCATTGTACTGCATTAAACTGAAGGTATACGTAAGGTAACTACGAGCCATGACAAATATGCATGGGGATCATTTAAATGGGCCAGTGTTGCAGGTGTGCCTCAGCTTAGGTTTTCATTTGCGTAAGCGAAGTTTTGAGTTTACTTTTAAATTAAATTTTAAGTCATAGAAACTTCTGTTATGAGCAACAGGTTGGCCAAAAAAAAATAAAAGCAAAAGTAACCGAAATATGAATGAAACAATAAAAACGATATCTAGAAATTTTTATTTATTTCTTATTTGTGCAGTCAGGAAAGCTGAATATTAATCGAATCCTTGAAACCTGGATTGAATAAGCCGATGATGTATTTGCAATCAAAAACATATTTGGCTTGGAATTAGCGACTAAGATTTTGTGATTTTTCATTGCTAAATTTATTTATTTAGCGCTACAAGAATGGTGAGGTAAGTTCGCAGTATTCTACGTAAATTGTACTCGCAGGTACCTTTAGGTATTCGTGAGAACACTTTTGTACTGTTATAATATATATGTACATAAGACGTAGTAGGAAAACAGTGCTCTGAAGGCACTGGTTTTGTATTTTCATACTCGAATTTTTAAAAGGTTGGCATATTTAAAATGCTACTCTGAGTGCAACCTTTGAAACTGCAACGTTTCCTCAGTGTGAACACCTGTTGCTCACTTCTTATGCATCTGCAGATTTCGCGAATATATTATACTTTTAGTTGGAACTAAATTTTTGGAAGTCGCTCGCATTTTTTTTACACATCCAAAAGCAAGCCTATTAAGTGTTCGTTCCATGGAAACATACGACTCCTCTTGAAATTTTATTCGAAAGATGTGAGATATTTGACAGAAACTTTGAAAAAAGTAGCTAAAATTTAACTCCTTGATATCTTCACTTCTGCCTTTTGATTTAGTGATAAACTCTGAAGAGAATAACGTATTGTATCGCAGGTAACAAAAGCGTTGTAAGGCTGATTTTGGAACTTCTATCAAATATGTCTCAAAATCCTGACATGAAAGGGAAATGTAATATATTGTTTAGTCTACAAAATATTATCGAATCTACTGTTTTGCTCTCTGATTATAAAACTTGTGGATAAATGTTATTGTGTTTCATGTACTGACATGTACTATAAGTTAAAGAACACTTTACATGCAAACGGCCTTTGCAAATAAGGCTGTCAAAAACTATGTATTAGATAGAAATTTTCTTGACTGAAAATCTACTATCGATGTTAATTTTCGATGCACATACCAAAACTTTCGTTTTCTTGCAAGTTTTAACTGAATGTGTCAGCAACTCTTACACTGTATGTACTTATTTAAGAGTTATTTGAAAAAAATATTTTAAAACATTTGTTTCACAAAAGTATTGAGACAATTTTTGTATATTTTGTCAACACAGTTTTTTGATTTTGAAAAAAAGGACTACTGCACTGAAAATGTCATAGCTCATGAGAAAATGTCTCGGGACTGAGTTGTTTGAAGCAGCATGCTAATATCTTGGACCGGAATAAATTGAATTTTTTCGTAAAACGGACTATTTTCGTGTTATTATATGCATAAAACTATTTGCACACTGAATATTATTAGTAGTTATTCGATTGACAAAGACTTTATGAAGTTCTTACTTGGAGCCAATTCAATGAATTTTGTAACTAAATACTTAGTTTGGTTGCTCTCTAGACTATATTATAGCATGTCTCATTCAGATTTCAATAAAGTCTATACCAAAGTCTGCATAATGAGATTCGTTTAAATGTTAACAACTTGTAAATTTATATCCATGCAAAGAATGCAAATTATCCACTTTACCATAAGTTTAACTCATAATTAATTGACTTTTCTAATTTACTTTTACACAATTTGCCTTATTCCCTTATCTATTTATGATAACATCTGTCAATTACTATTTATGCACTTAATTAAATATTGAAGCTATTAATGTCATTACAAAGAGACGTCAGACATTTTGTCATAAGTCATTGACAAAAAAACAAAAGAGTTTTCATAAGGTTTTCGTGGGGCAAAGCTATTTGAGAAAAATACTTGAATATATCAGTAGATAGAGGAAACATAATACAAAGCTAAAGTTTTACAGATATGGGCTATAATGTATTAACCCGACGAAAGTGTGGCCAGGTGTGAAATACCCACCCTGTTACTATCATGTGTGTGAATTTTCATTTAGTTATTCAAACGTTTTGTTGCTTTGAGTAACTGGAGTTATATGGATGCGGAACGGGATGGTGGCATGATCGCAATGACGCTGCAGCCTGTGCTTGAGTTACACGCTTGCTTACAACGCTCGGGTACGTAAATATTAAGTGGCTTTCTGCTTTATGTTTTTTGATTTCAATTGCAAATGGATTTTTTTAGTTGATATAGTTCTAGATTTCATTTTCTATGAGGCTTTGCAGTTTTTTTTTTGTTCAAGGAGACTGATTTTTATATCATTTGTAGCTTTTTTGAGTTTATGTTTTGTTTAAAAAGTTAAGAAATTTAGTTTTTCTTCAAGTATAATATAAAAATTTTCAAACTGCCACAGGTCTTTCACTAAAATTAAATAAGCATATTGCCTTTACTTTAATGCAGTCTTTTAGTAAATAAGTTTAAGAGCCCGTTTTGTACGCAGGTATGTCACACCCTGCCACATTTTCTTCGTAACATTTTGTCACCACACCCTCGCCGGGTAAAGCTTTCATAAGTATATTTACTAAGGAGCATAACATTTTTAGGTGCTAATTCTTCCAATCCTTCAAATAAAATTGTGCTGTTTGGACAATAGTCAAGGATCTCATAACTCACTAATTTAGAAAAATGTAATATGGTACCTTTATTCACTCAAGTCTTCGACTTAATGCAAAATATATTCACACGCTGATATTTTTAAAGAATATTAAATTGAACGAATAAAATGTATGATAGCATGATTATTAAAGCTTTAAGAATTATCACAAGGAAGTTCAAGATAGACCCCCTCCTCCCAGGCAATGTTTCATAAAAATAAAAAGAATATTTAATTTTCCGAATGGAACATTGGATTCAGACCGCCCCATACATATATACTGAAAACTTTTTATTTACTTATCAGTAAAAAAATTATCTTTCTGGGTTGAATGTAAAATCTTATTCCAAGTATTTTGATATATTTTTAATGGCCACTTAAATAGTCTTTTACAGTTAATTCAGGGAACAAATTATCTATACAAAACAGAGGGTATCAACCGAAAATCTCGAATAATTATCCCCTTAATTCAGCTAGTAACTAAAATAAAAAATTTTGGGACTCTAGCACTATAAAGTAGGATAACACTTTTCGTAAGGTCACCGTGGTTCGATTGTTGGATTAGGACATTTGATTTGTAATGCGTCATTTATGTTTATAATATTTTTAATAAATAAAAAATTCAATTAGTTAAATTGTTTTTAGAAGCACTGAATCTGTAGAATAAAAGTTCCAAATAAATATTGCACTCTTTGCTTTGCTTACAATAAAGTGAAATGTTCACGTTCTAAGCTCAAAAGTTCTGACTCCCTAGATACCCAATTCCAATTAATGTGC
The DNA here is from genome assembly GCA_963680825.1 of Meiosimyza decipiens. NCBI lineage: Eukaryota > Metazoa > Arthropoda > Insecta > Diptera > Lauxaniidae > Meiosimyza > Meiosimyza decipiens. The sequence continues at coordinate 141,472,475 of OY804258.1, forward strand.
AATCAAGCAAAAGTAAAAGCAGTTTGCGTCACCTTATTCCTATCGACCCTCCGCCGCCAATCACAAGAAATATTGTCAAGTCAATCAATGTTGATGAAATCTGCTGCTGACATAATCAAACGTTTTGTGGTTTGCGACGCAACGAGTTACGTTAACATTAAAATGCCACCTCGTCACTTGGAATTATATAAACGCGTAATATTCATTTTGATTTTGATGACGTTAGTAAATTCCACATTAATTGCGTCATTATAAATTAAATTGCTCATAAAATGGCAAAGGAAGCCATGTTCTTTATTATCAAAAGTCACTAATTAAGTTACAATTAAAATCTATTTATGACTAATAAAATATGTATAATTAAGATACTTAGTGAGAGTATTATTTTTTGACACATACCACAAGACAAGAGTATATACAAAATAGGAAATCATATAATGTCTGCTAAAATAGAGAAAATTAAAAACCCAAAACCAAGTGCGTAGTCACGAAAAATGTTTTAGAAAATGACGCAGTATGATTTTCTTAGAAGTTAGGGACATAAAATTTCTTGATAAAAATCAGCTCATAAGCAAAAAGTAACATGCTTAAGTCTAAGCTGAACTGTATTGAGATATTTCTTAGGAAAAAATCAATAAATCTGTAAAGATACTGAATAAGCAAGTTATTTTCGTCGTTCTTTTAGAGAGCTCACCGATTATATTCTAAAACCTTTTAAACAAGAATCAAGATAACAAATCCTCACATATTCAAAAATTAATGGGAGAGTATTTTTGTCGAATGTTCCTAGAAGGTTCATACGTGACTACTGCACAAGAGCACTGGAAACGACCATCAAGCTACTCACCAGGGTTGCGATTTATCGAGTCCTTGTGCACGAGAAACACAAATCCTGTCAAAACAATTCGAAGCACCAATCAAGCGAGACGAGTGCTGCACTCGCAAAGAAAATGTTGAACGAGTTCAAGCATTCGTAGTTTATTGCATTTGACACCGTGTAGCTTGTTGTCTTTTAGCGCGCTTGCTAAGCACATAGATTTATTACGATGCGTTACCTTTGATGGTGTAACAACAACAATTTGAGTGACACGTGCCGCTAAGAAATGAGCTCAAAACAAATCATAGCATATTATCAATCTTTAAAAACTATACCGTCGCCGATGTTAGAGTAGACTCACTGCATTCACTGTTTTTCTCATGTTCGATGTTGTGTCTTGTTCGGATTGAAAAACGTTGGCATTCAAGAACAAATCAGAGTACAAACAAAGTCTTGATCGTTCTGTTTTGTGCGAGTCTATTGATTATTATTATTATTTGTACTGAAATAAATCGAATCCTTGTACATACTAATGTTTTTTTTTTAATTTTTTCTCATATACATATTTTAGGGACTCCCCGAAACTATTTTACGCATTTTCTATGAAAAAAATTGAAAAAAAAATTGTTCGTAAGTGCGAATAGTCGTAAGTCGAACGGTCGTAAGTCGGGGACTACCTGTATGTATAAGTAATTGCTGTGTACGCGTATAGGTGTGTCCGTGAGTGTTTCGCTCTATTGCTTCACAGAGATACACAATTTGAAATGCTGATATAAAAGTGTCGTAAATCTATAAGCACACACACCTCTGGGTGTGTGCAATGTTTATTGCCACACCCACTTTGCACACTTATTTACGTACAAGTTGGTATGTACCTGCATAAAGATAAAATACAAGGAAGCTTTTTGTGCCTGAGTGGCACACCTGCTGCAGTCTTCCTGCCTGACCACCACCACCGACATCTCGATAGTTTTGTGACGGCTTTGATTTATTGTTGCAGATGTCGTTGCTGAACTGTGAAATTATTTCCGAAAGAATCATTTATTTAGATTAAATATAAGACATGCTGCTGGTGAGAGCGGTTAGGGTGAAAGAATTTGAATCTGTGAAAAGCTGTTTCTCTCGCCCAATCCAAGAGAAGAAATTCAAAATAATAGTTCGACGAGATTAAGACTTAAGTAGAATTAAACTGGCAACATTTTGCAACTAATTGATGACATAAATATTTTAAGATGACACTGCTATTCAATGTATTTGTGGTAAAATACATTAGATTGTTCAGAACTTTTGGCCATATATTTTGATTTACTACAAGTTTTCAAAAATGTTAAGGTGCTTTACAGCAGCTTAAACACAAAACTTGCTGCATGTGTTGCCTATCAGTTCTTCATCTAGGTATTTACATTTAGATATTGGCAAATTCATTGATTTATTAATAAAATAGATGCATGGAGGTGGCCAAATTGTTAGTACACTTAATATATTTTGCTGGATGTTGTACATTTCTGCATAAAATTAACTTTTACTTTGTAGACTGCAGTGCAATCAAACGCTCGAAAGAGATCGTGCGTAATAGAAATTTAAACTTGGAAAATAAGATCATCTTACGATGTTAAAGCTTGAGGTGAGAGAGTTTTTGAGAGAAACTATCTTGAGATGTTCTGATGCCTACAAAACTGCAGGGTGTTCCATTTTTCATTTCTGGTAGCGTTTACTCGGTAATAATACGTTCAGAAAAATCCAAATACGATTGAAGCTATACGCTACGACAATGGCTTTTGAATAAGTAACTTGTCGGACAGCCCATTCGAAAGAATATACTATTTTCCATAAAAATGAACACAGTCAATTTTTTCATAGAGATAATATTTCGTCAGCTTACTAGCTTCAAGAGCTAAGGAATATTTCTAATTTATCTTTCCTGTAGCTGCAACTATTCGTTGGAAACAAATGTAATCACCTTAAAACATTTAGAAAAGGTAACGAATTGAAACACAAAAGAATGATTGATTTCAATATTTAACACTCAAGCTAAATACTGAGAAGCTAAATTGCATAAAGTTTAGTAAAAATTTAATGTAAGAGTGTTATACACATAATTTTATAACTAAAATGCTATTTAAAACAACTTAAAGTGCAGACTAAAGAAAAAATCCTGTAACAAAAACCCAAAAAAGCCTCTTCAATTAGGCTTTCTGTCTCTTTTCAGCTAGAACAATGGTAAACTTTAAAACAATACACACAATTGTTTTTGTTGTTGCTGTTGTTGTGACTGATTTCTATTGTAGTTGCAATTGTAGACCTTGTTAATGCATTACTTCCTGTCGCGCTTCGAGCATCCTTTATAAAACTTTTACTGTTTATTCTTTTAAAAAACAAACACAAAAGCCAGGAAAACAAAAACAGTAGAAAAGGATATTTAATAAAAGGAAGTTTAGCTAAGAAAAACAATAGCAAAAATGCAGTAGTGATGGCGGCAGTTGTAGAAGGAGTAGTAGAAAAGTGAAAAAATTCAACGATAAAGTTCCACCAGCTCACAAAGAACAGATAGTGAGCAACTACTCGTACATTCATAAAGGTATTATTTATGAAAATTTTGGTGAGTTTTTTTAATGATTTTCCTCTAAACGACACTATTGCCCAATATAGCCACATTTCAATTATTTTATGTACTAAATTTCATTTTAATCAGAATAAATTATCAAAAAAAAAACCAAAAAATTTCACAGCAATTGTAGGCTAAGTTGCTCAAAGCATTACAAAAACACAAAACAAGAAAAAAAAATAAACTGTTACAACGACAAAAGCACAGGATGAACAGGACACGCCCAGGTTGCACTAAAATGCATTACAATTAAGAAAATAAGAGAATTTAAAAAAAGTTACACAAGAAAATCACAAAAACAAATTTTATTAAAAATTAAAGCGGAGTTGGTGTCAACAAAATGAAAAAAATAAAGCAAAACAGATCGAAAACAACAAGACAAAAGTTAAAAAGGAAGAGAAATAAAAAAGTAGGTGTGCCTGTTGGCGCCATCGACGATGCATCGTTGAATTTGTGGCGCTCTCTAGTGAAGCGTTAAAGCATCAAAATGGCACAACTCGCGCGCAAATATGCGCTTAATGTAACTTTGTCGTTTACCCAGCGGATGTCCTTTTTTTTGCGATTCTCTGTTTTTCTCTCTTCTTTTGCGGCTTGCATTTCCGCATATTATTGACAACGAAGCGAAAAAGCATATAAACTTCATGCAGCGACACCAGCAGTCAACGACAACGGCTACAACAATAATAGCTGGAGCAGGAGCAACAGCGGTAGCATCATTTGCACACCCGCAGCCAAATATGAGAGGCCAACTAAATTGATTCCTGCTTTTTGTTTACTTGCTGTTTGTTTTCAGTGAAGTTGCTGCTGCATTTCACAAAATAAGCTAAGGGCAGCTTGGAACGATAGCAGGGAAGCAGCGACATCAGCCACGGTTAAGGCAGCTTTGTGTGTATGGGTGCGCTAAATGCATTAAGCGGGTCATTAAGCACAGTTTTGAATTATACACATTTTTCGGGACATAAAGTGAAGAAAAAAATTATGGTAAGCCAAACATTAGGTATGATATTGATCAAATTTTACTTTAGATATGACCGAAGTTAAGCTCACCCATACATTTTTTCGATATTTTTTTTTTTTTTTTCAACTGAAAAAATTGTTCTATCTGGGTCATTCCATCTATAATGGGCCTATCATTACCCTCATGTTTTCTAATTAGGCTGAAACTTTTTTCAGTGATTGGTCTATCATGTAGAAGATATAAAAAATCGATAAAATATTTTTGACCAGTATTATTGCTTAAAAAAAAAGTTTCAAATTGTGTTAAAAAAAACTCGTAAGTAATACAAAAAAATTCATTGATGAATATAAACAAACCAACACAATCAAAATTAGCTTTTATATTATTTTGAGGTAGATGTGTACTAGTAGAGTGAAAAAACATGGATAAAATTTTCAGGGATGGTACTCCTATATTTTCTAAAAATTTTGAGCCTAAAAAAACTGAAATCGATGATGGAGTATTTGAGAAAGCGATGTTTTCTTGGAAGGCCAATTTTTTTATCTTTTACCACATAGAAACCGTTCAGGCCTTCATTTATTCAGATTTGCAGTTTTATTGCTATCTACTAGTACACAACTACCTAAAAATAATATAAAAGCTAATTTGGATTCTGTTGGTTTGTTCATATTCATCAATGAATTTTTTTGTTTTACTTACGAGTTTTGTTTAACACAATTTGAAACTTTTTTTTAAGCAATAATATTGGTCAAAAAAATTTTATCGAATTTTTTTATATCTTCTACATGATAGACCAATCACTGAAAAAAGTTTCAGCCTAATTAGAAAACATGAGGGTCATGATAGGCCCATTATAGCTGGAATGACCCATCTGCATTATAAATTAAAAATCTAGAAAATAATCTAAGAAAATATAAATTCTATTATGAGCTGAATTTTATTCAAAAAATAACAATATTTCGGTCAAAATTACATAAAAGAAAATGTTATAGAATATATCACAACCTGGATAATATTAACTTACAGCTATCGTCATTCGTTTTTAATCACCTTTTGGATCAGTTTTTTGCAAAAATTTATATTTGGATAATTTTCATTTCAATAAAATGCAAAATAAAAAAGAATAATTATTAAGGAATTCTGACTATGAAGTAACTTTTCAAGTGCAGCAGTACCTCAATCAAGGTAAAAAAATTAAAATTAAATTAAAAAAATTGATATCATTATCCAGCACTTAGGTCTCGCTTTTGCTTTAATTTGAAATGGTTTGAAAATGCTATAAGCAAAGCCTTCTAAAAAGACTAAAAAATTTGAAAATATATAAGATTGATAATATATCAAGAGTCTGCCATATTTTCACAAATAATTTTTCAGCATCAAATTTAGTTTATATTTGCTAAATATTTAGATTGCACAAAAGTGTTTGGAGTTTTGTAAAAGCCAGCATCGGTTGATATAAAAGCAAGTCTGTTTTATTGTGTACTGATTGAAGTAGCGTTCTAGTTGAAGCGAAGTGTCTTAAGTAGCGTTGTTGTAGCAGTTTTGTAAGGACTCTATATCTGCGTAAATATAATAAGTTTCTCATTCTATTGGCTAAAATTGAGTATTTATTAAAGTACAATCCCAAAAGTGAACTAATTAAAAGTGAAGTTGTTAATTTAATAGCATTATACTCTATTGAAATGGTGAGTCACGTAGAATTAATAATTTTTTGAAAGTTTTTAACTTAACTTTCGGTCTAAGTTGATTATATCCCTTAGAAATTAAAATTCCTACACTATTAGCAAGATCGTTGACATTTTGACCATTTTGTGCCTGTTTACTCGTTAATGCCGCTAACTATTGTTGTTGACTTATTTTCTGTTCGATGTTTTCAGCAACGTTCCTTTTTGCTGTTGTATTCCTTTAATATTGTTTTAGTGTCGTTGATATTTTTGTTGTTGCTATATAATTTTTTTTGCTAATGCTTTTTATTTTATTTTTCTTTAGAGCAGCGAAAATTCAACAAGATATGATACAAAAGTTAGTTAGCAAAATTAAATTTTTAGCTAAATTTAATTATTAAGCAAATAAACTTATGGTTTTGATAAATTTGATAACAACTTCTTCTTACTATTGAAATCACTAAAATATGAAGTCTTTTTAATAACAAAATTGATTTTTTTTTTGATACCAAAAGCAACCGTTGCTCACACTCTACAGATATTGCAGAATATTGCCATAATATTTCATAATACAATAAGAAAGCAGTATCTATGAATGTAAGTGTAATAAAAATTTATTATATGATTTTGATTCGTGATCAAAGTATCGTTGAAAAGCACAAACTGAAAAAAAAAAAACAACAAAAAACAACAAAAAATATTTATTTAAAATGAAGCCATTGGCTTACAATATGGCAGATAAAAAATTTCATAAGTGAGACATAGAATCTGATTTTATTATGAAATGTGCTAGAGTAGAACACATCAGTGATTTAATAAACGATTTAATGGAACATTAAATATTATCAAGAATTTTGATACAAACACATCATATATTTTAAATAACTGAAACATAGGCAATGCGCTTATGAAGACTGAATCAAATTATCGCCTTATGACAACAAATGGCATCACTTAAGCTTACCTACCTCATATTTTTTTACTTTCTCCAAAATACAAATTGGTTCAAACTTTAGATTGCATTTATTTTGATATTTTCAATTCAAACAGAAAATCCGATCAGCCTCGCAGTGTTTCAAATACTTGCCAAATTGGTGATGCGACACCAATCGATGGGAAAGTTCGAAAATGCATTTCATAAAGCTATGCGACTTAATAGCCAATGGGGTTCAATGCATTTCAGAGAACAATTTATTCAAATGCTTATCACATCACGTTAGAGATTAAGGATCCCGAGCATTGTTCCATTCCCCTCTAAATTAAAGTTTTGTACTAATTTTGTGCACAAAAAAATAATTATTCCACAATTCGATTAAGGTCATATAAAGGCATAAGAAACACTTCGATGACTTTAAAACTCAATATCAATTTTCAATACATTTGCCTAAAATGTTTGAAAATTCAAAATAATATTCCTGATTGAGTTCATTTTAAAAAAAAATTCGAAATATTTTTGAACGAAATTTTTTTCGTGAATTTTGTTCTCTTTTCTAAATAATTTTTTCTGATAGTTTCTGGCTTCGTTAGCCAGAATATTTTTTTTTGACTCACAAAAATCGTTCAAACGTCTGGTCGGCTTCCAATTCTTAGATTATTCAAAAAATCATCAGATTATCTAATGTTGAATTGTTAAAAAATCTAAGGCAAGGGATTGCTGATTTTAATATGTACGAACGTATTATCATATAAAAAATCGTCTTGCTCTATAAAAAGAATCACAGCGCACTCCAATTGTCTTGTAATGGTATACGAAAGTTGATTGTTTAAAGTTTTAATTGAGAGTGACTGAGCAAAATCAAGCCATTGAAATTATATCCAGACAAGATTTTCAAATTTTTTTTCATGCGTTGATTCGGCAACAAATAGCTTGTCTTTGGCCTGTTATCTTATCAATGAACTAAAAATGTGCGGACAAGTTAGTCGAAGGTCATGGCAGCCAGTACTCTTTCTTTATATATAAGTTTCATATGTTCTTATTGTGTCTAACTTTTATAAATAAATAAGAAACTATTCATACCAGACTCTATTTCTGTGTAATAATTGCACGTTATAAAATAATCAAAGGAAATACATTTTTTCTGTAATTTTTTCATATTATTAATCTACTTATTTAACGACTTTCAAGAAGAAAAAGATGAGGACAGTAATAAAATTCAAAGGTAATCGAAATAAGATTCCAATTAAAATACACAAGATGTCACTCATTCTACCTACACTGGAACCACTAACAAACGCCACAAGGATTTCGATGGGCGCTGCACCAAATATCGATATCAATCAATTTCCGAGGAAATTCAATTAAATTGAGTTGCGGCAGCTGGAGTGAGACTATCTGGAATTCACCCTCGCTGACACAATTTGAAATGTTTTTCTATTTTCGATGATGCTGATGAATTTTTGTTTCGCTGTCGCTGCCGCCGTTGTTCGTGAAATTACCATAACAACTACAACAATAATAACGCAATTTTCCTAGCTTAGATGGAAGAAAAAAAAAATTGTTGTTTATTGCCATCGTTTGTGTTTTTAATTTGTGCTTTATTTGCCAATTTCCTTATTCAATTTCAATGATTTCCTAGCAAGTATCTCAAGATGACACCAACATAGCTACGGAACTGGAGTATACTGTGAGAAAAGAAAAAACTTTGAGCTTAACCTTAAAATTTTGCAAGAAAAAAATTATCAAAAGAATAATTTTCAAGCTTAAGCAAAATTACAAAATAATAAAAAAAATAATTGCCAGAAAAATGTTTAAGAAGATCTGCAGTAAATAGTGCTCCATAAGAAATTCTTGCGTAACTAATAGACTTAATGTGGGTTTTTTTTCATGTGTACGTTTAATTGATGAGACAACACACACATTGTAAAATGGAACAATTGTTTGTGTGGGGCACCAATGTTGTAGACGGAAATAAGATGAAAACAAAATAAAAGGTACGCAGTTCCAATGATGTCAAAAGTAATTTAATAAATGAAAACAACAATAACAACAACAACAAAAGCGGAAAAATTGAAGCATCCTGTTGTGGTAACAAGCAGTAGAGTTCACTTACAAGAGCACAAGAAGTGAGCGCACAGAAAAAAAAGGAGAGATACGTGAAGTTAAGGGCTGCTGCCAAAGTAATGACGGTTGCGTGTAACGCTGAAGAACGCGACCAAAGGTAATCAACAGGAATTTTACACATATTTGTTTTGCTGGAAGTTTTCCTTACCAAGTTTGAGATTCAAAGCAAATACGAATGCATCAGATAATTTCTTAAGTTAATTTTTGCATTTCCTGAAAAGTTTCAAAAACTTATGGCAATTGATATTCATGCGCCACTGCAATTTTTAAGGTAAGTGCATTGGTCTTATTTTTAGTAAATTTAGTACATTGGACGAATTCTTTGCCAAAATAAAAAAGTGCCACATTCGCTGCCAAAAAAAAAATACATTCCTCTCTAAATCAACTACATTTCCAATTGCCGTTGCTGATTCACAAACATAGTTGTAAAATTAAAAGTGTTACTCATACGGCATGTGTACCCAAATAAAATAAAAGATAACAATTATTCATCGGAAACAAAGTTAGAAGTTATAATAAATCATTACGATTTGCCTTTTGAAGGTGAACCTAAGTAATTCGCTCAAGTTTTCAAAAAGTTGCATTCATAAAAATATAATTCGTGAACATTTCTTAACTTAAAATATCTACACACTCACACATACAAATAAGCGAATATACAAATAAAATTTAAAAGAAAAGTTCAAATTCTCCCGCAACATTTTTTATAGCGTTTGTCCTTTAGGCAAAAAACTTCATTTGACTTAAAGTTCATTTCATTTCCTTTCGTTGATTTCCAACCAACGCGCAAACACACAAAGAAATGCGATTTCCTTGCGAAGCTCAAACGGAAGCGTATTACGAGTTGCGTCAGCTTGCGTTGTGATGCGTTTTGTGTAACGTTGTGAGCGGCAAAGTAAAATAAGATTAAAAAACTAACGTAAAGTTCTTGCGAAGTGCTATATAATATGAGAGAATAAATACATATCTGATTTTATGCTGCTTTTTGTCTGTTTGTGTGTTTGAGTGTGTGTGTGCATGCATGTGTGTTTACCCAGTGAGATGTGATGCAGTTTTGCGGTTGAGTGCAACACCTGCAGACAAATACTGAGATTTGTGAAAAGAAAATTTACAGCAACCAAAGCTTAAGCTATCGCAAATTGTTAGTGCGAATGTGTGTGAGTTTATTTACATGTGTTTTTCGCGTTGGTGATTACACATTTTTGAAATATGAAAGTATCGCTATTCGATAATTTTTTAAATCAGATATTTAACTTAGATTTTTGTAACCATGCAAAATGTATAATAACGAATTGAAATATTGTAAAGAACTGCGCTGCGTCTTTTCAAAAATTCAGCTTTGCACGATATTTTTATATTGCAACATTTCTGCACCTTAAGCTTAGATTTAAAGTTTGTAATGGTCTTATGTTCCACCTTATTTCTATGACATTTACAAATGCATTGGAATTTTAATATATATTATGTTATGTTTGGCAAAACCTGTGAAACCCTTTTGAAATTATTGAAAATTGAATGAATGTGTTAGTAAAGTATGCAGTATTTATGTGTTTACTTACATACATACAAAAACTTTGCACTAACACATGTCTAATGTGGACTTTCTCTCCCTATGAATGTGTGCAACGAAGTAGCACAAGTTTGCATTTCAATAGCAGCATTAGTTATCATAATATTTAAGTAACTTTGAAAAGCATTCCATTAATGTTGAAACTACGTACGTAATGTTTAAGTGTTGTGCAGCAGATGCTTGTCTTAAGAAGTAGGAAGTTTGCTGCTGTTTAACCAAGTAATTTGCTATATTAATCAAATAAATAATAAACGAAATGATCACAGACTAAGGGGTTTGCAGATGTTAAGCAAAACTTTTATCAAATTTAAGGATTTATTGAAAAATAATTGAAAGTTGAGGCGTTTGCTAGAGTAACAAATACGTAAATCGGGGATATGCTGGAGAGAATTGAAGGCACTTGCTACGGATCGTCCGCGTTGAAAGCGTTTTGAAGAGGCCCTATGCTCTGTCAAGAGATAATAGATAAAAGAAGAATAAGAAAATTATTTAAATTAATGTAAAGCATTCTTTGAAATCATAACAGTAATTTTAATATAAAACAAAGTTAGTTGAAAATATTCCCGTAGAAAATCTTATGAGTTATACCCAGTTTATAATGTTACAAATTTGCTTATCCTCAGAAATAACTTTTGATCTATGCAAAAGATGTCACTGTTCAGATATGAAAATTAAAATTACTAATAGGTCGAGAAACAAATTTTTATAAAATTAAGTGTGTAGACATCGTTGTAAAAACCATTGGAATAGAATTGATTAAAAAATAGTTAAATTAAATAGTTAGTAAGGAGTATCGCTGATATAAAATACTTTACTGCATAAGAAATTAATCAACAAAACATGCATATTTATACAAATTATTATGGCAGACGAATATTTCAATGAATTGCCTACGAAATACTAACTGCGAACAATTTAAAATAACAAACGATTATTGTGTCTGCAACTTAACTCTATGTTTTTTTTTTACTAAAATAACAAATAAAAAAATTAAAGTTTGTTTTGCCAAAGAAAATTTTACGGAACTTCCAAAGTCTTTAGTAGTCCATTTAATTTGAAGCAAATGTTGTTTATATGGAAATTCTGACCCAGTTTCAAGTTCAGCACGTCAGCTGCTGAGCGTGTGTGTATGATACAGAGAGACTGTGGGAGAACGAGCTGGAAGAGCGCTTAAAAAGAAATTAACAAATTAGGTCAAAAATAAAACTTTTGCAAGTTTTATGCAATGACGATGACTACGACGTTGCTGAAAGCCACAAACGAGGCAGAATGTAACAAAATACAAAATTTTCAAGCTAAATTCTTGCATAAAAAAGCTATGTGTATGTGCATGCAAACACAAAATAATTTGCACAAACACACTGACAAATGTAACTAAATTATACGCACGTGCATAACCAAAAACGTACACGTGCATACCAGCAAGAACTTTTTTTTTTAGATTTTGATGTCGAGCACGTGCTGCAATAGCAACAATGGTACAAGGCCCGTGATGGCAACAGAATGATGAAATTAATCCGTAAGTTTTTTGGGATTTTGGAAAACTTTATGATGGTATCTAAAGTTATTGTGTTATACACGAGATATTAATATTTGGGAAAGTTGAAAAAGTGAGTAAATCATTTCCGTTGTCTTTTTTTATAATATACTGTGAAAAAAAATTCTTTTATTGTTTTGCAAATATTTATAAACATAATGTTTTAAAAAAGGTAAGAGTTTTTTTGTAATTTAATTTATTACATATGATAAAATAACGAAAATTATTTACTCACATATTGTGTTCTATATCTCCTCACAGTGATTCCGGTGATTTTGCACTCAGACCTATTAGACTCCGAAACTGCTTTCCTCTTTAAAACCATATCTACTTTTTTTTAAGACTTCCCTATCAGGGAAAATATTGCCTTGCATATTATCTCTTTTCCGAAAAAACAGTTCCGAGCCCATTTTTTTGTTTTAATATATCATAACTTAACGACAAACACTACTCAAGTACTGTCAGTTGCACTACAATATCTCAACTATCGGCATAACAAAAAAAAAAACAACATATCGCACAGAGTCGCTTACTAGTGCATAAAGAAATCAATGCTGATAAGCAACGAAAGAACCGTTATATGCGTGGTTAAGATATGAAATCGAATGAATAAGAGAACACAAAAATACAGCATAGAGTCAGTTCTTGTGAAACCAGCAGATAGTGTTGTATTTGTACGTTGAGCGAACAATTGTAAGTAAAAGGATAATCAGTTTGCAACCCATGAGATTATTATATAATGCAACCGATTACTGAAGAAGCTTACCATCAGAAAAACGATTCCGAATTCATTAGCCAAAAGAATTCTAAGCATGCGGCAGTAAATAATTTCATCCACAGTGGAATCATCACTGAAATTTTAATGCTGTACCGAAGAGGACAGCTAAGGACTACCGAACCAGAGATAGAATGAAGTAAAGTAATTGAGAGATTAAGCAGCTGGTTACATCTTTGTTTCAATGAGCAAAAGATTCGAAATTAAATAAGTGATTGTACCCATTCCAGAAATTTTTATTTTATTTAAAGTGGTTCCCTCTCTACTTTTACTTGTCGTGTGCACAATTTGTTGAGTTGGTTCATCACTTCAAATCTATTTCATGTATTTCATTAAAAATACTTACAGGTAGCTTCTTTTCTGAGGCGTTGCGATGTAGTGCCAAAAGGAAAATATTCGAAATATACTTAAAAGCTGGTTTGTTTTCCGACTCTAACTTTAAATTAAATTTTTTCTGTATTGATTTTGCTCTGGCTAAGTAAGGACCCAACTGAGCATTGAAAATAAAACTTTTTGTAAGGTTGTTAAACACTTAGTGGCAATAAGTGAGGTTAAAATGGAGTATTCGAGTACTTGTGTTTGAGAATTGTAGAGACATTTTCCAAATTCGCAGCAAATAATTCTCATACAAAAATGAATCATTTTGTTCAAAAAGACTTTTTCATAAATGAAACCAAGTGTACTTTGCCAATATTCGGACAGCCTTTTTATCAAAAACTTATGTCCAATGGTTTATTTAGCAAATGAACACAATGTTTTATCGGCTTTACAACGGAGCTATAATTACCGCATTTGGAAAAGCTAAACTTTACCATAACTAAACCAGGTAAAGCATGCTCTTAGCAGTTATACGAAATTATTGAGAATTAGGTGAAGTAGTAACTCCTATTGCTTTTCCACAAAAAATAAATTTTTAAAGTTGTGGCAACAAGTTATAAATTTTAATCATTGCAAAAATTTCAAGCTATGACTGCGTTTGAAAATGCAACGATCCCAGACGCTTTGAATTCCTGAAGTTATTTTAGTTTAATGTTTAATCATGCATGAATTACTCTGCTCCTGCTGCTGAAATGTTTGAGCATTTACTCACTTTATTGGAAAAGTTTTTGAATAAATATGTAAAAATTATTAAGGTTGCAACATGCTATACTTCAAATTAAGCAGCAGCAGCAGCAAATGCAGAAACATTTTTTTTCTACTTTCATTATTTGCTTTTATGCAAATAAGCAAGAATTTTCCTATAAAATTTATGCTTATTTTGTTATTTTTGTAGTACAAAGTATTTGTTGTTTTTTCAATTTTCTTTTCACTGCACTTTCAGACTGAATACTGCATTTAAAATGCATTTTCTTCAATGGAATTCATTGAACAAAGCAACTATTTTTAACATCACAACAATGATTAATGGTATGAGTGGGCTTTTTAAACTTCAAGTTTATTAGTTTTGACTTTTATTTTTCAAAAAAATTTTAAAATTGAAATAAATTTGTTTCAATTTTTCTCCACAATATGCGGGGTGAATTGTATCCAATATTTATTCCTAGAACTATGCAAACGCAACGTATGCAATCGCTTTGTGGCAATGCTGATAAAATGCAAAAAAAAGTTCAGAATAAAATCAACATAAAATTTTTCGTTTTTATTTCATTTATAAATTTAATATTTTATATGTTTTGAAAATTTTCCTAGTTAGCTAAAAAGGCTGATGGCATCTACTGCAAAAATAATTCATTGTAGAGGAAAATCTTAAGAAAAAACGTAAAACGAAAGTTCATTTAAGAAATTTGTTTCTTCAATTCTTTTCTACGTAGCACAACGTAGCTTTGATTTACTAAATAGATTTATTTTTCTCAAAGTAAAATAAATAAACGTTTATAACGATGAGAACAAGCAAACAAAATTATTCAAAATATAAGCCATAAGAAAAATCTAAGAGAGCCATAAAAACGTTTGTTATATAAAGAATTAATTTTTTAATTTTCTATTGAAACATTTTTTTTTATTTCCAATGCGCTACATGAGCACATTAAATATTTTATGTTTTTTAAGCACTCCAGTGTTTGCATCAGGGATTTGTAGATTCAGAGGAATATTAACTTCAAACAAAACTTAAAGACTTCAAAGATTGCATTCAGTAAGATGTAGAGCTAAAGAGCAATTCCACGTGCAAATTTTATTTAACGACAAAAAGCATAAAAAACAATAAAAACAAGTGCTTATTTAATATATTTCATGAGCGCAAATCTTAACCTTAAGTTATAAATAAAAATTATTCGACAATTTTGTAACGCTTAGAAGATTTTGGTGATTTGCCGACAGTGAACTTTTTTTCCAATATACAGCAAACTAACGCGAAAATAAACAGTTTTTCATCAAAGTTTCGTACGTAACTTTGTAGCGAATCGCTTTTATGGTATTGTCCAAACAATAAAATAAATCTATTCAACCTCTGCAGCACTCAGACAATGGAGCGCATATTTGGCACTTTAAAAGCCTGTGTTCTTCGTGTCGTTGGTCTGGTGAAAAAAAAACGCTATATTCATAATTTTTTATTGCTTCAATAAGGTAATTTTAAAATATGGCGGGGTAGGCATAACAAGCACAATAAAACATTTAGACCTGGAAGCAAGCAATATAAGTCGAATTAATATTATACACAAAAAAATAAAATGCCAAAAATGCAGCAAACTTTAGAGTAATCCTTAAAGACTTGAGTGCCTTATAAGCTGCTTATGAATTTCTGAAAATGTTAATATGCTTATTAGGATGGTTTTTGAAATAATTTATAGATTTTAAAGCAAACGCCTCTTGAAACTCTGCAAAAAAATCAGAAGTCCATTCTTAAAAGTTGCAATCTAATACCTCAATATGAACATGTGCCACAGTGAACTTTTGGTAGGAGTTTTGTACAAAAAAAAAAATAAAATTTTAATTTAATTAATAAAACTACTGACATTTTGATAAGTGAACTCAAATCTTTTCGAATATAAAGAAAATCAAGATGCTTTTTAAAATTTATTAAGTCTGAAAAAATGTTGCTTTTGATAAAATAGGTTTTAATCTTTTTTCACATTTTCTCAGTTATATGATTTACTAATCATTGGAAATAATGAAAATATCAGAATATTTCAGTTAATTATAAGAAAATATTAACGTGGTAAGTTAATATGCCGTATTCGACAACAGCTGTTTGATCTACCACATGCCACCATTACGGCCAAGGTGTCGTCTGAGAAATTTCTAATATATCAAAAGAGTGCAATAGCTGCAACAAGTAAAAGCACTGATATAATTAAAAAAAATTTTCCAAATTGTTCCTATGAACTTTTGTTTTTTAGCTGAGTTTCAAAACTTCAGCGTAAGATTTACATTTTTCGTGCTTGGCTTTAAGTGCAAAAAAAAGTTTTGGAGAACCACCCCAATGTGGATATATTGAAAAAAATTTATTTCCTGCCTCGCAATAAAATTTTTAATTTCACTTTACGTAGCTTTTATGATTTTTTATTTTATTTTATTTTCGACACTTTTGTTCAGCGCTGGACGCTCATTTGTGTTCTGGCAATGCTTATAAAATTTTAAAAAATTCATGACTGAGCTATTATATAATTTGGGAAAGTGTAACTGTGGTGCTGCATATTTATGTGGCAACTCATTGTGCTATTAAAGTTTGGGTGAATGTTGTTTCCATTCATTTGATTGAATTTAAAAGCATTTAAAAAAAAACGCACAATTTAAAATTGTATTCACAGAACTGATATATAGCGCAAGGCACGAGCTAATTCTGAAAGAAATTTTGCTGAAGGCTGGCAAAAATAAATCATTTTGGGTATAAAATTTTGATTTCTTTCCTTCCATTGTGATACCACAGGGTGGCTGACTATACCCTTTCATTGAACCAACCAGATTTCGGAATAAAACTAAATAGCTGACCTATGCTAACATGTCTAAGGTTATCAACGAATCAAGCGTTTTGTGGCGTTCTCTAGTAAGTGCGGTGCAGGAACAGAGAAAATGTTTGATGTTTTCCTCCTCCTCCACATCTCTACAACTTCTACAAAAATCAAGGGATCTGAAACCTGAAACAGATGTATACATAGGTTTTATCACAGAGAATACTTTTACTTACTTTTTTCATGGAAGAAGCGGTGTATTTTACAAAAGACAAGGAATATACTTTTGCAAATCGAAAATCTTTTTTTTTACATCTTACATGGAAAGTAGACAAATAAATTTGTGTATTAACATTTGCGTCCGTACACTTCACCCACTTAAAGCAGTATATCTTGTCTTTGAAACTTCACCTGTAAGTAATGGACTAAAAAGAAAAATGTGGGTCAAACTGCTGTACGTCGGCACCTCATTGAACGAGTTATGTCAACCACAGGCACAAACATATAACCTCAATTTAAAATATTTTAACAACCAAGTTGAAATGTAAGACAGAGGACATTTGTTGAAGAAAAGCAAAAAGACGACTGACATGACAGTGCTGTTTTGCAGACGAAAGGAAGCAACCAATAGACAGTGAGTAACAAAAGAATGAAGAAAAGGACGAGAGTGAAATGGAATCGTGCATTCAAATGTCATGATTGTGTCAGCAGGACTGAAAGGACGTATGTACAGCTGCACTTAACAGTTGCAGGAGTAAGGAGAAAGAGTGACAGCCAAGTTAAATAGACAAACGAACATTTAAAGACATCGCTGACTTTGTGCACCAGAAAGTATGCAATAGAATTTTCAGAACATACAAATAAAATGCAATCTAACTGCTTAAATATGCACAATTGCGTATGTGCGTGCGTGTGTGTATACAGTGGTAACAGTTAGAAGCGTAAATTTACTGTTGGCAAATTCACCAACTCAAATGTGAAAGAATGCACAAATGCACTCACGCATACACGAAAAACAATGTCAGGCAACATAAAACGAAACATCAGCATTTGTCATACGCAAAATGAGTGGCATTTCCGGCAGCATGAAAAGCAATTTTGTACGTAGGGTGTAACAAAAAATAAAATAATAATTTGCCGTAATGGAATTTTATTTCAACCAAATGTGATTTGTTCAATTGTCGTCCTTGGAAGCTTTTCTTCAGCGGTGATAGACCAACGGTGACCTGGAATATTGGTCCCCCAGGTTAAAGTTTCAACTTACCGTCCTGACTTTAAAAAAAAAAATTCAAATTATGAAAATCGCAAAAAATGTGACCTCAGTGAACACAGGTCACTATTTTGGCGGCATCCAAAAGCTTATGGGGGGAAGCTGATGCTAATGCTTGCCTCCCCCTTATTTTCGGCACTACATCAGACACATTCGTGGCAGTGTTAAGGCGTATCCCTGTTAGGCTTCTCAGATGTCTTTTGAAAGTGTTGCAAAAAACAAGAAGAAATCTCATTTTTCTCTTTAACAACAGAATGGAGCGCCCCAGTTCTAACTTTATACGGTACCGATGCTTTCGAATTGTGGGAACCCTATGGTTTTGCTCATCATTCTATTAAGAAAAAGTTGAAGTTTTTCTAATTGTCGTTTTTTAATCGTAATTGGCAGTAGCATTAGACATCTGGTAGAAATTAATGGGTAGTGGAGTTTGAAATTTGTCTAAAAATTTAACGTTAAGTGGTTGACCTAACGAATCAGTAGCATTTTGAATAGTTAAAAGTTAAGCTCAAGCTTTATAAGAATATTTTTTTCGCAACACTTTAGTATTCATTTTTTTTTTATAAAAAAGATAAAAGTTACATTCGTAAAAGAGAATGAATAAATTTTGCCCAAAACATTATTGCTCGAGTGCGTTTTGTCTACGAACAATAAAACGCTATAAAGTTTCTTCGTGTCACAAGTATGAACATTTATTTTTTCACAACGCCTAAAAGTTTGCAATATTCTACATAAATTTGCTAAATTTTTCTTTTACTTTCCCCACTTAACATAAAAATTTACGCAATAAATTTCATTTCCACTTAATTTCCTGCAAATGTCAAGGAATCCTAATTTAATAAACCCTCAATGGGAAAATTTCACAAACAATCCGCCGCCCTTGCTCGCGTGGAACCCACGTCAACCTGTAGTTGCAAGCAAAGTTTATTTTTTTTCGCACACAGTAAAACTTTATTTTGGTGCCCTTCTTTAGCGCGTTTACTTTTTAGTTTTTTTTTTTTGTTGTTTGCTGAACGAAATTAATGTCAGAGTATGTGTGTATGTTGCTGTTACCCAACTTTTACTACTACAATTGTTGTTGTAGTGTTAGTTGCTACTTTGGTTTTGTTGTTTTAGTAGTTGTTGTTGTTGTTCTTGCATGTTAAATACAAGCTTAATCGCGTTTTGGCGCATTTGAATTCAGGGTCTGACACCTTTTTACCGATTATAATCTAATCACGTCAAAAATGTTTTCACCGGTGCTGTTATTGTCATTGTTGTTGTTGTTGCTATATGTGAAAACAGTAGCAAATGCTTTAAGCAACAACAGCAACAGATATAATGCATATGAGTACACAGCTTATGCATAATGTTGAGAATTAAAAATTTAAAAAAAGCTTAGTTTTCAGTATAGTGAAGATGTCGTAGGTTTTGAAAAATCGATACAGAACTTTTTTTAAAAAATCTGCAGCATGAATGGCTCTTGGGTTATTGAAATGATTTTATTATCTCTTGGCAAACGTAATTCATCTGTTAATTGTAACATTTTAAGTTTTTGTTTGATATAAATTATTGAATTTTTGGGGGAATTCAAAATCAGTCATTTCGAAGGAAAAAAATACTAAAATACTTGATATGTGAGCCTTTTAATAAGCTTGTAACTCAAACCATATTTTGATAATTTTATATAAGTGCTTCTTTGTCCAAGGGTGTACTATCCTGTAGATCCTATTTGAATACGCTGTTATTTAATCATATTTATTTGCCAATTTCAACAAACGAAGTTATTTTTCATATATTGTAACCTTTTAAAGATAAATAATGGCGCTTAGAAAATGCAATTTCACGTTATGCTAATGCTGTTGGTATCCCTGTAAGCACTGCATTTTTCATGTTGGTACTACTTCAGATTGGTTCGAAAGGCTTTCGAAAACTTGGGCACCAATTCACTTACACCTCGTAGTTGGACTTTTTTCACAGCCATCTTTTTCATAACAAAATTACTTTAACAGAAATGTTAGTTACAATCTAAATACGACATTTCGCACCCCAATAAATTTAGCTTTTATATTGTTAAAGAGAGAGGGTTTTTTAAGTACTACAAAATAATAAAGTTGTAGTTTGTTAATCTTTTAAGATTCTATCTGCCTGCAAATTTTTTATTAAATATGTTTTGAGAACTGAGTAAAAGATCCCGAGCATTTTAAAGGTAAAACTTAAAATTTACCCATTTGCTAATATTAAAGAAAGCTTCTATTTAGCCAATATATCCCAAAACATAAGATCTTATGATTTTTTGAGGAAATCGAGTTTAAAAGTCTCAAGATATATAATTTTATTTACTTCGCTATTTAAAATCAACGCTTGCGAAACATAAAGTGCGAGTTTTGAGCAAAACTCGACCTAATGTTGTATAACAAAATATCCACATCACACAATTTGATGCTTACTATTTCTTGTCAAGTAGATGTATTCTTATAAGCAAATAAGTTTATATACCTGCTCATAGTTTTCCACAAGATCGAACAGTTTTGCCAAAAATTTAAGACACAAGAAACCGCCAGGAAACTGTTCATTGGCATAACTAATAGCGAAAATTACTTTACTTGAAATCGGATCTGCTTCCCTTTTGAAAAAATTCTTAAATTTCTTAACTGGGCCAATTTCTATGTGCTAGAAAATAAAATGTGTAATGATTTTGTTAAGCATTTGAAATTTGGAGACCAAAGCTATCAAAAATTTATAGCTTTTGAACGAAAGTGAAAATTTTTATATTATTAACTGTGTTCGTTTCGTATTGAAGTAGAGTATAAGCACATTTTTTTTCAATATGAAATAATGCATTTTGCAATGTTTAAAATATGTTTATTTATTAAATGTTCTTTGTGTGGCTCAGCAATGCTTTTAAACATACAATTTACGAAACAACCTTCACTATGTGAGCAATCTTTTGATATTCATTTTAATAGTGCCCAATTTTGTATATTACAAATATAAGTGCATTACTATTCCTTCATCTTGAGCGCCAGGCAGGAAGCAACAAAAGTGTAAACATGAAAAAAAAGAAGCTTTTGGAAAAGTTGTTTTTTCTACACAGGTGACAGTTTTAAGAATTTTGTGGGAAACTTTTTAAAAAGTTTTAAAGTGATTTGTAAATATATGAATCTTTCAAGTTGTTTGCATGAAAACATCAGTATGAAGGTTAGTACGGCTACCTTTAATCTCTTAAATTTAATATGAATCTAATATTAATTATGCTATAATTGGGCTAAGGCTATACGATATTATGACAAAAGACTTATTCTCAGAAGGAACACTAAAGCAATTTAAGTGGTTTTATGAAAATCGTAGCTATCAAAAATATGAAATTGATTTAAATTTTCACTACCGCTTTGAGTGCAAGCTCAATAGCTCGTAATCAGTGTCATATTTTATTCTGCAAACTATGCTCCAATTCAATCAAGTAACTTTTCCACATTGCATCACAGATTATTGATTTGTTTATACAGACTCCAGAGCTTTGACAATCAATTAAACTTTATAAATTCAAAAAACCCGTGCGGATTTCATGTTGATGATGTGAATTATGAATTCAATGTTTGAATATTCAATAAAAGAAAAAAAAAAAAAACTTCAAAATGAAGTTCCACTGTAGTGTAATTTTGTAAAATTTGACACTGCTGTAATAAACTTCAATTTAAGACTCGTGCAAATTCATAAAACTCCATAAAATTGAAACCATTAATGTGATCAATTCACATGAGAGATACACGAGGTACGCGATACTACTGCAAAGTGAATACTACAGAAAAGCGACAAAAATAAAACTCTGAAACAAAAACAAAGTAACAACAGCAAGAGTTACAACAATAAACCACAAATACAAAAACAACCACATAAACTAAAACAACAGCAACAACAAAAACAATTGATTTGTTTGGCAAGCAGAATGCAAGCAATTTGTAAAAATGCTGAAAAAGCGCATTTTATCTTTATTACGAATTACGAAGGCAAAAACAAATAAACCGAAAAGACGGACATACGAACAAACAAACAAACAAAAAGACAGGCAGGGAAAAAACCTTTCTACAGGGTGTTTTTTTTTTTGAGTGCTCTACTTTCGAAAGTTTTCAAATTGTCAAAGTTATGTGTTGATTCTTTCATCCCCTATAGTCAGTTCGGATTTTTCTGATTTATACGGATAATTTATGAATAGAAAATTTTTGGGGAGTTAGGAAATTTTTAAATTTCTTTTGAGAAAAAAATAAAATTTTTGGGATAAGAAAATTTACTTTTATATTAAGTTTCATTAAAAAAAACGCCATGAGCTATGAAGTCTAGGGCGTCAAAATTATCAACCCGCCTCCTTCTCCAACCTTTATTTTTCTTTTCCGTATTATTAAACTTTTATATATTTATTTATGACTGAATTTTTTAACATTTTTCCAGATAACTCGAACTTTTTAATTTTACGAAACATCAATATAAACAACAAAATACAAAATTGCATGAATTCAAGTTCGTCTCACGAAATCCTAATCAATACTTAGCAAGATATGTTACATTTTGTATTAATATACAAAATACCCTGTACAGAAAACATGCAGTAATATACTACATGTATATTTGCACATACATGCATACATACATCAGCGTTTGTATGTGTTCGCTTCAACAACATAGAAGTGGTAGCAAAATTGGAAGCTGCAAAGTGTAAAGCTTCGATATTTTGCAAATAATAGACGAGCTTTGGTAAAAGTAAAAATTCGATTGAGACAGATTTAAAGCAAAATTCCATTCCGTTTTTTTTTTTGTTGCTGTTTCTTCTTGTATCCTAGTCTTAAATAACAATCGACGGATAGGTAAGCGTGTGTAATTGTGTTAGTGAATTCGAGTATGTCTCTGGGGCAGTAGATGTGTTGGTATTTTTACTCTTTGTTGTATGTTTGTATACGTATTTGTATAAAATTAAGTGCAGTCTCTTGGTGTTGTTCAGCTGTCAAACAGCTGTGTGCAGTCACAATGATATTTAACGAAATGATTAGGGAGGTCAAGTGGTTAAATATATTTTGGATTTAGAATTACGTCAATTTTGAAAATTTTTAAAGTTGCAAGTTTTTGTGATAGTTCAAAGAAAAAAATTTAAATTAAAGACTGAACATTTAACTAAAAAAGAATAGATATTAAAAAATCAACGTTTACTTAGAAATGCAAGTGTTAGGAGAATAAAATTGAAGTAAAGCGCAACTTCATCCTAAAAGCTGCACTTTATCTCTGAGTCAAAAAATAAAATTTCATTAACCTTCACACGGTTACCAATGTTTTACTACGGTCACTATTAACATATATTAATATTTTTGTTTTCATACAAAATGTATGCGAATTTACACATTTACTAGGATTTTTGAATTTGAACATTGCGTTATAGCAAGCCTTGTAAGAGTTGCTATTGTTACAATATTTTTGGGGGTAACCTGGGATTCAGTTGCTGCGTTTCTTTGTCAGTTTGTTATGAAATTCCTTAGTAGAAGTGATATTTGTAATTACAAAAATATAAATATATATCTCATAAGTGGCAGGTAAAAATAAAAGTTTAAAATTTTGAGTGGCTCAGTAAGTACAAGATGAATTATTTTTAAACTTAGCTATTTATTCAATGTTCAGGTTATCATTTAAAATGCAGGCAAAATACTATGAGCATTAAATTGCCAATATGAACTCGGATGAGGACAATACGGAAACAGAGGTAAGAGACGCAACAGAAGGACACATGATTAATGAGGATCTAATGGTGTATCAGCCTGAAGGAGATCATGGGGAAATTGAGCTCGAATTAGAGGATGAAACCGAGGAAGCTGAAGTAGCAGGAGCGCCTTATTCTAAGGACGAAGGAGAACATTTTTTTATGGTTAAGGATGGAACAATATGGAGCAAAACTCCGACTGATTTGCAACGAATGAAGCAGCAAAACATACTTCGTGAAACTCGTTTCATACGGTTGGAGCAACTATTCACTCGTTGAAACCTGACACTACTGAAAATTTTGTCCCGGGTGGATGATGATGATGATCGTGGTCATTCCAAAGTAAAAAGATCTTGCTATATATCCTACCACGAGGAAAACAAACGAAAACGCGCAGCTTGGAAAATTTGTATCCAGTCCAAGAAGCCTGTTTGTGTTGAACATAGCAAAGTTCAAACAAAATGTGAAGACAGCTTCATAAACTTAAAATAACTAAATATAATAATAAATTAATAAAATTTTTTAAGCTATCGGTTTTTCAATAAGCTATTATTGAAAAATGCCTTCTTATTATTAGATAGCATTGTAATAACATAAAATATGCCCATAAACAAACAAAATGTCTGATATAAAAAAATATATTAACATATGTAAATAGTAACGATTTAAGGGATTAAAACGACAGTTTTTCAAAAAGTAACGGAAAAAATCACTATTTACAGCGGTTTTTAAGTTTTTCGAAAAGAGGTTAAAAAATTAGCCACTGAGTCGAAGCTTCTTGAGAATCGCATCACGAATAAGCGCGATACAGCAAATTATATATTGCGATATTAACATATGTTAATAGTGACCGTGTGAAGGTTAACAAAACTATGGTAAATAGAGTTAGGCTTATGTTAGCAGCAAAAGAACTTTAACAAATTGAAATAAATTTTTTGAAAATTTAAGAATAACAGTGAAATGAAGTAAAAATCAGGAAAATCAAAGCAAAGATTTATTACATAGGGTGCTTTTTTTAGATTTTATTATTTTTGAATTAAAATTTATAATGACAAATTATCCAAATTGAATAAATTTTGCCATATTTTGCTAGTAGGTTTGTGTTTTCAGCTTAGTTATTTAACAAAATATTTTTTCGCCATTTAAGAGTTAAACGACTCGAATTCATGACAGGAATGTGTAATATGGTTATCTGATTTAGCTTTAGCACAGCGTGTAATATTTGTGAATAACTGGTCGTATGAGTAACATATTATCTCTTATTTTTTTCTTTGCGACGTTAACTCATGTTACAAATTAAAATTTTAATATTTTCACATAAAATTTGAGCTTCTTGTCAAATTTTGCATACATTTTTCTTTGCAAAGTTTCTGAGAAGTCCTAGCCTTCTATTAATAAAATATTTTTCAAGTACCATCTTGCCAGGAATGCTTACAAATTCATTCTTCTTTATTAACCCTAATTTAAATTAATTAAAATACTAAAAAAGGTCTTCTCTTAAATGCAAATCAAACTCTTTTATCTTTAGCTTGTCAAAAAGTTGTTGCTCTCGGTAAAACATTGTTTTACATTTATCTACTTCGCTTACCCCGCCATTTTGCCCGGAGTTGAAAAACTTTCTTTTCCGGTTTATTTTGCATTGCTTTTTTTCATTTCTTTTGCGGAAATGCCTGCAGAGTTTGCAGCACCAACAAATAAAGTGAACTAAAACACATAAAATAGTAATGTCTGTGCATGCGTATTACGACATTGCCTTAGTCCATATGAATGTTTGAGTGCCACTGTAACACAGCGCAGAGACAAACAAACTCAGATTTGACGCAAGTTATAGGAATTTTTAAAAGAACTCGTTTTCTTCAAGGTATGAAAATTTAAAGAAAAAATTAAAAAGTTTAAAGCGAATTTTATTTAATTAATAAATTAATACCATAACGTAAAAAAACTAATATTATAACAGATTTGAAATCCTTTAATGCATTTTTTGAATTTCAAATGCATATTTCCAATGATCAAGCTTACTGTAAAACATGTAATTAACATTTTATAAAACTAAACTCAATCATGACAAATTACAATAATCCCTTGCATACTTATGAGCACTTTAGCACACACTCAAATATTCACATTAGAACATTGCAAATATGTGTGCTCGCAAACACAAATTTATGTCTACATCATATTCCTCTTCTTTGCATACCTTGACCACCACCAATCCCAAATCAATGGAATAAACAGTCCGAATCATTCATTAGAAACGAATGCATTTGTATTGGTGTTTATTTGTTGGTTTGCACATTGGTATGCTTGTTTTTATCTCTTTATTGACACAACAATGTATTTATTTGGTTGAATTTTAATTAAAATGACGCCCCAGGTGTTAACAAGTAAAACTTGTTTTATTTATTTGTAGATGAGTATCTGTGTCGTTTACATATGTGTGTGTGTTCGAATATATGCCATATATTTGCTGAATAAATATCAAATTCTACCAATCCTAATGTGAGTGCTGCCACAGAAGGTATACCCAAATAACTGAGTTTTTGAATTTTCATTTCTTGCATCTTCCTTTCTACAAGCAAACAATTGTCTGGGAGTGACCTTTACATCTACATACGAAATTTCCAAAGCATTTCCTTCTTTTATGTTTCATGTTTAATCTAACTCAACTTGATATGGAATGTAGTTTTTATATTACATTTATCAAGTCAAAAATTGTTTTGATGTCGCAAGTCGATACCTATGGCATTGAATTTGTGCAAAGGCAAAATCTATTGTTCGTAAAATTTGCACCAACAATTAAAGACACAATTTCGAAAAATTAAGATTAATTGGTAATAATTATTAACTTAATAGGAAACGTTAATATGTATATTATTCATCGCGAGAATGCTTGTGACATGAACATCAAACCACATGTGTTTGATTACTTGCGTAATTCACTTGTTCAAATTTACAGCATATTAACTAATAACAAATATTTACTTCGCAATTTTAAATTATAAAATTTCCTAGCTATTACCAAATCTCTTCACATTTTAATGGTTTCTCGGCGTATGCAGCTAAGAAAGTTTGATAAGTATCAGAAGAACAAAATAAACATACAAATATCTTGACACTTATTTCGATATGATGCTGCATCTCTTTTCACACATACTTTATATTAACGCATTGCAAAAGTCTTTAAAATTGTACAATTAAAATGAACCAAGCTGTGTTTAAAAAACTAAGACTCTAGCAAACTCAGTTGTTTTCATACAAAACTGAACAAACTCAATTAAATCACAGTTTATGTGTGCAAGCAAACACTTTCGTTTTACTGCTCAATACTAAGGGAAAAACATACAAACCTTGATATACAAAGTCTTAAATGCATACAAAACGAACAAAATTTCATACTGTCTGACTTAACACATCTGCTATGTATGTAAATTCTACACACACACACACACACACATATGTGTACGTATACAACTGCCTCACACGAGCACTTAACTGAAAATGTAAAGCAAGCGACAGTCATTCGAGTGGAAACAAAACGGAAGTTAAATTTTATTGGATCGGGTAAAAGATAAATTTTCATTTCCTGTTCGATGTGACAAAATATGGGGTCAGGATATGGCGAACGTACTCTGTTGACATAAAATGAATTACACACTGAAAAAATTTATTCATACACATTAAACGAAAACCAATATCCATTTAAATTTAAATGTTTAAAAACCTACCCACATTGCTTCGAGCGTAGAGCAAAACATTATTTTCTTATGTTAAAATTGTTGGCTTTACATATATTTTTATGTTTGTTACTAAAATATTGATATCAATTAGTGGTATAAGATAATTTATTTATTTCACCATCACCTAATTTTATTAAAATGATGCATTCATATATTTTTCAAGCCTTAATATAATTCGCGTCATTATCACGCAAGAAAAACTTTAAAGTTTTTATTACTAATTAAAATAAATGTTTATTTGAACAACTTAAAATTGGCAGAGTATATCTTTCGATTAGCGTCTGCTAGCCTACTATTCAGTCACTATTAAAGTAATAAAACAAATTTTTGTCAAACTTTTCAAAATTGTCTACAATCGCTGCCAAGCATGGGATTCGTCAATGAAACAAAAATGATTCAGTTATTCATGAATATTTATTTCCATCTCTTCTAAGGAATGCCGATCGTAAGCAATACAACTATTCTTGCGCTTCTTTCAATCTTCAAAAAATTTTCATAGACCAATTTTGGAATTGCCTTCAACATAAACTGCAAATACTCCCTTATCGCCTCAATCGTGTCCAAACGTTTTTCGCGAAAGGATAACTTGAGTCGTGGGAACAAAAAAGTTCATACGGTGCCATGCCTGGCGTCTACGGAACCGTGGAACCGCATTAACGTTGTTTTTGGTCATCACTGCAAAAAATTCATATCTCTCGGCACAAGTCACGTTTCAACTCCTCTCGAAAGCATCATACATAACGCTCTGCACTGTTCCGAACGAGGCACCAATATTGGCTGCTATCTCCCTGATACTCATACGGCGATCTGCAAGCACAATTTTCTTAATTTTTTTGATTTTTTTGTCAGTCAGAGAGGTGAATGAGCGACTGAAACGAAAGTTTGCCTGCGTTTTAAATGTTGTCGAGTCCTTCAATGCTTCCGCAAATATTTTGTTAAAAACATAATATATCTTTCCCATTATTTCTGAAATAAATTTGAAATAGCGAAATTTGCAGAATACACCAACTGACGCCTTTACAGAGTTTTGATGCACAAACCAACCGACAGATTGCTTTTTAAAGTACCAAACAAGAAAAAAATTGATTTTGACATTAAATTGATTAAATGAAAAAGTCTGGGTAATTTTTGATCAGAATATAAATTCAATAGTTCATTAATTTTTGCGCTCATTTCAAAATAAAAGTGCAAGCAACAATTAGAGGTAATCTGTTACAGTTTTCGGCAATTTTGTTAGCGTTGGTGAGATCTGCGATCAATAAATAGAGGTTGGAAAAATTTTCATAGGTCAAAGGACTTTTTGTAAGTATTTTACATCTGTGTAATAACCATGGATCTCTCTAAAATAATCAATATAACAAAAGATTCTAAACGATAATCTCCAAGCTTTTTCAATTTTGCATAATTTTTATTTAGTGGGGCCGTACTAGAAAGCGTATGGTCACCATATTAAAATCGATTAAATTTGTAAGAGTTTTTTTGAATGTGATAAAATGTTAACTAAGAATGTATTGTTAGGGTTAAAGAACTGATGTTCACATATTTTTATGCAATAGACGCTGGGTTCGCTTAAGTTTTTTAAGAAATAAGTTTAGAATTACCATTGCAACGAGTTCTTAAGCATGCCAGTTGATTATAAAACCAGGAGCCTATGAAAAGAATCAAATAAAATAATTTTTTTTGCTCATCTCATAATTATTATTTTTAATGATTTCGATCAATTCAGCCTTATTATAATATTTTCATCTTGGCATACTGAAAAATTTCCCGGATACAAAAAAAAATTAAGAAATTGCGTACGTAATTTATAAGAAAATTAGACGATATCCAAGTGATATTTTTTATAAAGAATTTCTTGTGCAGTTTTTTTGAAATTCTTCCCTTTGCTTTTTTTTTAATTTTTCAGTTGCATTAAGCCGTAATTTGTTCGAATGTTTTTCATAAAATTCAATTTTGATTTGAACTAACTTTTTGCTTTGCGAGAAGTTAAAAATATATCCATGTGCTTACGTGTGCTTGTGTTTATGTGGACACATAATCGTTTGTTTATATTTGTTTTGGGATCAATTGCAATTTGACCCACATTTGCATCTGAAAGTAAAATTCTGCAAAAGTTTCCCTCTTGAAAATTATGCCAGCATATGATGTAGTCAGTAATAGTTTGGTAAAGATGGCCTCCAATATGGATCACATGATGAGAAAACAGGTCACAATTCAGTGGGTCGTTCAAAAAGAGTGGCTCATTTATGCAACGCATGAGCTGGCCAGCTAGTAAGTGGGACACTTGCATAGTTGGGATTTTTAAAGGAAAAGTCCTAAAGTAGCTAACGAATGAAATGAATAAATTGATAGCTGTCATTCGTGTTGTTTCGTAGTAGATATATGTTTGTTTGTATGTATGTATATATGTCTATGAGCATGTTGGTTTGCATGTTAGTGTACTTCTTTGTGTTTGTTGATTGGAATCATTTCGCTTGGGTGCATCTCGGCAGTTGGTCAGCAACAGTCATTGCTGGCATACAAAACAATTTAACAACGTTATGTTTCATGTGCTGTACTTTGCGGTTTCGAGTGTACGTTTTGAGAGGAGATTCACAAGAGATCTTGTACACAAGGACATGTTGCAGCTGAGTGAACAAGTAGTAGCGGCTGAAAATATTTTGAGAGCATAACAACTACAATAATAATGCACGTAAGTGGCTTAAAGTGGACGAGCATGTTGTTGAAACATTTCGTTGACCAAAGTCTTAAGAGTTGCATTTATTTTGCAATAGAAACAACCAAAAAAGCAATCGCAATCGTATGCGGTATTGAATGATTTTGAGGTCCCTTTTTTCTAAAGGAAAAAAAAACATGTTTACTTTTAGAATTATGTAGAACGGTTAATGCATTTACTTTTATATAACATTTTGAATATAACATTTTTGGTCCTTGACCTTTTTTTGTATTTGGTGCATATGACTCTGTTTCATTTTAAAGCAGCAAACTACGATATGGTTTCGTACTGAATAGACACGAGAGCGGATTTCGCTGTTATCATCGAACTTGTAAAAGAGAATGATTATGGATTGGAGTCTAGTACCTTTACAGTCCTTTGATTGCAAAATGAATAATGTAAGACCATTCTATTTATTCACAAAAAGCAAACACTATGTCTGTAAAATAACACCGCATCTACTCCCTTAAAAATATATCAGAGAAACCTTATGAGCTAGAAGTTCACTCTAAATTAATATAAATTCCACAACAACGTCGACCAAAAAATTACGTAGCATACGAGTCACTAAAAACCAATTTTCCAGCTGTTGGGCACAAACCGAGGCAACACAAGTACCAAACACCAGAGACAGGCAAATTTTCAAAAATTCGCAAATGTAGCACAACAGCAGTGGCAAAAAATAAAATTATTGTCTCTCTGGGTTAGTGTGAGTATAGTATGCATGTGTTCAACTAAGTACCTGTGTAGGTGGCGTGTGAGTAAGAGTGTGTCTGGTGAAAAAAGAAACTTCCAAATGAAAAGCTATGAGCGCATTGTTGACACATCATAAACATTTTAATACCGACTTTTCAACACATTTTAACTTCGGAGCGCACACATACAGCTGCAGCAAAAACTTACACACTTGAGCGCCATTAGAGAAAAACTGCACATAAAAAAATTCCAAAAAAAAAAAAACAACAGACAGACGTGTGGCAGGGAGTCGAAACAAAGTGTCAGGTGAGGCAGAAATAAAAAAAAAATGTGTAAAAAACCCAAAAAAAAAAGCCGACGTCAAGTGTGCCCAAGAGTATGCAAGTAATGTGATGCGAGATATGATCAAGGCGCCTGAAGTCACTTTAAAAAAAAACACCCTTACACATTAACACACTAACACACACGGCAACATACCTTCGTTTATAAACGTTCACATAGTGACATATTGCATTTTTTTGCAAATTTTTTTTATGTTTTTCATTTGCGCGATAGAACTTGAGCGAGTTTACAAAACAACAAAGCGTTGTAGAAAAAATGCAAATGTGGCAACACCTGTCATTTACATAAAGCTGTAAAAAAAAAAATTAAAACAAATTAAAAAGCACAGAATTTTTTAAGAGTTTTCTTAACTCAAAGGAAAAGGATCTAAGTTTAAATTAAAAATTAAAGGAGTCCTTTAAAGATGCAGCTGTAGAGGTGTTCTTAATCCTTTTTTAACTCGCTGCCTTGAACCAAATCAACAGCTCTGAAAATCAAAAGAGAGGTCGCTTTTTTAGATATTTAAAGCAAATACTTTTTTACAGAGCACTAGCTCAAAGACAACAATATTTTTTATCACATTTCTAGATTAAAATAAATTGATCAAATCTGTAATCTCTGATTTTTTCGGCAATATAGAAATT
Organism: Meiosimyza decipiens; assembly: GCA_963680825.1. Taxonomy (NCBI): domain Eukaryota; kingdom Metazoa; phylum Arthropoda; class Insecta; order Diptera; family Lauxaniidae; genus Meiosimyza; species Meiosimyza decipiens. The sequence continues at coordinate 141,504,455 of OY804258.1, forward strand.
GTACAATATTTTCGAAAAAAACGAACTCTAGTATTTTTGCATATTTAAATTTTTTGTACTTCAAAATTTATTTACATTTATAGAATTGCTTGCGTGCTCTTTGGGGCAAAATTGAACTAACAATTAACAGACAATAATCTAAAATACTAAAATTTCGATTAATGTTGACTATTTTTCGATCTTAGAAATATATACATATATTTTTTTTATATAATAAAACAATTTCTGACTCTTAGATAACTTTACGAGGTCGCAATATAATCTTTTTTTTTTCTTTAATTAAGATCTTATTGGGAATAATTACTTTGATTGAAGCTTCTTCAATTAACTTTTCCATGCAAAGAACTCATTTATTTCTTGGCTCTACCTTTGTTGGCGTATAAAAGTTTAATAATTTAACTATAGTATAAAAATCTACAAGAAATAAAACCAACTGTGACACTTGAGTTTTTTTTTTGTTAGCATTTTTATTTTTATTTTTTTTCCTTTTAAGTATGCGAAACGTAATTTTTGCTGTTGACGTTGCTGTTGTTGCAGCTGTTTATCTGACATTCTTTTTAACTTAGCACTTCAGTGAAGTGCATGAATATGAGAATAACTCATCAAATCTTATGTACCTTAACATTCTTGTGTATGCAAGCTAGGGTGGCATTAATATTTTGAATTTTCAAAAGCTTAAAGCTGCTCAAATTTTAGGAGTTTATCTCGCAATCACTAGCATACCAGAAAGTTAGTTCCCAAATTCGAAATAACAATTGAATGGAAAATTTTTAAATTTGAGCTTTTTTCCGCAGATTCCTTTTACTTTTCAATTGACAAAAATGTTTGTTCAAACATTTGATTAGTTTTAGTTTTCTAAGATTATGAATCGAAGAAAAATTTTGATATATTTTTAAGTATCTAAAATGAAAATTATTTTATTGTAAAATTTTCTAATATCAGATATTCATTTTTAAGGCTTGTCATGTATGCATGGGTCAAAATTGCCCAACGAAGTATTTCAACTCAAAATACTACCGGCTCTATACGATGTATACGTATAAACTTTTAAGACTTTTATTCTTTTGACGTTCAATGTCAGCACATTTGACACTGCGTGTAAAGTTTCGCTTATCGAAATTTTACTTTTGCCGCTGTTTGGGAATATTTTATAACTTTGGTCACACTGTGTATCGCTACATGCAAAACGTGAACTTCCCGATTTTAGAAATCTGTGCTGCTTACACTAGCATATGCATCCACTTCGAGCATATGGCACACATAATTGGCAGGCCTATTGTATTCTATTGGCAGGGGTATATAATGGACGTGAAAATATTTGGAGAGCTTATGGGATGATATGAAATTTAAACCCATCTTCAGATGTTGTGAGCCCCGCAGATTTTAGAATATATAACAAGCTCTGCTTTTCGATATGGGGAGTAGCATAAACGAACGGCGAGCTCGTGGTAAATTATCGCCAGTAAGAAATTTTCGGTATAAATAAGAATGCAACCTCAGAAAAATGTAAAGCCCAGGTGAGAATGTTACTATTGATGAGCATATCGAGGTCGATGCCCATTGAAGCAGTGTATTGAAACTCTGGGAAGTATGGAATGAAAAGTTGGGTTCTTTGTGATTCAAAAAGCAGTTATGAGAGACCAAAACCGTCAAAGGGTCGTCAAACAGTGATACCGCGTAATATTTAACTTAGTGAAAGACTTGAAAGGCCGAAATATTACCTCCTATAATTTTTCTAAAACACATAAGTAGGAAGTTTACTTTGGAATCAACATCTAGCAGATGCATTCAAATAAAAGGAAATCAGAAATAATTGGTGTTGATACGATTGATGAGCTTCTCTGTCACTATTCTTGGAAAAAAGAACCAACATATCACCGCAACTCTGTTTTACAATGTATTGGATATGTCAGGGTACAATTTTGTTTCATATTGGTATCATAGCATGCTGGTTTGCCGACACATTTGTCACTTTTTTGTTTTTGACCACATTTTTAGGCTAATTTTTTGATCGTTCAGTTCCAATTATAAGGCAAGTCAATAATTTGAAAAACCCAGTTTTTGTCGTCAAGTTACATAAACCTGAACACTTCATTAGACCGTCGTGTAATAGGACTGTCAAAAGAAAAAAAGTGTTATTTGTCCACACCCACATAAAGGGATTCGCCAACGGCTTATGACTATTAGAAGATTCACAAAGAAACATTTTAAAAACATACATTTTTTATGAGGTAATTTTTACAGGAGCATCAGATAGCGTACGCTTTTTTAATAAAAAGGTCAACTAACTATCATTTCATACATAGTTTAATAAGCTATTAAATTGATAGACAATGATTTTCTGAAACAATTGCTTATTAAATGAAAATATCCGACATTTTAAAAAAATGTTCTATATTTTGTGACCTTTAAGTCTCTCCTAATAAATTAATTCCAGCCGATGGGTGGAAAAATAGGATGAGGGTCGTATTTATGTGTCAGTTTTGCATAAAAATATATATTATGTATATTTAAATAAAAAAAATTTATAAGTAATGAACACTCTTACAGTCACATATACACTTACAAAAATGAACACACAGTGCATACGGTAGAAACACTTCAAAGCAAGACGAGAAGAAAGAGTAAAAATGAAAAAACTAAGTGGATTATGAAAATCTTTGGCTTAAGTTGGTGATGTTGCATCACGCTACACTCAATTTCATAAATAAATTTTTTTTATAAGAGGATTTGTTGCAAAATGTATAATTTGTATATTAAGCAAAAAAGGTGTTATCTTTGGATGAGCCAAAAATTAAATACCGTACATTACATTAACAGTAAAATAAGCTTAAGTCATTTAAATTATTATTTTTAGTCATTCCGCAACATGGGCTGTATGTTTTAACACAACGCACCCTACAAAACTTGAGAGCATTCATTTAAATACCTATCCACATATGTATACAGAATTTCCAAAATCAGGCTTTTATGACAGGTTTCACCTCCTCTCGTCTAAATGCGCTCACTGTTTGGTTGATGCTCGATCGAATTTTTTTCTTAATTTTGTGTGCAATTTAAATTCATTACACTCTAGCTAAATGTTTTTAATGTTTGTTAATATGGAAGGTGCCACGCCCATCTATCTTTATTTATTGAATTTTTCGTCTAGAGAGCTTGTCCGAATCATTTTTAGTATTAGAGTTCAAATTGGTTGCACAGCATTAAATAACTCTATGAGAATAAATTTTTAAGGAATTTACTTTATGGTAGGTATCACACCCTGTGTTCAACATGAGTCTTTTTTTCCTGGTAGGCTGAAGCAAATAAATTTCTAAGTACAGTGTTTTAAACTTTATCTATCTTTACAGGATGCCACGCCCATTTAAAGAAATACGCCTAGCTCTTGTCTAGAGTTTTTCGAAATGTTGCTGCTGTTTGTGTGAAACTTGGATTTACAATCTTAAATAATTCTCTCATACCCCTTCTAACAGAAATATCTAACTTTTTGTCTGATGTTACATGTCACTATTTTTGAATAGTGTGAATTTAGTTCCATTACCTTGTAGGATCCTCTCAGCTCAGCATTTTACTATATATGCCATGCCTTCTGTAAAAATATTTTACACTTTGCCGAGTGTTAAGTGCGCAAAATTCAAACTCTCTAAAATTTTACTCGAGAATATTATAACAGAGCACTTAAGATTTTAATTTAGAAAAGCAAATTTTCTACAAAAAAAAAATCATTTATAAATAATTTTGCTGATATAAAACATGTAAAATGTATACAACAAAATAATTACATTAATAGTGATAGCAATTTGACAATGGCAGAATATCAAATTGTGTTGTACAGTGTTTTGCAAAAATAAAACAAAAAACCAAATGTAAACACTTTTAAGAAAGAGCGGGAAATGTTTTCATTTTCGCTACATTAACCCAGCAAGTGAAGATGCTGTTTCTGTTGTTGCAATATACCAATACCAGCGCAACACTTTCAAAGCCATCAATACTAACAAAGTTATGAAATAAAACATGTTTAATGCTCACATCACCTTATTTTTTACTCTACAGCACCCCTTAACAAACACTCTTGCATTTTTTTTCTGCAATTAAATTGTAAAACTTGTGCGAAAAATTGCAACTCTGACGACCTAAGTGTGTGTGTGCGCCAACTTATGTGTGTGTTTTTGCCTATGTATTTTTCGTAGGTATATGTGGGGGAATGCATTTTTATGTAATAAAGTAAGCAAAAGTATAATAAGAAACGAGGAGAAAATTTGTAAGTCTTTTGAGCACCTTCCAAACTCCTTTTAGTGCTACCCATAGAGGTGACTCTTTGTAGAAGGGAAAAAATATGAGCTACTACGGAAGGCATGAAAATATACCTTCTGTGGTAGGTTAAAAAGATAACAGGTTGCGACTGTTTTTTAAAGTGAAATTTTTTTCTTCAGAACTTTTAAGGAAAATGAATCATGAACATGAATCATTTGAAGAACAAAATTTTTCGATTTTCTACACTTTGCATCGACTGTATTTTTAAATTCCAAGCAAACCCTATTTGCTAAAAAATTCCTATAAGCTCATTGAGAATTTCTAAAAGAAATGAATCGTAAAACAAAAATTGCCTGCAGTTTTGGTGGCTTTAAGTTTACGCGCTACTAGCAGGCCTGCCATTAGTAGGTGCAACAACATGTGCAAAAGTTCTAAAGAAGGGCAATTGTATTATTAACGTGCTTGCAAGCCATATCCGTGAAGTTGCCTTTTTCAATCGCCTGCTGGGATACAATGCATTCTCTAATTTCATAATATTAATTTGCTTCGCCGTGCTACTAAAAATTAAAATTTATAAAATTATCAGAAATAAGTATTTCAGGTTGTTAGTAAAAGCTTTTAACGTTGAAGTCGGTATGCTTACAAGCTTCATAAATATTTATTTTTTAGTGCTTACAATTTTCAATAATTTCATTTATTCAACTTTATAAATACAAGTGATAATAATAATCCATTTTGTTGCGCTACTGTAAATATTAAAAAAACCATTTCTTATTTAATTAAAAAAACAAAATTTGACACTGAACTTAATTTTAAAATTTGCAACAATACGCTTAGTAGCCATATGCATTACAACTTACACCTTTGTTTTACACAATTAAATATAATTTAAAAAAAAAAAGCCAGACTCAATTACAGTTAATTAAATTGCATCAACATAATTACAAACAATTAGTGAAGCATATTAATTTAATTTGTTGCCATCATAGCCCAGAGCTGGCAATGCAATACAACGTTGTAGTATTGTTTTCAAGTATGGCGTATGAAATTTCATAGGCAAATACAAAAACAAACCGAAACTCAAGTCTTTTAATTTATTAAACTAAACGAAATTCACTGTTAAATTGAAAACAGAAAATAGCGGAAGCCAAAAATGCATTTTAATTATGAGTTGCAAATTAGAACTTGTGGGTTTTTGAAATTGAAGTTTTATGCGAAAAGCCCATGCAAAATATGTAGCTGATGAAATGACTTTTTCAGTCGCGCCGATAGAATAGGGTGGATCTTATATTGTGAAAAAGTTTTGAGTTTGTTGGCACAAATCAGAAAGATTGTGCGAGCGAAATGTCACATGTCCAGTTGCTAAAGGTTTACAGATATTCCAAAAAACTGTTTAAGTCTCTGAACTGATCACATGAACTTACTATGATAACGTCACTTCGCGGTATTAATTTAACTGATTCAGATCAAAACAAAATTGTTTTAAAAGTGACACTTAAAGAGATATCAGGAAAATTAAAATGGACATGTGCTCTTTTGCACGAACCAAACGGAATTGTATCTTTTTGCTTAAACCTTTAATGGACATATGCCTCTTTGCAAAGCCCTGAAATGAACATGTGCCTTTTGCTTAACTCCTTAATGTTCTTAACTGTTTAGTGGATCAGGTTCCGTGCTATGACTTTTCGTTGGCTTTTTTCTATCTTAAAAATTTAGTTTTCTTCATTTTGTATACAAAATAGCTTTAAAATTAAAAATGTAATTAGCTTGTTAAATAAAATATTTAATATTAAGCGCGTGAAAACCGCAAACAATGGTATTCGTGTAGACAAATACAAACAATATGCATCCATATATCAAAGTTCAAGCTTGTAGCTGCCATAGATGCCAAGACATAGCGCATTAACTGTTTATAATATAAGATGTGCCACGCCTACTTATTATACTCACACATTCTTCAATGTGCTTAACACAGGCTATATAGATCCAAGTACCAAATAACAAAAGTGTAACTGCCATGGATGGCAAGGTAAAGCGTTTCGCATTTGATTTTATTTTTTTTATGAGAGTGACCTCATCGATTTGTTTTTTTCTGACTTCCGTTTAAGACTCACAGATAAACAAAGATCTACGGATAAGGGATCGAATACAGTTTTTTTGTTAAAAATTATTTGATTTCTTGTTGAGTTAAAAAGCGGACAGTGGAATATAAAGTGGTAGCACGATCCTTGTAAAACTGACACTGCAGCGCACCTAATGGACATTGAAAAATCTTGTAAGACCAACACAACCGATATGATTTGTCTAAAATCGAGAAGCGGAAGACATCAAGCGTGGCTTGAAAAGGTTTATGTTCAATTATGGCTAACGACAAGTCATATGCGCTAATCAATTTTGAGCAAGGTTAGAGTATCTATTCTTTTCCTCTGTTTCTTATATGAGTAGAGGTATTGTGTAAGTCACGATTTTGTCTGCATGCTATTTTTGTTTTGAGTTTCTTCCTAATTTGCATAAAATTTAGTCAAAAATAACTAAACATAAAAAATGATTTTGTTGTGGTAAAAAATTAAATTTAATTTTCAAAACAAAATTCACCTCTGACCATACATTTCTAAGCTTCTATGCATAAATACGAATATTGCGAAACATCAGAGAATCAGAAACAAAGTTAATTTCCCAACATTGCGTGTATTTTCCACTAACAAAACTAACCCAAACACATGATACTTTAATGACTTGTCATGCAGCTGTGTAAGCGACCCATATGCTTGTGTGCTTATTGCACACAAATCTATTTCAAAACTGACAACTTTTTGTAATTCCAAAATTTTAAAGCAGCTTTTTTTTGAGTAATAAACCATAAAATTTTTAGTGGAAATGTGAAAAGAGTGAGACAAACTATGTGCAAATAATAATGCATGTTTGCGGTGCCAACTATGCTAACAAACGATCGACCGACACATTTAAAGAGTTCACAAAACAGCTCAAAGTTTTCACTTCCGTTTTTGTGTGCGCGTCCGTATCGCAAAATTTATAAATCATAAAATAATTTCCGACAAAAAAGTTGCAGTAAAAGTTTTTTGACACTTTTGGTCACATAGCCAGAGCAATTGTATAAAAACTCAATTCATTATTCTCATACCAGGATAGAGTTTGTGTGTGTGTGTGTGTGTGTGTGTGTGGGCTTATGTGTAATTTTTATGCGTGTTTATGCGCAAGTTTACTGCAGTTTCATATTTAAATAGCGACATCGTTGGGATGACAATTTTAATAACACAATAGTGGATTTAAATTCGTGCCAAAAATTCTGTTACCTTTTCGATAGAAATTATATTTTATGGGTGAAATTTCTCTTGAAATTTTAATTGAAAAATTGCCAAGACAAAATCAAGTATGAGTTTTGAAAAATATTTCACAAAATGCATCAAACTTGATATATCATATCAAGATTTTTCTTGGCTAATTTCTTCAATGTATTCCAGAATAAAATTTTTGCTTTGAATTAAATAAGACACTAGTTTATCCAACTGAAATTTAGAAAGTGAAGGTAAGATAGCCCAGAAGGTCATGTGAAAACTAAAAATGATATATCAAGAACATCTTTCAATCATTTTTGCTCCTATTTCTTGGCCATTTCCCATGTCCTTTTTTATCGGTTGGCTACTCTCTATTTTAAATTATTTCGATTTTATTTATTTTGGAAAATTTAACCTCTTATCAAAAAAAAATATCAAGTGTTGGGGCATGCCGACATTATCGAGAACATCAGCTATTTAGCGCTCACACAATAAAGTGCTACCAGTGCTGCTTGCATGATGAACTTTTAAGTGACTTTTCAACAATGAACGCTATAAAAAGCAACGCAGCAATTGCACGCATATCCACATAGGCAGACAGGCACACACACATGCATGCAGACTTTCCGCAGTTACACCAACACCACTATCTAAAACGAAATAGTTTTAGTGGCTTTAAACATGGCAGCACAACCAAAACCGTATCATTTAAAACAATTTCTATTATGGTCAAAAGCACAAAAGGCTAAATGTGGGGCCACAGTTTCAATAGGGTTGATAGCACTTATTTTAACTAATGGTGGGCGCGCGGGCGCCTTAGCGGGTAGTACTTTATGTAGCGCAAATTGAGGAAGGCCACAAAACAAATTTACTTTCTACTCAAAAAAAAAAAAAGAAAAAAGTAGAGTAGAAAATATTACAAAAACTGAAACAAAAATGGAATATTTAGAAAGAGAAAATAAATGACTCAAATATAGAATTTTAATAGCAAAGTAGAGGAAACCATAAAAACAAAAAGATCAAAAATATTTGTTAATGTAAGTCAGAAAGTTTTCAGTTGCACTGAATGAGAAATAGGCCTCTGTGGCCATATTTATGTGGTAAATGCAAATTTGCTTAATCTTTCCATGTGGTTGAGAAAAAAAAAAGGCAGCATTTTAATAAAGAACTTTTCAATTTAATATGCGAAATTAAAAAATTTTTAAAAATTAAACTAAGATATTTAATTATTTTTTGATATAACCGAAATATTTTTGGTAAAGCGAAAGTTGAGCATAGCTTTCGATATAATTTTAAACTATAATCTTATGATTTCTTTTTTTAAAAGCTTTCTGAGTTATAGAGCAGAGATATGCGTGGTGTTGTTTTTGGGTAGATGGGGGTCATTTCCTAAGGTTTTTTTGCGCTGAGTCCGATTCCGGCATTAGAATCGACATAGGAATTTCGAAATATTTGAGGTTAAATACATAAAGAATGTAATTTTTTCTACTTTTGAAGTTATGTTTGGGATTCAAATTTTTTTTCAGTTAATTTTTAATAAAAAATCAACTAATTACATACTTATTCCTTAGAATGAGCTTTCAAATGGTCATCTATGATGTTTTCTCGCAAAGCTATAACTTTTTTAAGGTGTCATGAATTTGAAAACATGAAGACCTTATCATCTTTTGTGTTTTTTTTTACTCAAAAATAATAAACAGAAGACAAAGAAAAATTTGGATTTGGCTTTTTTTAAAAGTCTTAACATCAAAATTTAAGTTACACCGAAGAAAGTTAAAAAAAAATTAAATTTAATTTATAAATGGGGTTTATTTTTGCAAGAGAAATATTTGATGACTCTTAAAGTAGCTTCTTATTTAATTACTTCTAGTGTCTCGTTACCTGTCGGTTTGCTTTCCATATAATGTTTAATTTGATATTCTCTCTCCGGAATCGCTTACATCATGTTCGTCTAAATAACTAAATCGAAGACTTTGCTTTCATATTTGATTAAATTGTTCTTCATTGCTAAGATTTTTATTGAACACTTTATCTCACTAGCACGATAGCAACTAAGGCAAATACTCTATCTGGTGCTCATATACAAACTTTCACCCAACCCCGTAAACAACATTCAGCCAACCGCAAATGTTAACAAAACTTGAATGTAAAAGTATACGAAAAATCTGTGCAGCATAAATTTACTCAAAAAGATAAAAAATAAAATATCTCATAAGCGAGCAAACAGGATGAAAACGATGAAGACGGACAAAGACATCACATCCTTGTGCACAACAAAGTATGCGAAAAGTTTTGTAATTTAGAAAAAGCTTCCATTTTCCAAACTCTCGACAAATGCAGTGACCTCGCGCTGTACGCTTCCCAGCGCTTAGCAAAGAATAACAAGCGACTACATTTGAAAACTATTTGCAGTCTCTTTTGCTATCTGTCTGGCACGACATTGCTTAAAACGAAGACACTTTTGTTGCATCTTTATGATGTCTAGAGTGGGCAAAAGATGATTTCACTTCTCCACTTTATCTGCAATTTTAACTTAAGTTGACAATTTTTGTCAGACGATCAAAAGCAAAATGAAAAAAAAAAAAACGAAAAGAAAAGAAAATAAAATGAAATCAAAGGAAATTCCAAAATAAAAGAAAATTTTAAAAGTACGCAGACAAACATAATAAAAGCGCAGCAATGATTTTTAACTTATAGTGAAGTAGACCAAAAGGAACTAACACTGGGTAACATGGCTTTCAAGGTAATAATTGGTGTGCTTTTTTATTTAATAAAATCATAAAATATCTCTTACGTGAATTTCTGATTACTGTATCATTTTCTTTGGTGAAAAGTATTATGATTGACTCTAGGTTAGGTTTAAGTTAAATAGCACTAGTTGTATAGTTTTAAAAAGACCCACGTAACCCGCAAACACTGGTAAAGAGGTTGTCAAAATAGTCTATATAGCCTTAGCAGCGATTAAATGTGTACCCAGTTAGTCATGTTCAGATAGTTAAGCAGCAATCTGGTGTCATTTTCGGCCACTTTGCTGAGGATGTTGAAGAAAGCTTGTCCAATATACCTGAGCCTGGTTCTGGAAAGGGCTGGACAGTTACAGAGAAACTGTTCTACATATTCTTTCTCGTTTGCATTCAGAAAACAGCAACAACAAGAGTTTGAATGGAATACCTAATTGACTTAAATTTGATAAAAAGAAGAAACGAAAGTGAAATAAGTTCAGGTACCTTCTATCACTCATCAAAAATCAAGTGTTGCTTTCAGATATTAGATTCGATTATTTTAAATGATTTTTTTCCATAGAAAATTGCTCAAAATCTTTACCTATTGTGCAAGCACTTGAACAGACATAATAATTTTTAATATCAGTTTAACCAGTGTTGCCATATTAACAAAACGAAAAGAAAAATTAAAAACAAGAAAAACATTCCCAAATAAAAAGCGTGCGCTATACAAATGTTAACTTAAAGTGGCAGGCTATAGCACTTTATGCAGCATATCCTCACAGAAAATTTGTATTCGGACGCAAGTCGAAAAAATATAAAAGAAACTTCAACATTTTGTAAAAAAATCAAATAGTTAGAAAAAATAAAGAAAACAACTCGGAAAAAAGCAAGCAAAGTAAATACTTAAGAAAAATAGCTTAAGTTTTCTTACAAAAAATTAAAAGAAAAACAGAGCAAAGTTTGCTGCTGCATTCCAGTTAATTTAGAGTTAATGAAAATGACAGTGAGGCCAAAAAAAAGAAAAACACTCACAGAAAAGATGGCAAGAAAATGTGTCAAAAGTTGTTACCAAGTTGACAAAACTTTGACTGTCTATTCATTTGTCTTTGGCTTGGAAGTATTCTTTTTAAAGTTTTCGTTTTCTTGTTTTCTCCACTTACTTCAGCTTACTGTACGCAAACAAGGGGAAAGATATTTGTAACTGTCAACAGAAAAACTTTTACTTGTTTTAGTAAAATTTTTTTATTTTCTTACTTTCACAGTTGTTATTTTGTTGGTTGTTTTTTTTTTTTTTGCTCGCTACTTGCAAATAGATTAAGGCGACATCTTTATTGCTGCCAAATAAGCTATGAAATCCCTTAAGTCTCTGAAAGCTTTTTCAGGCTGTTCCTTGTGCTATATGTGTGTATGTCTTGATTTTATTGTATTTATGTTATTTTTGGGGAGGGGTGGATTTTCTTCAGCTAAGCTGTTAACTCACATAATTTTAAATATGTGTTGAATGCGTTGAGTCCTTTTTTAACTTTCTCTCTTCTTTTTACATCGCTCTACTTTTCGTTTAATTTCCCAGTTTCATTGTCATTTACTTACAAAAAAAAATGTGGCATTTTCATTTTGGAAAACAGTACGCTGCCGCTGATTTTTACTTTTTTTCAACTTCCCCACTAACAATGCATTCACTTACGCTGCCAGTATTGCCGTTTTACTACTTTGGTGTACATGCATAGTTTTTTGTGTTTTCCCACAATAATCGCTGCGCAGCGCTGAGTTACACTGGTTGGCAGCATTCGCAGTTGAATTGCAAGTTAGCAGCAGCTCTAAAGTGCGGTCTTAATGCGTTTGACCCACTTTTGTTAGCTGCTGCTTTTCGTAATTTTAACTCTACTTTGGGATAAATTATCATTTCCTTCTGATTGTAGTGGATTTTGTGTGTGGGACTTTCAATGTAGCCATAACTAATGATGCTGTTTATCCTGAAATTGTGCGGATTTGGTTTTTTTTTCTACGTGTTATGCTGTTGTTTTTCATTCTCGGTATTTGTAAAACAGTTTCGTTTTGAATCTCTGAAGCGCAAAGGCTTTGATAGTGTTTTAATGCAGCACTGTTCATTGAAAATTAGCAGATTTTGAACTGAAACGATGAAGTAAATCGAACTGAGAGATAGCTAGCTAATAAGAGTAATGTCTTTCATTTCGTTTATGATACCGAACGTTGCAGTAAGAGTAAAAGTCTTAAATTAATATAAGAGGAAACATTTTGTGCTATTGTTAGGAAATGTTGGAAGACGAACTTAAGAGCCGAATTTACTTTGCAGGCCGTACGTAGCCTTCTATATTAAATCACGAATTGGTAGAAATTCTTTGACTCTGTGCTGTTGTGTCGTTTGGAATAGAATAGACCAATTACTCATGTTTTTGGCAGCACAATTGCATTATGATTTAATTATGCACCTCTCTGGCAGCTTATTTCGTATAATTTTTTGGAATGAAATATTCCTTAGTTCTAAGTGTCTCATTGGATACATACTTTCTGATACGGTATATGCTGTGCTATCTACAAACGGTTACAATGCTTTTTTACAGCCGTAACACACTGCTCTTACAGAAAAGTACGTCGTTATTGCTAACTAATGAACCGATTTTGATGAATTTTAATTATTATAAAGATTGTACCATAAAAAAGATTTCTAAAAAAATTGTATGTAATATGATTGGCAGCTTCTCTAACAGATTAGCTGCTAAGGTCATGGAACGATTTTGATGGAATTGGGTACAGAGATAGATTGAATCCTGAGAAACAGAATTTTTTTTACATAAATAGGCAGTTGCAAAACGGTAGACCCCTTTCAAACTGCAATAAAACAACATAATCACTCAATTTTTATTGTTGAAGAGTCTATGAGGAGAAGCTGTGCAGGATGTCATTTTTTTCTAATGGTGAACGGTGGCACGAGTCTTACAGGAAAATACGAATCCACTACTAAGCTAATGAATCGATTTTGATGAAATGTGGTATGGAAATAGAATTAATTGAATAATTTTGATTAAAATTGTTATATAGATATGTATGTTTATGGAAATCTAAGGAGGAGAAATCATGTTGTCATGATTTTTATTTTTGAAAGCGCTGACTAAAAATATCTCTTTTTTATATCAGTTTTTTAATGTTAAATACCTTAAGCTTGGTTGAATTTCAACCACAGGGCGAACTTTACTATGTGAAATTATTCACTAATGTGCGCTTCAATAAAACTATTTTGTTTATTTATATGTAAAAGCTTCCCGCGTTCATAGTTTCGAAATTTCGATGGTATAAGAAATGGTGTGCCAAAAATTATTTTCCCGCTCAATTTTTCCTAATTGAGTCATTATTGTTTTTGTAACATTTATTTCAACAGCCTGCGCAGAGCTTAAAGCTGATACAAAAATAAATCTGTTTTTTGGGATAATCAGTTGAAATTTAAGTTTTAAGGTAAGCAACTCTATATCGTATCTACACTGTGTTAAGTTCAAATTATTTTAAGTAAAGCAAGGCCTAAAAAATTTAAGATTTTTAAAAATTTAACTAAAAAATTTCACCAAATATTGATAAAACACAATGGTCTGACTCAAAAGGCATTAGTTTTAAAATCTTAGTACTCAACCACATGATTGCCCACTGCACACTTTAATTGTGAACCTTTTTTGGCAAAGTTAAGTAAAGTCTTGAAAGAGTTTTGCCAGCGGCACGCAGTGTTAGAGACTCACTCAAGCTTCCATGCTACAGTAGCTGTTTAATTTTGTGGTTTAATGCAAAGTACCAAGATTTTTAGTTTTTTAAGTCTTTAGAAGTATTTCAAGCACATAAGACTATGCCGTACCCATAACTCAAAAATTCCAGTGCACTTTGTTTTGAATATAATTTTTCTAACATAACGGTTTTGTGTCAAATATATTTGAAATTCTGAGTAACAAATGAAATTTTTTGCTAACTATCACTGTAATCATTAAAAAAAATATTAAGTACCTACAAATTACAAGTCGTACAGAGTCTTAAGTGTTTTACAGATATATATAAATATATATACGTACATTTAATTTTTAGCTTACCTTGATTAAAATCATTAGCGCAAGAAGAATAGCAATATGTGTATGTTTTATAGCTTATCCTTTTAATATGTGAGTGCTATTTTAATTACCTGAAAAAAGAAAAAAGTTCAAATCGTTTCAATAATATATCAGACATTTTAGAAAAAAAATTCATGAATTTCATTAAAATTCCGGTGCTCTTATTTATTCATTTAACTTTTGTTTTCTTTATAAAAAAATTTTACAAGAGAAACTATGTATAAAAGCGTTAATATTTGATGTAAGGACTTGGGCTATAAAGTTTTCAAAAAAAAAAACATTAAGCTAAAATTAAACAAAAACAATAATCTCGATTTTGATCGATCAGGCAAATGAGCTGATATCTTTGGAATAAGTACTAAGGGTGTTTTTTTTAGAGGTATAGAGCTTCGAATTGAAATAAAACACAAGAAAATCGTTTTAATGTCCATCAATTTGGCTTTATTGGAAGGATAATTTTATGCCATTAATGTTTAAATATGATTTCGGGCATGTGGCTGCCGCGGCTGGCTCGAATAAAGCCAATTCTACAGGTCCAATTTTGAACCACTTTTTCGAGCATATGGGGCCGTATGTCGGCAATAACGCCACGAATGTTGGCTTCCAAGTCCCCTAACGTTTCTGGTTTGTTGGCGTAGACGAGCGACTTCACATATCCCCAAAGAAAATAATCCAATGGTGTCAAATCACACGATCTTGGTGGCCAATTGACAGGTCCATTCCACGAAATTATGCGCTCATCGAATGTTTCCTTCAATAAATCGATTGTGACGTGCGCTGTGTGGCATGTAGCGCCGTCTTGTTGGAACCACAACTCATCCACATTCATGCCATCCAATTCGGGAACAAAATAGTCGGTTATCATGGCTCTATACCGGTCTCCATTAACGGTAACTGACTCTCCAGCATTATTTCGGAAGAAGTATGGCCCAATGACTCCACCAGCCCATAGAGCACACCAAACAGTCAGTTTTTGTGGATGTAATGGCGTCTCAAGGGTCTCATGTGGATTCTCTTCACTCCAAATGCGGCAATTTTGCTTCTTGACGTAGCCATTCAACCAAAAAAGAGCCTCATCACTGAACAAAATTTTGCGATGAAAATCAGCATCGAGATCAATCTCATTTTCGGCCCATACACCAAAATCACGACGCATTGCATGGTCTCGCGGCTTTAATTCTTGCACAAGCTGGATCTTGTAAGGTCGCAAGCGCAAAATCTTCCATAAAGTTGATGGACAAAGCTCCAATTGCTGTGCACGGTGGCGAATCGATTCATTCGGGTCCTCTTCAACATTTTGCTCTACAGCGGCAATTGTTTCTTCGGTGCGCACTGTTCGACGTCTCTGCGGATGCGTATTATCACATAGAGTAAACGTAGTGCGAAAACGATCCATGGTTAACCGAATTAATTGCTCTGACGGACGATTATGTCGATCATAAAATGGACGGAGCTTGCGGTAAACTTCGCGAACTGAACCATTATTTTCGAAATAAATTTGCACGATTTGCAAGCGTTGTTCTTTTGTCAACCTGTTCATGATAAAATGGCAAACCAAACTGAACATAAATAACATTAGAGTTGCCAGATTTGACCATAAAATGTCAGTTTTATCTCTATTCGAAAAACAAACCTCTAAAAAAAACACCCTTTATGTATTACAGGCGTTATTACCAAAAATATCTTACTACTTAGCTAGGGGCACAAAAATGTTTAGCAAAATTGTCAATGACAACGTTGAAGACAAATACAAACAACGAAAAAACAGATAAAAGAATTTCGAACACCTACGCTTTCACGCGGCTGCAAACAAATTTCTTATTTCAATGGTAAAACATAGGTAGACCCAGCAAAACATTTTTACCGCGGAAAAAATGTTTTTTAATCGCCGTGGTGATGATTTTAGTCATGCGAGTTGCATACAAAGAATAAAGTTTCAGTTCTGAATTTTATTTGTGATACTTTATTTTGGGAAATAATGTTTGAGTTATAACTGGAAATAGTTGTTTTGCCACACTCATCAGAGCATAAGACAACGGTATAGTTTGGCGACATTGACACTGTTCTTTACTTGTGACCATATTTTTGAAAAGCCCTAAAATATGCAATATATATAAAAAGTTCATGTTGACTTTTGAGTGAGAGTTATTAGTTTATCCCCTAATAGATGAAAGATTCATTTATCTATCAAATGTGTGCTGGGCTTTAGATACGCTAACACCTATGCAATTGAACAGTACTCGCTTTTGGAGGAATGTGCAAAAATTTATCAACACTCACAAGCGGGAGCAAAGTCAATCAAGTTCGTACATCGCAATGCAAATATTTATTTTTTTTTTTTCCAAACTTTTGATGTATTGCATAAAAGATTTGTGAATGAATAGGCAAAAAAAAAAAATTTATGTGAATAACAACGAATGAAAAAAGTTCCAATATTTAAAGTCAGTTCTATGTTAATGCAAAAATTCAGGCGCCATACAAAGTCTCATGTGAACTTATAGCATTTTTTGTGTAGAGCAAAAAACGAAAATACTTTTTGAGAACTGCGAAATCAAAAGTAAAAAGTTATGGCATTTAAGTGCTTTCGAACAGCTGCAAAGTGAACGCTTCAAATGGTGTTGCGTTTTTATTTGTCAAATGTGAATATATGTTTTGTTATTGGTGAAGTCCTTGCACAGTAGAAAATTTAGTCGAGAATTACAAATGAATTAACATGACTATCTATTTTTGAATAATTCGATATTAATATATGTAAACGTTAACGAAAAATCAATATTCTTCCGCCAAAAATTTGATTTTGTAATACCAAACATATACCTGTTTACAATAAATAATTATTTGTTTCAACCAAGTTATTATATGGT
Source organism: Meiosimyza decipiens (assembly GCA_963680825.1). Taxonomy (NCBI): domain Eukaryota; kingdom Metazoa; phylum Arthropoda; class Insecta; order Diptera; family Lauxaniidae; genus Meiosimyza; species Meiosimyza decipiens. The sequence continues at coordinate 141,521,701 of OY804258.1, forward strand.
AATTATTACCAAATATATGATTGATTTAGTATATTTACTACCAAATATTTGATTAAATCCGTAATATTATTCGAAATGGTGAAATGTCATGCAAACTTATAACAAATATTTATTTCGTCCATATTACATAATCTCGATTTATAGAAATAAAGCTTTTTATATGCTCAAATTATACATATTTATTTCAAAGTTTTGTTGAGCATAAGACTTTCAAAACCTGAAAAATAAGGTCAGTGAGACCGTGTATAGATGTTACGCGAATTGAAGCAGCTGTTTTCATGTAGATTTGTTTATAAAGGTTGAACAAAATAACACTAAATACAACCAGTTACTTGACATTTTGGTCAAGGTTCAGATTTCAGAGTCATCACGTTTGGCAATGAGTTGCCGCTGGGATTCTACATCATAATATTTACTTTCTTATGTTTTTCAAAATATATACATCTTACGATATATGGTGATGCTACATATTTAATAAAAATATTTTAATATTTGAATATTTCTTATCCAAATAAAAAGCAGCAGTAGGCATCGCAGCAGCAATCACAGATGACAGTTAAAAGTTTACAATATTTTTTTTATTTCAATATGTTGTCTATGTATGAAATCCATCAATAAGAAAAGTTATTGGCAACGCTTGCCATTTCTGGTTTTGGCAACATCACCTTGCACTTATATATTTTCATATATTAAATGATAATTTTATAATAGGAAAAATTGTTTTTATGTATATTTTGTTAAAAAACAACATGTTGTTTATATAAACTTATTTGAAGATTTGAAGAGCTGTGTGAATTCTTTGGCAGTATTGAATAAAAGCTATAGACAAATTTGATTCTCGAATACTCAAAACTCAACCACTGTGCAAAGGTTTAGTTCGTGCCACAATGGAATTTTGATGTACCTACCACAAAATGATGACAAAAATGTGGCATTACTTTAAACAAATTATTATTAATTTTTATATTTTATTATGTATGAGCTCATAACTCTACTGAAAGTTGTTCATTAAATATGCACTGATGTATACCGTATCTGCTAACGATTCTTTATTCCCCAAATCCGGCATGTTTTACTTTTTTCATCTAATTCTCATTTTTTGAATTGATACTCAAATTAATAATAAAAAAATTGTATTTGGGAATGAAATCAATCATGTTGCAATCAATTGTTGGAAAAATACAAATAAAATGGTTGAATAATCAGTTATCCGCACAAAACAAAAAAAAATAAATAAAACACCAAATATACAAAACACAAAATACGAAAATAAAAAACAAATCAATTTCGAATGCGAACGTAATCAATTTGAAATATTAATGATCCTCAACGCTGTCCATCATGCGTATCCAATACTATTGAATAATATGTACACCCACAAATACAGATGCACGAGCAAAACAAAAACAAAAAAAAAAAACAGAATACACTTTACAGATTATTACACAAGGACACAACACAATGTAACGTACACTCACTTATGCGTGGGAATCATGTTATAAATGTCCTTATAACTTTATGTTTTTATGTGTATTATTTGTAGCGTGAAGAAATAAACACTACAAGGACTAACCAAAATAAATTGTATTTTAATACGCAATGGACTAGTGACAGCAGAGTGGATCTTAATTTTTTTGAAATTTTTCATACAAGGATAATTGAAAATTGAGTAGAAAAATGAACAAAAATTCCTAGATAAGAGGTATGAATTTCTCAATTGGGCTAAAGTTGCATAGAAAGTTGCTTTTGAGACTACGCCGATAGAAAAACACTTCACATTCTGATGTCATTTTACAAAACATTGATTTTTCTTGCAAAAATTTATTTTCCTACAAAATACGAGTGCCAACGGAATATGATCCACTCGAATGTGTTCACCTACGTACATATATTTAGATATGATGAAAATGCTGACAAATTGTACAGCAGCCAGCATAAATACTATTGTAAATACACATACAAGCATAAGCTGATTCTGTTCAATTACAAGCATTAGTTGGTTACAACACACCCAGCACAAAGCACGTTTTCGATATTGAAAACGATAAATTGTCTGAAAGCTTAAACTATGTAATACTATGAACAGTTTTGCGTTCATACCTTTTCAACCAAGGACCATCCCTAAAAAAATTATATTTAAAGTGATCGTCGTATTGGTCAAATTTAGGGTTTCGTTTGTTCTATATAAAGTGACATTTTCAATTATACTTAATACTTAGTTGCTGGTAGCATTTTAGATGAAAACGATGTCCAGCAATCATCTAAAAGTTCAATAACTGATTTTATTTACCATCCAAACAACGATTTTCAATTACAAAAAAGATCTACCTGGTCTACGAAAAAATGATTCTTGCAAAATACCTAAATTTTCAAACCCACGAGGGTGAAGCAACTCTTCAAGCAGAAACTTTTGTAGAATATATGGCAGCAAGCGCAAGTACCTCAAAATCTACTGTATACAGAGTAGAGAAAAAGAGTCTTTTGAAGACACCAGATTGGTCTAATTGAAAGTAATTGGTGCCTCAGAAACGAGACCGATTGTTATACGCAGATAACTTGATTAAGGCAGATTTGTAACAGCTACTTGGACATATTATACTTCCACAAAGATGAACCAAGTGCAGCGTAATTTTAAAGAGCGATACATCATAAAATTTTGAAGTATTATTTGGTTTGCCAGACCATATGCACAGTGCATAATAAGTTCTAAAGTTTATTTTGAGAAGTGGCTTGAAAACCGCCTTCTGTAATTTATTCGTGTACATGAGGGTGCTGTGTCTCATTACTCAAAAGATGCTAGGAGTAGTATAAAATATCTTATCTACAAAGAGCAGCGGGTCTACCTAACTCCCCCGATTTTCGACCGATTGAGAGGTATCGGGCTCTCATGAAAGTAAGTCTTCGAAATAGTAAGAAATCTGAAAAATATCTACAAGAAATCAAAAATAAATGCAGACGATTGTACGGTATTGCCAACGAAACAACTGTACAAAACTTAATGAAGAGTCACGAATGAACCGCGAAGCCATATAAATACGATACAAATAAGAAAAACCAACAATAACAACACAGACTTCGAGAAGTAGCATAAGCATAAGCAACGAAAAATCAAGCCAAATGTTTTTGTGAGAGCTAAAACATAGTATGCAATATTCTTATTTAGCATAAATATGTTGTTTTATAAAAGAAATCATTAAAATCTGTTTAGTAAATTTTGCACCAAAGCGTTACAAACCATATCCATGTGAGCAGTTTTTGATATATAGTACGGATATATATTATTAATAAAATAACAAAAAAAACTTAATATGAACATACGAAAAGAGTTCGCTTTCAAACTTGATTATGATAACTAAAAGTTTAAATATTTTTCTTTTCGTTTTTTTGAGATTAAAAATATTTTTTTTTTTTTGAGTAGCATTAATATTAAAATATCGTTTAATCTGAGCCATTGATTCTTACAATTTTGTTGCCGGGTGTGAAATGAGGACGTTCGTGTATATTTATGACTGTATGTGCTGCATTGAAATATTGTATTATAAATCAATGATTGTTCCAAAATTGTAGTGTTGTTTCATCAATGCTGCTGATAGTACAATATTACCTATCATATAATGAAAACTAACCAGGATATCGTAGCTACTTGTCATTGTTATATAGTAATTATTAAGTCATAAGGACATGAAACTCTGGCATGAATAACAATGTGTCAATAACAATGAAATTAAGTTCATAACTGAAACATGACAGATTTTAATGCATGGTCGAATAGTTACCAATTTAAGCAACAATGAATTTATATATGTACCGTGATAAGTGAATAAGTTACTTTAAATAAAACTTAAATTAATTTTGGAAAAAAGATTTGCAAAATGTTTATCGAAAGTATTACTTCAATTTAATTCGTAAAGTCGAATGAAAATTTTAAGAAACTTACAACGAAACTTAAAGAAACACGATGCCACAGAAGAGTTTAACGCAGTAAAGTGAAAAGTCAAAAAAAGTCTTGCATTCCTGCGCCAACTCATGTAAACTTAAACCTGGAACGAACAACGAAGTATACATTAAATACAACGACAAGTAGATCCTATCACTAATACATTGAAAGTGTTTCCTAAGGCTTCAAGGAAAACATTGTTGGCTACCAAAAAGCTATTATCCCATACCAAAAACAGCAACGAAAAGGAGAAGAAAAAATGAAAATGAAAATGCATTCTCAAATTGCGATTGCATATCTAAATGCAAGAAAACATTATTCTACAAGGCAAACAACAAGCAGTCAGTGAAGCAAGCAGCATTTTGCTGTAAACGGCAGCAGGAAGAAAGTAGCAGGAATATTATCAGGTTAAAAACAAAATATCCTGAATGTTTGCAAAATGTATAGAAAGGTTTGTTAGTTCAGGATTAGGAAAACTACAGGAAATTATTTGGGGAATTTCAATGAACCAGTTCGTTTGCTTGTAGCAGGTATTAAAAATGGTTTTGAGAATATATATAACTGGTTTTGGGTTTGAAAACTAAGAACAGACACAGTATAGTGGAATTATCAAACGCCTTTGGAAAGTCCCAAACAAACAGACGACAAGAAAATGTCTGTATTTGAACCATTATTATACGAAAAAGTTATTCGATATTTTGGTGTAAAATTGAAAGCCTGCTGAGCTACTGCAGTTGATCAATTGATCCATATTCTATTTCATTAGTAACCGGAATCAATGATTTTTTTAATTTACAAGAAAGATAAATAATGAATTCAAACAATTTATGACTTTTATTAAAAATTTAAGAAGATAGCTTCAATTTGAACACCCTTTATTATAAATAAAATTAAGCTCAGGTTATAGCTAGTTTGACCAAATATCATTTTAAACAAAAATGGGACAGTGTTTATAAGAAAAAAAAAAGATGGCATCACTTGGAACACTGGTAAGATCTATTTCACTTCTCTTTCAAATTATTTGCTATGAGATCTCCAAAAAAATTTTTTGACTGAGTAATTTCATCAGCTGCCTTTAACTTTTCTTTGATTGCTGAAATGTTTTGGATAAAAAAAAAAGTCTAATCTTGACTGATGTCAAAAAAAAAGTTTAATCTTGACTGATGTCAAGATTAAACTTTTTTTTTAAAAACCCGAATATTTTTAAGCGAAAACAAGTTGCATTTACATATATAGAACATACTATTCTCTTCACTATTTGTACAAAATGTGTAACGAATTCGAGTCATCGTTGATAATGTTGGGCCAACATAGTTGCCCTGCCATTTCATTTCTGTCTTAAATCGTTCCCACTGCTATAACCTCAAGTTTTCTTCCGTCGTGGCAAGGACATACCCTGTAATGTTTGAAAAGCATACCGTGTCTGATGTTTCAAGTCAAAGGTTGCGCCGGCTGACCTCATTCCATGCAAGTGAACAGCTATTCACAAATAAGCAAAAGCTAAAGTGGGAAAAAGAGCGAAAAGCAGCAGGAGAATGAACATTGAATGTGCAGCACGAAGGCAGAGAGGAGGAATTAAATGAATGACACGTTGGGCTGCTACACTGGTTTCCGTGCGATTAAAAGCAACGGAAATTTGAGTAAAGAAAACGTGCCAAAAGACCAAAACTGCTGCCGGAAATGAAGAAAAGACAGTGGGCGGCGTTGGTGTTTAAATATTGGTGAGGCAAACGAACAAACATTCGTAAATATGAAAAAACCAACAAAGTAAATCTAATGAATTTATTTAAAAATTTTAAATTTGAGGTATTTTAGAAAGGCGACAAAATCGATCAGGCAAAAAAGGATTAAATTCATAGCTCAAAAACTGACATCTCTATTACAGGAAATTTTTAAAACGATTTTACATTTATCTTGCCATCACACGCATACTACATGTGCTATATCGAACTGATTATGCTGTAACTCATAATCTAAAAATATACCTTACCGTAATTGATGCCATAATGCTATGCAAACATTACTAAACGCATAGTAAAACAATGAGCTATTAGCACAAAAGCAACAACGAACGTACGTACCCCACTTATTATTTTGATCCCATAATTTTATGCCAACTCGAGTACATCGTTGAGTTTTGTTTTTATTTGCCCAAAAAACGGAATTTCTCTTGAAAGCTTATAAATCCCGAAAACGCCTGCTCGCATGAAACTGTTTCTATTGGCCTACGTTGTATATCATTTCATTTCCCTTATTCCACACCTTTGCGCCGGATTCATTCATTTTATTCAACCTTCTCCTGAAGAAACAAATAGGATTCTTTTATTACTCCTTACTACAATTCAATTTATTCATATTTGCTTTCATTTTGACGTTGTTACACAAATTCTTCTATGTCGTGCTCGCTTCATTGTTACTTTCTTTATTTACTTGCAACTTTTTTTTTGCTTTTTAGCCAGAATTTTTGTTGTTACTATCAATTTTCCATATTTTTTATGTTCAATTTTTTCCGCTATTTTCATTTCTTGCCATTGCCCAGTGCAATGAGTGTTGGCAGTGTCAACACAGCCATAAATACCAAACAACAATTTCAATAAAATTGTTAAAATAGTAGCACAAACATCACCATTCGCTATGAAATGAACACTTCAATTTTCATAGCTTCTCGTTAAATACAGTGGCAGCTGAATATTTGAAATTTCTATCTCAGTTTTAAGATTATGGCATGAATTTCTTGTTGGGATTTGATTTGTATTTCAGATCTTTAAGTTCTTCAATTCGTATTTAAAGTAAAAAAATATAATGCTGGCAGCAAATACAAGCATATCGAAGAGTTTGGTATATTTCAAAATTAGCTATGTTACAGATAAAATTTCTCCACCTCATTTGTTTCTTAGAATATCGAGCATTGAACTCTTACTTTGTGATTAGATTTTTAAACGTTTCGCTGTACTGTGTAGAATAAAAAATTTTGATTTCCTTATAACTTTTCGAAAAAAAACAAATCTATTTCACAAATCGCTACACTTTCTCGGTAGCACTATTTTTTATGAAAACTTATCCATCTTATCCCTTAACCCAAGACATGTGCATTTTTCACACTTTTCTAAAATGCCTTATTAGTTAGCTCATGATGGAATGCCGCCTGTCAGCAGCTCAGTTGAAAAAGAGGCCCAGAGTGTTACCGAATTTCGTAAAATTATAAACAAAATAACCGCTGAAATTGGTAACTTCAAAGGATATTTGATTGATTTAATATGAATAAAATACCCAAAACAAAATCCGTTTCATAGGATTTGATTAAATTATTATGCTTTGAACCTGGAGTTTCTTAAAGATTAAGTTAAAGTAACGAAACGTTTACTCAGTCGTTTATTAAGGCTTTTTCATTAAAAGATTAAAGTGCAACGTCTTTTTTAAAACATAAATAAAAAAGTCGTCATAAGTTTTTTTTTTTTAAAAAAGTTGTGTTTCTGCCCGGTTTAGCAAAGTCGGAGATCTCTCTTGCCACTTCCAAATTTTATTTTCGGTCTTTTCCCATCGATTGGTGCAATGAAACTTTATTCGAAAAATTGATTCAAAAACCCCTTTTTGGAACGGTTGGGAACATCCGCTGCCACTTCCCAAAACCATTTTCAGCCTTTCCCCATAGATTCGTGCGGTTAAGATTTATTTCAAAAATGGGTTCAAAGCACTCCTTCAGGAGTTTGGGAACCTCCCCTGTCACTTTAAAAATCTATTATTGGCCCATTTCCATCGTTTGGTGCAACACATTTTTTTGTCTTAAATGGGTACAAAATAACCATTTAAGAGGGTCGGATACGTTTATTTTGGATGGCAAAATCAATTTTTGGCCTTTTCCCATCGATTAATGCAAATTTTTATTATTTTTTTTTTTTGAAAAAAGGCTTATGGCATGATTTCAGCAGGGTTGGGTCCTTTTTGTTTCCAAATTCCTTTTTTTTCGACCATTCCCAATCGTTTGTGCAACATTTTTTTCTTGTTTTATATACATGATTTTTATATATTTAAGTGGATAATTTTCATAAATTTTTTTATTTTGGGAAAATTTTAAAGTACTTTTCTGTGGATGCAATTACCTCTTATCTTTTTAACATATGTAAACTTATATCTCATTTTGGTAAGGATTTGGAGAGGCCAAAAATGAGTGCCTATTTTTTAATATCGACTGAGACAGTTTCACTAAGCCCACATGTCATCATTGATCTGGATATATTTCAACAAAAATATTTTAAAACATGAACATTCGAACAAAATAGATCCAATCGATTGCACATTATCTGGCAAAGTTAGTAACTTCTAAGTAACGTATAACCAAAAGAAAAACACATTTCACGTATTTTATTTTTTCTAAAATATTCGTTAGATACTCCAGAAATCACTCAATTTAAATCTCACAATTAGTTATTCTCTCACACGAGAGGAAACAAAAAGAAATTCCAGTGTACAATTACACTGAAATTATCTGACCAAGCGGACATCTCCAGTAACAGCATTTTTTTGGATAGGATACCGTTGAGAACCGCGCAATACATACCACTGTTGTACAGGATTACAGCAACAAATGGATAAAATTAATCTTTGTTGCTTTGTTGCGTTACAGCAACGTGGTTAATTAATTCCTGCTTCCACTTGTACCCAAAACTACGGCTTCTTCACAGAGTTGAAAAGCAAATTCACAGCATCGAAGATTAAAAGATTCGCAACGCAGTCAGACACTCGAGGGCAACATATAATACGTTCGACATGCACTACAAATGAGAGCCAACGTAACAAATCGCAAGCGAAAGCTAATTTGGTCAATAATGAAAATGAAAATTAATTTCGCAGCTAATTTCAGCGAGTTCTCACTTTACCGCAAATGATGTACGTCAGACGGACAGCAGGAATTTGCCGTAAGGATGCTACAAAACTGAGAAGAAAGTGGAGAAAGCAGCGCCAGCAATGCAGAATGAAGTGGGGAAAAACTTTTAAATTATATTGGTTGCGTGCTACGTGAGCTAACGCTAGCGGTATAAGCTGAAAAGATGATTACGCGCCGACAAGAACTGACAAAGTTACAGCGCACAAAGTACGCAGCATAAATTAGATGAATGGATTACACTGACAGACGAGTAGCAATGAACAGACGGTTAACCAAGTAATTACGTAAGGAACAACGTAAGATATGCAGGAGCTTATCAAGAAGATATTCAAACTGATTCAAAAAAAATGCTCTATATTGGATAAGTCAGTATAAGAAAGAGATGAAGTGGCAAATGCACGACAAACTTTTAAAATGCTGCATAAATGAATAGCGCATGCTAAAAAGTTGACGGTAACTGCACCCATTGTTAGCCACTAACTCCAAAGTAAGTGTTTCAATATGTAAAATGAGCTCACAAAAAGCAAATAGGAAACGGAACTCGGAGAGATGTGGTGGCGGGCAACGGCATGCGTTAAGGACAAGCTCATTAAATTCAGTTGCTTTTTCATTTTTATTGCAGTTCAAAAAGTGAAAAAATATCTTAAAAGGATCACTAAAAGAAAACAAAAAATAGAAAAAACGAAAGAAACACGCTGTAAAATAGCGCTCAAGTAACGCTCATAATTTATTTAAAATGCCATTTTATGCTATGAAAATTGTCATGCCGGTAAGTAACTTTAGGATGTACCTTATTATGAAAATGTAGGGAGATTCTGATGATAAGCAAATCCAAGAATTGTCTATTACAATAAGCATCTTTGTTTGAACAAAACTTCGAAGTTTCGTTTTAGCTCGAGAATTTGAATAAAGATCAAATTCATAGAAGCAACCAGTTTCTGTTTTAACGTGAAATTTTTACAAAATTTTCCTTTTTCTAGAACTGAAATTTATATATAAATTTAAATTTTACAAGGTTCACCCTGTAGTAACACCGGCAAGTGCTAACTTAAATATGTGCGCAGAACAGCAGCTTAATTAGCAAAAATTGAATTATGATAAGTTGAAAGTTTTTTTTACTTCATCTTTTGCCATACATTTTTAAGTTTAACCTTAATAGAGCACTTTTATGGCAAAGCAATTAATAAAAATTTAGAGACTAAATAATTCAATTGTAATAAATGTCTGAGGACAGTTTAATTTGAAAAATAATTTGTTAAAATTCAAAATCAATTATATTCTATGATTAAATTTGTATGGAACATTTTTTTTTTGAGACAATTGCTTCCTTGAAAAAGGACGCAAAATGCAGTGTAACGGAAGTTGCATTTTGCGACATCCGCTGTTGGAGTTTTTAGAGCTACATTGCAGTCTACTCAATTGGTATGCTGCAATATTCGCTGTAGTTGTGCCAAGCGAAAAGTTATATATTGAGGAAATTTGTATAAAGCTCTAAATATCAATTATTATTTTACTTTGGTTAGAGAAAAAATAATATATTTTTTATTAGATGAAAATTGTAAAGGGACTTAAAAGACAACATACATATGTCACAAAAAACAAAACTTTATAAGAAATTGATAAATAATGCTTTGTTATGAGCTTTGCCGATATTTTTTACGAGACCACTACTTCCTACTTTCAAAATCACCAGTAATTTATCTCTTTTTGAATATCTCCTAATCGGAGCCTCTTGTGATAAAAATTATTGAGACTTGTTTTGTTCAATATTATATTCTATATATAAATTAGGTCAGAGCGATGTCCATGTCTTTGAGATATTCAACTTATAACTGCGGAAAAATTGCAATGTTGGAGCAAAATGTCTTGAAACTTTGATGTACTTTTACGATTTGATAAGGATTTGCCATTAACAAATATATAAGAGATATAAAAGACCATACCAGGTTGATACCGATTTAAATATAATAAACCTAACCTTTTGTCTTCCGAAAGTCAACTTTTAGAAAATTTGATAAAGATATAGCGCTAACAACTTTAAGGCTGAAAGCACACAGAGCTTAACAGTATCTTCTCATATCTTCAGTCTCAAGATATATCCTTAAAAAACTCTTACTTTTATGTTTTTCCATTAGAACTTCAAACAAAAAATCATCCCATTAATTTTATTTTTCTCATACTTTAAGCATACATTTTACAGTAGTATTTCAACTATTTACGTAGATACAGAACTGGTGATAAAAAAAAAAATATTTTTTGAAAAAAACTATAACGTTTAGTTTTTAAAGAAACTGACTCAATTGATGTTTTTTTTTTCGAAATCAAATGATTACAAGTGAAAACAAGCCTATAGTTGTACAATTAAAGCCCAACAAAAAATAATTAATAAATTTTTTTTTGATTTGCTAAACAAAATTTATTTCGCATATCAGTATTTTGTCAGACTAAATAATTGAATTCCGTCCTTCCATGTGGTTTCTGCGATGCCAAATATAACAAGTGTGGGTTTATCAATGATACATATTCAGCCATATGTCTGACGAATCCCAACATGAAATTAATGAAATTCACTAAGTTTTGGGTGACAGAAACAAATTAAAATTTAATTAATTGCCACAATTAGAAATGCGCTAAAATGGTTTGATTTGATTGAAACGCCACCTGGTGTCATGCAATAACAAAAAGTTAAATGATCCAAGAAAAAATTAATTAAATGTCAGCCAACAACAGCAATGCGACGTTGTATTTTTAATAAAAGAGGTACAAAAATAACAACGTTTTACTACAGACAAGATGAAAATGAAAAAAGAAAAAAAAAAAACAGCGTTGCACAGTGGGTTATTTGTGACCAAAACCTTTGGAGAAAAATGAGGAAGAAGAAGGCAGTTCTTAAAAAACTAAAAATAAACAGAAGAACATAATAAAATAATAAGCGGATGGGATTTTTGTAGAGCTTTGCATTTTCTATAAGAATTTTCGATTTGAATCAAAGGTTAAGCTAAAGTTTAATATTGTTCTAATATGTTGAATGCCAATCGGCTCTTCGTAAAAAAAAAATCAAATCATCAATGTATTGCGTATACATACTACTTTAATAGATTTTCAGTTCTATCTTAAATTTTTCATCTATCGATGATGAAAACATTATTAAAATCGAAAAGTATCAAAAAGTGTCAAAGAAGGTCGAATTGCACTGAAATTATTTTAAATAAGTCTTTTTGTATGAAAAACAATAATTAAAGACGGCATATATCGCACAATATCTTAATGTATCGAAGAAGTGGACTACAACCGAGTACATAGATAGTAACAAAAGAGTATCAAAGAAACTAACAAATTACCAAAAATACGTATATTATGATAAAAACTCCAAAAGTGACAAAAACATTGTATAGTGAAATCATGAATACCCATATTGTACATTGCATATATGTTGTACAACAACCACGAGTGCAAATTAATGTAATTAGAGCTAACGTTAAACGTTGAATGGAATGTACAGTAAGGGTATTCATGATTTCACTACAATCGAACAAATCAACATATCGTTTAACCGTAGAAAATCGAAAAATATTATGAAAGTCAAAATAAGTTGAATAGTATCAAAAGATACCATCAGGTCGTGAAATGTGAAGACAGTCTTCAAATTTTATCAAAAACATCGAATTATCGCGAAGTATCATTAAAAATTTAAAAAACGTTAACATTACGATGAAAGTTGAATAGTTTACTATGTTTCCTAATATATATTAAATTGATTTAATAAATAAATTTCCACTTGATCTTGTGTCATTTGAAGTATTGCATCATAACTAATAATATTTGTCACAGATGTTTTTAAAACATAATTCATTTTCTTTCTGAGATCATGCTAAAACTTTTTTTGGATTTAATCCAAATATCTTTAAAAATAAATCATAAGTAACCTTAACTCACAGGATTTCGCAAAATACGGGAGTTAAGGCAAGACATAATTACGATGACAATATCCTTCAATACTTAGAAACCCTCTTGTGTAAGTCACTGGATTGGTTGAATCATAAAATCCAAACACTTTTTCGGTATGAAGGAAAAGTAATCATATTCTTGTCTTGTTAACTAAGAGATTTGACATGCGAGAAACACCGAAGTCAGTTTTGAGAAGTTTGTTAAAAATTTTACTAAGTATGAACAATTCATGTATCCACTGTGCATTGTAAGCCTTGAATTGCATTCCAAGTTCATAACGTATTTCACCTTTGCTTGGCTTTTGTGTCTATTGTTGTCTCTGGCTCACGCCGTCATTATCTCGCTTCTGCTCTTTCATTATTTACGAAATTGTCAAACTAATTACTTTGACAGTTCATTAAATGTCAACTTTCCTTGTCAATGAAGTTGCGTCGCGTAGTGTTGTGGCGCGTTGGAGCAATTTATAAAAATATGTGCGGTGCTGCAAAGGATAAAAGTTAGCCACGCCAGCAGTGTTTGGGTAAATGTTTAGTGTTCGCCAGTGAATCACAACGGCGGCGATGTGGCTGACAATGGGAGTGATAGTGAGAGTTTTGCGTCATACTGCGGATTAATTACCACACAGACACAACAATAAATTGCTCAAAAGCTGTTAAGAAATTTCTAGGTAACACCTGCAACCAAACGGCACAATGTGGAATTTTCGTTGTCTATACGGATAACACAATTTCTGTCTACACATTCCATGATATTTTCATAACCTAACATTTTATGGATTTGCTGAAGTTCAAACTCTCTTAAAGTCTTCATTTGTGAGAAGTTTCAGAGAAAGTAAAAAAAATCTCTTTAATTTGCACAACGACTTTTGTGAGTATGTGGTTTTCATCTCTTTAGTATCAATAGAACTAACCTTTTGAGCTTCATTCAAGCGCTACCACTGCAAGAGTGCAAAAAGTACAACAAAAATAAATAGAAAAAAAAAAGAAAACGAAAGCATAAAAGTACAATAAAAAAAGTCAGACATTTTTTATAGCTCAACTGCGATTCTCTTAGCCCCACTTTTCCTACAAAAACTAAATTTTTATCGCTTTTGCTGCTCAATACGCAAGGATAAACAAACTCGGCTCTAATAAGACTTCAATTTGTGTTACAAGTGGGCGTGCGTTGGATGGAAAAATGGGTGGGAGTGGCATATTGATTACGCAATATTTTCTTATTTTGTTTCGGGAGCTTCTAGATAATTGTGTACACACGTGCAAAGTTGTTATTAATAAATTGCTTTGCTAGTGTAGGTAGTAATTTTTGTACCAACCCATAAACATCACAAATAAAAATTCTACGTTATTTGTTATTGATTTTCTAGATGGGTTTTATTTGGTAAATATAATTAACTGTATTAAATAACATAAAAAATTTTATGTAGAAAATGTGTTAATCAACAAGCGCAAAAAACCCATGGTACTTCAAATCGCTAAAAGTAGTACTCGTCCTATGAATTTAACGAAATAGAGCTGTTTTTGCATATAAGAAAAAACCTGGTGTTCCCAGTGAATTCATAATTTTTATGAAAAATCAATATTTTTAGTTTTTTTGTAACACGTCAACAAACTGACTTGAAAGTGCAGGAAACACAGCTTACGGCATTTAAGGAATTATCTTACACTTGCAAGAAATTGATGAGCTGATTTCTGTTTACGACACCTGATAGTGATATTTTTGATTAGAAAATTTTATCTGCTGCCCATTTCCATTTATTGTTTTTTTTTCGAGATATATATTTTCCAGGTATTAATATAGAGTACCATTATTGAAACAATATCATTTTCATGTATTTCAACATACACCATCCCTCGTATCCTCAGATTATCATCTCATTATCGCCACAGTCCTTGCTGCTGGTAAACACGACTACTCGTCTGTCATTGTTAAAGTTTAATTACGCATTTTGTGATTAAGTCCAAGTCTGCTGCACTCATTTTATAGGTTAAACGTCACTAAACAAAGATTGTTGTTCAAAATTCATGTATTACTTGTCACTGTCTTATTCACAAAACAAAGTTCAATTAAAAGTTGCGTACACGACACGTTATCATGTTTACTGATATGAGTTTTCGTTTTGAACAGTATAAATTTCAGAACGTATTTCAATATGGAAGGGCAGCAAAGTTTTTAAAAATAAAAATGCAAGTCAATCAAGAATTTAAGGTCTTAAAATAAATGTGAATATACTTCATAATAGCACTTAGACAAATTTATTCAAAAATATATAGAATGTCGCCTAAGAAATTAAAAACATTGTGATGGTAAAATTATATATTCTAGAAAACATTTGTAAAATAGATTCCTGATTTCGAATGGAGTCATAAGCAAGCTAAGGCTAATTGTTTGTCTTAAGTTGGATTATTTCTTCTTTTTGAAAATTCTAGAAAAAAAACCACTTGAAATGTTAGCTGATTTTTTGCTTTGAAATGCCGAAATTTAAATTGAATTGTCTGCAGCTCTCAAAGTTATTGATTCTTAAAAAAGACAGAGATGTTCATTATAAAAATTTACTTAATGTTTTCTTTCAATGAGATTCTATAGCCTTTATTATTTATGATGAGGTAATAATTCCTTGATCAAACATTTCAAAAAGATGAAATATATTATTAATATATGTGCAGATATGCGATTTTGTATAAGCTCTTTTTATCATAATTAATTTTTCTGCAAATTTCAGCATTTTAGGAGCATTTTTGCGAATAATTTTCTTAGCATGTGACTTAGATTATATAATGCAAAAGCTGCTGATATTTAACACCATATTTGAACCCCATGAAACTGATGTGTTTCAATTACTGGTCAGTATGGACTCTGATTAAAGTTTCTTTAAAAAATTATGGTTTGGCATGAGACAATCTATATCGTAGTTTGAAATGAATGCGCTTCAAAACTGCATTTAAATTATTATTATTTATGTGAATAATATTTCAATTGAGACCACTTTTATAGCGTGGCCATAGCTTAGTAGAGCTATGTTAACTATTTTCAGTTTCTCTTGCAAAGTTTAGCTCCTCAATGGCATAGTTTGTCAGCAACCTATCTTCATTTGTATATCATAGTTATATGTCACAGTTACGATAAACAACTGACATAATCGAACAGTAATTAACAACTAAAAACAACAATCGGTTTAGCCATAAAATAAATAGAACAAATCATTAAAATTAATTGTAGATAAACCTATAAAATCGACAAAAATAACAACAATTATGGCAATGAAAAAAAAAAAAAAAACGCAAAGCCAAAGCAACAAAAAGCGAACGGCCCAAACAAACAAACAATGAAAAATAACACACAGACACACATACACAAATAAACAAAACTCAGGGTTTTAATTAATGACTGACTCCTTCATCTAGAACACCTCAAATGACAAAAGTTTTGTTGTAATTAATGAACCAAATTGCTAAAAATAACAACAAAAGCAAAATTATAAAGGCCAGCAAAAACAAATGTCAAAAAGTCAACTAAGGAATGCAACATTTCAGTTTGTCTTGTTTTTGCTTTTTATAGCCCTAAGGATAAAGTTAGAAAGAGTGCTGTTAGTAGAAATTGTCAAAATTGTGAAGGAACACCAAATGTTGATATTGAAAAGGAAAAAACTTCTGCATTGGCGATATAAAGTTTATTTCCTTTTGCTTTGCTGAAAGAAATCAGCGAAGTAGAAATAGAAGAGCAGCAATGGCAGTCAAAAGCACAGGGAGGGAAGGTACAAAGCTGTCAAAATACTCGCACTAGAATCTAACCAAAAATGTCATTGAAACTTGATAAAATGAATAAAATGTTTGAGTTTGAACATACAAAAAAAGGATTTGCACTGAAAACTTTTTCTTGGAACCTTTACAAAAATTTCAGATACCAAGCAAATTGAAAAATTAGTCAAAAAATATTTAGCAAAATGCATATCAGACGAAGTGTTACAAAAGTGACACATTTCAGTTTGCGACATTTCAGTTTCATTTAAAAAAAGATTTTGAGTTGACTTTTTCCTTCAAATACATTTCAAATTTTCATAAAAAATAATGAGCAGAGCTGCTTTTAGGCAAAAGGATACAAATCTTGAGTGCCACTAAACAAAAAATGTATATTTCATGAAATTATAACAATAATGTGAGATTTGAAAATTGAAAGTTAAATTGTAATGTGTTAATTGATTTATCTGGGAAATGTATTTCAAGCCCAAAAAGGGATCTCGGGAAGTGGTTGAGTAGAGTTATTACGCGTTAAGATCAGAGAATAAAAAGTCGATTAGTGTGCTTGGGGTGTGGTAGGGGTGGGTGTGGGTAGATACGCGTGGGGTAGGTATTTCAAGGGTTCGGTGTGAGACAAGATTTTAAGAAAAATAAGACTCAATCCAAAAAAATTAGTAAGCGACTATATTATGTCTATGTTGTTTCAATAGATTTTCAGGTATAGGAAAATTTACAAACAGGAAAACTTCAAAATGCGATATCCCAGAAAAACAAAAATTATTCTTAAAGAACTCAACCTTTAATTGTGGTAAAATAATAAATCCGCTACGCTACATAGTCTCAAAAATGGTCAAAAACGGTATTTTTTCCACATTTGTGTGTGGATATCTCGAAAACCAGAGCTGAGAGAGAATTTTTGAGGCCAGATGTGGACTGAGCGCATTAAAGACCTCTGGTTTCTGTATCTAAATCTTGGTAAAATTTTGTCGGCCTATGTTATTTATGGTAATTATTCAAATGGTGGTCTATGTTAATTTTTTTTTCGAATTTTTCGCTATGAAATGTCACGATCTTGTTGGCACTAATTTTTTTTTTTTACAAACAAACAGGAACTGATGCGATCGTGAATCAAAAAAAAAAAGCTAGTGGAAAGCTAGTCTTTCACAATCATAATGAAATTTTTGCGCTCAACATCAGTTCATAATTAAAACATATTCACACTAAGCAACACCAGTTTTCCAAATAACAGCTGTATATTTTTGACATAAAAACAAAGTTGCCTTGCTTAAGACTTAACCCTTCAAAGTTTCCCTCAGTGTTATATTTTGGAAAAGAGGTCCATTTAAGATGCGCAGCAAGTGGAACGAGAAGAACAGCAACCAAAACAGCAACAAAAAACAAACAACATACACACAAACATAATCAACAATATAATAAAGAAAGAAAGTTATAGCAAGGTACAGTTGTAATGGCAAAAGGAACACTAAGTAGTAAAAGGAGTCGGGTAAAGTAAAACTTGCAAACTTGACTCAAAAAAACTTTTACCCACTCCACTTCTTCCAATGTTAAGTAAATTTTTTATTAGATAACTTGATTATTTTGAACTGCTGTTTTTGTTGTTGCTTTTTGTTGTAATCCTTATTTGCTCTGCTCCTTTAGTAGCAGTAGTAACAGCAATACCAGCTGCTGTATTGGTTTGGTATTTTCCTGCTATTTTAGATTTTGGCGCTTTCCCTGTTTTTTGGTTGCGCTTTAACACGCCGTTGCACCAGGTGCCGTTAATGTTACTTGGCAAATTATTTTCTTTGTTTTGCCACATTTTTCTTGTTTCTCACATTATTCATAATATTTTGCTTCTTATTTTTCTGCTAAATCAATATGCTATTAGCAACAATTTTCTTAAGAATGTTTTTGTTAAGGAAATGAAGTAATGAAAATGAAACAAAAGCCAAAATGAAAAAAGTAGAATCAAATTGTGTCTGCTCATGCTGCTGCTTATCATACATTTTTCATGCAATTTCGCTTTACACTTAGTTTTCTTCTATTTTGTCTTTTTCTGTTTTATTGCCAATTTATGTAAGGATGTTAATAGTGCTAGAGCAAATATGTCGAGTTTTATCTAAGTGTGTGTATTGCACAATTTCTATAGCAAATTATTATAAATAAAAATATCATTAAAACAAGTTTCATTGAAGAAAACTGAGAATATGAATGTAACTATAATTTTATATTAAATACTGAATATAAAAACCAAAAAAAAAATTTATAAAAAAATTTCTTCCAGGTTTGAATGACTTAGAATACTTTTGGATTTTAAAAACATTCGTACAGTTGTTAATATTTTCGTTAGTGATAAAAGGGTTTATGACAACAGATTTCTTTTTTATCAGTTTTTACTTCTAAACTTTAATCTTTGAGTAAAAATCGAAGTGAGTAAAAAGTCCTTAAAATTAGTCAGAATATTCAGAAATTTTTTTTTATTTGATTGCTGCAATTTTTTTGTTCCTATAACGCAATAAATCTTTTTTTTTGCAAAAAGTTGCTAGGAGTAAACAAATTTCTGAATACTTTCACAAATTTTAAGAACTTTTTAGTGAGTGCGATTATTATTCAAAATTAATAGATTAGGAGAAAAAGTGAAAGATTGTAAATTTTTGACCATAACCGTTTTCATCACCTAAGCAAAAACTAAAAATTTTACGTAAATTTTTAGTATCCAAGCAATGCACATTAAGCTTCAAAATTTCTTTATTTCTTTTTACATTTTTACCCATATAAGCAAAATGATATTTACTGATATCAATTTTAACCTAATAGTTTTTGCTTCAATCGATATTAAGATAAGATACATAGAAGTGATATTATAGACCAAAAGGTGGTTATGTAAACGACTTAAGTTAAACAGATTATTAGCTCTAGCATTAGTCTGAGCAAGGCTGATGTCTTCCAACTAATGAGGTTGCTGGATTTTCATATTTATACAAAATAATCTAGAGTCAAAGCAGATACTGCTTTCTATATCATGGCATTAAAAAAAATGTTTAATCTCTACGTCGACTTCTGGCACTAACTAACCTCTTTAACCTCTTTACTTGTTAAAACACGAGCACTTATTTCAATACAAAAGTAACACAAAATCGTTAGCTAACAGAGTGACACATAACCTCACTTCAAATGCAATTTACATAACTCGAATGCAATTTTCATGCAAAGTACCCTAAATCAAAGTGATATCAAAGGAATTGTAATGCAATACCAACTGGATATCGAAGACAATGGTAAGAAAATCAAATCAATTAAATGCACATGAGAATGCAAACACAGCTCGATGCTTAAGGAATTTGAGACACAAGTAAGGAATGAAATAGAGGCACAAAATAGAAGTAAAATAAAAAAATAGTAGAAGTAGTTTTAAAATAAAAACTTCAATATACAACAAAAGTACATATGGCAATGGAGAAGGTTTTTTTAAAAAAAAAAAACCAAAACCGAATGAATTTACATAAATTGAGCAAGCAGGAAATTCCAGAAAAGTGGATTTGCCTTCAATATTTATTTAAGCATACACTCAGCAATCCCACTTGTAAGGGCACATTACATAAACCAAATGGGTGGAAGGTAGAAATTTCCTTCGAAAATTGGCAAAATATTTTTGTCATACCTTTTATCAGTTCTTCTGCTCTTCTTAACATCTGCTGTGAGATAGTTTGTGGAAATTGGCTTATTTACCAAACCTTATTTTCTATCATTGCCAAAGGATATTTTATTTTTTAATATAAAAATCATATTTTTATGCATACAAGCAGGCAGCCGGGGAGCGCACACTAAATAAACCATTATGTTCAGGCATATTGATGATGGTAATAATATGCTTTTTCCAACGCAAAAATAATACCCGTCCCTTTGGCTAATTCTTGCTCACAAGTTATTTTTAAATTAAGGTTTTTGTTTTGTAAATTATAGAGCTATCGTACATTCCACTCTACGGCCTTTTCTATAACGATGCTGACTTCAGCAATTTTGACCCAAAAATAATGTGTTTGCTAATGTGGCCTGGGTTTGCACTTGAGTGCGCCTTGAAAGCTTTCGAAGTGTTGCTGCTTTTGAATTGCGGCAAATGTTTAAAGCAAAAATCTGTCTTGCATGGCAAGAAATTTTTCTCAAATCCGGCTTTTTTTTCCTACAATTTTTCTGCTTGCAACATCCTCTATTGCTGCTCATTGAGTGCCGACGAGTATAAATATTGTTAAATGAAGCTGAAATCAAAAAAAAAAAAAAATATGTGCACAAGTACCCAGTGATTTTCTTTTTTTTTTTCATTCTGATTGCTTTAAGCCTGGTTGGTCGTCGAACACATTGAAAGAAAATTGTGGAAAACTCACTTAATGGAGCTGTCTATCTGACTAGAAGTCCTTACTTGTGTAAGTACAATGTTTTTTTTTTAGCATTTTTTTGTTGGTATGCTAACTCAATCCCAAAGCATATTCGATAACAGCTTCTTTATCGCACTCAAGTTATTTGATCTCTTTTTTTGCAATATTTCAAGAATTTTGGTTTTTACTTCGAAAAAGAGAATGTCACCTCTTGCGTTGCGTTTTGTGATTTTATTACTGTAACTTTATTAAGAATGGCAACGCGTTTCGTAGGAATTTAGAAATGCCTAGGAAGGGGAAATTCTATTAATTTTTAAAATTTTGTCAAACATCATTCAATAATAGCGTTTACTGAAAGTTAAAGTGCCGCATCATCTGTTACCACATTAGTAAGAAGCATTAAATAATTGTTACAATTCTGTAGCGTTTCGCATTTAAAAGATAATTCTTATAGTTTAGATGAGGCTCTAATTAAGCTTAAAATGAGTACTGGTGGTTTTGAAATTATGATTTGATATGAATGATACCGAAGTGCTAGTTCGCACTAAAATATCAAAACATCAACAGCAAAAAATAAAGGAATTTAAAACTGAAGTTTTTGAATTTATTAAACTTTTAGTATTTCAGTGCAGTGCTGATGTTAAAGTTAATCTTTCATATGCAACCAAACGCAAATGTCAAAGTATATGTTAGTCATCAACTTTCAAATAACAGATATATCTCTCAAAATTTCTTTCACTTTAAAACCATCACCCTACATAAAAGCATTGTCATTTGGTTATATTTTTATTTACAATACAACAAATTTAGCTAATCAACACGAAACAAGCATTCGATAAATTGACAGACAGACGAATAGCGCAAGTAAATACACAAAAACACACATGTAAACAAAGTTGATTTGTTTGCATGCTAAGGTGGACCTTTAATTTATGTACTTAAGTTTTTGATTTATCTATAACGTATAAAAAATTTAAATTTAACAAAATAACACTACAATTTCACCTTGATGAAATGTTAGTTGAAACTGCAAGGAAAATTCATCAAAAATAAAAAAATCGTCTCAAAATTACATACCAATTTATGGTTAATCTTATATGTGAAAGATTAAAAATTCAAAAATATAAATCAAACACTTTCTGCCTAAGTTTTTCATGTTGCTTTTAAGGTGACTTTTGCTGCAGATAATTTGAAGGAAAAAAAACATTGTTCCAGAATTTCATTTGTTCTAAATAATTTGTTTTTTAACAAAATGGCCAAAACTGTACATGCCTTTACAGAAAATGTATTGCACAATACTTTGTGAGTTGAATTTTCGAAATTGATTTTAACTTCATTGTTTTTTATAGACTTAACACGGACTAGCCAGTGAATTTCTTGTGACTCCACAACATAGCCACTCATTAGATATCTTCCCAGATACAAAATACAACAGCTGAGCTGAACATTCGCTGTTGTTGGCAATATCTTTTTTTACACAAAATCATTGTAGCTCGCTGACAACACTTTTACAAGAAAAGCAACGACAAAAAAAGCAACAATGGCAAAAGTCAACAGAACCTAAGACTCACTCAACATCAAAAACCAAAAAAAAAAAAATTTTTTCAACATCATCATTATCATTATTATCGTTATAAATATAAACATCATAATCATCATTATCAGCAACATCCTTAACCTCATAACCAACAACAGCCACCAACATTGGCAACACGCAGCGTGTGAAAGAACACTAACAACAGCATCATAAAAATACTATGAACTCTGCATGTTTTTGTTGTTCTTGTTGTTGTTGTTTTTGCTGCTATACTTTTTTTCCTAGCAGCATCAAAAACAGCAACGTCATCATTCATCTTCCCTGCGAATTAACTTAATTTGTACGCTTGTTGCCTTCCAAGGCCAAACACTCATTGTGCTTTCGCTGTCATGTGATTCCCATTGCTATTAGATTTGCCCTCATTCCTTTTCTAGTGTGTCTGTTCAAATATTTTAGTATGAGTGTGCGCGTGTGTGTATTTCAATAGCTCCAGTTTCAATCCTTTCGGTTTACTCTTGTTTTATTTTGTAAAATTTAAAGGCTGTGAGGTTATTTGTTTTTTTGGACTTAAATTTTATCTTTTGCAAACTAAGTGTATGAGAATAAGAATTATTTGAACGGAAATTAACAAATTTAAAACTTTACGCATTTATAAGAAAATTCGTTTACGGGCACTAATGATTAAATATTCTTTATGATGATTAATAACAAATGTCAATATTTAACAACAGTTTTTTGACATTTAGTTTTCATTCACCTTTCTCACGGTAAGATGCACTTTATAATAAAAATTTATAATTAAATATATTGCACAAAGTGTTAAAATTGATATTTTAGTTTCTGCGCTATCGCAATAATACCCTTAATATGCGTGTGAAACTTTTCAAAATCAGAAAAAAATTTATACGCGCCCAAAAGTAGGCCATAATTAAATTGTTTTTTCATGTTGCAGTTTATAATTTAATTTTGCTTGGAAAAAAAAAATGGAAAACAAATCTTTTTTATTAAATAAATAAAGTAAAATAACGAATACCCACGAATTGTCAACTTTCATATTTTTGATATACCACGCTCCTGCTGTTGTCTAAAGGGATTTGAAACAATGGAAAGAAAAAAGTAAAAACTAAGTCAAATAAAAATCAGTTAAAGAAAATGAAAGAAAAACAGATGGACAGCTAAAAATTAAAACACCAAAAGAGAAGAGGGTTTGAAATCTTGAAAACGAAGTTAAGACCATAAATAAATTATGCTGTCATCCCATATCAGCGCTTTGCAAATGGTGTCGGGCAGTTGATGCCTGAGTGCCAATTGACAGACAGCAAGCAGACAGTTAGCCAAATTAAGTTTGCTGTTTGTTGTTGTTTTTTTTTTTTTTTGTTTTGACGACACTAATCTGATATTGATGTCAGTAAAGAAATTATTTGTGGCTTAAAACTTAAAGAGATGCTAAAAGAGAGCTTTCTTATATATCAGGGATTGAAGTATAAGAACATTCTTCAAAACTTTTACAAAAAAATGGAGGAAAGCAGAAAAAAGCTGCTTGAGTTGTTTTTAGTTATATCAAGTAATATACAGTTTCTATTCTGGAAAATGATTTTGTGGCATTTTTCATATAAATAAATTGAGGTTTTAATAACGTCCTTTAACAAAAGCAACATTAGTATTTTCTTCTTGTTTAGTCAACTTAAGCAACCGCATTGTTCATATTGCATTTAACTGATAATTTATATCTGACATATGTATGTGCATTTCGAAACGATTCCTTGAATAATTGAATTATAAATTTGCAAAATATTTTTAAGTGGCATTGTCTCAAGGATATCCTTTATCCAGATTAGTTACGTTTTGCAAGCTGTCATGAAACTTTGCACACTAACTTCCTTTTAGACATTTGGGTACTTTGCATGTACTAAATTTATTTAATTTAATTCAATATTTGAATAAAATTTTAATTTATTTTACTCAATATTTCTACATTCTGTGTTTACACAAAAAATTAAAGCATACATGCTTTTTGAATTGTCTGTCCGCAAGGATCAACAACAGCAGCATTAATGTAGAAGACAGGACATATTCGTAAGATGCTTTATACATACATGCATACGAGTATAACTAATCCCTTGGCAATTATCAAAATAGACGTATGAGTTTGAATATCTGAAGTTTTCGTTTTCTTTTTGCAGTTGTATATTTATTTAGTAGGTAGCTTATGCTACGAGTATTATTGGCATGTCAACAATGCTGATATGTGTCAGTTGTTTGTATGCACGTATTTTTGTGTTTGAGTGTTTGTGAAATTTGAAGAACACAACAAACCAAATTGCTAAAATCTTCCGATTCGAATGAAAACACATTTCATAGACATTTTCTTTCAAACAGCAAAAATAATTTCATTTTGATGATTTGTCAGCTGTTGATTTCTATAACTGCCACAATCTTGAGCTTTTCGACATAAAATTGGTATTTTTTATTCTAAAATTTAATAATTTCGTTTGAAATTTAAAGGTTTAACATTATGTTTTCTTCGATGAAAATCATATAAATTTAGAAATTATAACACCAAAATTATACTCAAATTAGAAATTTTCTTTTTAATATGCTGTATGAATTGCACTGCAAAACATGAAGTATGCATGAAGTTTTTGCTGTGTGAGTAAAATACATCATTAACTTTTTAATAACGGGTGATATTTTTATTTTTGTTTTTTCAGTGTAAGTTTTCTAACTCACGCATGATTCGTAACATGTGTTAGCAACCAAAATGTACAGTAAGGTTTGCCGTCTTACCATAAATAGACTAACAAACGAACAGTGCTTGCAAAGTATTGCATTTTATTATGAAATTTGTCCTTTCTGAAAAATGTGAAAAATGCAAAAAATCGAAAAATTTTCTTCAGCGACGAAGCTTAGTTTTGGCTCCATGGATACGACAACAAACATAATGGGCGAATTTGCCCATTGGACCGTACTTTTTCAAAAATACTGAAAATAGCAACGTTACAATCAATGGAGAAAGGTACAGTGCGATGATTACCGACTTTTTTTTACCCACAATGAAAGAATTGAACTTAGTTGACCTGTAGTTTCCACAAGACGGTACCACATCCCACAGGACACGCGATAGCATGAACCTATTGAGAGGCGAGTGTAGAGTGTGTTTTGGAGTAGGTCATTGGCCGCCAAGATCATGCGATTTTACCCCACTAATCTATTATTTGTGGGGCAACGTGATGTCTCTCGTATACAGGGGCAAACCAGCCAGAATTGCAGGCTTGAAAGGCAACATTCCAGTTGCCATTGGATAGATACCGGCCGAAAAGCTGAAAAAAGTATGCCAAAATTGGAGTTTACTGTTGAACAACCCCAGGTGTAGCCACGGGCAACACTTACACACAATAATCTTAAGAAAGTAAATGAAAGGAATCGATGTATCGTTCCAAATGAACGTTTAATTTACTTTTGCAAATTTTCTGTTCTTTTTTCAATTTTTAAAAACCAAACTCTTAAGAAATCACCCGTTATAAGGAGCCCTTGATGCTTCTCAATGGCTATCTTATTAGCTGTACTTATGCTTCCTGCATTTTTCGCAGCTTAGCGTTCTAACAAAGACCAAAACCACGAAAACGATTCAGTAGCTATCACTGTCAGTTCATCAGTGTACTTGTAATGTTCTATCATGACACTTTACATCTTTGAATTGCACCGAAACAACAACAACAACAACGATTAATAACAGTTCTGCCCAAATTGTGCTTGGGTCACATTATCATGAAAGTGCTGTGTTGTGGTCAAAATGGACATGTATATCAGTTCCAGTACATTGTAGCTGTAATGTAATGCTCTTGATATTTGACTTGTACGAGTACGAGTATGTATGCATTGTTGTTTTCGTTATTGTAGCGGCATATCATTGTGTCAGTGTGTTAGTGTGTTAGTCGCTATGTCCTGTTTTGTATTATCCTCATGTTATGCTGCACTATGCTCAACTATACTCTAGTGAGTTGTGCTGTGCTGTCATGTGCTTATGCGTGTCCATTGTCCAGTGAGTCGCTTTGTTCATTTGTCTTGTTCCGCTGTATGATGTAGCGTTTTCAGTAGTTTGCTTTTTTCATCATCATCTTCTTAGTTGCTTTTAGAAAAATTTCATTTATTGATTTTGAAATGAATTTATATTTTTCTAAGACTTTGAAGCACAATTTAATCAAAATAAAAGTGATACTCAATCCCAAATCTTTTTCACTTAATTATAGCTAAAACTGTACTGAATAAAAGCTATTTTGAAGATGTACAAATATTTAAAAACTATTGCTCTCCAAACTTAGTTTAAAAAAAAAATGATTAGATTTTAAAATTTATTGCTTCTATTAAGAGTATTTAATTAAAAACATGTTATATTCCTGTGAGAATTTGCTTTGAATCGCAATATTGAATTCTTGAATATCAATTTCATTGCATTACAACATTTATGGCACGAAATGTCCTGTTTCATTCACCATTTCTGCTGTTGTTGTAATAGAAGAAAATCGTACTCATTAGTATTCCGTTGTTAAAGTCATAATCTATTTACATTGCTGTCGTTTGCTTTTGTTACATTTCTGATGCTGTTACTAACAACATTACATGACCCAATCATCAGCCCCATCGACAAAATGGCGTATTTGCTTAGGTATGTATTTGCCTTATGAGTTTACTCGCATGTTTGTATCTGTGTGGATTCACTTAAAATTCATAAGCTCAATTTTATGAAATTTCTCAAACAAAAGTGTAAAAATGATGCCGTGTATCTAAGAAACTACTAATTTTCAGCTACTTTTTTAAGCAACAGATTTTGAATCAGAGAGTTGAAGTCATGCGACATATCCATGTGTTTATATGCTCCCCCACTGATAATTCGGAAATTTTCTTATAGAATTTAATATTTTTTCAAAAAATTATCCATTATAACACTAAGCATAAAGTATCACTCCTTATAGGAATGAAGTGCGAAAAACTTTTTTGTATAATTTTTGTCAGCACATCTCAATTCTAAAGTTCAGATATATTTTCAAAAATTGTGGTTTCAATTTCCATTGATTTACCAATAACCGGCACAGAAAATATCGACGGTTGGTCAGAACAGAAAATAATATAGAATTGTATTTGTTTCAACACCCTTATTTTCCTTTATTGTAATCTTTTTTCATTATACTAAGCTATATAATATAACCATTCAAAACTAATGCCTACTGGGTGTGACCTGTATATTCTTGGTCATGCTGAAAATTTATTGTTAACTTTTCGATTGTTGTATTTATGATTGTTAAAATATCACTGAACACATCCAAGTTGCATTTTTTTCAAGTTAATTGTTGAGCTTTCCAATCGATCGATGGACATTTTTTAATAAAGTATTCCAATATACTTACTATACCTTTCTGAAGAATTATGTATTAGTTACACTAGCAGTTCCATAATATATAAATTATTCAAGGTCCAGGCTGCAGTTTTATCGCTAAAGACCTATCTTGAACGATGTTAGGTGGCTTTAATTCCACCTGAGCTTCTGCAAAATATTCTTTATCCTTCATTTGTTTTCACTGCTCACTTAAATAGTTGGGAGAAGAACAATATTTCTCATAATGCATTTTATTTACTTCGCGGTAGAGCCGCAGCTTATCGTTAATATCTCATGTTTCGCGTTGTTGTATTGGTTGTTAGTACTATCATTTTTACTGTTGTTGTTTTTGTAAGAAAATCCACTGAAGCTTTTTACTGTAATGCGATATGTATCATCGGTATATGCTCGCCACACACACACACATACAAACATTCAGAACAACTACTACTGCTGAGTTATTGATAGTCACTAGCAGGGAATGGCAGTCAGGTCCTGCTGTCATCCTTAATGCGTTGATTGCGGAGAAGGAGCACAAGTTCATTTCATTTCATGTCGTGTGTGATGGTATGTGTCGTTTTCAGTATTAAGCTATAAGTGCTTGTGTATGTACTAGGGTGTTCTTCAGTTGAATTTTCCACAAAAAGGTTAAGTCATATTTTATAAATTTGGCTTTCAGGGTTCCAAGTTTGCAAGTAAAAATTCATCATAACCAAAATACTTGGGAAAACGTTTGCCTTTGCAACTGAAAGGAACTATTTTATACGAAATTAGTGTAAATTTTTCTTTCTTTATTTACATGCTTAACACAAATGAAAATATTAAAAGACAGTAGAAAAAAATTGGTTCCGAAAACATTGTATAAATTTAAATACAAAGAAAGTTTTAATTTTTTTATTTGGAAATTTGCATAGCAATATTGAAAATTTTTACTCATAGCAAAAACCGAAAAAATCTGTGCAATATCAAATATTTTACTATTTTGTGCTATTTATGTGACCATTTCACAAAGCATCTTCATATCAAAATGTATCTTAAAATCAAATAAGATGCACTCTAACATACATGTGTGCTTATTTATGTATTTGTATACGTGTGAGTGTAATTATTTTAAGCCCAGTGTTAAGGATTTGGCCCAAATCCTGTTAACATTTTGTATAAACACACAAGCTCATATCTACTGCTGCTGTTGTCGCTACTGTAACTGTTGTTGTTGCTGCTGTTGCTGTTTTCATTTTTGTTTGGGTTGCTATTTCAGCTGTTGTTGTTATATTTGTTGTTGATAAATTTCATTATCGATTTTGTTGCTTGTTTCACAGAGTAGGTGAAGAAAATGTGAATTTCCGGCAAAGCCAAAAGATGATCAAAGTAAATTGGCAAAAGTGTCTATATATTTGTGTGTGGGTAAGTGTATGTGCTTAAATTATTCTAAAGCAAAGAAAAAGGATAAAATATAAACGCACACGTATTAAAAGGAATTAAGTTTTTTGTTTAAATAAACCTCAGGCAAAGTATTGATTTCTTTAAAATTCATAATCACTCTTTGAGTGATATGGGCTGTTTAAAAATAGCACAGAGTGTTTTAAAAACAATAAGGTTGGGTATATTAGATTTATGCCAGAGGTTTTGTTTTCTTAGCTTGTTAATATTTTGATTCTTTAATCTCTATTGAAGTAGCTTAAGTTATGAGGATGCTTTGAAAATGAGACCATAATTTGCAAAGTAGTTCAAAGGTCTTCAGATTTGGTGAATATGTGTGGTTTTCATCCTTCTGATAATAATTTTCAGATATTAATATTCTCTTAATTTATTTTGTTTTGTTAAAAGGAACTACTTATGTGTAACGTGTGTGGGCGAAACCGCCCAAGAGATAATCTAATGCAAACTTTTTGTAATAATTGAATATTTTAAAAATAATTAAAATATTTTTTGCAATATTTGATTTTCCTGAGAAAATTTTTTATACATTGAAATATTTATAGAAACGATTGCGAAAACCAGAGCGAAGCCATTTAAAAACCTAGGTGAAATATTTAAAAAATTTTACTTAAAAACATAAATGAAGAATGGGAAATAGGATTTCAAAATAACATAAAAAAATTAATAATATGACAGAAATTGATAGTGTTAATTGAAATAATTAGGTGTCAGATCTTGTTAGTGCCCTACTTGAGAGAGAGAGTTTTCTAAAGACTTCACATTTTACACCATGATGGTCAAAACATCAGCACTGTTTGCCAGTTGCACCTTAAACAGCGGTTCTGCAATAATTTGCTATTATAGAATATAATAAATTATTTATGTGATTACACTGTTACTCATAATGGCTAATGGTTTAAAAGTAATATTTATTATTCATTATAGTAATTTAAATTTTATAATAATAAAAGCTAAAAGAAATAATAATTAACATTGTCGTTGTAGATGGAAATGAGGCTTGCCGACTTTCATTCTCGCAAACTTCAGCTCTTGTCAAGAATTTAATGTTGCATCAACATAATCCTTCTGGTATTTGCAGTCAAACCGCATCATTGCTACATTCAATTTATTTATTATTATTATTTTCATTATAAGCAATTTATTGTTGGCATATGTTGTTAATGTATGGCTTTTAATTAAAATTAATTTTTGCATATTTTCTGGCGCACAAGAAGCAATGGCAGTAGCAACAACAACAATACCAGTTGAGTGTAATAAATAAATTTATTAGTGGTAAATCCTCGACATTCAGTAGCATTGTGTTTTTATTCCCTCCCTAGGAGCACATTAAATGCATGTATCAAGCTCCAAGTGACACTATGTAGGGTTTTTGTTGCTTCACGTACTTTTCTGATGTACCACTTTTTATTTCACTCTTTCGTAGTATCTGCTGCATAAGAATATTTTTTGCTTTAGTTCCGATTCTCTCAGTTTGTGAATAGTTGTTATTTTCTTGTGGTGTTGGCTCGAAAGAACGTCCATTTATTTATTGCCACATAATAAATCTCGACCATAGCTAACACACATGCACTAACAAGAGTATAGCTAAGACTTGCACAGTAGAGTTGAATTTTTCTTCAGCGTTATGATATTGAACAAAAATAAATTTGTTAGAGGTATTAAGTATAGTTGTTGTTTTCAAAAGCTTTCAAGGTTTTAATGGTGTATAATATTTATTTAATGAAACAAACGTTGACTACATCAACTGCCTCAAAAGAATAAGTGATGTCGCTGGTTTTTATAACTAAGAAAATGTGTTGTGTACTAAGGATACAAAATTACATACAAAGGCAGTTGAAACTTTGGCTAAAGTATCAAAAGCATCAGAAATTTCACATGTTTTTTAAGTTGGAAAAGTGAATTCTCTATCATTTTTAAACCGATCAAAAATTTTTTTTGAAATATCATTAAATCGAAAATATTCTTTCGCACAAGTCACCAGTTTTACTTTCCTTCGATCAACTGCTTTGATCACTTTCTATTAAAAAAAAAAAAAAAATTTGAATGCTTTACATTCACATGTATTCCACATTATCAAAATTTTGATAGATATTTCAGACGCTTGCTTCACTGTCTATTATGTAAAAGCTACTCGATTTAATGTTGTTGTCGTTGTATTGTAATGCGCTAGTTAGTGTTGTTGTTGTTGTTGTTGTTGTTGTTGTTGTTGTTGCTATTGTTGTTCTTGTGGTTCAAAGTATAGTTGTTGCAAGTGTTGCGCTGTCATTGAGTGTTTCGCTGGTCTTTTGGGAGTTACTTTTTTTTTGTTTTTTCCTCCCAAACGCGATTTTTCTTATTTTCTGCAACACTTTTGCTTGTGTTTTGTTGTTCCTGGTGTTGACCATTCGTTTAACAATTGTTAATAGCCCTTACAGTAGCGGCAGCAGCAGCAACAAAGTTTTACTATAATAAATTGTTAACAAGTACATGTTGGCTTTAATGCTTTTAGCGCATCTCCAACGACTTCTTAAAAAGGATTTTTCTCTCTTTACGTTTGTCCTCGCACATAACTGTAGTCAGTAAATTAATGTATTGCCAGTTGCTTTTGTTGGCACGGGGTAGGATATTAAGAAAATGTGTGCCGCAAGAACATAAATATCTGCATGTACGGCTTTTGTTATTAATGCAGGTCATATATATTAACCGGTACTTAGGCGGTATTCTCTTTATAAGCCTGCTTAATGCGAGATGAAAGAAATGCTACTCATAAGATTTACGTTTACAAAATCTATGCTAAGAGTTACTTACTTACGCTGAACAAATTTTGTTTATACCATTTGGGAAGGTTGCTGTATTTCGAAGTTTTTTTGCTTTGATAAATGTAACTTATGAAAAAAAATTCATAATTTTTGACATTTTTTTTTATTTCGATTTACAAAAACAAAGCAAAAAAAGAAAAATTTTCACCCCAACTTGTGACTTTATTATTGATAAGAAAAAACTTGTCCTTCTCAAACTGCATAAGTTTCTGAAAGTGTATAAAACTTTTTCCTACAAATTAGGTAACGTAAATAACAAGAGAGTCAAATAAATTTAACGACGCGTCATTAACAATGCTGTCAAAGACATGCGTATCGAAAACTTTCTAAGAAAGCTCATTAAACTTAATGACAATTAAGACAATAAGAGCTGAAAATAAATCAGTACGAAGAACACGAACAAAACAGCAACGTGAAAAAATACGACAATAAATTTAAAGAAATCGAACAATTAAGAAATTAAAAGAAACGACGACATTCCAGAGAAATTAATGCATTGAAAAAGTTCAAAGTAAATTAATTCATTACAACAAAATAAGGACACAAAATCAACGTATAAATGTCAATAATGGAGCAAACGCAGATGATGTCAGCTTTAAAAATTCACAACATTAATTAGGATTTTCTTTATTTGTATTTCAAAATTTAATATGTACTTTGCAGTGCAAAAACAACGTAAAAATTACAAACGCAAAGTGCATTAATTGTGAGAGAATAACTCCAACAAATGTAAAGGAACAAAAAAAATGGCAACCAGCCATTACAATGTTACAATGACCACTATTTCTTCTTCTCAGTGGGTTCATCAACAAATAGAATTTCTGAATTTGGTCTGAAAAGCACAAAGTGGCAGTACAAGAACTGCCAATGCACCCTGTAAAATGCACCTTTTGGTGCAAACTTTTTCAAAAATAATGAAAAGCACAGCGTTACAGTCAATGGCGCAAGATATCGTGCAATGATTACAGACTTTTTTTGTCCAAAATGGAAGACTAGGACTTGGTTGACATGTGGTTTCAACAAGATGGTGCAGCATGCCATACGGCACGCGATACCGTTTATGTATTGAGTGGCGAGTTTTAGTTCAATGACCACCAAGATAAGGCGATTTGACCCCACTAGATGTATCGTTCCAAATAAATTTTTTTTTCTGTTTTGCAAACTTTCTGTTCTTTTTGTTAATTTTCAAAAACTAAACGCTTAAGAAATCACCCGTTATTTTACTAATGTGAAACTTGGCTCGTTGTTTTATGCTGTGTCAATTCGATTAAGTTTTTGATATATCATTATCTTTCAGCCGGCACCACGACTTTTTAAAGTTGCCACTGCATCAACATGTGTATCGTTCTGCGAGTTTCACAGTAGCGCTGAGCAAGAAGTTGCCCAGCGCATTTACTGATTAGACCACCAATGCATTAGCAGCTCATTTTAACAAACCCAGTTGAGATAGAATTGTGGTTCGTAACCAAATGAGGTGAAATTGTTGAGTAGAGA
This sequence comes from Meiosimyza decipiens, assembly GCA_963680825.1. NCBI lineage: Eukaryota > Metazoa > Arthropoda > Insecta > Diptera > Lauxaniidae > Meiosimyza > Meiosimyza decipiens. Next base: position 141,555,221 of record OY804258.1, read on the forward strand.
TCGATTGGGCCACAACCTTAAGACGAAGCTCACAGAAGTTTGTAGATATTTGATTCGTCAATGCGAATTTGAACAGTTTTTTCTTGGGTATATAAATAGAGGTGATATCAAAACATTTTTAAATAAGTTCGAAATAGTTTTGTAGTTTATAAGAAAAACTGCTTACGCCATAATTCTTTAGGATAACTTTAAAATAGCATCATCAGAAGATATGATTTAGCAAGAGTTTGTAATGTGATAAAGTTAGGTTATACCTTAAGTTTAAGTGTCGCAAGACTAAGATTCCATTGATAAAATAATACTGCAGCCCATTACAGAAACTTGCCATGTGCAGAAATATTTCATGATTATCCATAGTATGTACGTAATTTGAATATTTTTTAAAATCCATTTGCCAGGTAGATTTATGTGAGCGATAATTGCAAAATTATCACGAAAAAGATTTATTTCGTTTAGCAGCTACAAAAACAATAAGGACAAAAGGAACTGAAGCAAAATATTTGCACATATGGCATACTTTTATCCTTGCAAAAAGTCACAGAGCTCAAGGATAAAAACTACGCAAATCTTTACCAGTATTTGTGTATAAAGCTAGATGTACCCAGTAGGAAAGTGAGCAGAGGAGTGGTTATGATAAAATAACTTAAAGCAGCGTGAACTCAGGACATTAATGGATGCAAAAGCAATTATAAAAAGTATCCTAAAAATCATATTTTCACAGAAATATTAATTTTTTCAAGAAATAGTTTTTCACATATGGGTCATTCCATCTATAATGGGCCTATCACTACCCTTATGTTTTTTAAATAGGCTGAAACTTTTTTCACTGATTAGTCTATCATGTAGAAGATATAAGAAAATCGATTAAATTTTTTTCACCAATATTATTGCTTAAAAAAAAAATTTCAAATTGTGTTAAAAAAAGCTCGCAAGTAAAACGAAAAAATTCATTGATAAATATAAACAAAAAAACACAATTCATATTAGCTTTTATATTATTTTTAGATAGTTGTGTACTAGTAGATGACAAAAAAACTGCAAATCTGAATAAATGAAGGCCTGAACGGTTTCTATGTGGTAAAGATAAAAAATTGACTTTCCAAGAAAACATCAATTTCCCAAATACTCCATCATTGATTTCAGCGTTTTTAGGCACAAAATTTTCAGAACATACTGGAGTACCATCCCTGAAAATTTTATCAATGTCTTTTCACCTTATTTGATTTTACAAGCATTTAAAGCTAAGATATATGATTTGCAATGTAAATTAAAACATTGAGAATGAGAGCAAGAAACAAAAATTTGAACTGATTTCAGCCTTTTTAGACTTAAAATATTCAGAACATTCAGGAGTACCATCTCTGAAATTTCATTAATTTTTGTTCACGAATTTTAAAATACGAAAGCTTTGATAGATATATTGAAAACATTTAAGGTTTCGAAAAAGTTTTTCAATATTTTCAATATTGCTGAATACTAAGACTTTAGTTTCGTTGAAAAAATATTCCAGTACTAAAGCTTGCCCCTACATCAAGTTTTGCCTCATAAGGCCATTAATTGACTTTAATAGCATAAGAACCTGTGAAATTTTTAGAAAAATTAACGACGAAGCTTAAGAGAAACAAAAATGTTGGTTTGTATACAAAAATACTACAGAGTTTTTATCAAAGTTTTTGTTGCAAATTAACTTAGTTAAGAAATATTTTGTTTATCAAACAGCTATTCGCACTTAATAATAAAATTTTATTAAGGTTCTTGTGGGATTGCCGCTACATTACATTTTGTGATTAGCTCGGAGGCGCTATTCATAAAACTCCTACAGCAAGTGCTATTAAATTGCCTTAAGAAGTCAGATATTGCTTGCTGAAAAACAAAATGCAGCTTGCTTGGAGAACTGATACCTTAAAATTTGGACTATGTTTATCGGTCATTTCATATAAAAACGAAAGTATGTTGAAGAAAATTGACTTTCTTTGTTTATTGCGAAGAAAGGGTCTATGAGGTTACTGTTTCTTTTTGACACTTTTTCTACTGGGTGGCAAACATATATTTGCGTACAAGTAGTCCAGTGTGTTTGTTCGCGTTCGTTTGACGACGCCCATATGAGCACTCGACACAATTTATGCGAACTGACAGCATGGAGTAACATAAAGTTTCTATTTGTATTCTTTTAAATAAAAAATGCATATCAATACTTGGATTAGAATCTACACTGCAAAATAATTTAAAAATATTTTGCAGTGTAGTACTTTTTTCTCAACAGCTTTAACTATTTTTATACTTTTCTTAAAACACACCAGTAAAAATTAACAAAATAAAAATTTCATAAATTTTTTGCAGTGCACAATAAAAAAGACGTGTACTCGGTTAGATACATTTTCAATATAGCAATATCTAGGAATATCAATACTGACAGCAGCAACAAAAACATCAACGAAGCGGCAAGCAGTAGCACATGTTCCAATTTAATCGATTTATCTACATAAATTTTATTCCGCTGAATTCTTTCACACTCACACACACACACAAAAGCTCTTGGGAAATCCAAAAAGAAAAATTTATATCAGGAAACACACAAAGTGGACGAACAAAAAAGTGAAAAAAAAATCCACAAAATCCTTTAAATTTGTTGTTGCATTGAATACCGTCAACTGGCAACAAACTACTCGTAAAGGAAAAAATTCCATCTTTCATCTGGGAAAACAACATATCAACGCGCTGCACTAAAGTGCGTCTTTCGCACCACGCCACTCAGCTGTTGCTAATTTTACTATCAATTTTTTCGCGCATATTTTTACCTACAACGAATTCATATCGATGGGAAAACTTTACTTTAACGAAATTCATGAAATTTTTTTTCTTGCATTTTTGTGACACATAAATTTACATCATATTTCAATAAATTGTGAAAACAACGACAATGCAGGCAAAGGAATTGAGAAATAAAATCAAGAGATTTCAAAATATTTTATTTACACGTTTCATACAATTTAATATTTCTTTATGAACATTTTTTTTGTAGCATAAAAATATTTTTTCTGCAGTACCAAATTTTTGCAAAATATTTTCTTTATATACAACATATTTAATGGAACGTAAGCCAAATGTTGACATCATTCAATCAAATATTTGGCTTTGAAAACAAAAATAGTTTGAATTTTCATAAAAAATTTTCATTTTTTTTGTGATTGTTACCACGCAACTCTTTTGCAATTGTGCAAAATAGTAACTGCATACTAAAAGGTTCATAGAAAAATAAAATTTTTTTTTTTTTTTTCATTTCATTGCATTGCTAAAGTGATCTTTTACTGTTTTACTATTCAAAAATAGAGCTGTCTTAAATCATAGTTCTATGGAATTAAAATAAAAAAAAGTACTCTATGTCTTCAATATATCTAAATAAATAGAAACTTCATTCAAAAAACTAATATATTTTTAATTCCACAGATTCGAAATAGCGAACCTTACTATTTTATTTCACTGACAGATTTTGATTCCATTTCAAAAAGAAAATTTTGCATTCAAATGCTTTCATTTCGTCTCCGCAGAAGTTATAAATTTGACTAAGCGATGGATAAACGAGCGAAGAAAAATACTCAATCTTTATTATGTATGATAAGGACAGATGGAACATAGAAACAGAAAAGTAGGGAAAAACTAAGTTTCTATGTAAGTTTTTTCGTTTTCATTAACTCCATCATAATATTTTAGTATTCATCGAATTCAAGTTCCACTAACACTAAATTCTTGCTATTAGAAAGTTTTGACTTCCACTAAACGTAAAGTGTGAACTTTATTTCCACGTATTCAATCAAAGTAAAATTTGGATTGCATTTCTATTAAATTGTTAATGTTTTCATAACGCATTTTCCATAAAATGTTTAGTGATAGTACCGGGTAGCTTTCCTCCCTAAACGAAGAAGAAATTTTGAAATCATGCAGATTTTCATGTGTAATCATACCTTCATTCAAGTTATATTCCTTCGAAGGTTTTATTCACAAAGCAATTTATCCAGCATGCAACTCCTGCATGAGTTCACACAGCTGATTAAGTTTAGTTAACTCAGTATCTCTTCAAGTATAGCGTGTCACTTCTTTTTTTTTCTATATGGGGTGCTCACATCTAAGCTATTTTTTAATTTTAAATAAAATATCAATGTGATGATCTAATAATGAAAAATTATGTCACTCACATGACCTCACCTGCTAGCTAGGAAAGCTGTCAATCCTTTACCAAAACTTAGAATAACTTTTTAGCATTATAATATATGGTTCAATAAGTGATATTTCGTCGATGATGTTGTCTTTGAGGTGTTGAATAGTCTGAGAATTAACGTTTCAACTTCACTCTTCAAGAAACCTTACAAGAACAAATACTGCGGTGTTGAGTCGCATGAACCTTGTGGGCGATTCACGTCTGTTCTTCGAGAAATTATTCGATGACGTCACTCGATAATAAGTTCCATTCATGGTAATTGCATTACGGTTTTGATTTTCGAAAAAATATACACCAATTAAGCCACCACTCCTAAGTCCACATCATACAGAAACATTTTTTGGTTTCATTATTTTGAAAAAGTTTTCAGCTTCTTCTTAATTTCTATGGGCCAATTAACGAATTCACCGACGTAATGCGCGGTCAATTGGTTTTAATTATTGTCCTTGGCTCTTCAGCAACACTTGTGCTAACAACTGCAATATTCTTTCTTTAAGGACCACAGCAATGATAAATTTTGCTTCTCTGATCTTGAACTTAACCAGTTTCTTCAAACTTATCAATGTTAAGATTTATACCACGGTTTGTCGAAGCATTTTCTCCATCATATTTTGCACAAAATTTTCTTCCAACTTCTGAATAACTTTCGCCATTTTTAAAATAAGTTTTACTAATGAAAACATGCTCCCCAGTCGTGTAATAAGTTCAAAAGTTAATACTTTCCTTTCATTGGATGTGCATCACACCACTTATCAAAATAAATTCACTATAGATATAAAACAAAATCCATTCACACAGAACTGTCTACTCAGACTCAAATTAGTCGAAGCTCAATAATTGAATTTTAGCTGGCTTAAACTTAATTTCCGCATTTAGTTAAAAAAATGTGAAAGAAAACATTGATGGCAGCAATAAAACGCAATAAACAAAAAATAAAGGGAAAAAACTGAAGCGAATAATCGAAAGAGAGTCTACAATAAAACGAAAAATGTGATATTTTTCAACAGCAACAACAATTTTGATACGTAAGCAAGAAAAGCAGGATGTTTTAGCTAATGAATCCTTTGAGAAAATTGGTCTGGACTGTTATAAAATGCAGTACTAAGCACTTGACCAGTGATGTCAGGTTGGGGCGAAAGCATGAAAGCAGTAATTTTGCACAAGTGTTCTTACGCGGAAGAGCTTTTGATTACTTTTAAATTAAATTAAAAATGAGTTAAAACCAAAATGAGAAGAACAGCAAAAAGTTACAAATTTTAGGAAACAAAAATTAAATTCGCGCTAATGAAGTGATGAGTGCTGCAAATTTGGTGAAGCTACAATTGCGCGTTAGTAAGAACGATTCTACGGAAAATATCTAAATGGATGTACATGCATACATTGGTAAATTTACAATTGTGTTTTATTTTTGTATAGATGTGCATAAAAATACTAGAAAATTTTCATAGAAATTTGATATTAAAATAACATTTTTAACTTTTGGAAAGTTACTTGCACTAATCTCATTATGGTTGAAGTTTTTGCAACTTCAATACGTGCCATGCTCAAGGACAACGGTGCATGTGTTTTTTTTTTGTTTTTTTGCTGCTGCAATTGATATATTGCTCGTAACGTTAATTATTTGTTATAAAAACGTGAATAGCAAAAGAGTTGAGCACCAAAATTTGGCAATATTGTTATAAAAAAGAGTTCACACTGCACTTAGGTCACCAAGATTAACCCGGCGGGAGTGTGGTGGCAAAATGCTACAAAGAGTAAGAGACAGTGTATGACATAGCCGCATCACTGCGATCACGCTGTCATCCGCTACCGCATCCCTTTAACTCCAGCTACTCAAAACAGCAATACGTTTGAGTAACTAAATAAAAATCCACACACATATATGTAACAGGGTGGGTATGTCACACCCGACCAAACTCTCGCCTGCTTCAAAGTCACTGCAATAATTGATCAGCTGTAAATATCAGTTCAAAACGTGTAGCATTAGTTATAACAAAGGAAAAAGGGCATATTTAGTTAGGCCAATAGAGCATTAAGTTATTAAAATAATAGAGTTTAGTTACTACAGCCATTATCATTCTAAGCTTTAAAACTTGAACCTTCAAATTAAGTTTGGCTGAATTCGTTATGAAAATTCAAGTCTGATAGCATCAGTTAATGAAGGCAGGCAAACAAATATTCGCTGTGGTCTTCGTACCGAACGAGAAACATGGGGAGTGCCAACAAGTGGAGGTGGATGATTGATATTCTTACGAATAATATTTACATGGGTCTAATTTCTGTTCTTGCTTGTTCAGACTGGGCAGCGTTGTGGAATAAATTAAAAAAATAAATCTTATTTAATAAGTGCATTGTTTGGAGGTCTTAGCATATTTAAAGATTTTAAAAATTTTCGAAAAAAACCCCACCCTTAAAAAAATATTTTCATGTCACAAACAAAAATTTTTGAGAGAACATTTTCACAAATTATTCAATTTATAAAAAGTATAACTCTCAAAAGTTCATAATTCAATAATTTAAACGTTAACCATTACAAGTTCTGTCGACGCCACTATCATAACAACTAATTGAACTTAGTATAGTTGTTAGCAGCAGAGACCAAACTTTGTCGCAATCATTTGAAGATATTTTTCATATGACATTTATGATGCTCCCATTACGAAACATAATAAGTTTAAACTACCATTGAAAAAGTTTTTCATAAAATTCCCTCATCACTTGCAGCACACTGTACTGTAATAAAGCTATAACATATACGAGCAATGACGGTACATGCCAAAGTCCTTCTGTGGAACGCCCCATTCACATATGTCTCTTCCTTTTCACCACACTACTCAGCTAATATGAGGTACAAAGACAAATACACATGCATGTGAAGTCATAAACTCTAGGCTAAGGTGATCTTAAGTTTGTACTTTGAAACATAAATTTTGCTACGCTTGAATAAAGTCAGCTGAGCGCGGTATGAGAGTAAACATGAATCGAAAGCAGAAACAATCAATGGTTACTCATACGTCGTGTTTTCCAATGAATAAATGATTTGGCAGTTTTGTACATGAAATCAAATTTCATGTATATATTTATTTGTAAAAATTTTAATATGAATCACCCCAATAGCTCTCATATATAAGGAACTTAAAACTACGCCAGACAAACTTTACAAAAACAACATCAAAATTTACAACACAAATAGTAAAAATGAACAAAAAAAAAAGAAAGAAAAAGAAATTTATACGAAAATCATCGTATGTTGCTGTTGCTGTTGCTGATGTTGCTGCCACTGCAAAATATTGCAATGTTGCCACGTTGCCGCAAGCCAACTTTAATTTGTTGTTGTGCAACCATAAGTAACTCAGGGTGAATGTCGGTCGATATGTTTTTTGTCTGTCTTACAGGCTGGCCAATTTTTGTGTTTTTTTTTGTGATACTTTTTGAATGTACACATACTCACGCCTGTGTGTGTAATGTAGGAGGTTAACGCTTTTTACCATTTCGGTTGTTTTGTAGTTGTTGTTGCCAATGTTGGTTTTAAGTTATAAATCTGGTTGTGGAACAAGTGTTTGAACAATTTGTAAGACCAGATTTTAACTGGAATTTATAGAGCGATTTTTGTTGTCGTGATTTTTGTTCCTAAACCCGATTTTCAACTGGTTGTTTGAGTCCTAATAAAAAGTATAGGTTTTTTATAATATAACTGGGCAATAAGCATGCAAAAGAAACTTTGTGAAAATGTATGGCTGGTTAAATGTCCTTTCTTCTTAATATGATAAGCCACGCACAATGTTAAAAGCAGATGTATGATCAGAGTTTTTAAACAATTTTCAAGGAATCTATGTTTCTTTTTTTTTCGTTAAGAAACATGTCAAAAGACGTAACCATTTAAATTTCTCTACTAAGTATCAAATTTATATTTCGTTGGAGGTGTAACTTCATTGATTTATAAGACAAATAGAAAATTGCAACTTATAGTCAAGCAGCCTCAAACATATCACTAATTTTTAAATGATAATTGATGAAGTAGACTCTTATTAATTTTTCATATATTCTTTTAATTTGATCTTTGGTTATACATTTTCGAACCCAAATATTTCTGCTTGAAATCTTTTTTCCAAATTTTAACTTAACTGAGGTTATAAGAGTTTAACAATGTAATTTCCCGTCAATTCTACCATTAAAAAGGTAAATAATATCAAAAGAGGTAAAAAATTTGTCCTTCAACAATACATCGCAATTTATTTATTGTTGTTATTTCCATCTGTAAATTAACAATGCAAAAAGTACAAAAAAATTAAATGCGCATGTTGTTGTCAATAGAGAAACCACTCAAATTAAAAGCAACAAAACCAAAACAGCAAAATCATCATTATCAACAATTAAAGCAACAAGAGTACACACAACAACAACAACAGCCGTCATAAAAAACATGACAGTCAATTTATCGACAAGTGATTGAATAGGCAGCAACATTTAACGGAAATCAACGCTATAGGTGTATTAGTACAACAAACACAACAATTATAACAACAGCAAAGTCAACACAATAACATATAGCTTACAGCAATTCAAGCATTCACACAGACAACTACAGCTATTGCAACAACAACAAAAACGGCAACATTTTTAACAGCAACACACACGCAAACTCACACGTACACATAGGCCAAAGAGCAGTTAACAATTAACAGTAACAACAACCGCAAAGTAACGCCAACAACAGCAACAGCGTAGAGTTTGTGTGCGCTCTCATGTGCATGTTTATGAAGCTGTTTCTGTGCCATTGTTTGTTTGACTCGCATGTCTGTCTCAGTGTTTGTGTCAAAGTCACAGCAAAACATGTGCCGCTTGCCACATGCTGCTTGCTGTTGGTGGTGTCGCTCTTGTTGCACGCGTGTAAAAAAACACAGAATGCATTTTTGTCACTTGATGATGAGGGGTGTTTTAATAAATAATTGAGATATTTATTTTTTAATTCTATTTTGTGGTTTGAAGAAGAAATTTATTGTTTTTGTTATGGGAAAATCCTGTAGAAAAAATAAAATGTATATAAGTCTCAACACTACACAGAAAAGTCCATCCAAAATGATGCAAGACTAAGGACAGAAGAAACATCACATCATTTATTAAAACAACTTTTACTGAATTATATATCGCTCTTATAGGAGTGTAATTAATATCGATGAGTCCCCTTTAACATTTGAATTTATTTGTCATCTCCAAAAATTATGCTTTTCTTGGTTCGGTTTTTATTTTCTAAAAAACCCTCGTGTACAATGTTTACCAATCTTGCACCAATTGTCGTCAAAAATATTTACTAATATTAATCAACAATAAACTTTTTAATACATAAGAGATATTGACCCACCTCAGAACTTCAATATATTTTTTTCTGCAAACTCTACAAATATGGTTCAACATCAGCCCTTGGCTATGAGCGTTTTTTCCAATACCGTTTCACAGTAATCTTTTCAGTTTTTTTAGAATTTTTTCTTAGAAAAGTCAACTCAAAACATCAGGGGTAAAATGACAAAAGAAAATTTTTTGATTACTTACACTCTCATTTAGATGTTGATATCTATGCAAAACTTAATTTCTGTTAAACCCCTTAGTTTCTATATATATCTATTTAGTTTTAACCCATTTCGGACTGCTCCTAGAAGGACCCTTACGATTTTGACAAAATTCCGTGGAGAGCTTTTACTAAGCCATACAAGTTACCCTGCAAAACTATTAGTTGGTACTTTACCGATTACCTGTGTCCATTTGTTAAAAGTCAAACGCAATAGTTTTTTTCGGAATCTAAGCTTTCAACTCTCGTTGCGAGAAGACTTTGGTGTACGATTTTTTTCAAAAATGTCCTCAATAAAATCAATTGCTATTAAATCAACAAAAAAAAAACACTACTTAGAAAATACATCAAAATTTAGTCGTTGTTTTTCTTGCTGTAACTTTTCAATTTACTAACAATTTAAATTTTTATTTTGTAGTGCACGCAATGTCTGCATTGGAAAAAAGCTACAAATATTTTTGCTATTCACCGATATTTCAATTATTTTTATGCTTTTAATGTTTGCTGTGTTTTTTTTTGTGCTTGAAGTTTTCAAAGTTGATTACTTTTACATCAATATAGTTGATATATTATTTGAAGTTTTCATTATTATTTGAAACACACGCAATATAGCAACAAGCAGACTTTTTTTAAAGCTTCATTTTTATAGTGAATACTGACAGGATAAATTTATTTTTTAAAACTTTTCTAAATTTTTACGATTTGTGCTATATAAAAATTAAGTTTAAATACACACTTAGTGCTGTAAGTATTTACTTCATGAACCGAATTTTTGTGATATAATATATAAGAAATAAGTTGGGCTTTGCTTCAAAGTTTGAACAAAAAAAGAAAGAACTGAATCAAAATCCAAATATGATCTCAATACGTACCATTATTTTCTTGAATTTTTGGATAATGTATTTTCTTTTGGTTTTTTTACTTTTGAAGGAGAAAGTTAGAGTGAAATATTAAGGGAGTGCATAATTACATACTAATTGATGAAAGTTTCCCTAGAGTTCAATCCAAGACTTATGTTCTCCGTCCTTATACAAATTTTGAGAAGAAGAACAAATTTCTGAAGACTGACTCATGGATGCTTTAAAGAAATTTCGAAAAACAGAGTTTTTGCTCTACGAGATTAACAGAACATCATGATGCTGAAAATCCTATCCAACTTTATAGCTGTTGATCAAATTAATATCCAACGCATTACTCTGAAGTAGCGAGGGACATACTCTGTTACATTTAACCTTCATCGGCTACAGTACTGCTTTCATATCATCAACCGCAGTTGTATCTGCGACGCACTGAACTTCAAACAAATCAAAACTCAATACAAAGTTTCAAGTACAGAAAGTTTGGGTATGAAATTTATTGCTTCATTTGCGATCTCTACGGTGCGCAACTAATCGGCCTGCTGTCGTCAATGGTGTTTCTGATATCTCTAGACGACTTTCTCAATAGAGACTTTGACTCTATTATTCATATGATATACGCTTAGTCGTCAACAACTAGTTCGGCATGCAAGAAAAATTAACTTTTTTCTTTAAATATTAATAAAACAAATGGCATGCCCTCATTTTTTTTTTAATTTAATTGACGTTTTTACTTTAGCTTAGCATTACCTATTGTTGGTAGCTTTTCCTTGAAACAAAATGATATTTTCATAAATTAAATAGGAAAATAAAAAACACAAAATAATAAAAACCAAACCCTACATTATAAATGAACCTTGGTCCAAATATGCAAGCGCTGTTTTTCGTCTTTACATAATCGACTGTAATTCATAATAACGACCAAATATTCAGACACAAAATTGAGGCCGCTTTTTATTCATAATAATAATAATGCAAAATGGTGTCACAAATTTTAACGATTATGTGATAAAAAGGACAGATATCTCGATTTTTATCCTTTTTCACATTCACATACAAACAAAAGATTACAAAATTACGTACATATGCAGAGAAAAGCAGGTCAATTGTGCTGCTGCTGTTGTTGGTAACAACAAAAGCGAACATTGGCTGAGGTTATGAACAAAATGCGCCAATTGTGCCACAAAATTAAGCAATACAATTTGCATACAAACGAGCGTGTGAGTATGTATGTGCGTAAACGTTTAAGTGCACATGTGTATGTGTGTGTGTGAGTGTTTCAAACAAATTTTCTAAATTAGTGTTTTGTTTTTACAAAATAAACAAACGATAGTGATTTTTTTCCATCATCTACATTTAAATGCTCACATTTATATAGAAACACACATATTTATACAATATAGTAAGGTGAATAAATTACAAACAAAATTTCACTTAGTTTTGCGTAAATACTTAGATACATACAATTTTGACAGACTCTTCGTTTAAGTGACATTTAGGGGTTAGCCTATATAGTGATTTATGATGATGCAAGACGACTGATTGCTGTCAGCGTAGGTATACTTTGTTTTTCTGTCTTTGTCCCGGGAGCACTCAAAGTATCAATTTCTGAATGCCTTTTTTAGAAGTTCCTCAAAAGATTCTTCGGACCTTCTACCTATTTCTTTTTGAAGTGTTCTAGTAACACGGTTAATGAGGTGGGGTGTGACATACCCCAGCAGTGTTTAACTGTTTTCGTTCGAAGCGTGTTTTCGTCAAAGCATGCTTGCTGTGCCAGTTATTAAATGTTTGATCTTCAGCTACAGTGTGCACTGGTCCAGATATTTGTGTGTGGAGAAAGTTGTCTCTGTTTGTAGTCACGTGGGGTTTGTCATATTCCATCTCTGCCTTAACTCTTAAATTATGTTACCGAACTAAATAAATATTTTTTAACATTCCAACGACAAAAGTTCTATTTACCCCATGGTAACAAAGTAAATAAAAAAAAAAGAATTTTTACCCATTTAAATTTCGCTTATCAGCGTACTTTCCAAACATTCACACACTCACACACTCATAAGTGAGCCACTTAAGTGTTCAGTTATAAAATTTAGCATTTCTGTTCGTCGTATCCTATCCTAAACAAATGTCATCAAAGCTTCCAAAAGTTCGTGTGTGCGTGAATGCGCATATAACTCGCTCATCACTTCACATGTTGACTTTTTAATTTGTGAAATTATATACGCATGAGTGTGTGCTATATTTCAAAATTAATGTGTCTATGTGAAATTCATAGCTTAGGGTGAGCCATATATTTTTTTGTAATTTAAAAGTTAATAAACTTAACAGTTGTTGCAACAACTTGCTACAGTAAGAAGTGATAAATTTAATTTGAAGCCAATAACTTCAGATGCTAGTGCTAATGATATTTGTTGTTAATTGACATGTCACATATTTCACAGAGCTAAATAATATTGACAAACCTATGTTCAATCTTTTATGCTATATCAGTCATTTATTAAGCAATAATTACCAAATAATAGGTTGACTTAAAACAATGTATTCTTGTCGCAAATACACACTTCTTGATAAATACGAAATGGTGTATTTGACGGAAGATATATTGATTTGCCTCAAACGTAATACTTTATTAATATCGATTTAGAAATATTAATTGATACTTAAAATATCGATTCATAAATAAATTGATACTATTCAATATCTGTAGTAATAAGGACAGCCCAAAGTATTCTTTTTTTTTCGCTTTTATTATTTTCTCTAGAAGCACCCTGCATAAAATTAATGAAATTATATGAAATCTTCTTGTTTGTTGTTCATTTATATGTTAATTTCCGCTTCATCTGTATGCGAAAGAATAAAACTTTACAATTAAAATTCATACAAACAAACAAATAAACAAACGAGCAAGCAAAAATCTAATTAGTCATTTAAGGATTATGTGGTGCTAATTCGCTTGACGCGTTAATTTGCCACTCGCACACCCATACACAATTTCACACCCACACGAAAATAATGTGCTTTATACAAAATTCACTTGAATTTTGTGATTTACCACATAGCACTTACACGCGTTTGTATAGAAATACATACGCACACAGTGTTGAGTTTTTGTTCACTACCAGTTTTGGTATAGTCTGCATACTTTTCATTGTCCAGTGTAATTATTGGGTTACATTTGCTCTTTATTATGTTGATACTTTGTTTTTATTGTTGTTTTTTTTATTGTTGTAATTTCGTGTTAAGTGCGAACATTTACGCTTTTTAATTTGCGCTTTTTGTTGGAATTACTTGGACATAAATAAATATTTCCTGTCGTGTCAAATGGCACAGCGGTGGATTATGTTACTATGTAAATATGTGTTTGGGGAAGTGTTGGAATTCAGTTGTACAATTTTTAGTACTATGCTTCAAGAATATTTTTGTGGTATTTTCTGAAAATGCGCTTGATAACTTTATATACAAATTAAAGGGTCATAAGCCTGAGTGCTCAGATGAATACCATAAGTGAAATTAAGTTATTAGTAAGAAGCAAACAACATATTTTAATCGATTTGTAGTAATAAGGCATCATGTAAATTCATTCTCCACTATATTACTCTGCCAGAATGACACGTAATGCTAGAATGGAGTAAAATATACATGGACATAACTCTTTTTTGCGTAGCTGCTTGTAATTAAAAAAACTTTTTTTGATTCTAACTAAATTTTTCTATAAAGTTCTGGTCCGAATTTTGCTTATCGTCTTACACTCGGTTCCGTATAAAAGTATTTAAATTACTTGGGTCTTTCAAAAGCGGAGTTTCATGATCAATAGATCGATAGTCCGTAACTAATATCGTTTGTTGAGTTAGCGCTTGCTCTGACTCCTTAATTACCTCAAAACTATAGCTATCGTTGATAAAAATTCATCAAACGCAGTTGAGAGATGATATTTTGATAATAAATCATGGCACCAATCTCTTATCAGATGTTCTATCTAAAGAAATATTTATATTATTTGCAAACTCTGGTATCAGGACAAACCTGCAAAATATGGTCCTTTCTGAGTAGAAAATTGCCTTGCGCACTATATTTTCTAAAATGGGACTAAAAAACCACAATATAGTACAACTCATCAACGAGTCCCGTGCAAACTTAAATCAGATTCGATGCATTTTTACTATAACTTACAGTACACCATGTAAATTTAAGCATACGAACCGTTGACATATCTCTAAAATAGAGCGTAGTCGAGGAAAAGGCTTTATCTCTGAATTCTACCCAAATTTTCTGCAAAATACCTAACTGGAAATGTATGTTGTCTTTTTCAATATTGAAAAATTTTTTTCACGCAATACAAAACTTAAGTAAGGACGGAAATTTCATGTTGTCATCGTTATCCTTTTTTTTTTTTAATGATATCCATCTTGCTATGATTCCCAACTTAAGGCAATTTTTAAAGAATCTTTTCAGCTGTTCAGATCATTATACTTTCGATACTAAGTATATACTAAGTTGCCTTTCTCAAAGAACATTTTGCTATTGTCTTCATACTTATTAAATAAAAGAAATAGTTTTTCCCACAATGATTATCTATCTAGTCTTTAGTATTTAATTCAGAGCTACGACAGTCTTAAAAAAACACCCTATATATAAAATCCAAAATGAACACTTACCTTCAATTCAAAATTTCTTCCGCATATTAACACTCTCCACTATATACGTAATCCTTGTAATGGCTTATGTATTGCAGAAGATTTATTAATACATTGTCAATGAAAAAACAACAAAACCTGAAGCTGCAAAAATTCAATTTTCAGTTTTAAAAGTTATTGAGTTTAATATTTTTTATATCCTCAATCTCTTACTGCTGCCGTCTACGCTCATTAATTTCATAGGTTATCCTGCGGCAGCAACATAATCAGTGGCAATTATAATAATTCAAACAATTTGTTTGACATGCGGTACTACGCGGCGCGAAAAAAAGGAAACACTCATTGAGTTTAAGTGCTGTTACGAAATTTTGTTTTTATTTCATGTTTTTTGGGAAAGAGCAAACGTCAGTCGTTTGTTGTGTTGTCTTTTTTTTCAGCCCGCTTTAACGATGTCTCTATTTTAGCTTTTTTATGTTCTTGCTGCTTTTGCTGTTTCTTCTTTAATTTGATGGCACTCATAAAAACAGTAAAACATAAACTAAAGCGGAAATGCCAAAAAAATTTACTGATTTCAAGCACGCGATGCGTTGCAAAACGCTGTATCTCAAGCAAGCGAATGTACGGTTCACGCGAAAAGCTGGTTTGTTTGGCTACGTAAAATATGTTTAGGTGTGTGCGTGTATTTTTTTTTTTCAAATTTGTTTATATTTTTCTGCTTC
The DNA here is from genome assembly GCA_963680825.1 of Meiosimyza decipiens. NCBI lineage: Eukaryota > Metazoa > Arthropoda > Insecta > Diptera > Lauxaniidae > Meiosimyza > Meiosimyza decipiens. The sequence continues at coordinate 141,571,213 of OY804258.1, forward strand.
TGCTTTTGTGGGCATTAAAGCGGAAAAACCACGCGCAATTTACACTTTACCTACACAAAAAGAGCTGTTTTCCTTTGCTGATTCAACATGTCGTATGATTGACATTAAATGCAAGCGGATTTTGCTTTCTAATTTGTTGTTTAAATTCAAGTGTTTATTTTTTTTATAAAAAAATGCCGCTGAGCATACACTTTTAAATTTGATGAAAATTCAATTTATTGAATTATTAGATTATAATTAATTAAGAGGTGTAAAATTTTTTGTTATCAACAATTTTTTTGTGAACAACTTAATATTTTAATTTTTTGTTTATTTTTTTAAGTGTACTGTTTTTGAAATGCATTTTCAAAACGTTGTGTTTATTTTTGTCAGTTAATCTATTTATATTTTTGCTTTTCTTTCGTACTTAGCAAGTTCTGCTTCAAATCGCTTTTTTATTAAATAGTCCATTGTATATTTTATTTTAAGAAATTCCACATTTTTGATATTATTTAAAACTTTTTTTTTCGTATCCACTCAGTATCACTATTTCTACAATATTTTTTTTTACCCTTCCACACTAAACTTCACTTTCACTTAACGACGCGCCGTGCTTTTCGTTCGTCACCGTTTCAAATACCGACGTTGACTGGCTGAAAAAATGTTTATTTGTACGCCAGGAATTCTAGTGCTAGCGCTCATTATTCAAAATGAAAATCTACAAAATTTTATATGAAGCCATTGGAAAATGCAATTGAATTCCATAAGCTTTTTACTCTTATACGCTATGCCGTCTACAACGAAGTACTCGTTATGAAAACTTTTCTCTATTCTTCCCGTGCGCCTGCGCTGCTTTGAAAAAACAAACAAACTTTTCCATCCTCACACAACTCACGTTGCATTGTGCACCTTTTTTCCAGCTGTCATTCAATAGTAACAACACTCGTATTCAGTTGCTTTTTGTATTGCCACTGTTGCATGCCTTCGTTGTGTTGAGTGTTGTAAGTGAGCACCCAATATTAATTCTGGCGCTTTTTTTTACAGTTGACTTACTTTCTATAGAAAGTTTCGTGTGAATTTTTTGTACATTTTGACACTTTTTTCTTTCTTTGTGTTTTTTGAAACGCATATTTTATTGCTTTGCTTACTATTGTTGCTTTTATTTATAGTTCCTTTGTTGTGTTTTTAATTTTCTGCATGTTAGCAGCACGTGCTGCTTTAATTTCACTTCTGCAGAGTCATCGGGATGTTATTAGTTATGACTTGGCAAGAATATAAATATCTTTTTGTAGGCGTATTTGAATGCTCTTTGGAACTTTTTTAATATATAAGTTTTTTCATACATTTTTGTACAAATTTTTTTAGTTATAGTTGTAATTTTTAATGTTAAATAGTCGATTTTTAATTACATAAATATAATTTTTAATTTTTAGATTTTAAAATTTGACATTTAATTTTTATACCTATCTTAGACTTTAAATTTCATCACTGATTTTGATGAGTCTTAAGCTTTTCTTAGAGGATTTTCAAACTTTTTGCACCACCTTAAAATTTAATATTCAGAGCGCCATATCTCGCAAGCCATGCAAGATATTATAATAAAATATGGCAAGCGGATACAAATCGATGCCGGTCTTTATCGAGTTTTTCAACCTCTCTAAATTTTTTTTCAAAGTTATTCATTTATTTTTGGCTTATTAAAAATTTGTTTAACGTTTTCAATGTTTTTCAACTTTTCCATATTTTTTAGATTTATTCAAACTCTTTCAACTTATTGTACATTTTTCGTATTTCATCGACTTTTTCAGCCATTGTCAAATGTATCAAAGTTTTTCAACCTATCTTAATTTTACATTTTTTTTTCCAAGCATTTCAATATTTTTGGGATTTTTCAACGGTTATGAATTGTTCTTGACAACATTCAATGTATTCAAAATTTTTCATATTTTTTCAACCTCAAAACGAAAACCCGAACTATGGTTGGCCTCTGTAGGAACTTTGTCCTTTCAATTAATAGAATAACGTAAAGTATGTCTAAATAACAATTTATTGAATTCGACGTTTACACAAAGACGATCGTAAGAAAAGTAGAAAACTACGTTAATTATGAAAGTACAATAAAAAAAACTAGAAAGATAATTGAAGAAACTAGAAAAATGCAGGGCTGCAAATATTTGGAATTGTGTAAGATATAGCAGGGCTGCATTTCAACAGTCTACTGATACTATATTTTTAAAGCACAATTTTAATATTACTTTCATTTAACAAAAGGGGTTTTTGAAGTTTGTAATTACAATAAATCGTTAATGCTTCAAATCTAAACGATAGTACCTTCGGAACTCATTAGATTATAACCAATTTAATTCTGAACCTTAGACTTCAAGCTAATTTTTAGCACTCACTTGAACTAAATTATTTAGTCATTAGATTCAATTACTTATAAACACTTGAACTTTCAAATTCATTCCAATAATTCATACATAATTTGTATGTGCCGCAAAAAGGAATTTCAATATTTTGATGTTCTTAAATCACAGTCAAACAGTTGTCTATGGCAACCCTGCTGAGATTTGCTTATTAAATTACACCGCAGGTGTTGCCAAGATATTCCTCTGCTCAAATAATACACACACATATCAAAAGTATCTGGAATTATTTACTTGCTATATTTTTGTGTGATATGTGATATGTAGGTATTTACAGCAAAATTATGATGAGATCTCTAACATAAAAAAATTTTAAGCTTAGAGATAAAAATAACGAAATAAGGATATAAAAAGCAAATTATGACAAATTGAGCTGCATGTTGCATACAAGTTAGTGATTGAGCCAAAAATGATATGAAAATATTTATACACATTTTTTGGAAGCAAATGTCTTAAAAAACATCAACGAATCTAAAAAAAAGTACATAACAGTTGTGACTTAAAATATTTGAAAGTATTTTAGAATTCACTTTAAAGAAATTTTGTACCAATTTTCAAAGCAGTGCTGTTATAAAATCTTGGCTTCAAGACCACATTTGAAAAGTTTACTTTTAAAAGTTATATTCAAGTTCTGGGCTTCAACAAAAATAAATAAAATTGACGTTTTATTCGTTTGAGAAAAACACATTAACAATTACAAAACGAAGAAAACTTGCTATTGAATTTCTTATTTGCCTTTCAATTATTAGCTCAGTATATAAATCTAATATTTTTAAAATAAATACTTTTATTTAAATCTTCTCAGCTTAAGAGCTCTTAAATTTAATTTGCTATGAACATAGATTTTCCCAAAAGTGTGCCAACTGCTAAATCAATACTCGCACTATTTGTAATTTCCGCACTTTGCCAAATCTTATGTAGACTCTTGGCATACTTGCGTTATCTGTTGCTGATTATCTCGTAAAAGCTTCATTAATTTCCTTATGAAAATTTTGCTAAAGTGCTGTTGAAGTGCGCATTAATTAAATCATTTACACCTTCGCAGTAGCTGAAGAGGGAAGAGAATGGTACTGAAATAGCGATAGCTAACTCAGCTATTCATTGGTAGCAGCCTCTTCCTGCTGCTGCTGCTGAGTGATGGTGGAATTTTAGGTAAACATAACTAATAAAGGTGTAATTCAATTTGTGCACCAGTGAAACATTCATATCATGGTTTAATCTCTCTCTCTCTCTTTCTTTCAAATTTATTAAAAAATTTCATAATTTTCTTGACGATAAAATACTTAAATTAATGACTTTATAATGAGTCCATAAAGTAGTAATTTTTTTGAAAACAATTTTCACAAAACTCAAAAGCAGTGACTTTTCGCTTAGAGAGGCTCACAAGGGTGCAAGAGCTGATGTAGATTATGTGCCATAAGCCATTAGAAGATATGTTTGTATAGGCAACATCAACACCCTCCTTCCGTAAAACAACTGTTTGATATATTTCATTCATTCATTCATGCGCTTGTTCAATATTTCATTCTTTCCATGCTTCTCGCCAACTTTTGTATGTCCTTTTTTCATTTTGTTCATTAATGAACCCTTTCTTCTTACTCATTACACTCTTCGTGTCTGTAGTAGAGAATCGCTACACTGTGGAGCGATATTTGAAAAATGAAAACATAATTTTAAGAACTCTTGATATATTTTCATAATAGTTGACGTTTTAGTGATTGAAGAAAATTTTTCTGAAATATATTGGGCATTTTAATACGAATGTCAATTTTTTGTGTTTCAGTAAAATCAAACTTGGTAGTAAAAGTAAATGAAGAAAGCAAAACTAAACAACCAAATCAAGAATATGGGCAAATTTTTATAAAAAACAAGCCACTTTAAATTAAATGATATAATAAGTTTCTCATAAAATTTTTTGTTGTAGTCAAATTCATGGTTTTGTAATTCATAAATACAGATTCACATATCAGTTCTTTGTAAAATTTTTCTCCCATTACACAGCTTACAAATTCACGGTGCGCCAATCAACTGTCACTGCCGCCAACTTCCTAATGAACTTCCACGTTGGCAAGAATCCAGCATAAGCTTGGGTTCCCCTTCACCCACTGCTCCATTTTCACTCAATCTTCTCGTATCACTTCTGCTTAGCAAGTTAATAATTTTGTCTTCTTTTGTTTTGATAGCGTGCACCCTTTTGCCTTAAGCTACTACTATTGCCAAACTATAGTACGTCTGAGTGTAATAGTACTTGTTATACTCTGTGCTTAACGCTATGTTATGCATGGCGAAAGTTTCAAAATTCATAAAATAGCTTAAAAACATTGCATACTACTTGGCGCTTTGGCATGATACTAAGCCGGATTTCGTATCAGCTTTCCTACACCACTACAAACTTTTGCTTTGCCATGTGAATGAATCTTTACTTGACTATAAGTATGTGTGTGTATGAGTATCTGCTTAAAAGCTAATGTAACAAGTGTAAGTGTTAGTGTGTGCATATATGTGCGCTATACATAATCAAGTGTGTAAATCCATATTTTTGTTCATTTTGGTTGATTATTATTATTTTTTTTTTATTTTATCGCAGATATGAAAAATGGTTTTTGATGCTGAGCCTCGTTCCATTATTCACTTAAGTAGCAGTTTGTCAACGTTAAGTTCAAATTAATACTTTACACTGCAAAAATTTAAATTGAATATGCAAGGATTTTAATTCAAAAGGGTTAAGTGTCACTCTATATAAGCAATGGCTTTTGTGGCGTTTACGGTTTTCGAAATTGCACTGAATTTAGTGTCGAAATGTACTTTTTACATGTCAGGTTTATCTTAAAATTTTGAAAATAATCAAATAAAAAGTTAATTGCATTAATCCAAATAAAATGAAGCATATACAAGTTGAAGATTTTATAAATAAGTAACTTTATTATACAATAGTTTTCACGAAATCAATTAAAATTATATAGATAAAGCATATCAAAGGATCTCAAGTTGTACTAAAAATCAGTAGACACAGTATTATTTTCATGCTAATGAAAGTGCAAATTTTCTGAAAAAATAACGAAGGTACTTAAAATCAAATCACAGATTAATGTTTTATAAATGTCGATTAAAAATCTAACATATTTTCTCTTAAATAGTTTCAGTGCATTACAAGATAGATTTTTGCCTGAACTGCAGTTTTGCGATTTCGTCTTTACAGACTTACATTTATTGCAGTTCCCACTCAGAAATTAAATAATATATGTTAATTTCTGCAAAAGTGTTATGTTTGTTGTTAATTTTACGACTTTTAAGTTTAATTTTCTAATGGGTCTCACCAAATTTATTATGCCTGAATGTAAAGCGTGAAAACTTGTATTGGATCGCAAAAATGTTACTTGGCTGTATGTATGCATTAAGTCAGTCATACGTTATGTATGTGATGATGGATAAGTTAAAGTTTTTGTGCTGGCAATTAGTGAGCAACAAGAACTAGAGAGTTAAGGAAGCTGTGAAATAATAACGAAAATGCAATGCAAACGTAATTTCGTTATCGGCGATATAACGGTGACGCTAAACTAAAAAGTTTTTGTTTTCAGGTTCTTCTGTCTACCAACATAAATTCTTTTACAATATCTCAATTTCAATTTACAAGCAATGCGAGCGATAATTATGAGCAAACAATGTAGTGCGTTATGGTAAAGCAAACTTTATTTTTCTGATGTTCCATATATAAAGTATGAGCGTAATAAGAATCATGAAAAATCAAAAGAAAAATTAAGCATACTTGGCATCAAAGTGTAAACTAAGGTAAGAAGATAACAGAGATATCAAACATTTATTATGACTTATGAAGTTCAACAATGAAATGCTATTAATAAAGTATTAAAAATGCACGCATATGTACTCGACTATAAGTATTGAAGCACAGTATGAGCACATTAGCAAAATGTTAAAATTGTATGTATTCAATGTTTTCTATTTACAATGTCTTATGTTCAATCTTGTTTGATGAGATATTTCATGTGCCTGACAAATTAAATGTAAAGATCATGTATAATTCTTTGTTGAAAAATAAAGAATACTATTGTAGTAAAGACAATACCAAACAGTTCAGTACCAATTCCACTGAATCATGGCGTAAATAGTGTTTTTCAATCACTACCTTGTTCTCGTTCATAGGGTTCAATCTATCTTCATGCTAAATTGCATCAAAATCGGTTTACCATATTAGCTCGAGAAATTATTTTCCTGTTACGGGCGTGTACGCTAACTTAAAACAAATACATTACAAATGTAAGGGATGTGGCATCGCCTAGTTCAAAATATATCCTTCCTCAGGGTTTTTTGTAGCAAATGTCATCAAACTCAGTCCATTGGTTTTGTTATATAAACCTGATAATTTCACTCAAGAATCAATCTAAGCTTTATAAAACTTGTGTGGAAGGTTAAACATTTCAGTTTTTCCCAATTATAAGCAGTGCCACGCCCACTGACAATTATGGAGCTTTCAATACACTTAAATAAGTTTCAATATATCTACTTATCAATTATAATATGTAGCCGTCAATTATTTTAGTCGTAGAAATTAATTTTGCTGTTAGAGGCGTATTACCGCCTCTCTTCACAATATTTGAAAGTGCAAGAAAAATCCATGAATTTTTTGCACAACAACAATTTTTCATTGCATAAAACCATCATTGTTCAATATTTATCAGCCAAAAACTCAAGAAATGTAATATAACTCCAACTTTGAGATGGGTGATCCGGTTGAAGTCACAAAAATAAATTTTCTGAAGTAGCTAAAAGCTATTCCTCAAGTAAGTTGTGTTGCAAGCGGTGGATTTTCATTTGAAGGCCATAAAATAAAGTATCGAATTATGGAACCTTATATTTTAATTAAGTGGAAGTGAAATTCAAAGAATGTAGCACTACTTAAAGGAAATAAGTGAAGAATTAGTAATTTATGAAAAGTGATGTTTGAACTAATGAGCTATAAATAAAAAAAAAGTGATGGAAGTGTTAGGTACTCATATTCATTTTGAAATAAAATCAAAAATTGAAACATCATGAATCAAAAATAGAAATCAAGCTATGGGTTTTGAGATATAAATAAAACACCAAAAGCGAACAAACCAAAATTTTGAAGGAAAATGTATAAATTGTGACGTGTGAATTGAGCTCTTATTATAAAAAATAAGCATATGTTTTCAAAGAAATAAATCGTCTGACCTATGAACAAGATAAATATGGGGTACTAATTAGTGTATGTTGTTCATAATCTTACTTATAAAACTAAGCACATTTTGCATGCTCTATGAAGTTAAAACTGTTTGCAAGTATGAAGCATAAACGATATGAGTTTTGAGGTATAACTCAAGAATTATCAATTAAAAAAGACACAGTTCGAAGTAAAAAATTAAAATGTAAGACCATACCAGCTCAAAAACTCATTGAAGTTTATTATTGAAATATGTTAAACTTAGTATTTAAAAATATTTCTTAATTAATGAAAAATTTAAATATCCCAATTACACAAATGCTTTTCTGTTAGTAGCGTGGAGGCTTAATCAACTTCATTATAATCCTACATTTACATTAACTTCTACCGCATTAAATTAATAAAAAATTTAATTATATCATATTGGTAATTAAGTCTTTTTGGCGTTTTCATAATGCAAGAATTAAATAATTTAACAAATTTTAATAAGAAAAGAAGCCACTTTTAAAGTTTACGTAAAAAAAGAGCTGCCATGCAAAAACTACATTTATGGCTGCATCGCTGTTGCTCCGTTACTATCCACTCATACTAAAAGCTTTCGAGAATAATCAGTTCATCTCGTCAGCAGTAATGAAAATCTGAAAATTACTTTTTTTTTCAATGTTACTCCTAGAGCGTCGGACGAAAACAATGGAGCAGTAGTGAAAGAAATTAACAAAAGATTGGAAAAAAAGTGAAAGAAAATGTATGGCGTTTCATTGCAAAATTGGCGCGCTCGTTCTTTTTGGGCGCACTTTTTGCTTATTATCTGCTTCCATTGACAATTTTATTTTTCATTTCCTTTATATTTTTCCACTACTACACTTTCGGCTCAAAATCATACAATGAAAGAAAAAATAAAACAACAGCAGCAAAATACAAGCCACAGGATATTTTGTATTTTTTCCAATGGGAAGCAGCAAAATATTTACTCCTTTTTTTCTCATTTGAAAAAGTGTAACAAACTTTTGTTACTTGGTTTTCTTCTTATGAAGGTCCTTGCGGCTAAATTGTCTTTTGCTTATTAGTAAAGAGCAACAGCGAAAGATGAAAAGCATCATTGCGTAACATAGACTTGGCTGAGTGCAATGAAAGCATTCCAACTCGTGCATACAAGCAACCGGCTCGACAACACATGAACACTTCAGACGCTGTAATCCTTAAACGCTGCTTTTGTTTGCTGTGTGCAGCAGTATTTTAATTACGATTCCTTGTACAGAGTTAGGAAAAAGTTGGAGATTAAAAAAAAGGACAAACAAGGAAGTGTTCTTTGTTAAAAAGCTCTAAAGTAGTAATCTTGCTGAAGAAATTTTTTGATATTAAATTTTTATGCATTAAGCTTTAGGCATAACATGTCGTATGAGCAACTTTAATATTTAGTCGGAAATTTTATTAAAACAAAATCTTGTCTTTGGTAAAAAAATAATTAATAATATACAAAAATGATTTCGTTGAACAGTAGATTAATTTGACAGAAAAAAGCATTTAAGAAATTAAGACACCATCAGACAATGTTCGAATATAAAAAACTCACAATATCCCCATTTTAGTACATAACTTATGCATCCATAAGAAGTAAAATTTTGTGTGTTATTGCAGAGTGCTGCCATCATTTCAGCTTATTATAATGCATAAAAATTAGTTTACGATAATATGTAAAGAATAATACGCATGTCCTACTTTTACAAAACTGCTTAATGTCGTTAATGTTGAGTGTCTCATTTGTAACGTTTGCTATTTTATTGTATTTATTATTTATCTGCACATTAAACTACTTGGTCTCACATGTTCCTTTTTGTTTTTTTTTTTCTGTTGTTTCGTTCTTTTGTTTTATTTTGGTTGTATTTATTTTTGTAACTTTTAATGCGAATGCGACGTGCAATGAATTTTTTATCATTTTTTTGACCTCCGCTGGTGGTCAAATGTGAATTTTTTCCATGAAATTGAACAATGCTTGTACTTGCTGTGTAAGTTTGTGTTTTGAGTGCAAGCGTACATGTGCGAGTTGTATTTTATATTGCTGTTTGAGCATGTATTTCCTTACTTTTATCTGCGTTGGGTTGTGCAAAAAATTCAAAAAATAACTGAAAGAAAAAATATGGCTTACAACTTCAAATGTTGCAATTTGTGTTTAAGTGCATGTGCTGTCTGTACTAGGGTGAACATGTCTTAAGCAAATGTATAAAAATATGCTCTACCAGCAGTATAAGCTTGTCAAACATAACCTTTTTCATTTCAGTTATAAATAAGATCCACCTTAATGGACATAAATTTATTTGTGTGCTTTTTGCTTTCACTGACTATCTCTGTGTTGTTGTACAACGCTTATTTGCTTGCTTGTAGCGTAAATAAGTTGTGTTTCGTGCTGCAAATATTTAAACGACTCAGCGTACAAACACATTTGTATGCTCACTCACATACATACACACAGCATATATCAATACAAAAAAAAGTATAATTAGCGTCCACTCTTACGCTTCATGCATTTGCTCGTTTGCTTTGCAATTAATTTATTAACGTTGCTTGGTCTTTTGTTTCTGTTTGTCCATTTCATTCCATTTTATTTTTAATTTTTTTATTTCTGTTTTTTGTTTATGCTTTCACTTTCATTTATTTATATAAAGATATATAGCAATCATGCTATAAGTGTGTGCGTATCCGTGTGCACTTGTAAATTTTCAGTTTGCTTGTGTTTTGTACGATGTATGCATGTATGTGTGTCGGCATTAACTGCGGTTTCTAATTAGGATTGATTAAGACGCTGCTCATGTACGCATAAATGAGCGAATGTGCAAAAAAAGTCAAAACAAAACCCATGCACACACAGCACGTCTCACGGTAAATGACGTTTTGACCATTCACTGGAGCGTGCCTTGAAGTCCTTGAAGTGGGCAATAATTAAAGCAAGTGGTTCAACTTAATAGTTTTCTCAATCGAATGATTTGACATAAAAAAAATAAATGAATTTACGTGAAGAAAAACTTTATGTCATACTCAAGGTAACGTCGGGTCAAGCATAGTTTTTAATAGAGTATACACGATTTTTAGTGCTCATTTGTTATCTCTCTAAAAACAGTATTTGTAAGGTGAGTATTCTGTTTTTTTGTAAGAAATGATTTTTATTGATATTACTTTTCTACTTTTTTGCTTTGCCATTTCTTGAAAAATTTGCAAAATTTTTGGTTTTTATTTTAATAAAAGAAAACGATTTCATTGCAACAGTTGCTAGTTATATTTTTCTACATTAATAAAGCCATTAAGCACAATTTTGAAGTTTGAGTACCTTATGAAATTTGATAGCTCTTTAAAGCACAATTTGATGTTAAAAAAAACATATGTATTAGTGTAAGATCGTTTGGGTTCACAAAGATATTTATTTATTTTTAAATTTTTGTGCAAAAAACTCAAGAAAATACGGCACAAAATGCATAAAAGAAACAAAAATTAGCAACTAAATGCTTATATTACATTGAAGCACTGCTAGATGGTATCAGCAGTAAGCTTTGTTAGCATACATTTAAGAATTCACAAGCATATTATATTTTACTTCTTGCATTGCCAAGTTAAGAATCATAGGCAAATACAAACATAGTGTGCCAATAAACTGGAGTGCTTGTCAAAAAATGCGGACATAATCTCAAAAGAGCTACAAAAGCAATTGCATGTTAAGGGAAAAAATGGAATAGTTTCGGTGCACTATAAAAAATTGGGTTTTCGATACATTTTAAACCTATGATCTGCAGCAAGTCCTCTCTAAAATGGAACACTGGTTTAATAAATGGAAAATCAAAATCAGCGAAAAGTCAGTGCATGTTACGTTCACTCTTCGGAGATGCGACTGTCCTAAACTCAAAATTAATTGCAATAACATTACCAAAGATAATTGCGCTAAGTACTTGGGGCTTCACTTGAATCGAAGGCTTACTTGCAAAGTTCAAATAAAAAAGAATCGTGATTCGTTGAGCAATAAAGTCAAACGGCTTTAGTGGCTGCTTGGTCCAAGGTCACAGTTATTTATTTATTTGAGTACATTGACGAATCCTTAAGCTACGAGATACAAAACAAACTTATGATATAAAAAGCGATTTTAAAGCCAGCCTAGACATATAGGATCCAACTATGGGGTACAAATAGTAACTCCAACATCGAAATTTCGCAAAGGTTTCAATCAAAAATATTGAGTCTGATTTTAAAAGCTCCATGGTACGAAATGAAAACATTCATAATGATCTAAATATGTCGACAGTTAAGAGCGTGATCCAAATACTTACCAAAAGATGCTTAGAAAGACTGAGTAATCACTCCAAGATTCTCGCAATCAACCTCTCAGATGATACAAATGAGACTGTGAGACTAAAAAGACAACATATCCTGGACTTTCCCTTTAGAAATGACTACTTTATACTCTACTACAATTATATTACTCGTATTGTTATAAAATAGAATTATAATTATTTCTGAGGTGCAGACTAACAATATAATTTTATAATTGTTTTACTAGATTCATCTTATTTGCTTATTGTTGCTGATCGATAGATTGTAAGTGTAATTATCATAATAAAAAAAAATATGTTTAGGCTTTTCAAGACTTATTCGATTGTATATAACTCTCTTTAGCCTTAATAAATTTATTTATAAAATCCACACTTTTCGACTTTGAAGAATTTTTCAATGATTTTAAAGTCTATTTAGAAGTTTTTAGCACTACTTGATAAGACTTTTAACTGTCCTAACAAAGCCTTTTTATGTACGCACATTGTGTGGCTTTTCATTCGTCACATTTTTTTAGCTTTTAAATCAATAAAAACTAAAATTTTTTCCAATGTTGGATTTAAAAGCAAACTTTATCCAACATCAATATTTTTTCTATCAATTTATGCAAAAACACGAAAAAGAAAACTCAAGATTTGTCAACAATATTGACATTCATCTCAGGTGTTGTTGCTGCTTCTGCCATTTGCTACACAAAGTTGCCTAAAATCTTGCAAGTGTGTGTAGGTTTATTCTTTTACATATGTGTGGGTGAACAAAAATTTACTGATTTGTATATATTTTTATACAAACCAGCCCATATGGTTTCATATTTGATTTCCTTTAACCTGTCTATACATTTTTATTTTAGTTGACTTTAATACATTTTCCAAAGTTATTTGTTTGTTTGTTGCTGTTTTGTTTTCAATTTTGCTAAAGTTGCGCAACTTTTACTTTATGCATAAAAGTTTTCTTAATATTTCGCTACCATTTGTAGTTTTCTCATTTTATTCTTGTTCACAAACTATTCCAATACATGTGGATAAACAAAAACATATCTCCAGAAGGTGAATGTTATGATATAAGTTTTTGCGCTAAACAAACACAGCGTTCAGTTTTTCCTTTCTGATACGTGCAACAAAAGTGATGTTTAAAATCAATATCTAAGCAAAAGAATACAATTAAATTCGCTTAAAAATTTATTGTTATTACAAAAAAAATTTTGCATAAAATAAGTCGCAAAATTTGTAAGAAAACGAAAAAAAATTAATTTCTCAAAAAAGCATATCAGATATTTGAAAGCATTTTCGAAAGAAAATGACCCGCATATGTTAATAAAATTTTTTAACATTTTATGCCTATGCCTAAATATTTAAACATTTTAATTTTGTTAAGTCCATGGCTCCTAGAATATTAAATGTTTCCTAGCATCATATAAAATATTTTTTGTCACCACACTAATCAGAGTATTTGACTTTCAATTGAATTGCTTGATGTCACTGAAATCGCTCAATGTACAAGTTCTTGTAATTGACATTTCCTTTTAAGGTCTCCGCAACTGTTCTGCACATTTCCTTATTTTCTTCTCCATTATGTTAATTTATTTTATTGTCTTTTATTACACCCTTTATTATGCAAAAGTGAAACAAGCTCACATTTTGCCATTTTATTTTATTCTGCAGACGTGTCAAGATCCTGTCTTAGCTCCTTTTTTTCCTTTTTTTTTAAGCCACATTCTTAACCATACAAGCGCACCCGTTCACCCACCCATTTACTGAAGTGTCATGCATTTTAATCGCTGTCGCTCACACTGATGAGCAGCTTAAGCGCATAAACACATCAGCGGCAAAATAAAGACCCCATGACTGCGTCAATAAGAACTTTTTCTGCTCTGTTTGTTAATTCTGCTACCGCTACCACTGCCGCTGTCTTGTGCTTTGGCTTGGCATTTTTTACTCCTTCACCAAAGTTTAATGTCACATAATTGTCATATTAAGAACAAAATAATCATAATACAGTTGTTGTTATTATTGTTGTTTTTCGGTTTTTATTGCTGTTATGTGTATGCGTGCGTGTTGCCACAGCACAGGATTTAAGTTTTCATTGTTGTTGCGATTTTGTTTGAGCTTTTTAGCAGACAGATTTTTATTTTTATTTTTGTTCAATGTGAAGAAATAAAGTTCAAATGATATGCGTCAAAAGTGAGGAAAGTTGACAGGTGCTTGTGTTTGTTGCTGAAAGAGTTAATATGTTTTTTCAAATGATCTGTTTAAATGGAAGTTGGGAGTAAAATTATGATTATGAATCAAGGTACATAAGTCTTACTTGGATCTTTGCTAGTATCCTAAAATTATTTGAAGAACATATCTTTTACTACAAATCAATTATCTCAATACTCTGTCCTTGACACTAAAAACTTATTAATATTTATAGATTGGGACCCTTGTATGTGGTGCGAGTTTTAGTTCTGTGATGTGGGGAATGTCGATATATTTTCATCATACTATAAAAATTTTCTAGATTTACCTAATCCAGTTCCAGTTTTGTATCAGATTGCTTAAAATCTAACCTTATGCAAACTACTGTCAAATACGGAGATGGGTCCCATTTGATTTGGGGTTAATTCTAGATCGTAGGTATTGGGAGCTTGGTAAAAATCGATGGAAAGATGACTGAAGAAGCTTACGCAAATATTTTAGAAGAAAATTTGAATACCAGATACACAGAAAAAACAGACTTGGCGTTACTTACTTACGTTTCTTAACAAGGCAATAGCCCCAAGCATACTTCATGTATTGCAAGTTAATTTTTCGAAAGTACTTCTATTGATAAATTAATCTGGCTTACACAATCACCAGATCTGAACCCGATAGAATATTTATGGTCGATCTTGCACAAGGAAATTTCAATAACGAGCCGGCTGTAATATCCCAACTTTTTGGAATGATATGTAACTGAAATGGCATAATGATCCCGAAGGAATCATTACGAATATGAATCAAAGTTTTCGCAAAGGCTTGGAGTGTCACTCAAGACAAAGGTGGACATACAAGTTACTAAAGAAATGTTATTTTTAAGGCTTGCATTTCAATAAGCGTAAGAATATTTAAGAGAAAATTAAAATTAAATTATACTTTTATTTGTCATCTAAATTTATTTTAGTTTAGTTTGTGTAGAAATTTTCTTATTTTGATTATTATAAGGAAATTGTGACTTGGTTTCTCGTAACACATTTGAAACCCAGATTAAGAAAAGTTAGCATATTTTTACATCAACTTAGAAACATGTCCCAAAAATTTAATAAAAAATTTGAATATGGTGTTAGTGTGTTAAAACTTACCCAAAGGCAATTACTCTGCCATATAAGTTGCGTTAGCATATCTGCTAAGCGAGACAAGAAAATGTCTACGAGTTGCAGCTTTTAAAGATATTTCCAAACCTTCGATAACGCGTTAAGCATATTAATTAATTTTTCACAAATTTTCTGAAATATATGTGGCCTCGGAATAGTTATCAGTGAAGTCACTTTTTCTTGAAAAAAAAAGCTTAAATTGTCCTCTGTTTTTCACTTCGACAACAAATCTTGTTTTGACTGATGCCTGGTCGACTATAATTGGATTTCAAACCTTTGCGTTGAATTGAGAGCATCATATAAACTTGCACAGTTTTGAGAAATCATTCTCTAACAGTGATTTAGCTATTTGACTTAGGAAATATAAAAATTTTCTGCTTATATAACTTCATCCAGATAATGCTCCTAATACACAAATTCATGAAATTTATATTTTAATTCTTTACTCAAATGCTTGAAGCTTAAGTTGAGTTCTTTCCGCACAGCATATAAAAAACTGAAATTTTTTATAATACCAGCTGAATTAAACCCATTCACTTAATGCAAAATGCAGCTAGCCGAATTTTTCGCAGTTAAAGTACAAATTTTATAACAATTTTTTAAGTGCCATGGCTGCTTACAAACCCAATCAATCCAGCAACTATTGATGTGATTTTCCTTTAAATAGAACCTGTTTATCTTAGTTCAGATTTAAAAAAATTTATTGCACTCAATTTAACAAATATCCAAAGCGCTTGTTTCATGAGCACAAAGACAAAAACAATTCAGTTACAATGCGTATTCTTGTAATGCTGTCAATAATTTATCACGTGACCACAGTTCAACACACAGAGAAAGCTAGAAACTTTGATACATGCCCCACATTTCACGCAAAGACTTTCGAACAAATTGAGTAGCATCACCGACCAGATGGCAATTGAATATATTTGAACGTATGAGAAATATTAGCTGTCAGTATAGTTATGCATTGACAGTTTGGTATAAAAAGAACTTTATGATAACAAAAAAGAAAGAATAAAAAAAAAAGAAAAAACAATAAAAAAAAAATAGGAAACGGAAACAATGAAGAAAACTGAATAAAAAATCGACTGCCAGAACGAAAGTAACATATGTCAGTTAAGAAGATACAGCGGAGGGATAATTGCCATAATGCTTACTTACAGGATTGAAGTTTGTATTCTTAGAATACAATGCACATAAAGGAAATCGCTTAAAAAGTGCTATATTTTTTATTTATTTTTGGAAGATGTTATAGACCACATCACCATATCTGTCCAACTGTGACACCCGCAGCTGTAAGTGCGAAAAATAACAATTGGTGTGGAGACAATTTTTGTATCACAAACTCACCTTTTTTTAAATGCAGCTAATAAGCACCGGTCACCTGCATCACTACTGCCACAAATCAGACTTTTCATTGGTTAAAGCATTTGAAAAGTTGGCTAAATCAACTTCAGTTCCAGCGTGGCACTTATCATGAAGGCAGTACTGTTGGCATTTGCTACTGTTACGTCTACAGCTACCGCTCACGTAAAAAGTCAAATTAGTTACTGTAGCTGAGCGGATATTGGTAGAGTTGAGCTGTCAACTAAACGGACATGCGAAGGATAGCGCATAGCAGTGGCAAAACTAATAATAAAAGTATTATATTGTGAACTTTGGTGCTGGAAGTTTTCCATGAAGCAACGCTGTATTAGGTAGAAAAACTTTTAGCTAAAACTGCAAGTACTCAGTAGTGTAAAAATATAAAAAAAAACCTTATGAAATTAGCATTTGAGTCATAATGAGTTTTCTTCAATTCAAGTGAGAGCTTTAAAAAAGTTGATTTATTTTAATTCAGAAAATACTTTGCAAGACACTTTACTAAATCCAGCCAGCATGCAAAATATTTATACTAAAAATGTGTTGTTTTTGAGTTATAATTAAATATCTGACTAAAAAATTAACTAATTTACTAAGGTCCCAAAAATCAAAGCCTAAACTTAATAGCACTCTCGAACATTTTTAAGTTCGAATCAGTACTTATATTTTATAATAATATTTTATAATATTGTTAGATATTATCAAAGTTTATTTTTCTTGGCGATTCCATTTTCCCCTTGAATTATGTTTGAAGTCCCTGCTGAACTTATAAAAATAATCAGCTCAAGCAACAAACATTTCAAAAATTGTTAAACTTTTTATACAAAATACCTGCACAATCTTCAGTACCTTCACAATCACAGTAGTTCCAGGTTTCTTTTGCATTCAGCTGCACAATCTTTAGTCGTTAATTAAATAACAGACCGAGTGTTTTTTAAAATATTTTTCTTAATTACTAAATTTTTTTTTCGCTTCAGCTGCATCCATAAAGTTTGCTCAGGGAATTGAAGTTGCATATTGCAAAAATAAATGAGAATTCAAAGAAATATTCAAAATAGTTGAACTGACCATAGTTAAAGTTAGTACACTGAGAAAATTATTTCATTAAAAACTTCAAACATCTTTTGTATTATTTTGGAATTATTTATAAAATTTGTGACCGTAGGCTGCTACTGAAAATTAAAAAAAAAATTATGCTCTCTTTTTCGTAGATCTCTTACAATTTAGCATAAATTTCGTTCCATGTTGTATAAAATTAAAAATGGAAAGAGTTTGTTTGAATGAAAAAATATTTTGCGTAAGAACACAATTGGAGTTGCTTTGTAAAAAGAAAAACAACAGATAAAACAAAAAATAAAATTGTTCTCCATATTTTTCATTCATTTAAAAGTAAACTTGCGTAGGAATGCAGTGAAAGGTTGCACAAAAATGCCTGCTGCCCACATAATATAGCAAAGGATAAGAAAGAAAATCATAAGGCCAGCAAAAAAGTAATGCTAAATAGTTTGTGGAAACTCAGAGATGGCAAGTTTTACTCTGGAATTTAAACTTAAAGTTGCACTAACATAAAAATAAATGAAAAAATTTTATTGAAAACTTAGTTAAATTGTTGCGTGTCAGTTATTTAAAGCCAGCCTAGTTAAGTTGTATGGTATGTGTGCTTCCACGCAAATATTCCACTCGCAATCACTTGTCTGTTTATTTGAAGTTTTTGCAAACATGGGTTTTTTTGAAGAAAACAGGAAGCTAAGTACATCCGACATGCAACAAGTATAAAAACACAGAATCTGCCTGTTATTTGATATTACAACAGAGACATCGAACAATGGAATGATGCAGGAATGGAAAAAATGCAGTTTCATTGTAGTTGTAATAAAATGTGGCTTTTAAGGAATTCCCAAGAATACAATTTTATCAACTTACATTTTAAATATCACTATAGTTCTGTTATAATTGTAAAGTTCCTTTATCGCGAAACTAAATTTAATGGAAATAAAAATAAAAACTGGTCAGGACACACACAAAAACAATTTCAAATTTGTAAGAAAAAAATTTCTATCGTCCCAAATACGAAGGAAAAAACTCAGTCTTTAAAATTAAGTTTATATTTCTTTCAAAATTGATCTTCCTCACATCCTTGATATATTACGCAGGATGTTTATTATGGTTTAATCGTTACAGAGTACGACTCCATGACTCCATGACTCCATTTTAATGCTTTACACTTGTTTTTGAAAAAAATAATTTGTTACCATTTATTTATTTTTATTTTTCTTGGTTTTTTTTTTGCCCATTACACTGGAGAAATGCTCATGGTTCAGTCAACATCAACGTCATTTATTTTGTTGAAAGCATTGACATTTCATGTTTCATGCAGGATATGATTATAGACGACAACAACAACAACAACAATAGCAGAAAACATATGAAATGAACTTTTACAATTCACTGCAAAATCACGACCGCAAGCAACCAACCATTGAGCCAACAACAACGCCAACAACAACAATTTGGCAATAAACTCCATTAGCTAAACACACGTGGGCGGCGTTCACATTTTCCACCGTTGTGCGCCTTACAGTTTGTATTGCATATGTGTGTGTGTGTGTGTGTGTGTGTGTGTGTGTGTGTGTGTGTGTGTATGTAGCGTCGCATAACGTGACTGGAATTTTTTCGTCCTGAAACTTACAGCATTTTTCGATGTCATTGCAACTTTTTGTGCCAGTATCCTACAGCGTCTCACACAAACACAATTCAGTGGAACAACGGGTAGTGACGAATCTTAAGGTTACCATGATAATCCACTTTTTATGATTTTCGCTTTCCGCAAGACTAATTTTTTAGAACTCCTCACACGCGAGAACATTGACTGCGCTCGCTGACATTTGCTTTGACAGCAGTTTTTATAGTAAGGCGGGCGGCGATGTTCATGTTGCTATCATAAAGCAAAACATATGTAATTTTTATCAATTTGCCAAAAATTTTTTACTCATTTTATATTCGTGAGCTTTTTTGTTTCTTATGTCTGTCACTATCTGTCCTTAGTGCTATATGTTTTTTTTTTGTTTTTTTTTTTATTTTCTTGGCTTTTTGACAAGTCATGCAAATTATGATTTATTTCTCTAGAACAACTTGGTAATGATGCGGGAAGAATACATTCAAAGGTTGGCAACAATTCTTGCAAAACGCAAACTTTTCAGCTTGAGTTACTTATTTGACATAAATTCGTTTATTTTTTATTTCAACAAGAGAACGGGCGGAGTGCTTTGATTGAAAATCTGCTTGTAACTTTTCCATACTGGCGGCTGGCACAGATTTTATTGCGTTCTTTTTTTTTCACTTTGGCAATAAAAGTTTTTAATGTGATTTCACATGAAAATGTTCAGATTTCTAGGAAAAGCAGCGATTAAGTCACTTTGTGCGAGAAAAAGTGTAATAATCTAAGGGTTACCTTTGGATACCCGCACTTTTAAAGGAATGATATACATTTTTGGTGCATATGCTTAAGCTGATTGTTGCAATTATTTTGATCAAAAGTATTAACTTAAATTTTCTACAGGTTGCTTAGTATATCAGTTTCAATTCCGCTTTATTCAGCAATAGATGTCGGAATATTGTAATTAAATTATTTGGCAAATCGATGTGTCGTAATGGTTGCATTGCTAAAGCCTAATTTAGTGGTCGAACAAAACAGCGTTTATTTCAGAAATCCATGGAAAATTTATGCCCATATATAGAAAAAAAATCAGCAGAGTTCTAAGCAAATTGCTGATGTCCTGGAAAAATTTGGCCAAACTTCAATTACGAACCTTGCAAGATCCAAAAATATCATTACAGGAAGCAAAAAAATAATGACAGAAAAAAAAAACAGTTGAAGTTCTACGCACAAGCAGAAGTTTTAAAACTTCAATCTTTCAAAATGATTGCGCATTTAAGCAGAAAATCGATGAACAAAAGGATTGCGTTTGGTTACTAGAAAGATCCTACATGAATAAAGAACAACAGGTTGCCACTCGAACAGAAACACCTGCTTACGTCGTGGTTAAGGAAAGAGGGTCTTTCGAAATATGGAATAAATATATGCTAAGATACGTATCAGAAAACTGCAACGGGTGATTGACAAACGCTCACACATAAATCAACACCCAATAAAGTAAGACGTTGGACTCAACCGATCAAACTTGCTCAAATACTTGCGTTCCCTGATGATTTTTAATCAATCAAACCTGTGGTTGCATGTGATCATTGTGAGTAAAATCAGCAGTCGTGCTTGAACCTTTCGCTGTGGATGTGCATCGGTCAGCTGATCGAACATGTTCGCAACACTCACAATTGAACATATTTCTTTTTTGCTGATTGATTTGATTGGTAACGAAAAACAAAGTGATTGCAACCGAAACATACAAAAATTGAAAAGAAAAGAAATCAATGCGTATACCTTATTGCATATTGCGTAAAAAGATTTTCAATTTTTTAGTTATTTTATATTATATATATCCGTCCAAAATGGTTTCATCCTCTTTATGAATTTCGGACAAAACGTTCCATATCAAGCTCCTGTCCTTGTGTCGCCTGGCCAAGGTGTAGGCGCCTTTAGCAATTTGCTCTGTCACATACGATAGAGGGTTCGACATTACATACAAGATCCAATCTACGTACTATATATATAAAAATTTCTTTTAATTTAATTTTTTTATTGCTAGTACTCGCGGCACAAATGGTTTCAACGGATTTTTCACTGAACTGAACACATGGACTGCAAACATATAACGATATGTGTCAGTGTTTGCATGAGCATATGTATTTCAAAAGGTACCAATGCATGACAGAAAACGTACCAAAATCATAAAAATAGTACCTACCATGGTACTTTAGCTATGAAAATAGTATCAAGTTTGATACTAAAGTACGCTCTGTGCCAACACTGGTTTGTATACTCATATTCATACCCATTTGATTGTTGTAGTATTCGGGTTTTATTCATGCAATTTGTGGATGCTTTGATTGCAATCACTTCGATTTTCTTTAGACAGCGTTTACACGAGGAAACTCTTCACAGAAAGTTTCCCTGTCTGTAGGCAAGAAGGGAAAAACGAAAGGGTGGTGTACAGAATTTGTCGTACACGCGAAATCCCTTTCGTTCTATTCTTTAGCTGATATTATGCTTTGAATTTACGTTTGTTGTGGCGGGTTGACGCAGTAATTGCTTTGAAATTTTCTTGCACAAACAAATTCTAGTTTCCGTGTGTAAACGCAAAAGAAATTCACAAAAGAGAATTTCTCAGATTGAATTTGCTCGTGTTAACGTTGACTTACCGATCAAATCAGTTGGCATGAAGCAAGTAGACTCATGCTTGAATGGAGCAAACTTGTTCGATCAGCCGACTGACGCATACACAATATGAGCACTTTTTGCCTAATGCTGATTATATTCAGGACTTGGTTTGAGTTGTCGCGATCGATTGTGAGTGGAAACTTTTGTGTATGCTCAAATCAGCAAAAATGTGATTTTTGCAGTTCTCTGATACGTATGCTGGAGGTCTTCGAAATGCTTCTTACAGAATGCTGACGTAGAGCTTACAAAGGAAAACATCACTTTTAAGTAAAAATTATAGTATTCTCTTCCATTCGAAAACAAACAAATGCCATGCGGCGTGCTGCATTAATATTTCATTAAAAGTCTCGTACTATGAAATTTTGAATGCAGCAAGCTCTGGTTTTAGCATATTTTTAATATTCATCTCTTGGCAACTTGCAAAAGCGCCAGTTATCACGTCATAAAACTGAATTGAAATTGGTAGCAAATAAGCTCTAAGCCTTAAACGTAAACACCAAAACGCTTCCAAATTATTTCAACATACAGCCAAATACAAATTATCAGCTTTATCTACTGAACATTAACGCTATGATATAATATGTATTTTGAGAAATTGTAATCGCATGTACTTGCAATATGTAAATTTTAATTATTATTTCGATAAAAAATGTGAAAATAACAGCAATGTAATGAAGCAGAAAACCAGAATAGAAAACAACAACTACAAGTCGATTTGTTTCACTAATGCTTTGTAAATTCAGCACTTAATGTGGTAAAGGCAGCGCTGTCCCACTAGGAATGCTCATATAAAAATATTGCATGCTCAGATAATATTTACTGAGAAAGAGCTTAGAGAAAACAAAGGAAAAATATGGCAAAAAAATAGGATTGACCAAAATATTTTACAAAAAATATTTGACCAAATATAAGATTCAGAAAAAATTTAATAATTAAATTAATGGTAAATAGTCTAAGGATATTAAGTTAATTCAAGGCCATTTTCTAATTCTTTCATTTAATAGTTTTATTTCGTATATGCTATAGTTTTCCCAATCACATTTCTCTCATTTTTGATGACGTTGTCGAAGTCATTTTAAGAAGAACGGTGGCGGTATCTGGATTAACCTTCAAGCGGTCGCACTGTTATTTGTAACGGCAGCGGTCGCGCGTAACCTAAAAGACCTATTGGATGTATCAGAGAAATAAAACACTAATTAATTAAAATCTTTTATTTTTTTGTAATTAGGAACATTGTGCATTGTCATTAATTTGTCGAAAAAAAACTTAACTTTAGGTAAAAACTAAGTTATAAAATGAAAAAATAAAAGAACTTAACTTCTCTTTGGATTATAATCCCAATGTATTGAATTCGGTCGAATCGAAGAAGGGCGACCGCTTGAAGGTTACGATAAATAATAGAAATTTTCTGAATTTTCGAAAAATTAAAATTTTGTAGCTCTGTTAGCAACCATGGAATTTTTTTTTCGATTAGGATATACTCGAAATGAAATAAATTTTCGAAACTTTAAGCTTTCCCGAAGTATTCTAGAAAGTGAACATGTTTTAACATGCTCGCATATCTCAAATTTTTTAACATTTTTCGTAACTTTGATCAGTTTGAATTTGCTTCAATATTTCTATCATATATCTTTCTTCCCAAAATAACTCAATTTCTTTGAACATTTTCCAACATTTCGACGTGTCGCTATTTTGACATTTTGTATTTGAACATAACTTCAATTTACCTGTACCTTTTTTTATTATTGACAACGCTATCGGCGTTAGTATTTAATGATTATCAGTCAGAGATTGGTAAACGTATTTATTATGCTATTGATAACTTCGCAAATAAGATGCGTTACTATAAATATGACAAAAGTAAATGTTCACCTGCCTTAACCCATAGATGATACAAATAATTTTAATGAAAAATAAATTGAAATAAAGTGGTATTAAAAATTTGTACCAAAGAAGTACATAATGAGAATAAAACAATTATTTCTTTTCCAACGTTGATTTTATTTTGCTGTTGATATTCCTCAACACCAACAAATTGATTGTTATTGTGCAACAATAGCAATAATACCGAAAACTTTTCAGATGCCAAAGTTTTTGGTGCTAATTAAGTTGGGCTACACAAGTAAATATCAAATGTGTACTACACACAAAAAAAAAACGCATGGAAAAATATAAGCACGATACATAGATGTAAAATCAGCTGTAGTTAAATAAAGGAAAATTCTGTCCACCTTTGCAATTTTCTGGCAATATATACATTCTTTTTTTTTTAGTGCTTTGCATCACTTTGCTTTATTTTATAGTTTTATTTCATTATCTCTACTACGAACTTCATAACATCCGACTTCACATAATTTCTTTAAAAATGATAAAGCAACTGCTAGCAGATAACCAATTAAACTGCAAATAGCATAGTAATTATTTTCAGTGTAATTAAATCATCTATTCCACATTATTGTTTTTCGTTTTCCTTTTTCATTTTCAAATTTCTTTTTAATCTATATTTTGGTAGCACAGAATATGAGAAAACTCAGATTTTTGTCCAGTCAGCACGCTAACCGTACACAAACACGTTCTCCACCATGCGCGCCAAAATTATTGTACATACGCGCAATTGCAGAACAAACACATTAATAGAAAATACTTACCAAAAAAACTACACAGCACAGAGCAAATGCTCCACCAACATGTGTGTGCAGCCAGTGTTGCCAAGTAGAAAATAAATTTTAAGGAACGAAGAAAGTAAAGAAACTAAAAATGAACTGAACGATGAACCAATACAAGCAAATTGTGCACTCATGCAACAAAAAAAAACAAAACGTGAGAGTGTAAGTAAACGCAATCTTTTTTAAAATTTAATTTTGTTTACTTACTCTTTGTTGTATGTTTCAGCATTAAGTTATGGAGTTGCATGAAAAATATCTTTTTGAGACTTATGTTACTAAACTATAAATAAAATAAGTTTCACTAAATAAAGATACTAGCTGTTTCCGCGGCTTTGGCCGCTTACTTCCCGATGTACAATCTCGCTTACTCAGTCCTTACTGCAGACAATTTTCTACATGCACCAGGTTTCACAACTTGGTATCAGTACGAAGAATGGCATTTGCTGTATGGGTTGAGCCACGCCCCAATGCACAATGCCGTTCAGATTTTACGAGTGGCTTGGTACAATTAATATACATCCATGTATCATGCTTCACAATTGCAGCTGTCATTCATGTCAAGTTTAAAGTATTTTTGTTGTAATTAAGGTTCCGCGCCCCATTGTCTTATCGCGTTCACATTTCAGGAGGTTCTTAGAAGAGACAATGTTCATCATTGTTCCAAATTAAAACTCTTGCTACCATAAAATAAAATATGTAGCACTTCAATTCTCTTATTGCCTTGAAGTTGCCACGCCCCTTCGTTGAACCGAATTAAAATTTTACGAGGAGCTTAGCATAGACCATATGCATCCTAACACGAAATTTTGAGACTCCTGCTATTAAAAGAACGAATATATAACATTTTAAGTGATTTTTTCCTATGAAAATTTCCACACCCCATTTACAATTCCCGCCCATATTTCATGACGTGCTTAACATAACCTATAAGCATCCTGCTACCAATTTTTGAACCTTTTACATTTTTATTTATAGGAGCCAAGATGTAGCATTTTAAAATATTGTGTTTTTGTTGTATAGAAGATGCCACGCCACCTTATCTGATTCCGTTCATATTTAGCGAGGTGCTGGGCATAGACCATTTGCATCCTATTACTAAATTTTAAGACTCTTGCTATCATAGGTACGTAGATGTAGCGTTTGAAGTATTCTTGTTGCATGCAAGATGCCACGTTCCATATTTTCATTGATAATAGGTATGACCTAAGATACTCTGGGATAGCGTAGCTTTCTGTTAGTAGAAAAATTTTTAGAAGTAGTTCGAAAGATTACCCTCTACATACAAACAAACAAACAAACTTTACCTCTTTATATGAAAGTATAAGTAATCAAAACACAAAATATAATTTAAAGTAAGACTATTTACGAGTTCGGCTACTCGGCTAGAGAAAATTCAGACCATAAGATAAATCTATTCTGTACATTCTGAAATCACAAGGTGCTATTAACGTTTAAGTCGTAATTTGAACAAAATATGACATGGACGATTATGATACGACATTTCGACATGTCGTCGAAAGGATTAGACAACGTTCCAAACATAGTCTTGAAACATTTGCCGGTCGAAACTGTCCGAAAGTATTGCATTATTTTTAACAATCTATTTAATAATTACCATTTTCCAAGCCAATGGAAAATTTCTAAAGTGGTACCAATAGTAAAATGAAAAAAGGTCCTTCCGAATTAACAATCAGTCTACTACCAAATATCGGTTAGGTATTCAAGATTGTTATCTCTTCATATGCGATCAAAAAAATATCATACCGCAAAACCAGTTTGGATTCCAAAGACAACTTTCACGCCATAAGTAAATTAACCTCAGATATCTGCTGGCACATGAATGGCAAAAGAAATACGGGCGCTTGTCTGGTAGATATCGAAAAAGCATTTGATACGATTTTGATTGACGCACTTATATATAAGATCATTAGATATGAATTCACTCACCATCTCATAAAAATTCTTATATCCATGCTAAAAGAAAAGAAATTTGTTGTAACAAACGGCGACAACACAACACATAGAATATTGAAAGTGTCTAATGGCTTGCCACAAGGTACAGTTAATGCACCAATTCTATTCAATATTTATATAGCGAAGGTATTGCGGGAAATCGATAGGTCTTTGGTTTTCGCGGACAACGTGATTTTGTACGCCCATGGCTCAAAAATTGCAGATATTCAATGAAATTTACAAAATAAGTTCAATGACTTAAATATATTCTGTAAAACATGGAAACTCAAAATTAACTATGCAAAATGCGAAGTCATACTATTTCGCACACCTTTAAAACGTAGTAATCACGACCTCCGAAAAAATTTGGAAAAATTTTCAGATCACTGATGAAAATGGTCTGCAGATCCCAACTAAGACGAGCGTGCGATATTTAGGTGTTTATTTGGACAAATTTTTGGACTATAACGAACACATTTCCATCACGCTGGAAAAACCTAGAGCCGCATTTATGTCTTTAAAAAATCAATTTTTTTCACGCCATGTAAAAAGAGATGTGAAGGTTGTTTGCTACCAAGCATTTATTCTACCAATTTTAACATACGCGTGCCCAATATGGTGGAAAATAAGTGCTTCGTATATGGAAAAAGTACGCGTTTTCGAAAGGAAGTGCTTAAGAGCTTGCTTGCGCATGTACCGAAGTCAGCATTCAAATAACTGGCATTAGATTTCCAATAAAAAACTTATGGACGCTTCTGGGTTATCCAGAACTGACAACGTCATACTGGAACTTGTGAGAAATCATTTTGCGCTCGCGAAATTTATTAATAATACTTCCATCTCAGGAGCATTATATCCAAGTCCAAGGTATTTCGAAAATACTTTGGAGAAAGGACTAATTCCACCGGAAGCGTTTCTATATCTTGATGCACTTGAATATTTATCAGATTCGGGTAATTTACCTATAATTTATCATCTAGAAGATCTACAGATAAAAGGGTTCGACATTGTTTGTAGGTAACCGAAATGCAAATTGGAGATATTGTAATAGTATACCTGAGCGTGATAAAGTAAATAATGAGCGAACAAACTTAAATAAATACTGGTGGCTTGACTGGACTGTAGTTAATACATTCTCTTCAAACGGGTGGCTTGACTGGACTGTAGTTAATACATTCTCTTAATACGGGTTGCATATATGCATCCAAAGTATGTATTTCTTAATTTTTTCTTTTTTTTTACTAGTTGAAGAAACGTAATTTAACTCTAAGTATTTTAATTGTTTTTATCTTATACAAAAACGCATATAAAATTAAAGGTTTTTCTCCCCTTTTTTCCTTTAAAATTAAAATAATATAAGCAACAAAACATATGCAATAAAACAATATTTATCGATAGATTTATATAAACTTTTAGTATTGAGTACCTCCAAAGGTCATTTCCTCCGATAATTTTCTAGGTATTGTAGTATTCATTGTTCTACAAATATAATGTAAAATTATTGTTAAATTGGGATAAATAAATGAATTTACTAAAAAAAAAAACGACATTTCGGCAAAGACTTATTGTTTACAAATTTTTTTTGGTCAGTCTCTCTTCCTTACACGATTTTCTTATTAAAATAGAACAACAAATAAAACACTCCAAAAACACGGTGTACACAACAACTAACCTTGTAAGTCACCCTGAAAATTTTATAACCTTATGATTAGTGAAAACAACTTGTTAATTTCCGTATTATACTTAGTTAAGTTTATATTGTGTAAGAAACCAATTTTGCTCATATTGTTGTTACTTTTAACCTAAGCTCTCCGTCTTGAAAATCAGCATTAAAAATTATAAAAATGTTTTGTTTAAGCTAACTGATAGTTTTCCAGTCTAAGCCTGGACAACATTGAGTTCATATCAGCCTTCGATCAAAACAAACGTTACAATTTATTCTATTTAATAGAACCATAATAATTAGATTCATTATATTTTACTTTAATGTTGTTACACGAGTTAAAAGTTTCTATTCACCCAACAATCAAATTATATTGTAGTAGCCCTAACTTAATTTTTATAACTTTAATGAGTACTAAAAAATTTTTCATCACCGAACACTAAAAGCATTTTCACACAGAATATAAAGTATGGCAAAAAACAGTAGAAATAATAAAAAAAGTTAAAAAATTATAAAAGTAAGCGAAAGTAGGATATAGTAATGCGAAAAAAAATACAAAGGGTACAAAAAGACAATAACAATGGGCAAAACAACAAAAAGTACAATAACAATAACAACAGTGACAAATAGCAACAAAATGAAAACGAATAAAGTTATTTAAAAAACGTGCATTGAATTAATTTCATTTTCCGCTATGCCACCAAACTTTTTTTCGCCTTCTTTTTCTGTTTTTGCAATGATTTTGTTATTTTCCTCTCGCTTTGCGAAACAAAAAAAAATGAAACAAGTTGAAACACAATGAGAGATATTAAATAAAAGCTCCAGTAAAAACTTTTACTAAGCGTTGCGGGAGTTGGAAAGAAATTCGAAACACAAAGTAAAAAATAAAACTGACGCAAAAAGGTGTCAGTAAAATCGATCAAAAATTGACCAAAAATTTAACAGCAAATAAACAACGGTTTTCAGTTTGTCCAAAGAGATTCAAAATATTTTCATCGATACGAGTAGCTTTGTTCTTGATAACAACGAAGACCTTACACGCAGAAAGGATGTTAGTAATGGAACTCTTTGACCCAAGACAAATAATGTGAACTATAATTTGGATACAATGTGGAGTAAAAATCAATATGATGTTCATCGTCCGGTGACGATTGGCAGGAAAAGTGTATGCAGTTATATATAAAAAAAAATGCCAAAAAGTATGCTATAAAAAAATTGTATTTCAAAAAAATGCACATAGAGAGTTTGAGAATCCTTGTAGAAACTAATAAGGGAAACAAGAACAAAAATAGGACAAATGCCAACAGTAAAAAGAACTCACAAAAACTCTCCAAAATCGATAAAGAATTGAGAATAAATCAACGAATTTATCAAATAAACGAATATATAAAACGCGACTTAAAAATTAAGTCTTTTTGTCCACAAATAAATAGTCAAGTGATTTGTTTTATAACTTAGAAGAAGACAAGAAATTTAAGTGTAGTACACTCAAAAATTTTAACTAAAAATACAGTGATATGAAAAGCGTCTAATAAGTTTGCTAAATCTCTCTCTCTCTCTCTCTCTATACTGTCATTGACAGAGGTGTTGAGAGTCTGTTGGTGATATTAGCGTAATTCTATGAAATTGAGATGGCATATGATGAAAACGTTGACGCTGATTTCAGAAAGAAACTCATGACGTATTATGGTGTAAGGTGATTGATAGTGAAAATGGATCATATTCGTTGCCGCATTTTAATTACACGTGTGTAAGTACATGGGTAGCACAAGGACATGTTTGCTATAAGTATGTGTTAGCAGGAGATACCAAATTATTCGATCTTCTCTCTTGCAATCTCTTTGAAAAGTTTTAATTAGTTACAATTCATTATGTTATTTCAAATAAAATTGGGAAGATTCATGTATGATGCACGAATCCTCTACGAGAGAGTAATGATAACAACAACTTTTACCAAAAAGTAGCAATTAATATAAAAACCGAATGGGAGTCATCAAGAGTTACAGCTGCGATACTTTTGCGATCTAATGCAGAGCCTTCTTCAGTTTTACTGGGGAGTTTTCCTGGGGATGTAATTACAATGATATATTTTTTCCAAATCATAAATCGATAAATATATATCATACGAATCGCAAAAAATCTTTTTACATTTGCAATTGCTTGATAGGATATTTCACTGGTAGGCACTACCCGTGAAAGCTGTCGAGCAACGCAAGATATGACAATTACTCTTTAAAGTTTGTGAGTCTTCACATAAAAGTGGACCTTATTCCATTACAAAACAGCTAATTTTTTTTCTTTTTTACGAAAAAATCACTCAAAATTTCAGACGAAGAAACAAATCAAAGAAGTTACCTTCACTTTGAAACTTTCATTTAACAAAATCCGCCACTGTAGGGCACTTAGAGAGCAAAGTAATGTTGAAAAAAACATAAAGTAATGGGCAGCACATTTACAGAACTGTGTGACTATGTACTTAATACGACTGACTGTGGTATAGTGCGCTATTGTGGGTCGACAGGATGCGTCGTCAAATCTGGGAGTGTCGACAAATGACGAAAATGTGCAACGACCCAAATCAAACTCATTTCAGTTGACGCTGCTGCCGCAGTTTGTATGGCGGCGACGATGTTGATGTAGCTATGCAGCAGGACATGACAAGAACATGAACGTGAATGGGTTTTTCAAGAATAAAAAAAACTGTAAACTTTGCCACAGTTTTGTTGTGATTTTGCAAACTTTTTCCACGTTTTAGTCTTTGCTGACTTTTGCTTTAAAATGATCTTTAACTGCGTTGCGCTTTTTTTCCCAGTAACTACTGTAGTTTTTTGTTGCTCTTGTAGCATTTATGGTAACATTTTACATTTAATAGCGCAGCATTTTGCACTCATTTGTGCAGTGACTTCATCAACGTGCTGCGTGGAAGTCTTAAATTGTGTTTAGTGTGTCGTTATCCTTTCGGTGAATTTCTCCGCTCACATCGCACTATTTTTGTTTTTCGCTGTATTTTTGTTACTGTGTTTATGTATTCAGATGGTATGTGTTGCATGTTTAATATTTTAATTATCCTTGATATGCTTTGTCTCTTCTTCGGTCGCGCTTTCACTCTCTTCATTTTTATTTATTTTATTGAAGTGAATTTTTTTGTAATTCGTTGCAATTTTCTGTGTCATGCAGGATGTCCTGCACTTAAATGCTCACATTATGTTCGAAAGGTCCTTACGATTGAAAACTTGCAAATTGTAAGCTTAAAGTGCTTCGTTTTTAAGCGACAATGTTTTACATATACTTTACAGACATTATATTTTAAGATCTTAAAGATTTTGTTACTAAAGATGACACTAGGCCCACTTACCGAATCCTGTTCACATTGTTCGGATCATGCTCACTTTACTGAATTTTATAGCGTTTAATTAAATGCAATAACTTTCGAGTTTATAACAAAAGTCAAATTTTTGTGACAGACGCTCCGGGTATTGGTAGGTATCAAATCCATTCAAATTGTAGTTATTGCTTAAGGAAAACTATAAAGGGAATAAACAAAATGCTAAGTTTAACAACAAATCAAAATATTTAAGTGGATTCTGGTCAACTTGCCCTACACCACCAATTCGGAATACCCATTTTAATTCGTATGTGTACCTGGGCTAACAATTGGGTTAATTGACAGTTTACTGCACGTGAAGGATAACACACACCGCACAGGAGAGAACGACAAAAAGATGCTTGTCTACAATGAAATTCTTGACAGAATCTCGAAAGGAAGGAAGAAGCACAAGCTGCAATAATTCCAGACATTGGCATTTGCTTTGTTGAACTTAACTTTTTATGGTTCACATTTCAGTTATGTTTCTTATTTTGCTGTACAAAGCTTTTTTTTTTTCCTTTAAAACTTTTTTTTTTTTCGTTTTCTGACATACCAATCAGCATGTCCAGCACATCTTATATGACCATTTCACAAAAAACAAGTCACTGAAAATGAGGTTAAAGCAAAGAGAAAAGTTCCTGCATGTCAGTGGCTTGGGTAAGTGGGTCATCTCAGCTGAACGCAGCTCAACCAGGTTAATTCTGTAGGTGAAAGATGCCAATGGTTTTGTTCTTCAGAAGACATCGTTCAACCTGATGGCAGCACTTTTTGATTTTCACGTTTCTTTCTTTTTTTCGAAAATTTACATCCATTTCTTTTTTACTGAAACTGCTTGCCATGTTTTTTCTACTCCACATACAGCTCTGGAATTTTTTTAATACCAATTTTAGTTGCTTTTTCCAATGTTTCCTACGCTTGTCGCATCCTGTGAATTGTAGCATATCAAATTCAACCATTTTCAAAATGAACGGACAGACTTTAGGTTGCCAACACGTTTTGCAACACATAAACATATTAAGAAAAAGAAAAAAACACCTGCACGCACACACAGACTATCACAGTTACAAGGACATCAGAGGTATATTGTTACACATTGCAATGTTATGTGGGAAACATATGTTGGAGATACGAGCTTTTGCTCGCGTGTCCTTTCTTCGAGGGATCTGCTTCCTCAGCAACGTGTTGTAAAAGGGTTCAATTATGTTTCATCGGCTGAGTTTTTTATACTCCTTTTTATTCGATTCCCTTAAAGATTTTCATTTATTATAATTTTATTTGGATTTCTCCTTTTTTCTTATTTATTGACTTGTGTCAGGATTATCGAGCATGTTCCGCAACATGACTGCATAAGAGTGCAGAGCAAAGTTGGAATGCAATCGTGTGCTATGATAGTCTTATTTCAAATTGAAAGCAAAAGGTTTTCGTTGCCGAGATGAAGCCAAAAGGAGAGTTAAAACTTAAATTCAATATAATCAGATTAAGTAACAACTTGGATGATTGTGAGTAAGAATATTATTAAAACTATAAGTCCATAACGAACTTCGAGGTTCCGCTCGAAATGGAAACAATCATCTTATTCAATCTTTATAATAAGACTCATGGTCCGACTGATTTATAACTATCCCTGATCAAAGCGTTCATTGTAGAAACATTTCGAGCGTACGCATATTTTAAGAAAGATTTTTGATAAATTCAAAACAAATGAAATTCCAAATTCGAAATTTATGAGCTTAACTTTTTCCATATTAAAAACGTATTGACATGCTTTCCAGCTATTATCCAAGTTCAGAACATCGCTCAGATACGTTAGCGTAGCAAGATCGCCCTACACTCCGAGCTCTAACGAATAACCAAATATTTTGTTCAATTGCTGGGTTCTAATTTGCAATTTAAATATGTAGTTAAGAAATTTCGTATAGGGAGCCACAACAGCTACTACCTTTGATAAAAAAAAAGACCATCAGTACAAATAGTTGATTGCATAAGCAAGGGAAGTACAGGCATATATCAATTTGGATCAAATAAAATTCAATTTTATGAGAAAAAAAATGTGATTACTTACTTGTTTTTACAAAGCTTTTAAGATCCTTTCTTAAAAAATGCCTACCTTAATTTTTCCCAAAGTTTCCTTTTTTGAAAAATAAAATAAAAAAATGTTAGCAGAAAGCAAAAGTGAATTCTTATGATTTGACCAGATTGAACAACAATCAAAGCAAATAAATATAGCAACCAAGGACAAAAAGAACCAACAAACAAACATAAACGTTAAAGCAGAAAAGCCACAAAAAAAGAGTGAAACTCACCTGCTTCATCCAAACGCCAGCAAAATGTTTAAAGGATGACTGCCAGAGAAACAGGAATGAGAAAATAAAATGAATTGCAATAACAAATGAACAAAAATGTCCGTCATCGAACGACACGTTGCATGAAAAGGATTAAACTGGGTGAATGGAAACAGCACTGGAGCACTAGTACTAGTGATAATACAGCGAACGCTCGCATGTTGTTAAATTTGTATTTTGTATTCTACACTGGCAAGGATATCTTGCCGGCAGATTGGTATAACGACAACGACACAATAACAACAATGGTAATAAAAAAACAAAGCAGAAACATCACGTGAAACAAACAACTTTGATTTGCTGATACCACAATGAAAATGCACACATACATACCAATGGCTGGGTGATTCCACAAATATTGAGAGAATAATTTTTTTAAACTACCACTTGCAATTTAAAGGAAATACAGAATAAATAATAATTTTGGTGTCCTATTTCCGGATCATCAGTTTAGAGATTAACATTCGCCTACCGAAGACGTGTGTTTTTTCCTTCACCTGTAAACAGTGTAGGTGATGGGGAAGGAATCGCTTCAGAGAAAATTTATTGATTAAAATGCATAACGATATTTCTGAATGCATACTTTTCCAGAGCATTGTAGGATTTATCGAAGAGAGTAATCGATTGCTTTCCAACTAAAATTTAATTTAAAGTGTTTTTCCATTGTCATTATGTAGCGTTGTCTATAGTTTAAGGTGTAGATTTGAGACTCTATAGAGAGTATTTTCCGGGAAGCTCAGAGCAATATCTACTACAATTTAGAAAAAATTAAACAAGAATTTCAAAAAATCTTGAAAGCAAATGTAAATGGAGCTTAGAAATAGAGCCAAGAAATAGTTTTTTAATATAAAAATATCATTAAATGAAGTCAGCTATCATTCTCAAAATAAGTCGTAGAATTCTACTACTTGCAGTGCAAGAAAGTAGCAGAAACTTATAGGCCACGCTACTCATGGCATTGTCCTTACAAAGATAAGCACACACAGATCCAGAAGCAATTGCTGATGCCGTTATTTTACCTCCTTATCCAGTTGTATCAAGTTGTTACAAAATGTTGCTATTGAATTTAATTGAATCCTTTCAGGTGTAGCATTTTCGGGATTTCATTGTTGTATTGGAAACTTGTACACATAAGAGGCAATATAAAATATACATAGGGCTATGACAAATAAAATGTTGCTTCTGGTATATTGTGAATTTAAAAGTTTATTTTATTTGAGAGTGTAATGTAACGATTGCAGTGGCACCTGGTAGCAAGCAATTCATTTTAAAGTGATACGGATTTAGTTGTCCACGCAGAACCATTCAGATATTCTTATTGATTGATAAATTGAGCCAATGTTGCTTTCATGTCTAAAGCACTTAAAGTGGACAAAAGAGCTCGTTTTATTCTTTTGAAAAATGAGAGTAGGAAAATATTTAACTATTTCTTTTTCTATAATATTCCTGCAGCCGTTGCAAAAAAGGAATTTGAAATGCCTGAAACTCATATAGCTGTAGGTATTTCTATATCTTATTTCCTGGGACGAGGTATATAGTAGAATTGAGATCAGTTAAAGTATTTGTTAGCCTGCAAGGTTTTTCATTCAATGCGCGCCTTTCTAGACAGATGTTTTGTATTATCTCCTCAAAAGGGTCCTAGGAGTAGAGATTCGTTCTATGCGATGGGTCAAAGCTAATTTTTTTAAGAAGTGGAGTATGTTAATCATTTAATGGAGCTACTCAAGGCTTTGGACGCGTTGTAAGGAAGGATTTTTAAGACATCTAAGGCTGTACAGCTGTATAGAAAATTCTTTAGTGATATATTCTTGTTTCGAGAATTAGATATCTAATCTATCACTGCCAAGTTTGAACCGCTACACCGATTTTGATGAAATATGGTAGAGATATACATAAATTGATTCCTGAGTAAAGACGTTTTCTTTCATGCCCCTCACAGTAAAATCCGTTTTTTCTCATTAGCCAATTAGCCGATTTTGAAAATATTTTGTACGGAGATGAACTGAACCCTAAAGATAGGTATTTGATATAAACAGGTGGTGCCACGCCCCTGAGCGATTTTGATTGAATTTTTTTTTTTGGGTTTCTCAATAGGTTAAGAATATAACATATATCGATATCTCATTACGATGACACATCAGACCGTGATTGCTTCTATTTTTAGAAATACTGTCCTATTCTCTTCCATTGCTTTATGCAAAACTTTGTGTAAATTTTATATAGAAACAATATCTCAGCAAATGATTCAGCTTTCATACAGCCCAAAGAAAGTACATAATGAGCATCAATTTCAGTAATGAAAATTCAATTTTCCTCATTAGTTTGCAAATAGCTAAATTTTACCAAATTTCAATAAACAAAACGCTGTTAAAGCTTAAAATGAACGAAAACTGTTAAAAAAAAACATTTGTTTAAAAAAAAAAAACAAAGCCAATACCCTTGTCAAGGCACGTCTCTAACGCATAAATCAATGTCACTAAAAATACATGGGTTGCAGCCGCCACCGTTTGCCAGGAATAATTGATTTGATTACTAAACATTTTTCTTTACGCCAGAACGTCAAATGTCAAATCCTATAGAGATTCTGAAAATCTACACAATTAGGCAATTTTTGGCAAAAAAAAAAAAAAACAAAGACTTAAAACGAAAACTTTTAAAAAGAATATTTAACGAAGATATAAATAGTTGGT
The DNA here is from genome assembly GCA_963680825.1 of Meiosimyza decipiens. NCBI lineage: Eukaryota > Metazoa > Arthropoda > Insecta > Diptera > Lauxaniidae > Meiosimyza > Meiosimyza decipiens. The sequence continues at coordinate 141,607,838 of OY804258.1, forward strand.
GCAAACTTAAGAAGACTTATTTTATGAAATTGCGATATGTTTTTCCATTTTCAAACCTCACTAAATTTTCCAACGCAATAAAATTAATTGGCTTAGAACTTCAATGAAATTCAACTAAATCATTATTGGTAATTAAAAACGTGGCGCACATAAGCCGCACCTTTTCCTAATATTTTGCATAAATTCAAAATTATGGGCCATTTATTTGGTATTCAGAAATAAAGAGCTTATTTTCACCTATCACGTGGCAAAGCAGAAAATATGCGCTCCATTATGCAAGGTATCGTTTTTAATTAACTGTCATTAGCATAAAGTGAAATCATTCGCCATAGCAATGGTCTGTTTAATTTATGGTATTTTTGTAAAAGTCTTCATTAGGTCGAATATATGGCTAGTGATATTTATGGAACTGATTTTATGCAATTGCTAGATAATGCCATAAATTGCATGAAATGTTGAGTGCATGATTTTTTTGGAAATTTTATGATATGTAGGCGAAATTGTGGAAAAATAAAAGTTTTGAGTCTTAAGTCAAATGTAGACTGATCAATTTAGTTATAGTGGAAATAAAAACTATTCAAAGTCAAATAGCTCATTTTGCACTGAATAAAAACCATTTTTCTTAATTTCTGTTAACAAAAAATTAACAGAAAGATCTTTTTTCTATATATATATACATATATCAAAAAAATTCATACTCATGATTCTTATGGCATAGGATAGCTTGAGAAATTACGGATCTAATTAACTACGCCAAATGCCGGTATCTTAGTTCAAACCTATAATTATCCTGAGAGAATTTCCTCTATCTCAATAAGAAATTCATCAAATTGTCATAAACAAATCATTAATTATCTCGAAACTCGGTTTCTTTAAAGTTACGCCTTTTTCGCAGTATTGGCGATCGGGAAAAAATCTCAGGTTAAAATAGTTAAAAATTGTCAGACTTATACATATTTCCACAATGCAATTGTAACGCAATTCACTTTTCAAAAGAATTGAGCATTATCTACAGCTGATCGCCATTAATCTGAAAGCTAAATAAATTAACCCTTTAATTGTCGCACAAATTTCAGCTTCATGTTAAAGTGTTAATTTTTTAACGCTCGTAATCTTGTGCCACCTTAGGCACAATTTTGCTCATAGATGAGTGCTTAGAAGGTACACACACCAAGCGCATATCAGTCAGCATTACCAAGGCAACATGATGACGACGACTACGACGATGTTGATAAACCATGGAGTTTTGCAAATATTCACTTAAGTTTCATTTCATTTCATTTTCGATCCGCGTACGTTTTCATTCCAATCACGTTTCAATTTAATATTTGTTGTGCCACACGTTTGCTGTTGTTGTTGCTGTTGTTGTTGTTGTCGTTGTTGCAAAATATTCAACAACAACATGTACATTTATGGCGCGAATGAGACACACTGGCACAAGGGCATAGAAGCTGGTTGGACAACAGTGGTAGTGTGCGGGTGTAGTTGAGGAAAAATAACTTTTACCTGTAGTAATCATAAGCAAAATTGACGCAGCAATAATGTCACATTTGTGAATTGGAAAATATCCTCCTCCGGCTGTGGAGCTGTCATAGTGGTAGCACGGTATGCCAACACCGCCCGGCCCGCAGCAACAAGAATGCTGAGTGGAAAGTTGTTTAATAATTCATAGATAACCCATAGGGAACGAACGAGAGACGATGAAACGCTGCGTAGAAGGGATACACCATAAAAAAAATTGCTTGTAGCATTTTAAGATGATTTCTAGTTGCATGATAATTGAAAAATGAGGAATGGTAGCCAACAGAGTATTGACACTCGGGTATTGTAAAAAGTTAATTTCGTAGTGGAGTGCTCTCTTGCTTTTGGCTCAGCATTTTGTTTTTGGTTGCATTTTTATGTAAATTGGTGTTGAGAAAATTTAATTTATATTAAATTATGTTACAATTCTGATTGCATGAAAACTCTAACTTCAGCAGCCTGCATTATTTATCAAACTCACTAGTTTTATGAATGATTTTTATGAATTTGAGGTAAAACCTGATCGATTTTTAGTAAATAAAGAAGCTATGTTGATTACTTAGGACAACGATGTTAAAAACTGTGCTTATTTGTAACGAATAAAACATGCCTACTTATTCAGTCTCTTCGATGACCAACATAATGGCCAACACTTCTGCAACTTTAGCAAAATTGCTTACTCAATGTTCAAGTAAAGTTTTCTCAACCTGTCGTCAGTGAGGTAGGGTGTGACATACCCCCCGTGATTATAAACAGAGACAACTTTCTCTTCATACGACTAGCTGCTTCCATGATGTTAGCAGCTGTAGATAAAACATCCTTAAACTGGCACAGCATGCACGCTTCGTCGAGCGTTACACATTGAAGGAAAAACACGCAGGTAAACACTGCTGGTGTATGTCAAAGCCCACCTCATTGGCTGCGTTACTAGAAACTTCGGCAAATAATGCGTAGAAGCTCTAAAAAAAGTTTAAGGAACTACAAATGCGTACTCTCGGGACAAAAACGGGAAAACTATATTTACATGCGTCAACTCTAATCATTTTATTTGCATGGAGCATGCGCACATTCTGAAAGTCTTTTTAACTTTCATATATATCCTCAATTAATATTATTCTAACATTATTATTATTTTGTATGTTGTTTATGTATATGAAGTAAAACTTTATTAAAAATATTTAGTTGTATTCAGCACTCTGAATTCTGAGTAAAAATCAAGATCATTTTCATAAAAATATAATCTAATGAGACAATCTAAGCATAATCTACTTAGTCTTAGTGAAATGACATAAGTTTAGCAATCGCTGGCTCTTACTCTTCTCTAAATAAAAATTTCCTTTAATATAAAATTTTCATCGCAAATTTCAAAATCTACCCGAAAACCTCACACCACTGGCTTTAATTTTGTTACCTCACTCAAGCAGCTGCAACAACAGCAACAACAACAATACCAACATCATTTCAGCGAGTACAAATTATTGAGAGGAAAACCAAACAAAACTCAAAACAAAAACAATAAATAAATAAATAATGAAATCAAAATTTTTCCAAATTTCATTCATTCGTGCGCAATAATTTCAAAAATTTACGAATTCAAATTCAAACTTGAAATTCATTCCAACTGCCACTGCCACTACAGCGGCTGCTGTTGCGGTTTGCAATGGCAACGCCTCGCACATTTTGCGGTTTGTTTTTGAATTAACGCGCAGCGCACTGCTGGCGGGATTGCTTTGCCGCACATAAACAGAGAAACAAACACATGCATACCAACGTGCCAACACTCACACAAAAACAAATATTTACTGAGCGTTTATGATTTGTTTGGTGTTGTTGGCTGACTTTGTTTTCTTTTTTTCTTCCCCCTTTTGTTGTTGTTCTGTTTTCATTTGCAAATTGGTGCCAGCAAATATTTCAAATCTTTTAACATTCCTAAATTTTATTAAATTTCTGCAAGGTTACTAACACAATGAAGGGAATGAGAAGTAAAAAAAATTTACTAAGCCCAGCAAACATTTGGAATATTTTTGAATCACTTGTAACTCTTCCAGAAATACTTTGCGGGATCAAACTTTAACACAAAAGATTAAAAAGTGCAACATTTCAGGTAGATATATGAACAGATTTATAAAATAATTCGAGTAAACTTTAGTTTACATATTAGATATTTTTAAAATTTTATATAATTCAATACTTTATCGTTATATGAGTTACACCTTTAGCACAACATATCGAAGCTGATGCTAACAGGCTTGTTCACTGTTTTCAAGTCATGTTTCAGTAGCTTTGTGTATAATTCTTTCACGACTAAAAATGCTTGCTGGGTATATACATGTATTAAAATGGCTTTCTGAAATGTCGACTCAAGATGGTGTCAAAGAATTTTCCGCTACGTGTTTGTGTAAATGTATGTATTTTTAGTACCTTTCGATGGTAAACGACAGGTGTGAACGGAAGCGGTTAGATTTGCTTTAAAATATTCTTGAACGCCTTTGCATTTTACTTGTCATGTGAGTAAATTAATTTGAATTTTATTTCTTAAATATTTTAGACACTCTATACCCCTTAGGTTGTTTATAACTGCAAAAAGAGAATTTTATGCTCAGAAACAGGTGCAGATGACAAACGAATTTTTTCAATACATTTTATTGAGTTTTTTTCTAAAAAATCTGAAGTTTTATTTCTTATTATCTGGTATTTGAATCTTAATGAAATACTAATTTCGCTGGAGACAAAAAACTTTGAAAAAATTTAATCTTACACCATCAACATTTTCTATAAATAAAAAATATACTGATGTGCTCGACAGGGAAAACACTTAAATAGCTTATTGCACTGAATTCACTTTCTCTTTCTGATATTAATTTTTGTTTTATCGTAGCTAATTTCTAACATTTTATTTGATTTTATTTTGCAAAAATTTATGTATATAAAACATTTGTAGAGTTTTTTTTTATGGACACATGAAAAGTTTGTAAAGTCTTAATTATCTATAGTCATTTGCAATAAATTTTGATTTTTGTCTCATAGTCGTCTGGAAATATCTGTAGCGTTTTATTTGTTGTATTATCAAACATACAGACAGTGCGGCCTCGGTTAAGGCGAGTCAAAAAATCTCAGGTAACCGGGTATTGGATAAGAAAAACATTAAATGTAAAATGTCAATTCATCGAAAAAAATCACCATTTATTTGCTTAAGAAACCATTTGTATAAACAATTCTCTATCTAGGGGTGTTCACAAACTCTCAAAATTTTTCGATTTCGCAGGACAAATGCTACAGATAATATTTAAATGGCATACGCTGCAATAAGCGTGGTAAAATTTGTTTGAAAAGTTGCACATACTTAGTCTGTAATGAAAAAAAATCTACTCTTTGCGAAATTAAGGAGTTGCATTTATCGAAGGTTGCGTTGATTGAAGTCGCACTGTATGTATGTGGAATTATGTTAATAGCCTCATAAGACATTCGTAGTGTTTTTATTTTAATTATTTGATATATATCCTAAGGAACCATTTGAAACAATTGCTGGTCATCACTTCTAGGGTTTTGTTGCAAAGCATCATTTAGTTAATTCAACGAAATGAAGTTATGATTATGCCAGTGTGGAAGCAATATAAGGATATTTGAAATAATTAGCAAGTCAAAACATTTATGTCAGTATTATATTTTTTGAATCACTATAACATTTGAGATTTGTGGAAATGTTCTGAAGCCAGACATGGTATGCACTTTTTCGAGGGTGAATATTATCTTTTGTCATGGTCACTCAATTTTTTTACGCAAAATTCACAAAAAGTTTCTATAAAGAAGATTACTATTAGAATTAGTCCAAAATCTACTAAAAATTTGTCGAATTTACAGGCGCATCCACAATCTTTCCCCCATCACATGTAATTGGTCTTGAGCTCGCAGATATTTACATATAGCACTTACAACTTCATACGTATCGCCAGAATAACTTTCAACGGTGCCCTCGTCAAGATGTGTGTTATATCAAAAGAGCAATTGCATGTACAGGGGGAAAGAGTGTCGAGTTTTTGGCGCACTTTGTTTATGTTTTTTGCTATGATTCTTAGCTGGTCAACGAAGGAAATAAGACATAGTGTGCTTGCAGACTCTTAAACGTCGACCAACAAAGCTTACTGATGATATGACGTAGCGATCATTGAAACTAATATAAGCAGCTGGTTGTCCATTTTTTGTTCAAAATTTACAATTGCTGGAGATATTCTCTAACAATTAATGCATTTTGCGCTTGTAATTTTTTTGTTGTTTTTGCACTAAAAGTACGGAAGACAAAGCTCTGTTAAAAAAAATGTTACCTAACTAGGTGAGCTTAATATTTAGAAAATGTATACGTGGATATAAGATGTCTTAAATAAGTTGTAAGCAAATGCGAGTTTCTATCAAAAATTCACTTGATTTTATATTAAAGATAATATGAAAACCTTTTAAACAGTTTTTAATATGATTTCATGTAATACATTAAATAAAAAATAGCTCCTTAGCTGTTGAAAATTCAAACCTTAAACAATTTTTAAAATTCAAATCTCTATTCACCTCAATAGCTATCAGTTAAAATATATTTAATTTATAAATATAACGTACATACATACACACTTTCATGAAACGTCAATACATATGTATGTAAGCTCTCACACAGCCGATTTAGCTAGAATTACAATAACAATAACAATAAGCTTTTTATTGCTTTTGTAACACGCCGCTTGTGTTAAGCCTATTAAAAATTAAAATTCAATAAGCGCAGAATTTGCATTCAATCCGTTTGGCAAATGTGCTGTCAACACAAAAATGTCAGTGCGCCCACACAAAATGAAACAAGTTGAATCACATATGTATGTACACATGAGTATGCATTAAAAAGCACATCTATTTGACATGCATGCATATATATGTATGTATGTACAATGTACATATGCCAATCTATGTTTGTCCATAAAATTGTATTGCATTTTTATGCACTCAATTTTATTGGCATTTTTACGTTTCAGTGATAGACAATTTTGTTTATTTTTATGATTTTAAATATCATATGTATGTTTGAGCACATAAATATTTCATAAATTAAATTTAAAATACATAAATAAAGTTTTTTAATTAAAAGTACAACAAATAAATAAAATAAAGGCTCTTGCAAATTGCCCATAATGAATTTTTAGTCAAACAATGATAAAATTTTTAAAGAAATATCAATGTACAAATAATTAAGGCTACTTGAATATGAAATATTTTTGCTCCATTAGAAGATCATATTGCAAAAAAAAAATATTTTCTAAAATGAATACTCTCCTTTTAATAAGGACTGTCCCAGAAAAAACTTACGTTTTATTATTTTTTGTATAATGCTCTACCTGATAATCTTATAGGTCTAAAAAAAGACAATATTTGTTCTATATAAAGTGACGTTTAATATGATGTATACCACTTGAAGATAGCACTTTTGAAGACAAAAAAATCTAACAAGCAACAAAAAGTCCGCAAACTGATTTTGTCCACATACCTGCAAAATCCAGAACTTAAATATTCAGCTGTAGCAAAAATAGTTGGTGCATCAGAAAGAAGTGTCTTCACGGTTATTTTTAATTATAAGAAAGGTCTACCTGTTTCACGAAAAAGGTTCAGGCAGAAAACCAGAATTTTTTAACCTAAAGGTAGCGACGAAGTTGAGGCGCCTTTTTAAGCAAAATCCCAACACCTCTGTGCGAGATATGACGGCTAGAGCAGGTACATCAAAATCTACTGTACAAAAGGTCAAGAAAAAAAGTAAGCTAAGGACATAAAGAGTTCAAAAAGTACCAGACCGTTCTGATGAAAAGCAGTTGATGGCTCAGATGCGAGCCCGAAAATTGTATGAAAGGTACCTGACTAAATTTGATTGCTGTGTTATGGACGACGAAACTTACGTCAAAGCAGATTTTAAGCAGCTACCTGGGCACAAATATTATACATCACCGAAAAAGTGGCATGTGTCTAGTAAATTCAAAGAAAATAAAATTTCGAAATTTCCGAAGCAATGTATGGTTTGGCAGGCCATACGCACCTATGGTCTCAGAAGGCACAATCAATTCCAAAGTTTATATAGACGAGTGCTTCGAAAAACGTCTTCTACCATTTATTCGTGCACATGAGGGTACCCTGATATTCTGGCCAGATTTAGCAACCTCTCATTACTCTAAAGCTACGATTTAATGGTATGCAAGTAAATAGATCAATTTCGAAACCAAAAATAGCAAATCCGCCCATATGCCCAGAGCTTCGCCCAATTGAAAGATATCGGGCTCTAATGAAAAGAGATTTTCGAAGGAGTGGTAAGAATGCAAAAAATTCACAAGACTTCAGACTTAAGTGGAAAAAATCGTACCATACTGTCAATGAAACGACTGGACAAAATTTAATGAAGGGCCTTACGAAAAAAGTAAGAAATTTTTATAAAAAAAAAAAATTATTGCTTAGATTTTTGTTATTTATATTCTGAACACTAGCCATTATTGATAAAAAACGAATAAAGACCAAAAAAATTACTGGGTATTTTTTTTATAATTAAAAATCAAACCGTGAGTTTTTTCTGGGACAGTCCTTAAATTAACTACAGTTCATAAATTTTTATAAAATCAAACATCTATGACCAAGCCACATTCTGGCTTAATAGACCAAACGTTCTTATATGAATTTGAAATTTCTATTTTTGGCTCATCCACTTCTGTAATAAATTTCTATGAGTGATGTCTGTGGTTATTCAAAGTATCCGCAAGAACATTTTGGTTAACCATTGATCAATGATATTTTTCATCACTAAATTAATAAGCTGTCAGTTAAAGTGGTTGAAAGTTTGACCCAATAAGGAATTCAATCAAGCAAATGCGTCGAAATGCTGCACATTTGCAACTGCGACGCCAAAAGTGTAAGCTGCAAGCACAAAGACGCAACTTCATAACGACCCGCTGCGCACGATACTCTAACAACAGGGACGGCACATGCACCAGCCACGTATAATTAATTAAATGAAAATTGCAAGCTGCCTGCTTTGTTGCCACGTTATGTTTTTTATGTCCTACTAAAAAAAACAATAACAATTGAGAAGCACATTTCAGTAAACAATTCAAGTCAAATTTAAGGCTTTTACTGCTGATTCACATAATGGAGAAGGAGATGGAAATAAAATAGAAAAAAGTGTTGCCAACGCAAAAACGCAGCGAGGCAGCAACAGCGGCAGCACATTTTCGCAGTTTATTGCAAATTGCAGCATGCGCACAGTAGGTAATTGAGCGAAGCCTCTTTTGGAGGCATTATCAAAGTCAACTTCTCATGCAACTATGCCAATAATAAGTCTAATAGCATAGTCGAAAAAACTGCTTAAGCTAAGATCTATTAGATACTCGTATATATACATAGGAACTATAGCACGTTCCCTTGGCAGACCTAGAAGAAGAGTTTAAACTTGAACCATTTTATTTATTTTAGCTTTTGACAACTGTCATAGAGGTGTTACTGTTCATATTCTCCATGAAAATCATATTTTCTAATAGGAATCGGTACTGCAATTTCTCTTTGGGATGTCTGTACTGTACATACTCGTTCAGCGGCAGCAAAAATTAACCACAAAATTGCTACTGAAGCAATTTTTTTTAACCTACTTGTTGTGTGTGAGTTGTTCCTATGTTTGCATGTATGAAAATGTGTAAATTGGAATGGAAGTTATTTATAAGAATTTATTCATTAAAAAAAAACGAAAATAAAAATTCTTTTCAAAATATAAACCGAAAAATTTTAGGTTAAGGGATTATCAAATTTTGTTAGCATTTCTGAAATCAGTGATTTGCACTCCCAAGCTACTCGCAAGCTTTACATGCAATTCAGCATACTCGTGCTGGTTGCAAGCACTCGCGTTATTCGATTCGCTTAAAGAAGTCGGGCAAGCACGAGTGTTTGCTTGCGCATTTTTTGTAGATCTTTAGTGAGAAAAATCTAAGCAAGTTATGGTTTTAAGGAAAACCAAAATGAAAAAGTAGCCCAAAAAATATGAAAACGCGCCCAATTTTGTGCCATATTTCTTAGAAAATAAGACGCAAAGTTTTAGGATAAATAAATAAACAACGTAGCTAACAGAGTGTGGAAGAAAAATATCTTAATTAAACAAGAACTTTTCAAATTTTATTGATAACTAACTTATTGGACTAACTTATGCTAATGGACAAAGCATGCCTGTGAATGCAGTAAGTAATCTCTCACTTTACAACATATGTTCTAAGTGCGCTGCATTAGATTGAGAAAAACCTGTTGGAAGTGATTTTTTGGTTTTCAGTGTCGAGTCTCTTAGTAGTAATATCCAGCACTGATCAAGAAATCAAGGAACTTTAAGCTTCAATTTTTTAATCCGTAGGAGTTTTGAAGATGAGTAATAGAAACTTCTTTTCAGCACTTCAAAAAAAAACTAAAGCATCATCACTTCCAAATATACCATACAAATATACAAAAAAAAAAGCATTCTTTAATAATATGAAGAAAAATGATTCTGTGCTATGGCCATGGATTGCTTATCCTTAAACAAAACAATCTCACTCAATTCTAAAAGATAATAAGTCAAGAAAGTATAAATGGTAACATAAAATTCTTACAAACGTCCACCCTACATTTCATATGTGCTATTGCACTTTACTGTTATTCAGTGTTGCTAACTGTTTTGTGCGTCATTTCATATACAATAAACCGAACTGACCCACTAAGTCCTATGTAGCGCATGAGTTGACGCACTGTGAGGAATTTATTGTTTTGCAAGAGGCAGCAGCAGCATCGCCTAAAAAGAGGCAGCAAAATACAAGTATTTTGGTGTGAGTTAATTGCAATGCAGGATAAAATTCTTTAACAGCAGCAAAGAGGTTTCTGCAGGGCTCGCAATTAAACAAAATGGTAAGTTGAGTGAAACTTAATGAAAAACTTCCATAAAATAGGGCCAAAATAAGTATACAAAAGAGTTTAATCGCTTAGATAAAAATAGGACCTACTTTGAATTGCGTATAAAATGGAAACGGAATTAAAAATATGGACTTAAATATATTTTGCTATAAGAAAGAGTTTTGTTGTGGGAAATTAATATTTTTTGATTTTTAATCAATTGAAAATTTCACAAAGAATTGATATTAAAAACTTCAAGCTACATACAACAGCACGCTGCATACTATTGCAACCATAAATGTGCCACACAAATATCATTTGATTTTCAATTTTTCTAAGCGTTTAACATCTAATGCTCGTTAGACGTTCGTACGACTGCAAATTTGTTCGCTGCTCTCATTTTAACATCAAATCAATTGTCAAATCATGACATCGTATAATACAGCGCAACTGAAATTGCAGTAGTTGCGCCATCAACATTAGTCTGTCTGTCAAGTCAGCAATAAATTTTGCTCATTGAACGCTTTATCCTCCCGCCCGCTGCAGTTTCATCCGCTGCCTTTCGTCAACCAACAACGTTCATTTCACTGCATTTATCTTATTTTGCAAATATTTTTGTGTTTCGTTTGCAACGGAAATTACTGACTGCTCCTGCTGACGTTCGTTCGTTTGTTCGTTTTCTATGGAATTTGGAGAAAAACGCATTAAATTTTGTGTACCATACTCGTACAACACCACAAGCAATGCAGCACAAAAGAAAATGACGTCTAAATGCGTTTTCCTTTTCATTGAAAATCAGTGAGTTTATTGTTTGTTCACTTACGACCATAACATTGGTAGCCTATGATTTTACAATCATTTTGCGCTGATTATTTGCGATCGCTTTGTGCTTTTGCAGCTGAAGTGAAATTCTTAATTTATTTACCTCTTACGGACCAAAATAAGGATGGTTCAAACTTCCCACAAAAAATATTCAAAGTATATATGTGCTTCTAAAATCGTAATCTTTTTTATAATATCCATATAATTTTCGATATGGAAAAGTTCGAATTTGAGACCTTCTTTCGTAAAATTAATTTTGATGAAACCTATTAAAACATTATTTTAGAAAACTTTTTGCAGGATATTAAGCACTTTTTGACAGAATTTTCACGATGAATTATTATTATCAGTGGTATAAAATCAAATATTTTAAGCAACATTTACAAAAATATATATATGGGCCAAACCATTTATAATGGGCCTTTCATTACCCTCATGTTTTTTAAATTGGCTGAAACTTTTTTCAGTGATTGGTCTGTTATGTAGAAGATATAAAAAAATTCGATATAATTTTTTTGACCAATATTATTGCTTGAAAAAAAAGTTTTAAATTGTGTTCAAAAAAGCTCGCAAGTAAAACAAAAAAATTCATTGATGAATATAAACAAAAAAACAAAAATCATATTAGCTTTTATATTATTTTTAGGTAGTTGTGTACTAGTAGATGACAAAAAAACTGCAAATCTGATTAAATTAAGGCCTGAACGGTTTCTATGTGGTAAAAGATAAAAAAATTGACCTTCCAAGAAAACATCAATTTCCCAAATACTCCATCATCGATTTCAGGGTTTTTAGGCTCAAAATTTTCAGAACATAGAGTACCATTTTATCCATGTTTTTTTACCCTATTTCATTTTTTGAACACAATTTAAAACTTTTTTTTTAAGCAATAATATTGGTCAAAAAAATTATATCGAATTTTTTTATATCTTTTACATAAGAGACCAATCACTGAAAAAAGTTTCAGCCAATTTTAAAAACATGAGGGTAATGGTAGGCCCATTATAGATGGATTGACCCATATATATTTATTAAAAGTAAGAGTTTCTATTTTGCTTTTGTTGGTTAGTATGTTGGTTAATTTGTTGATTGGTTGGTTTGTTGGATGGTTTGTTGGTTCATTTGCTGATTGTTTTGTTGGTTAGTTGGATAGTTGGTTGGTTTGGTGGTTGGTTTGGTAGTTGGTTTGTTTGTTGGTTGGATGATTTCTTGGTTGATTCGTTGTATTGTTGGTTAGTATGTTGGTTAGTATGTTGGTTGGTATGTTTGAAAGTTTGACTGGTTGGGTTAGGTTGTTGGCTGTTGGTTGGCATATTGGAGGATTTGTTGGTTGGGTTGTTGGATGGTTTGTTTGGTAGTTTGATGGTTGGTTGGTTGGTTGGGTAGTGGTAGTGGTAGTGGTAGTGGTAGTGGTAGTGGTAGTGGTAGTGGTAGTGGTAGTGGTAGTGGTAGTGGTAGTGGTAGTGGTAGTGGTAGTGGTAGTGGTAGTGGTAGTGGGTAGTGGGTAGTGGATTGTTGATTGTTTTGTTAGATGGTTTGTTGGTATGTTTGTTTGTTTTTTTGTTAGTTGGCATATTGGTTGCTTTGTTGGCTTGATGGTTTTTTGGTTGGTTTGTTAGTTGATTTATGAGATGGTTTGTTTGACGGTTTTTTGAACAATTTGTTGGTTGGTTTCCGGGTTGGTTTGCTGGTTGGTTGGATTCTTGGTTTGTTTGTTGGTTGGAATGTAGGTAAGTTTGGTTGGTTAGGTTATTGGTTAGTTTCTTGGATGGTTTGTTGGATGGTTTGTCGGTTTGTTTGTTGGTTCATAATTAGAGAAAAACCACTAGATTTAGTAACTGTATTTATACCAAAGATAGTCTAGACACTGGAACTTAATTTTACTGTTTCTAAGAAATGGGTGATGTCACGCCCGCATATAAGAGTAAACTTAAATTCATCATATCTCATCAACTATTTAGTGCATATTAATGAGTAATGGCACGTATGGTACCGGCCAAAGTAGTACCAATAAAAAAATCGACGGCAATTTTCCTCCCTTATAAGTAAAAAATGATTTTTTTTAAAATAACATAAATGATTCTTATAGTTTGTGGAAGATTCTTAGCTTGGTTAAGAGATAAATCTAATTCATCACATTTCATCTAATATTTGACGCAGATGAATGAGTATTGGTAAACATATAAACGGAGTGGGCAAAACTTAATTTCATTGTTAAAAAATGCGGTCAAACGCCTTCATAAGAGAAAAATGCAAAATTTTTTATATTGTTATTACAATTTTTGAAATAACTTATTAAATTAATTTTTAAATGCAAGATATTTATGATGATGAAAACATTTATTTACTTATTTCCAGTTACGTATTGTCAAGAAAACTATTTACTCCGTGCGAAAGGCTTCATTTTCTGCATCAAAGGAATTCATCAAAGCTAAAATAACTGCAGGCTATTTCATAAAAAACTTACTTCATTTCTCTATAAACACTGCCCGTGTTATGGGCTGCTAATTAGACTCTTGACCACACATGCTTAGATAAAAGTTGGTACGGAATGCTGAAACCATGCCTCAGGATATATTTTTCTCATTACCGCCATAGTAACTGCACAAGCTATCTGCTTTATCTAACTAACTAACTTTTCATCCAATCTATGCATCTAGATAATCCTTAGACTAACTAACACTTCAATTTAATATCAAAATGCGGTAATGTTTAGATTGAAATACAGGTATGTGTGTATTCGTGTTTATACGTATATGCATACAAACTACACTAGATGATAGTATGCGCACGTTGCGAAGGCATAATGATGCTGTGCGTCAGTATATGTTGTTGCTGTGGACAAGTTGGCTATGATACGTTATAGTTGTTGATGTTGCCGACGTTGCTGATGAGAAGCGATTTGTTAAGAAGTTTGCTTTTGTTGGTTTTTTGTTATTCTGTGTCGGTGGTTCCATGCGCTGCAGTGTTGTTTTAAAGCCTTTAAGCTTACAAACAAATTTTCTATTTGCGCAAAAGACAAACAAGTGTCTGCTTTTAGTGATGACGTTCGTTTGAAAATGTTACGGTGGACGTGTATTAGTGTTTGTGTAATTGTTTCTTATATGCAAAACTGAAATGTTTTAGTGTTATTTGCTTTCTTCTTGTTTCTTTATTGACAAAAATAATACTTCAATTAGTGCTGAGCAATAACGTGAACCGAATACTTGGGTTTCATGATTTCATTTTGCAGAATATTTGACAAATATGGTAAGACATTTTTAATCAATTTTTCACGTGTTAAAATGTTTCGTACAAAATACAAGAAAATTCTTTGAACTCTATATCATTTTGAAATCTTCTGACTTTAACAAAAAAAAATTAGAAGTGCTCGCTAGGATGTTTATTTTGAAAGTTTTTAAGATTTTTTTTTTGCCCATATTTTAGCATTGGGTTTATAAATATTTCTCATGAAATTTCAGCTTTCTAGCTCGATCCCGTTATCGGCGCGAACAGAGTTTTTGTGCGATTTCATTGAAATTTGATAGAATAAATACTTAACTTACTAAAACGTACAAAAAGTACTGCTTAGGTGTATGGGAGGTGCCACGACCTGTTGCATTACCACACCTACATTTTTCGTGTAGCTGAAAATGCGAAAAATATAAATCCGAGGAAGCGGTATTTTGAGTTTATTTCATCTAATTTTTTTTTTATATTTGCCGAATTCGATGTTCTTAGTAATAATTTATCAATAACCGGTCACTCACTTGACTGTTTCAATATTTTTGCCAACACTAATCAAAAACTGAGTCACATTAAATATTTATAATGAAAATTACATAGAAAGAGAAAAAAATTGTAATTTTTCCTTTTTATCACTCCTTGTAGGACACACAACAATTTTCCATTTTTCCTCAAGTCAACACATAAAACCGAAGTAGCAGTCACTACGACAGATCCCAGCAAAATGGAAAATAAGAAGCATTTTTATGAGTATCATAACCATTTTAGCAGCAGCATGACAGGCTGTGTATACAAAAATTGTGCTGCATTTTATAGGAGCAGCAAGTTCATAATATGCAGTATGAAATTTTGTTAAATTTTGACAATGACGAACCTACTTTTGTTTTTAGCTTTAAGACTCAAGAAAGAAAGAGCGAAAAATAAAGTAGTTTTCAACTCCAGCCCAAGGGTAAAAATAAAAATTATAATACAATAAAAATAAAAAATAGAAATAAAAATAAAATAAAAACAAAATATCGTAATTTTGTGAGCGCACATTAAAGTTTACAATTATGACTGCGTATTTGCAAGTAGGAGCAGAAAGGAAGAAAGGCGTGCCAACGGAAACGTAATACATCGTACTACGTTGCACGTTGTATTCTTTCGTATGTGTGTACTCTTTGAAATATTTATAGAATTTTTTATTTAATTTTTTTATTGCTGCAGGATACTTTTCATTACACAAAACGAAAATCTTGAGTAAATTTCCTCAAAAGCTTAGAGAAAACTAAAGTAATGTAAGCAAGCTTTTTTGAAACTCAAAAGTTTTCCAAGAAAATGTCGTTTCTTAAAGTGTATACAGCCATCATGTCAGAAGCTTTTTCAATTTACTGGTAGTTTGGTTCAACGTAGTGGACTGTGGGTTGTTGTATCTTTCAGTTCTGAAAAATTTAAAAACTCAAGGTTGCATTGTTTCAAGGAACCCATTTTGTTTCCATGTACCTCTTTTACGGGTAAGCTTAAAATTCGAAAATTTAAAACAAATCTCAAGTCTTTTACAGTTTGAAGTAAAGGAGGTATGAAAAACTTAAGTTTTTATAACAACGAAATTTAAATAATTTTGAAAATAAATGTCTTTAAGAAGATAACGAAGCTTTAAGTGATATTTGCCAACAAGTACCGCTAGCCGTAATGAAGTTTTACTCATTTTCAATAGTGAGAGCGGGTAGGTACGAGGGATTGTTGTATGCTATCTAAAATTTACAAGTGAGAGTTTTGAGGTAGCCTAGTTAAAAATTACAATGTACAGTGATGACATAAAACAGAAATCAACTTCATTATGGGTCATTATTGAGTTTTTATAAAGGGTGATTTATTTATTTGAAAGAATTCACCAATTCCGTGCATTTACTTTTTTAAGAATATTTCATGTAAATGTTGCCCACAGCTACGCCTGAGGTGGTTCATCCGTAAGCTCCAATTTTGGCATACTTTTTCCAATATTCTGTTTGTTGACGTACCTATTGAGCCAAAAATGAGCTTCGTCGCTGAAGAAAATTGTTCGATAAAAACACGTTTTCCACAGAGCACGAATTGTGATAATAAAATTCAATGATTTGCAAGCGCTGTTCGTTTGTTAGTCGATTCATGGGGAACCACATCTCTGTCCAGCAAATAGTTAAGTAACTGCGCTAGCAAAACCTTTTTCAAATGTCTTATCAACGACAACCGATATAATGCAAATACAAGATCAGCTCAACAATCGAAAAAAATGCAGTAATTTCACAGCATCAATGCCTAAGATAGTTAAAATGAAAGTGTTGGCTTTTGACGTGGTCAAAATAATTATTTTTCAAAAGATATCAAAGTTAATAAAGATAAGTTAAAATGTTAATCATATGGCTGGACTAAAGTAGTTTGAAATAAGGCAACTTATATCAAAAGATACCTACAGATTGCTTTTGAGTTGCACAGAACAACAACATCGTATTGAATAATTCTGAATTTGGAATTGTAATATTGAGGAAATCGAACATTTTTTGTGTATTTAGAAGTGCTCCAAAGCAAAAGGTGGCTTTTTTTACCAAAAAATAATCTAAAGTAACTCAAAAGAGTTTTAACAACTCACTAATTACTTCACACTTCTTATCTGACAAACTGCTCAACCTATACGTTAAGCGCTCGTTATTCACCCCTTTTTCATTACTATTTCATGATATATTGACAAAAATGGCAGCAAAACTCTTAAGAATTTAATTCTGAAAAGCAAACATGTGACAGCGTGTATGCAAACAGATCTTAGAAAACGATAAAATATGGTGTTTTTTAGCAAACAGTAGACATACAAACATTTAGCAGCAGCAGCAAGCAACACTTTGTTCAATCATCTCATTTTGCAGTCGCAGTTGCAGAGAAGACTGCAAAAAAGTATGAATACATCAAGCACACATGTAAGCAGCTCTACAACTATGGCAGAGTTTACATCAAAGCCTTAGTAATGTGACACATATGTCAATTTTTATTACAACCCTGGGATATGCTAACAAACGATAGACATTCACATAGACGCGCACACACACTGATGATATACCAATACCAACAGCGCTGCCATTCACTCAATCATTTTTCATGCAAACATAGTCCTTTTGCAGTCATTCACCCATCATCCATCCTTTTATGGCCTACGTTAGCGCGCTTGTTCGTTGGATCATTCGTTCGTCCGCATTATTACACACACAATGATGTCAATTTTATTTGACATTTTACGACCTTGCTTGACATTTCACATATCACTCATACAAATGCATATGCTGCTTATTGGGGTGTGTCGTAATATAAAAATATTTTTCATGTAATAAAACCTTACAAGATTTTTCCAAGCAAACCATATTGAAATAATAAAATCTAAAACAAAAGACACAATTTTCAAGAGTGGATTACCACACAGACCAGACAATAATAAATTCAAATGAAAACTTTATTTTAACAAAAACTTACACAGAAACTGAATTTGAAATGTGCTGTAGGCAAAATCAACCATAGAACAATAATCAAAAAACTATAGCAAAAACAGATCTATTAAAAAAACGGGCTCTAATATATAACCATATTAAAATATCAATAATTCTGTAAATTGTGCAACATAGAAAAAAAAGTTCATTTTTGTAAGCACAGCCCAATTATAGAAAAAGGAAATGGAATTTTTATTTCAAGTTGTGCCAGATTCTTTACAATAACTCGATGTCACGGAAAAATATTCACCAGTAAATGTCAAGTTTTGCGAAATTCTCTAAGATATCGGAACTGAAGCTTTCTTATTTTGGACAAATCGTATTCGATTTTTGTTAATTTTTTGTCACAATCTGGTTTCGGTTTTCTAAAAACCTTTTGATTCATCACTACTATAATTTTAATAGTTTTATCGGTGTGTAGTTCAGTTATTACGAAACTTTACCGTAAAATATTCCACGACTTTTTCAATGGAAGCAATGTCGTAATACATTTTTAAATTAAGGCTGAGATCGCTTTGTGAAGGCCGACTACGATTTTTGAGTCGCTGCAATATCAAGGTAAATAATACTCAAATTCCCAATAAAAATATGGATTTTGTTTGCAGACAATTGTGTAATGCTCTTTGGATTAAGGAATACTTTGGTTGATCGAGAATTTTATAATTGGGCGGTTTTTCAAAAAAAATAAACGAATTTTTTGCTTCTATATTTTCGAGTATGTATACGCAAAGTCTTGCGGAAAGTATTTATAATACCCCAGCTGATAGTGACTGGAGAGATCACACCAGACTGCATAAATTTTCTTTGCTTGCGTGCTTATCTTATCCATTGTTTTAATGTTTTACAGGATTTTTAAGTTGATTATCGCGGTGAGAGAGTTTTATTTTGTTCAGTCTGATTGTGGCGATTGATGAACATTATATACCAAAAAATAAAGCTGTCAAAAAAAGAAACGATGGCCTTCCTTAGCATGTTCATCTGCAACTTTATGGCACCCAATGCCTTTTAGTCTGGGCCCTCACTACAGTATTACTAGGCAATGTAACAATCAACCATCTTGCGTTTATCTCTAAAGTTGTTGTCTAAGAAAGCATCCAAAATTTGCATACCACAAAATTATTTAAATATATTTCGGTGAAAAATATTTATCAAAATACGAACCTAATATTTTTATATTCAACCGCTTTTGTCAATTTTTTCGAGTATTTTCCCCCATGTTTTAGCACGAAATTTCGTTAAAAAAAAAAATATTTTCCGAAATTTCTTATCGATTTTGCAAAAGATTTTCAAAGCATTTTTCTATATTGAGGAGTTTCTTATTATCACTCAAAGCTCCATTGCTTTTGGTAGATTTTTTCATTTATTTTATGAAGCGAAGATAGTTTTGACGATTTTGTTCACTTTTCAATTCTTAAAGTTTTTGAGAAATTTTTCTTTTCGATGTTTGTATCGCCTTTTTCTGAGGATATTGTGTTAAAAATAAAATAGATTAATTACCCGAAATAATTGTACTTTTAGGATGTATAAAATGTTGCTAGATTTTTTACTTGAAATCATTATATTTTCGTTGTAGATGGGATACCTAAGGTTTAAATATATAAAAAAGAAATAGTTCAATTGACTTTTTATGCTTAGGGAAGTATTTAAACCTTTATTTTAAAGACGGTTCATCCAAACTTATTTTTTTTATTTAAACTCAATTTTTGTTAAATTGCTTTAACTATTTTTTTAAAGACTGTAAGTAAATATGAAACCCTAAGTAACTGATATCACTTTTGTAGCAAATACTATTAGCTCTCTTTTGTTTAAATTGGTAAGCACATACAAGTCATAAAAAATTTTTTTTTATAAAAAGAGAAGACAAATTCTTACTTTTAATTAATTAAAAGATGGGCTGTTTCCTCAGTAAACGGGGCACAATTCCCAAGAACAAAAATGGAAACTAAAACAAAAAGATTTTATTAAAACAATAATCACAAAATTTGAAATAAAAATAATTATACTTAATAAGTTCCATGCTAAAAACACACTAGATCACTAAAATACCTATACAAATGTAAAGCGTAATGCAAAACTGCAAAAGAGTAGCAGCTTTACGTCAAATAATATAAGGAAGAACATTAAATAAAAAGCATAAAATATATCAGGAATATAGTGGATGAACAAAAAACGCAAAATAAAGTATTGCCACAAACAGCAAAAGGCCATAAATTTTAAGCTTTTTCATATAAATAATAAATAAAACATTTAAATACAGTGAAAGGAAGCAACGTTATCATCGCCAATATTGACGAGAGCTTCGACGAAATCAACCAGAGCATATCAGGATCAGCAACAATTTTTAATGTCAATCGAGGTATAACAAGTGCGAGAACGAGAGATATGATGGCGCAACTTAAGTACTTAAAACAGAAAGTACTGACTTAGTACTAAGTACTTTAAGCAGAAATAACAAAAGATCAATAAAGCAAGTATATTTCATTTTTCCAAAAAGATTAACCAAATAAACATGATATAAAAATATTGCTACATTTTCTTCCTTATCTTCCTGCAGTCCTTAATGAGATAAAACCATTTGCCTATCTTACATTTAAATTTGAATCTGCTGCTGATGCCTTAAATGCATCATCAAACGCTTCCTCCTAATAAGTTTGCAATCTCCGTCTCCGGCAAACCAACAAAGTGCCTACCAAGCAGCCTCCTTTCTTGACTGAAAGGGTGCACTTTCAAATCGCTTAACATATAGGAAATGAATACCTTAAGCATTGAACCAGCAGCTGCTGCCGCCATGGTGAATAACTCTTGGAGTACCTTGAAGCAAAGTCTCAACAAACAAACTGTGTGGTCTTCCCGCCGCACATTCGGCCGCATAACTGGAGGAAACGCCCCAAGCTACAATGGCTCAACTAACTGAGATAAAGTGAAAATACCGAAAGGATACACAGGATGCCAATGCAGTTAACCTCAAGTGGCGACTGCACTCGACCGTTATGCATGATTGCACCTTGTGTTGTGTTTGTATGTATTATTTGTTATTGTGTCGATATAGGCAGAAGCCACAAAGCCACAAGCTAAATAATGATGCAGCAGCATCTTTGTTTGTTTGTTGGTGTCATACTGTCGATCGTTCGGCTGTTCTGCTGGTCGGCAAGTCAGAATTGTGTTGAATGATGCGTAAATATTTTTGTATTTGACTGGAGCACCATTGGTTGTGAAGTAAGATGGCGTTCAGTAAGGCGGCGAAATTTTAGATGCTCTCATATACCCAACGAGAAAATCAGTGTAGCTGTAGCTATTTCGAATGGTTTGAATAGCATATCCTTCCAAAATTGTAGAAAAATTGATAATATTGACTTTAGTTTTTTAGCTCACAATTCGTGTTCAGCTATTCTTGAATAAATATTAAACAAAAATTTTGAAAATAAATTGTACAATGAGTCTTTTTTAAAGCGACTTCTCATTCTTATTTAATGTTTTCAGTTTTGTTTTTAAATTTTTAAGTTCATATTTGTTGCAGCAATTTCCTGCTTGGGCATAGACATGTATGACATGTACAAACAAAATGAATTCAGCTTCACTTTAAGGTTAATGTTGGTAAATGTGCAGTCATAAACAATATAAATTTATCAAAGTTTCTGCTTTTGTTTGATTTGTCGCTTTGGTTTGAAGAAAACAGCGTATCCTTTTTAGTGAATAAATTTTCTCGAAGTACCTGGAAGCTCAAGATTTGTTTTCAAAATGCTTAAGATAAAAGTTGAAGTGATAAAAGTAAAGCTGCATGGAGAAAGGTAACATGTGTGATGGATATGTCATCTGTCACATGGAAAATTCAGCGCATTCTTCTTGCAAACAAAATATCAAAATTTCAGAAGTTTTAAGTGAACAGTAAAGTAAAACGACATGAAAAGTAATGAATGAAATATGAATCGAAATTGTAAAAGAGTTTTTTTTCAATCGGATAACATGTCACTCACACATCAGAGCATACACAAAGGTTTTGAATGCAAGAAGATTTAATGAAAGAAAAGAATTTTACGGAGTACAAGAGCATCGGCAGTTAATGCTAGGCTATTTTAAATGGCACTAAAAAGGGATTAACTTTCAGTGAAAAATAGTACATGTAGTAGCAAAAAAGGCGGTGAGTAAATGGAATTAAATTTTTGTAAGTTTTATTCGAAAAGAAATTGCTCAAATCTACCTTCTACCAAAGCTACTCATTACAGAGCACCCAGAACACTCTCTGTAGGGTTCGAAAACTCTCTGGCACAGGTTTATAATTTGTATTCATATTTTACTATTTATTAAAAACAATTCTTTTTTTAAAAATCACCCAAGATATGTTTTTCGCAGAAAGGAGTTACTTGTTTATAGTGCCATTTTACATTCATCCTTAGTTTCTGATTAATGAATTTACAAATTTCAGAGATGTTGGCGACCGTCTCCAATTGATTCATCTAAGATTTTTTTTTTCAATAAAGTGACAAAAATATTTGATTAGAGGATTTCTGATGACACAGGTAATATTTTTACTTCCAAGCATAATTTGATTTTACAAAAAAAAACTTTCTAAAGGGCCAGCAACACTCTTTCCTTCAAATAAATCTGCTTAGTTGAATGTTTTAAAGGGTTGCATAGTTAGCCTACCATGACATTTGTGTAAGTAGACTTAAGGGATTTGGTTCGGCATTGATAATTCAATTCTCATCCGAATTCATCAGCAACTTAACGTTGGACAACAATATTGGAACTCCACATAACACAAAAACAACACGTATTGTAATTGTAATAAAATCTTATAAATTAAATTTAGTGTTGAAAAGGTTTTTTCTTTGTTGAAAAACAGGCTGTTAGGTCAATTTAGATTTTATGAATAAAACAATGTTAAATTCATTTGTGTCGTCAACTTATTTTTCCTAGCCCCTGATTAAACATTTTTGAAATGAAATATTTGAATACATCTTTATGGTTGAAAAGTTAATGTGATTAAAACTTTAATTTTTTCAGTGATATAGAAAACAATCCAGAGATAAATCTATAGCTGAAATTTTTTTTATGAAATCAACCTTACAAAGATTCAAAGCGAAATTATCTCTATTTTATTTTGGTTTAGATTGCGTTATTTTTTATAAAATTTTCTTACATAATGCTAAGTACGATCCTTAAGATTTTACATTGAGAAGAAGAACAATATTTTATAATTTGTTGAAGCACCAATTAAATAAAAATATCTTCACAATAATTGTTGGGAAACAACTGCTGGGTATATAAAATGTTTGCAATAGATGAACCTTAACCACTAAGAAAAACTAAAATTTTTGACCGTCTCAGGATTCTCAGAATATCAATTTTCGCCACTTCTAATTTACAATATAATGTCTCTGGAGGTGAATTCAAATGAAAAAAAATATTAATTTTTGGGATGTATTGTCCCGACCGGGACGAAAGTGTTAAATATCATCATTGTTTTTAATTTAATTTGTGCATTGCAACAATTTTCTAAAACAACGCAAATGCAACGCTTCTTGTTGACACCTTTTTTTTTGTTTTGTTTCACTTTTCTTATTTTCAATTGCTATTTCCGTTTTCCACCTTAGTCTGTTACCTTTTCAGCAATTGCAACAAAAAACACTTTTCTTTTTTCTTACAATAACAAAAACAATAGAAAACTCTTTGTTACAATATGCAAGGCACAATACAACAAAAGGGTCCTTTATGGGTTTTTCATTCTCTTTTATTATTTATTTCAAGCGTCAAGTGCACAACTTGAAATTTCACACTCATTCATGCATTCGTAAAGCTTTTGTAGTGGCTGTTGAATTTGAATGCAAGGATATAAAAATTGAATAAAAAAAAAATCAGAAAAAAATTATTTTCAGTGTAATTAAAAGCGCCATAGCTAACACAATACTTTTAATGCTCTTCAGCTGCTAATAAATAGCTGTGCGCTTTTTTTACTATTGTTTCTATATATAAAAAAAACGTATATATAAATTTAATATAAACAGAAATTATTTATTTGGAATTTTGATTTTTATTTCATAAGCTTTCAGTTCATCTATAAATATGCGTTCACATGATAAATATTATTAAAAAAATTGGAGTTTATTTTCCAATCAAGTCATTTCATAAATTTGTGGTAAATGTTAAAGCTAATTTTTCAAATATTTTTGCTCATAATAATAAAAAATTAACAAATTACATTTAACATTTTAGGGGTCATCCATAAATTACGTGACTGATTTGGGGGAATGGAGGTGTCATTAAAAATACAACGAAAAGTAACGACGGGGGGCGGGGGTTTCGCGAAATACTACGTGACTTAAAATTGTAAAAATATAAATTATTTTTCAAATTCAACGTCCAGATTAAGTAGTAAATTTAGAAGCTCCCCGTATCATTTTAGAAATGAAATACATAAATCTTAAGATAGCGTTTCCATAGTTCGACCTTTGAGAATATTGAGTAAGCGATCAGGAGAGCGTTTATGTATCATTTCGAATGACGATCAACCAGAGTGGATCGATGTAGAAGATATAGAAGATATAGAAGCTGTTGAACTGGAAGACGAACAATTAAATATAGAGAAAAATATTACTTTAATTGAGGATATACCTTCTTGGATAGATGAGGGAATTCCTTCCTTGGAAGAAATTTAAATATTGAAAATTATTTATTCATTTTAAATATGTTATATCTATTAAAATATAAAATGTAATGTTTTATGCTTAATATTGCCAATAAAACATGTATTTTATTTTAAAATTCATTAGTAAAAAATATTTTTAAAAATCATACTGCAACGTAATTAAATAGGGGGAGGGGCGGTTAATAGAGTAAAGTCACGAATCGGGGGGTTGGGTCTAAAAAAAGGTTTTTTCGGTCACGTAGTTTATGGATGGCCCCTCACATGGATTTTTTATTCTTATATATTTTCTATGCTTGTAATGAGGTTATGGAAAAAAGAAAAAAAATTTCTAAAAATGATCCACAATTGAAAAGTAAAGGGCAACAGAACACATATTTTTAGAATAAACAGAAATAATGAGCAATGTAACTTAAAAACCATTTTGAAATTATGCCAAATCAAATTATGTTTTTGCCTACAGTGCATTATCGAATATTAAAATTTTTTCCTTGCGCAACATTTCATTATTTTTATTGTGTTTTGTTGTACAAAAATTCAATTCAAATTTAATTTAAATAGTTGGGTCAAATTTTTAAAATATTAAAAAATGCGAAAAATGTAAATAGCAAACACAGGGCCTTGGGGCTTTTTAGCCCACATGTTCCAAAACAAAAAAAAAATACACTTAACAATTAGTGTTGTTTTTTGTCATAAATATTTTTATATACATAAATACCACACAGAATAAAAATATTTCAATGTAGTTGAGTGCAGTATTGTACCATTCCTATTTTTTATTAAATTTACAAATGAAACTCAATTGAAAAATTCAATTTTAACATAAAAAATGTTACAATAAAACTCTACGTTTAACTTTATAATCAAACGATAGAAGATTTTAAAAACTGCAATATTTAAGTGAAAAAAAAACAAACGAGTTTGCAGTCAGGCTCAGACAATTTGGTATGGAACATTTTGGCTTCGCTTGTGCAAATAAAACTTTTTATCAAATGTTATCGTATAAAATAAAGTATTTCATTGTAAATTTTATTTTTCTCATAAGCTTTTTTTCACTCCACTGGCCACGTCTAAATGGAACTAACTAACGCGGTTTATTTCAAAAGTTTAAATAAAATTTAAGTTTGACCATTTTTAGGGGCATGAATTGAAACTGCTTATTTTATCATCCGAACACAATTAAAGTTTCAACTGAAATTTTGCTTTGGTATGGTAAATTTGAGATCAGAAGAAAGAAAGTAGTCTTTTTGAGTACATATTCTGAACTCGAGCACACAATTCTTAGACTACGGATATGTTTTGCTTAAGAATAAAAAAATTTTACTAGTTTAACGAGCGTTTTCTTTAACAAAAGGACATTTGCGTGCCAAGCTTATCTATGTTTTTTTTTAATTATGATTTTCATAATTCCAAAGTAGCATATTTTTTACTAAAAGCAAATGTTAATTTTCTAAGACTTCAGTTGTTTGGTTTGAAGAAATCGCATTCTTTACCGTTAGCACACTTTTCCTTAATTAAAGTACATTTTTATTTAAGCTATGGCACATTGCCATTCAATTGAAAAAGCTTTGCTTCATATCAAAGAAGCTACAACTATTGTTTATGGAAATCCATTTTTACCTAAATTTAAAAATGTTTACTCAAACGGAGTTCTATCGTACTTCGGTGTACTAATTAGTATTTGACATGGTAAATAGGCATTCACGCTACACTTTCCGCAGCAAACTTTAATTGAATACTCCCACAATTTTTTTGGCCGTAATGTGTAGAGATTTCAACAAAGCTTAACATAAGTTAACATATTCTGCGCTTATGATTTTGGTTTTTAAGCACTTGTGGCAGTACCTTCAGATTTTATTCTCTTTTAGGTAAGGTCTTTTTATAATTACACGTTTCTGTTTTGAAGTAGTTATTTGCAGCTTAGTTCTTACAGGTAATAATGATAAATTACTTTATTGTTTCAAAGCTTTGTGCAATAATCGTTCAAAAACCGAAAACACCTCAAAATGCCCTTCGTCAAGATAAATTTTAAAAAGTTTTTTATATCAAAAAAGCTCTCATTGAAAAAAATATTGCCTAACAATACCATTAAAATATATCGCACTTTAATATTCAGCGAAATACTGCAGAATCTACAGAAGAAAATATATGAGACATAATTGGGCACTAAAGTCTATAAAGCTTTGCACAAGTTGTACAAATACAAATCCTAAAGCTGCATATTCGCATACTCGCAAAATTGCACACAAATACACACACACACATACGCCAACAATTCAATTCAATTCGAATCAAGTTGATTTATTTATCACTAACCGAATGACATTATTCGACTCAATAACACAAAATTCATTTCAATTTTTATTCACGGACCATAAAACCTACATACTCGTATACGCTATAAATTCATACAATCATTGAGCATTCCGGAAAAATATCCTATTATTTTGTGGGCTTTTTCTTTGCTTTTTTTTTCTGGCAAACACGCTATAGTGAGACGTAAATTTAGTATTAAATTTGATATTAGAAATGTCATTGAATATCAAAAAAAATGAACATGATGTGGCAGACTGACAAAACAATTCAAGTGCGATTATGTTCACAATGTCAATATATATTGAAATCAATCAATCAATCAATGAATTGGTCAATCGCTTAATCAATGCACGGCTGGGTATCATATATTGCGGCATACCAAATGTTATCGATGTAGGGCAAATGAAATTCATTTAGGATAATAAATTATGGCTTGTGGTGCTGTCTCATAATGTAAGAGATGCACAATGAAACATAGATGCACTCCTCTAACGTATGCAGGCGTCTGCAATAAAAGGTTATTTTACATTGAATAAAAAAGTCAGGTGTGATAAAATGCCACTGTTAATGAAATTGGGAACTAAAAAGTTAAAAAATCTTTTTATTGCAAGCAGCTGGATCCAGAAAAACTAAAATCAACAATGTCTGTAAAGTCTGAAGCTATAAAAAAATGTTTCATGCGACTTTTTAGTAGCATACGATTTGTTTATCTCATGTCACATTCATATTATTCAAAAACGACATGATAGTCGCGTTCTTTTTTTTGTAGCAAGCGTAAGTAGGTTCAACTTAAAAGGTAGAAAATACTATAAGCAAAGTCGCATGCAACTTTTTATTAGGCTATGTCTGATTCAAGTTAGTCGAACATGACACCTATTTAAAGTAACAGCGATTTCGTCGTAAATGACTTGAAATGACTCATTATCAAATTTTACCTTCGTTGCAAGTTTTCTGTGGAATGCTAACGATCGACATTTCTGTTGCACACGATTTTTTTTCAAACAAGCAGGATTTAATTTTTAAAAATTGTACAACTTTTCTAGTGCAACTCATAAGTCTCATTCAGTTTTTTGATATCATGAGATTTTACGTCTAATCCTTTTTGCAGTCGCATGCAAAGTCCCAATCAAAGTTTTAGTTGAAATGGTTTTTATCTTTTAATTTGCGTAGGTACGAATTTTCAACTATCGCTATCGCTTGGATTATTTTTGTCTACAACGAATTCTATATTAAAACTGCTACTTTTTATCGCAACATATTAATTCCATGTAATTTTTCACTACGCAATTTTTAGTCACTTACGAATTTATCGATTAGCATGACACACTAAAATCGTGTGCAATTTTTTGTCGCATAATACTTTCAACTAGCAAACAGTTTTCTAGTAGTAAGTGATTTTTAGTTGCATTCGTCACATCGGTCACAACTGCATTGACTTTTAAGACGCATACAACTTTTCATGGAATTTATTAGACTTACATAACTTTTTTATAGCACGCGACTTCCATATATTATGTTCTTTTTAGTCACATAAAATAATGGGATTGCCATTAAATTTACTTTTTTCCCACACGCATGGCTTCATACAAAAATTTAACTACAAATATATTTAGAAATTTATGCGAGTTTTTAACACTTAAAACTTTTTAGTCGCATGTTTTAAAAAAAATGTCATGTGTACTCTGTTTTGTTTATCGCGCCGATATAAGAAGTGAAGCGATGTCAGTTTTCTAACGATATTTATTGTACAAAGTAATTTTTTGGAACTTTGTCCTATGCCATTTCACAGTAATTCGCATTCAATTAAAGGCCGGAAAAGTGCAGTTTCTGTATTGTTAACTATCCGCCGGCAATCAGCGCTGACCGCTTGACCGTTCACCAAAAGCAACACTAGAAAATGAAGCAATATTGTAAGCACCCTGCAGTGATGAAATGTTCCGCAGTTGAAACATTGCCATTGCCATCATCGTTGCCATAACATTAGCTGCATGTTTGCGGAAGTTAATGGCAGGCAGTCAGTCAGCAATGGCGAGTATTTTATTGTTTTACGCTCTGGCTACCATTTTGTTTCTATGTGAGCAACAAAAACAAAACAAAATAGTGAGAGAATGACAATTTTTTATATCGTTGCTTTTGTTTTTCAACAATATGACTTTCGCGCCAAAAACTGCTGTTGCTGATGCTGCAGCAACATGCCGGCAAAATGTTGGAAGTTTTCGCTTTTCCATTTACAGATTTCACTGTTAGTTTTTTTGAAAAGTTTTTCTTTTGGTGTTTCTTTGTTTTTCAAGCTCTAACGATTTTTGAACTTTTTTTCCGAAGATTAATGACAGCAAATTTTCAATAGAGTTGCCAACGTGCTAAAAAAACAATATCGTAAGCACACAAAAATTCTGTGATGTGCAGCAGTTTCAGCTTTCTAATTGCAACGCATCAATCATAGGAAGTCAATCAATGTTTTTCAGAGTTGCCATGTACGCGAAAAATATTGCTTTTGTTCTATCGACAAAATGACAGTAAATTGGTATTGGTAATTTAGGATGGTCGATTGATTGTTCAGTTGAAATGTTAAAGATTTTATGGAGAATCTTTTGCTTTTTGAAATTTTCTCGGTTTATAAGCACGGTGTTGAACGTTTTTCATTAAATCTGATTCGGATAATAAGAAAAACTTTCGCAAGTCAAATATGAGGTCACAACGTTAATTGGGCATGGCACTTACTCTGAATAAAATAACATAATTTGTCAGACAATGAAAGTTTGTGCACTTGAACAAGAACTGTGAAGTTAAAAACGATATGGCTGAGACAAAATATTTTGAGTTTACATTGTAGATGAAAAACTGTTACAATCGAATGCAATGAAAATTGGTAGGAGGATCCTAGCTGACAAGAGAACAGAGGCAAAAAGCTACACGCTTAATAAAGACGAAAAGCCAACCGCAGAATGAATAAATTAGAAAAAATGAAACAAATTCTTTGACAAAGCCCCCACGGTTACAACCTACATCGATCCTAAACTACTGAATCGTTCTTAAAAAACGAAGCATTATTACTTTTTTACTATAATGGGCTCTTTCCAATATCGAAATACTCACCAGATGCCGTCAAGTTCTGATTTCCATTCAAATCAAACAGCGAGAAAGGAAATGAATTGGGCACGCACCGTACAAATCACCAGCTGAAGTTTGCCGGCAAGCTTTTAAGTAAGAAGTGATCAAAAAAGTTAACGCCCTATTTCATGGTGAAAGCATTCGCTAGAGCCGGAAATTCGGTACATTTTGAAGAGAACTGAAGGCACACGCTGTTGCACGTCCAAGTCGGAAATCTTTTTTGAAGACTTTATACTCTGTGATCAGATAAAAAACACAAGACGAAGGAGAGACAGGGATATCATATCTTCAGAAATTTTATTATACCTATGTGGCGTTATAGGCAAATACTTTTCGTTTTGCAATAATTCGAAAATTAAGAATTTATAAAGTCTCAATACAGTTTGAAATGATTAACATCAATCATTTTGAAAGTAGATAAGTATCACTTCATTGAGAAGAAAATGCAAGTACTTTAAAATCAATTATTTACAATTATTTTAATTTTTTCATCACCCATCGTTGGTGAGAAAAGGTACAAGTACTCCAGTTCAAAATAAAGGGATCATATGATGAATTTTACCCATTAAACTTTCG
The DNA here is from genome assembly GCA_963680825.1 of Meiosimyza decipiens. NCBI lineage: Eukaryota > Metazoa > Arthropoda > Insecta > Diptera > Lauxaniidae > Meiosimyza > Meiosimyza decipiens. Next base: position 141,638,456 of record OY804258.1, read on the forward strand.
ATGCTGTACATGTCATGTTGCTTTTATATTTTCTTGAATAAATACAAATTAACAATAGAGATATAGTGAAAATTTTAAGCATTGGATAGTGAAATATTAAAGGCTATTGAAAATAAATAATAGCAAAGCCAAGCTGACCGCAAGCGTTTTAATGAAAAATTCTTATGAAACTTCTTTGATTTTATAATGGTAGCTTTTATTTCTTGCACATGATAATAAGCAATGGAACTATTTTGCGCTGCTTTTGAGCATTAAATAAACTTACTTACATTTATTCATTTAATTGGAATTTGCAATACAAAGTTTAATAGTAATGCTTTGAGCGGTTTCTGCAAATGATTGCTTGGGAAAATTAATTTGAGCAAAAAACTTTTAGTTTTCTTTCTCTAATCAGAAAATACATATTTTTTGTGTGATATTTTTATTTTGCAGTCCTCGAAAATGCACACAATAAAATAAAAATACAAAGTCTAGAGTTTCATATTGCTACAATGCAAGATATTGAGAATGTCTCCAACAAATTGGTGATGAAAGATTCTCTCTCTTTTTCATACTTGGCTCGAAAGTTCGAAAAGTAGTTAAACAACAAATAATTGGAACGATAATGAAGTTGGACAAGAAAAAAGTTGGATGAGAAAAAATTCGATTTTTCACTTGGCTCGCAAGGTCGAAAAAATAGTTGAACGACTAAAAGATGCAAAAAAAAGTTGGACGACAAGAAAGTAGGGCACAGAAAAGTTGGAGAGCAAAAAAGATTGACGACAATAAGCTAAGCAATATACGACAGAAAGCCAGAAAAAAACAATTTTAACGTTTATGAAGTTGGATGACAAGTTTCTGGAGCCGTGGTGCAAAAATATCTGGACCTATGTGCGTCAAATTAAATTCTACACAAACGTTGCATTGGTACATTCTTAAAGCAATCTTTACTTCAATATTTTCGATACAAGAACTCAGAACAATCAATTAGTAATTCAATACAGCATTCGTGTCACACATCGCTTGACCTAGGGTCGATTCAACACATAAATGTTGCATCATGAGACAAATGTTTTTTTTTTATTTTGAAAGGATATCTTTATGCTGTTGCTGCCCGCTTTAATTAAATTCTCATCAACATTATCTGGCAAGGCACAACTCAATTATCTTTGCTTCCGTTTTGGCACTTTTTCCGGTTCAATAGCAAACGAATCCTTTATTTTGTTTTCTTCCGTTATTATGTTGATTTTCTGTTTGTATTTTTTGTTCGTTCTAAGGTTGATTTCTCTTCTTTTTCTCAATATCCTTTAAATATCTGTTGTTCATCGTTGCCTAATTCGATTTCAATTTAGCTTGCTTCTTCAACTTTCTCCATCTTTTTTTTTCTCATCTTTTTTTCTGTAATTCTCAAAGCGTTTTTTAAGTTCTCTTGCATTGACAACCGCCAGATTTGCTGGAGGCTACTGGTGATATCGTTGCTGCATGGGAATTGAATCATTCTGTGCAATTAAACATTAAGAAATGGGAAATCAATGCGGTGGCGAAAATAATATCTCAATGGAGTTACAAATGAGTTCCTGGGGTTAACTGATAAATTGTGGCAAACAAAAGATAAAGCGAAAGCGCACAAAAAGTTTATTATGCTGAAATTGACACCTCTTTCTTTAATTGTGTCAGAAAAGAAATAAGGAGGAAAATAATAAAAAATTAATTTCTGTCACATAGTTGAGTATGTTGTGATATGCTTATAGCCAAAACAATGATTTTTAAGCAAATGAACAAAGATGGTATAATATAAATAGCACAAAACTGTGCAGCTGTGCTTTTTTTTAGTATCTTAGAGACACACTACACATAATTTCAAATTCTGACCGACATCAGACAAATGTCTGCAAGTGAGTTCGGTAAGAAAGCATTTCAACAGTTCATGGTCAAACTGATATGTCAAGAAAAATTTATTCAAAATCTTTTTGTTTGATTTATTTTCAAATAAACACACTCTATATATTTGCAAACCATTTTAGACCTCTTCTGATCTGAACTTCTGAACTTTCATAACGATGTTAAACTTTGTAATTTGTAAAGTTTAAATTTGCTTTTATGGAAAATTTCTATCACAAACTATTTTTCACTCTCAGGACAAAATGCAAAAATCTTTGCATTCTTAGTGCGTATTCAAATACAATTTCGAAAAATCTCTTCCACAATCAACAAACAAAATGTTTTTAAAATATTTTTCATTTCATGTACCACACAAAATGAAAATAAATCTCGCCATAGATATCCGTTACAAAAGTGTTTGGCTTACAATGCCAATGACAGGAGAGTACTGCGGTACCATAGAGTTACGTATCCTGAATTTCACTTTGTTTGCGTGATGTGAAAAAATTTTTGCTATTTTTTCCTTTACATGACTGCAAAATGATAAAATTTCGATCACGTTTCTTGACTTTCTTACCATTAGAGAGCGAGTGATGGAAGCAAAAAAACAGAAAAAAAAACAATGGAGGAAAAACAAAAAGCTCATGTAACAAAGCTACAGAGGCGCATCCTTTAAGCCATAGTGCTACCACATGATAGACAGCTAAAAAAGACTAAAAAAAATTCTCATGAGTGTTGCCAGATAGCATAGAATGATGTAAAATTAGAGTTTTTTATTAATGAAATCTATACCAAAATGACTTGCTTTTGAATAATGAGAGCAAACGCTAACTGATTTTTGGACTTGTAGCAATAACTAATAATTCAAAAGCATGTGAAATTGCCATAAACTATGTAATATATAAGGCAGTGACTATTGACTACACAATGGCGTTAAAATTAAAAGATGTTTAAGTGTATGCTCTTATGCTCCTTGAAAATTAGATTAGAGTCTGGCAACACTATCGAAAAAAAATCAAATGGATTTTCAGCAGCATGAGAAATGAGCTGAATGTTGGTTTGCATTTTTTCCATGGTCTGATTTTGGTGTTTTGCATTTCTTGTTGATAGGCAAAACAGCATTGCCAATACATCTGTTTCAGGTGCAGTTGCATAAATATTTGTGTGTATATGTGTCTGTGTATGTGCTTATTTTCTATATTCAAAAAATAAGTAAGCACGTTTTTGAAACAAAGCCATGACTTACTTTCGAGTATGCGTGAGCATGTATTGTCATCACATCGCCCTTGCGCATATCCTTCAAATGCTGCACAACTTCGCCACAGATGATGTGCATCATTGCGTGACTGCTTAATGCATGTACTTTGCAGAAAATCTGTGTCTTTAAAGTAATTGCAGCAAGTATTCATTCTTTGTGAAAAAACTAACAAATTTGTAAGTCATGAGAAGTTTTAGTGCCAGCACAGTACGAAAAAATCACTATAAAATATATATAAAGATCGTAAAGATTTTTTAACTAAGCACCTTTTTTAGAATACCTTAATGGTTTTTATGTTGTATTTCTGAGGAGATTGTGAAATATCATCGGAAAATTTAAATAAAAATGCGTTCAATTGCATTTGAATGAAATCAAACTTTAATTTCTTTTGAAGTTGAAAGTTATCTACGCACTGGCAATCTTAAATCTTTGAGTTAACTAAACAAACGTTTAGAGTTAATTTAACTAATCATTGCTATTTTCAAACAAATGCCTGTTTGAAATAATCAAATTTTTAGTTGACGATTTACGGTCTCATTTATCAAATTTCACGGATTTTTTTTTTTGTTTTGGCTTAAACAACGACGATCTGTTGGTATTTTTAAAGCTTTAATTCAAAGAACGCACAATTTTCGACAAGATTTGCGCTCTCCAGCAATTTATGAACCGAAAAACTTAATTTGGAAACAGTGTGCGTGCGTCAGCGATCTCAGACGCTCGCACTAATGTTTTGACTCGTCGGACACTGCACACTACGCGACTTGCGCTCGAAAATATTTTTTAAAATACAATAGAATAGAATCTTAACTTTTTCGTCAAGTCCGTTTTGTCGATATAAGAATAGAGAGGAATACAAGATTTTTTCAAATTAATCTAATTTTTAGGGGAACAGCCCGCTTGAACTATTTAAATAATCAAATTGATGTTATATTTCATTTACAACTAACAGACTTTCAGTATGAGAATATTTTAGAAATTCCACATTTCTGATATACCAAATATACTAAGGTGATTGAAAGTTATTGGAGCAAAAATACTTGTCATATTTGAAGAAGTCGATTTTTTTTTCCTGAAATCCGTGCGGTTTGTAAAAGAATGACCGATAAACAAAATATTTCACACTTTTTAAAGTTAAAGTTTCAACTTATTGCGAATTCATATCAAAAAATTTCAACTTTATCTTAATGTTAATAACAGAACTTTCTTACATATTTATTTCCCCAGTTTCGAAAGGTTAAAGTAACTGCAATCGAGTATGTGCCGAATATTGGGGTTGCTGTTAATCGCACGATTTGAGTCCATCTTTTGTATGTTGACATCTTTTTAGTGATAAAAACGAAACTGGTGGGAAAACTTTGCACTTTATTTACTTGCATTCGCAGAAAGCGTAAAGTATTCTTATTAAAATGTAAAATAAGCTTTCTTAAAATGCTACGGACATTCATTCAGCCTTGGGGGCCAATAAGTTTAAAAATCTTTGACTTTATTTGCCATATACTTTAAGAATGCAGTTTTGGGATTGGGAAGCGAACTTAAACTTATATGGGCACTATTGACATAACTCACAGTCGTTTTTGAATAAATGTTTTAATGGATAGAGATTTCATTAGAGATAAATTTAATATATACAATATTTCACGTATTCATTCCGAATGTGTTCATCTAAATCAGCGATGGGCACGTAGTGGCACTTTCCGTCCTCATAGTTCGAACTGTTATTCGGCGCACAATCAACCAAAAAACTATTTGCAGAATTTCAGCGCTAGCGACGTTCAGCGTTACTTGACTTCAAATGAAAACAAAAACAGCACACAAAGGCATTAGCGACGGTACCGCATTGTGTACCGACGAATTGTTTTTGTTTGTAGTGCAATTTCGTTTTTTTTTTGAGCTGTTAGCGAATTTGGAAATAAAAGCAAAAAAATTTTACAATTTCGTTTTCTGTTGATTTTGCTAGATTTCCATGACCACCGCTCATCTATATTACTCTGTTTTTCTTCCTTATTTTGTTGATTGTTGTACGGCATAATAATTTAAAAATTACGTGTTCGGGACGAAATTGCACAATTCTGTCAAATAAAGACTCCAAAAAGAAGACTTTGGTGTATAAAGCTGCGCAAAGTTTGAAACTTGCTTTGGAGCCGCCTTACCATGTCAAAATTCTGAGATGATATGGCCTAAGATTTTGCTTTTTCTCAACTAATTGCAACATGGGTTTTTTGTTAAACGCTTTTTAAAAATATTATAACGCCAGCAGCAGCTTATTTAATTCATTAAAAGGGAATAAAAAAGAATTTTTGATCAAAACTTTTCTTAACCAACTGAATGTTGAAGAATTTCACTCATTCATTAAATGCACCAACTACAAATGCTAAATTGGGATAACAAAAAACAAAAATTTAAAAAACAAAACCGATTTGAAATGCATCCAAGGAAAGTTCATTCATTAGAGCTGCATTTGCCACATTGGCAGTGTTGCATTTATTTATAACCAAATAAATGCGAACACATCTGAAGTGCATTGCAAACGTGGCCGAAAGCAAGTGCCAAGTGTTGTGTTGATCAAACACAAAAAACTACAGCGAATACGGATTCATGCGTATCCACTGAATACACTTCAATTAATTTGACACACAACGCAACAAATAAAAATGAAGTGAAAAGTGACGTTGAATTGACGCACTGCCGGTGAACGACGATTTGCCAAAAGTCAACAAAGTCGCAGTCAACGAAATCGCGTTGAACTGCTCCGGAAGGCCATGAATTCCACAAAATTTTAAATTAATGGGAGTCCATAGATCCCCATTTAGCTGAAAGAGAAAGGAGACAGCAGAAAGACTGAGAGAAAGTGTGTATGTTAAATAAATGATGGCATTCCTTGCCTGCGCCCGTACGTCTGTATCTATCCCGCTCTGCGAAGGCTACAGCAAAGGATTTAATTTTTGTTATCGTTGTTGCTGTCGTTGCGCACGCACTGTTGCAAATATTTAACAATTTGACATGTTGTGCCATTAATCTTGTTTGTCGTTGTTGCAACAACACCAATCAGCATTGACCTCATCGCAATTGAAAGGGTTGTGTTTTGGTTAAGTTTTACTTCATGAGTCCCCACTGTGCCTTTCGTATGCATGCGCTTGTAGCACCAATTCATGCGATTTGAAAATAGTTCACAAGTTCGCCGCATGTGGTATCATTAATCGTTGCTTGTCAACTGACTGAGTTTTATATGTGTCACTTTTGCGTGAAATTCTTAACATCGAATTAAATTAGAGAATGATTAAATTTTTTTAAATTAAGCATAGATTAAAACTTTGATAACTGGTTTGTATTGTCGAGATGTTAGATTAAGTTTGATAACATAAATAACGTTTTGTGATCTGCACTAATCCGCTTTCTTACTTAGGTCTAGAGCAGAGATGGCCAAGTCCAACAAAGCTTATCATTCCGCCTCTTTTACAAATAAGCTGAGCTCACAAATAAAATTGATTAAAAAATATCATTTTTAATTCCCACAAACGGTAAAAAATAGTGAACACAAGTAAACAACAATAAAGTTTTTGCGTTACTCGCATTTTTTTGTCATCATTTCATGATACCATTCAGCTGCTTATTATCAGTGCCATTGTTTTTATTTTGTAATTTTCTATTTTGAAAATTTTAATCCAATAACAACAATATGGTAAAATACGAACTAGCGCTGCGGCTCACCGCTCGTAACGAAAAAAGTCTCAACTCATTTGAATTCATGCTTGTGCATCAAAAGGCACATTGCACATTTACACATTGGCTCTTTTAATCAAGTCATTAGCGATTTTCAGCTCCCTTGCTCAGCTCCTTTACTCAGCTCTTCTGGTCATGCATGCTCCAGAGTCTTAGTTGCTCCGATATATTCAAATGCAGATTTTGTATAAAATTTTTAGAGTCGGCTCACGAATATCTACATAAGGCCTTTTATACAATACATAATACATAAAAATTTTATGTCATGTTCATTCCCAGTAGGTAAGGGCAGGAGCTTGCAGGCTTTCTAGCAGGTCTTCCTTGGTAAGATTAAGGCCTTGCCACCTCCTTACTTTCTTTTTTATATGAAACGTCCCGATAAAACAGGACTTCTTTAGCAGGCCTGTTAGAAATACTCTTCAAGCAGGTCTTCCTACATCGCTTGCGTCAATAGCCCTTCTAAGAGCGCTTACCGAAGAAGGAGTCACAGAAGTACTTTGAAAAAATTAAATCTTAATATACCTCATGGCACTCTTAGTTAAGTTAAAGGTTTTTTTTTATCTGCGTCAACCTCCCTTATGTTGATATTTTTAATGTTTATTTTTTGTGACGTTTTCTTAATTTCACATTGA